>CM028920.1:7477500-8677500 GCA_016801845.1 Polydactylus sextarius | reverse complement strand
AGACTGGGATTGAAAACGCGGAAAAGGAATTTGAGACACATGTTTGTGTAACGGACGAGACTGATAAAAAAAGAGAAGATCTGCACGATGAGCCTGAAGAGTCACTGGTTGAATTTAAAGATGGAGCATTAATTGACTATAAAGATGATGCTGCTGGAGGTGACTATAAGACTATGGGAGCAGCAGACTTTTTCCTGGTCGGATCTGCTGATGAAAATTTAAAACTTGAGGCAGAATTACAGAAGAGGACACAGGTATCTGTTGATGCTCCTAACTCTGAGCAAAACAACAACACCACTTTACTGGAAGACATCACTGAAACTGGATTCATGAAACAGTCAGTTGAGACTGACCCTAAGTCATTTGATGAAAGTAAAGTAGAAGCAGAAGACGCAGATTATGGATTCAAGGTGGAGGTAGAAGATGAAATACAGAGCAAAAATGAGATGGAAATTCTAAATCTGGAGGTAGCGGGACTACCAGCAGAACCAGACACAGAAATCAACAAAAATATTTTATTCGCAGAATCTGAATTGTCTCAACCTAACGAGTCACTGGAGACAAAACATCAGCTATCAGATGAAGCATTTCCAATAAGAAACGATGAGATGCTGGAAGGTAGTGAAGCAGCAAATGAAATAATAACAACTGAGCCCAAAACAAAAGATCTCATACTAACAGAGGAAAAGAGCAGCTCGGTCAAAGAATCCCAAGATGTGATTGAGGAAGAAATCCTTGACTTTTGGATCGAAAAAGCATTGTCACCAGACACAAATGACCCACAAGAACCAGAAGGATCTGAACTTGGTCAGCTTTTGGACATCGAAATAAAGCCATCATATGTGGGACAAGATGAAATGCCATCAGTGCAGGCGAAGGAGGAGAAAGATCTTTCACAGTTTGAGGAGTCCAATATAGGAGAATCTGAGTTTGTGAGTGACACAGAAATGTCTTTATCAACAACAGAGTCTGGATTTTTGGACCAAGCTGTCAGTGAATCGGGGACAGACCACAGTGAAACCCAGCTACTGAAATCAACTAGCAGTGGGTCCTTACAAGGCATTGATGATATACTGATTAGTATGTCAGAATCTGCAAACATCTCTGAGTTGTCTGCACAACAACCTACCTCTGAATGTCAAGATATATTGATGGAGGAGGAAGCAGAGACAGTCACTGAGAGTGAATTTACACCATCAGAGGCGTTGGACAGATTGCAAGAAAAAACAATTGAGGAACCAATTGAATCAGCAGAAACTGAACCTGGATCACAAAAAGAGACTGAAGATGAACTAAGAGGTCAAGCCAGGACAACTGAGTTGCCAGACCCTGAAGAAACAGATGCTGACAGCGTCATATTGAAAGATGAGAAATCTCTTGAGATAACTGTGTCCGACTCTCCAGATGAAATCAAACATGGAGAATCAGGACGGCCGGGAAGCGGCTCAGAGGCTTTGTTACAGGAAGACATCATGTTGACTGAATCACAAGATGACACATGTAATGAAGAGTCCTTGGACAAACTACAACCCAGCCAGTTAGAAGATGCTGGTGAATTGTTACCAGAGCTAAATGAGGCAGAAGAACAGTCGACGCGGAGTTTGATGATCAGATTGAGGTATTGTTTTCTGAAATTGCATATATTTAACCATAAATTATCTTAGTAAATCAGTTTTCATAACCTGACACCCGAGTTGGTGAGAGTTTATTTTATTTTACTTTATTTTTTGTCTATGTATGTGTGTGTGTCATTTTAGGTGGACTCTTCTGCGCTGGACTTCACTCCACAAAAGTCAAGAATTGCTGTTAAAAACCGGCGTGTGAGACCTCCCAAAGATCCCCGCTCCCTGCTCCATATGCCTTCAGTGGAGCCCACACCTTCGTCACATCTGCCTGTCAAAGTCCCTGCAGGTGTGCCTTTGGGAGCCATGGGCATGGGAATAAAACTGCCAGGTATGTCACTAACTGTACATCACACTGAATCCCACTACCCTTACTTTTTTTTTTCATAATCTATGAAAAATTTCACTTTACTTCTTTTTTAGGACTTGGTGGCGGTTTTCCTGTTTTAAAAAAGACACAACGTGGGATAAGAGAAGAAACAAGCTCAGAAAATGTCTCACAGGTACTATTGATGGTCTTTAAAAATGACTTTAGTCTCATGTTGAGGGTGTATACATTATTAAATTGCCATTATATGAACAGGAACCCGAGACAAAGCCAGAGGAGAAGAGTGACACTACCAAACAAGAGGAAGCACAACACAGGCCAAAATGGATGCCACCAAAACATCCAGGGTAAAAAAAGAAAGAGACATTGTTTCTGTATTTTCAGCACAAAAGAGGAATATTGGTTCAGACATTTTCTGATTCTTGTTTTTCAAATGTCTCCTCAGGTTTGGGAATCCACTCATGTCTGAGCTGAAGGGCAAACTGAAGAAAACCACAAAGGAATGATGTATAAATGATGTATAAATATCTGAATATGAAAACTAAATAGCTTTATTTTTGGTGTATTTATCATACAGAATATAATGATGAGATGATGATGATGAAATATTGAACATGTTTTTTATGTATAGATTTTGTAATAAAGTGAACTGGGAAAAAAAAGATATTTGTTTTCAGTTTTTGTTCATACACACAGCAGAAAGTAGTAACACAGCAATGGTTACAACCTCAACATCGGTTAAACAATACAGAACAAAGGAAAAAAGGGAAATAAAGGCCCATCTATAAAGATTTATAACTTATTCAGCATCTGCTTGTGTTATGCTTTATCAGTCTATTATACAACATGAAGTAAGCAAAAAAACATTGCAGTTATTATTCATAAGGGTATTCGGGAAACAGAACAGAGAAAATAGACTAGGAACAAGAGAGTGACTCATTCTCATAAGGAAATGAAAATAAATTACGGAAATGCCTTTATTATTTTATTTATTTATTTATTTATTTATTTATTTATTTTATGTAGCCGTGTTTAGACGTTAGATGGCGGTGTTTCCGGAGCGTTATACAACACTCACTCTTAAAACACACGAAGAAGAAATAGCCAGCTCTGATTGGTTAAAACTATCCAACGAGCGGTTAGGCAGCTTTCATTTGAACCAGAGCGGCTCCTGTGTGATTTCTTGAACTTTGTCGCTGTCACTTTCATACTCAGTTATCAGATAAGTTTATAATTCAACAGAGTCAAGACTCCTATAGACTTTAAAAATAAAGTTTTATTGTCATAAACAACCAAAAAGGAGCGCCTGTTGAAATAGGTAAGTCACATTTGTTTTTCTGAACTAGCGTTGACGTTACTTAGCTCATGTTAGCTTAGAGGCCGTCGAGGCTATAAAACTTGGTAAACAAAATCCGTAAATAATTTTTTTTAAAGCTGAAACAGCTACGTTGTGTTTGTGGTTGTATTTAGCCCATGTTGTATTCGACCAGAGCTAAACTGACAGTAAATCGATGTAGCTACAAAACAATCATTAGTTCAACTGCTCCGATGAGACACAATGTACAATAAATAATAATCTGTCGTTATTATGAAACAACCTGTGAAAAGTCCTTTGTCCTTTTAATCAACTTGCTATTGTTCAAACAAGTCTCAAAGTTAAAGTTTAAAAAGTTGTTTTTCTCTCACGACTGTCTTAACATTATCTTGTCATCTAAAAGTATAGAGGATTTGCACTGATTACGTTTTTAATCCACAGGCGACATGCACAGAGAGTCTGATATGTGTGAAGAAGAGTGAGTGTTGCGTCCTTTTCCCTAAAAAAGAAGAATTGTGATTTTTTTTTTTCCTTGTGTGACAAAAAAAGGAGTTGCCCAGTATGGCTAATGAGACAACCATGCAAAATCCAGAGGTTGATGATGAATGTGGTGAAAATATTCCACCCGGAGGCACCGACACGAAGCTCAAGGTCCAAGCAGGAGATATGGTTGAAGATTCCTCTTCACTGCCAAGTGGAAATAACTCACTGTCTGACAACTACACCTTTTCAACTCCAGCTCCAGCAAGTAACAATGGTGCCAAAGTCAAGACAAAGTCAAGGCTTTCTGGTCTCCAGTCTGCCCTAACGCCAATTTTAAAAATTTTAAACATTGCCAATAAATCTCCAGATCCTTTAAAACATAGAAGCAATCCATATCTCAACCCTCCCTCTTTTTCATTGGGTGTTAACACAACAAATTCTGGCCCTTCGTCACGTGATGGGTGCTGGTTACATGATGAATTCTTGCCAGAAATTACTCTCCTTGATGTGACATGTGATTCCACGATGCAAATGACCAGAAATGATTCAGCTCTTCCCGACAGCGCCCCTGTGACGCCTGTAACAACCAAGTCTACGAACAGCATATTTTCCGCTCCCCAGTGCTCACAGCCAACTTCTGCCACAGATTTAAACACTACAGCTCAGAAATCTGGCTCTCTGGATAAGACAGTGGATCCTCCCCAGTCTGTTACCAGCCCTCAGGCAGAAAGTGAGGTCACAGATCAGGCTAGTTCAGTCTCTATGATCACAACTGAAACTGCTCTTATTCACCCTCCCAAACTGTCAATATTTAACAGGGCAGCAGCCGGTACAGACTCCAACTCCAACATGGTTGACACCCGTAAGGGCAAGGAAAGTCCTGAGTGCTGGATGGATGGAAGATTTTTACCAGAAATTACTCTCCTTGATGTTACACATGATTCAGAGCCATCACCAGGAGCAGAAATATCCCCTATGGACGTCACACAAGATATGCCACCAGTGGATGGTGTGCAAAACGGCGAGCCTTTGTCAGAGCTCAGTGGACAAAGTGTGACAGAGCCCGACAGACTGGACACTATTCAAAGTGAAGAGCTATCAAGTACTTTTACCGGAAGTGCCACCCACACCATAAGCTCCTTCAATGAGCAAACTGATAATTGTGGGGAGAAAAACGTTGTGAAAGCTTCTTTGGAAGTCACTCATGATATTTCTATGGGTAGTGTTTCAGAAAGCAGTAGGTCCTCAGCAGAGACAAGTACACAAAACATGGTGAAGAGTCAAACATCGGCTGAGGACGCGGCCGATACTCATGCTGTTAATGTGACTCATGACATAAGCAGCTCCAGTGACATGTCCGTTCAGTCTGCTACATCACAATGCTGCACCTCTGATGTGCAGTGTAACGGCAGTGTAAAAAATGTCACGTGTGAACTTCACGTCAGGCAAGTGGAGACCCCCAATACTGTGGAAGCTAACAGCGAAGCACTACTTCACGATGCTGAAGTGACAGCCAAAGGGCCACAGTCGAGCCCAGAAATGGCTCCATCTGCAAACGGCACATTTACCATTGCCCAGGATTCCTCCACTGAATTAAACACTACCACTCAAACATCCTGCCCTCAGAATAAGACCATGGATCTTCCTCCATCTGGTGTAAATAGTCCTAAAGCAGAAAATGAGGCCATAGATCAGGTTAGTGAAGAAGTGAAAGTCACTACTGAAACTGCCCTTGTTATGAATCAAAGTCATTCACCTGTAAAAGCAAGTGGTTTCTCTCATGTGCAGAATACCACTTTTAATAGAAACTCTCTTCAGTCGTCCAATGGCAGTGCTAACTTAGGCGAAGGTGGTGCAACCTTTTGCCTCCAGAACACTTTTGATAATAAACCACATTTCAAACAGAATGGCACGATAGTTTTGTCAGAAATTAGCTCAAATGACAGTAAAGTGAACGCTGCAGACAAGCCCTCACCTTCTAAAGTCTGTAACGCAACCACTAGTCCTCAAGACAACAGCACTGAGACACAACCTCCTGAAGAGTCCAAACAAAATGGGACAGGAACTAGTACAGAATCCAATGCCAAGGTGGTTGACTGTCTTGAGAGCACGTTTGATGCTAATCAAGCTGCAGAGGAAGCATCGGGAGCTGCTAGAAACGAGACAAAGGATCATTCACAGTCAAGTTTGCCTGGGACAGACTGTCTTTCCGAAAGTTTGAGTCATCCAAGTATTGAAACTGTGAACAACAAAGCCAAAGTGT
The DNA here is from genome assembly GCA_016801845.1 of Polydactylus sextarius. Taxonomy (NCBI): domain Eukaryota; kingdom Metazoa; phylum Chordata; class Actinopteri; family Polynemidae; genus Polydactylus; species Polydactylus sextarius. Next base: position 8,671,489 of record CM028920.1, on the reverse strand, counting down.
TCAATCTGGACGACACCTTAGATTTGAAGGCCGACTCTTTGGTTACGTCCACACCGATGACGAACTGTAAGTCGTTGCATTTAAATGTTGAGCGTGAGCAGGGCAAAATCCCTGGGGCACAGAAGAAACTGTACAGGGACGGACCCAGTGCTACTGCTGCTGCTGCACAACCACCATCAAACATCATCTCTGACCGAAAAACTTTCTTGACTCAACCTGCCGCAAAATCCCTCATGCCTCCTCTGAAAGCCCATCTATTAAAGTTCAAGCCGGCCTCGGCGATTCCAGGAAGGTGTGAGCCGCTGACGTCAGGTCTGCCCATGACCCGACAGAGAACCCAGGCTGATGCTCTGAAAAGTACTGCAGCTTCTGGTGCAGCTCAGGCGGTAGGAGTTTAATGTTGATGTGTACACAACGTTGATGGCGTGTGTTTTAAGAAGCAGCTCAAATTAATCCTGTTCTTCTCACTTTCATATGTTAAAGTCACTTTTTATAACTGAAACGCACAAGAGAAAACAAACTTTACCTGCATGTACTAATGACCTCTGTTCTTCTGTATTTAAGACCTCGGGAATATCAAGCTCATACAACTTGCGCGCTACAACAACAGGTAGGTACTTTGCATTCTTGTTTTTGATGTGGACTTTGTAGAATGCAGTTTTATTTATGATGGATGCTGAATATAAATTATTGAAATTATAAGATGAGAATTGTAAGATCAGGATCTTTTTCCTCTGCTCACATTAGGATCCAGACAACCCAACTCTGGTTTGCCCAGACCTCAGTTGAGTGGCATACCGTCGGGGATCCAGAGACCCACAGTAGGTCTCAGGCCGCCATCAGCAAGAAGCAACGCAGCAGCTTCCTCAAGTCAAGACAAAGTCCGTGGGCCCACAGGTAGTCGTACTGTGTTCAGATCAGTTACTCTGATAGACATTATTGAGCAAAAATGTTAGTCTGATGAATCCTTCTTGTTTCAATGTTAAAGGTAAAAATTACCTTGAATCAGTTCCGGTTGAAAAGCAGTTATTCAGAACGTTGTTTAGTTTTTGTTGTTGTAACTAATGAGAACTATAATTGAACTTTTTTTTAAATTCCTCCTCATGCACAAATAGCTGCCAACCCAGTGACCAAGTCTTTACAAGCTAAGAAACATCCCTTAACCAGAGAAGTTTTGCCTACAGCAAAGAGAAAGAAAACGGGTAAATACTGAGATGCTTCATCATAAAGCTGTTTTTTTTAACTATTAGTGTTTGACATGTTGTTCAAGATTGCAGCCTCGTTTTTTCTCCTTTCAGATCCTGCTCATGTCAGTGCTGAAGCCTCAGCATCTTCGTTTGATTCTGTAAACCGAACCAAAACCCTAAAGCAGCCCATAACCGGTCAGAGAGCTTTTTCAGCAAAAACAAAAAGAGATGGTAGATTGGGATTTTATAAAACTGTCTTGTTACAAACCCAGACTGTGATGTGTTGTAAATTATGTGGCTACCTGCTCTGACGCATGCTTTCAGATGCTGTGGCGCCAACGAGTGCTGCTGAAACCACAGCATCCTGTGATGCCTCGAGCAGATCCAAAACCTTGAAACCACCAGCTGCTAGCCACAGAGCTATACCAGCTAAACCCCAAACCCACAGTAAGTTGCAACAAAATAAAAGCAACACTCGATGTCACAAGTATTAAACTAAAAAACATGTTTATGGAAAGTTACCAAAGAGACAGTTTAATGCAATTACATCACCACATATGCTAGATGCAATACAGATGATAGAAGGGAGCACAGAGCTGATGATTAATGTTATGATAATTTTATTTCAGGCTGTACCAAATGTGCCGCACTTGAGGAGCAACTCAAACTAAAATCAGAAGAAATAACGAGACTTAAAGAAGGTATGACTTGTTGTTATGTTTTTAGCCTAATGAGTTAAAGAGACAACATGCTCTAATGTTATGTAATGAGAGATTTACAAGTTTTTTTTTTTTTTTTTAGACCATCAGTTTTTGCAGTCTCTTAATTCTTCCTTTCTTTTTTCTCTCTAGAACTGCTCAAGTACACTCAACAACAAGAGCAATGCTGAACGCTCCATGTTTGCTTGTCAATGTTTACTTGTTTGTTTGTTTTTTAATGTGAAGTTATTTTCACTCATTTTTATTCAGTCAAATAATTGTATTCAATAAATGACTAACATGGTGTACTGCTTTACTCGGTGAGATCAGTTTAGTAACATTATATTCTGTATTTAATGAAGCTCATCAATGCAGAGCAGCAGCTTTGATGTGCTCACATTTAGTCTGTTATAAAATACTCACAGGTAAGACTGTATAATTGAAATGTAGTATAAATTGAACTAAATGCTCTAAAACTATTGTCTACTAACCTGTAAGAATATTAAACTCTGTCTGTGATGAGGCTCTGATAATTAATATTATTTTATAATAATTATTATTTTCCTTTGTCAGAGTAAATATTAAAAATACATTGATGGATGATGCTGAAATAAATATATTTATGTGTGAATAACCATGAGGCCAGGCTGTTTATTTTTATTCATTCTTATATGTATAAACTCTGAGATGTTTGCATGTATGTGAAGTATTTGAAATAAATATCCTGTGAAACGTGACATGCTAACTAGTTATTAATATTTTATTATTATTCTATTATTCAACGTGTCTCCAGAACAGATACGTGTGTTACATGTGTTTAGCCACGAGGGGGCAACGTGACCCGGCAGCTCTCTCCCTCTGTCACGCGGACCTTCCTTTTTCTTTGATCGTCACCACACTTCCTTTCCTGACGCAAGCGCCCGGCGAGGCTGTCGCACGCCTTTTTTAGCGGCCGTTATACAGCAAAACTGGATTTTACAACATCTCAGAGTCCATCAGCAAACCAGGGGATCATTTCCACAAGGACGTAGGTGAGTCTTTGTCGATATTTGATTAAACCGGGCGATAATTATCCGCTTTAGAAAAGTGTATTTGCCGGTTACACATGCGGGGAGGCCCGGTGCTCTGTCTCCGGTGACGCTAGCGTTAGCTTAGCTACGTCCCCGCGCCACGTTAGTGTTAGCGTTGTTTTATCCGATGTATCTCAACGGTCGCTCTTTAACTAATAAACAGCGGTATGTTATTATCATCACGTACATTTTAATAACTTATTGCATAAAACATATGGTTGCATTTGTCGGCGGGTGTCAGGCTGTCTTGTTTGTAGCTGAACCATCTGTCAAAGCTACAAAGCGTTAGCTCTGAGAGCAGCAACATACCGACGCCAGATGCTAACTTCACTAGCAACCCCGTGTACTTTTGTATGAAAGCATTGCTAGATTGCGCTTAAATAATATTTGTATCGAGCTGACATGTTTATAAAGTCAGTGTTATCATTGCTCAGTTGTATTGCATGTGTTATTGTTGTTACCTAGCGTCTCACAGATGGTGATTAGAGAAATGTTAATTGTTGCCATTGGTGGTTGACCAGTCTAGTTTAAGGTGAAGGTGAAATCAACCTGCTTTAATGGGGATTTCTGATCGTTTAAGGATATTGTTTTTATCAAGTGTGTCCAGGTGATTCGGTTTAGTTTTGAGGAAATGCAGCAGTGTTCATAACAGCATGTGTTTTGTTTCTTCATGTCATTTTGTCTCAACAGATTGACAGCTTCCTTCAACAATGTCTCGTTTCTTCGCCACCGGGTCTGACAGTGAGTCAGAGGAGTCCTCGTCCGCCGACGAGATCACCCCTAAAGCACCCGGAACCACTTTCAAGCAGTCAGTTTAATTTACTTTAAATCCCATCAGCAGAATTCAAACTGTACACTTTACTGAGAGCTAAACATCTGTGTTGTTTTCACAGGTCGCTGCTTCTTAGTGATGATGAGGAAGACACTAAGAGAGTGGTGCGCAGCGCCAAAGACAAAAGGTTGGGCTGATATCTGTTACATAACATATCTTACAGCTGTACAGATGGTGTTGTCTTTTTATGTGATGTATTGATTGTCAAATCACAGGTTTGAGGAGTTGACCAACCTCATCAAGACTATTCGTAATGCCATGAAGATTCGTGACATGGCAAAATGTCTGGAGGAGTTTGAGCAGTTATGTCGAGCCTTTCTCAAAAGCAAGAATATAGTGGACAAAGAGGGCGTTCCTTCTTTTTACATCCGTCTTCTGGCCGACCTGGAGGACTATCTGAACCAGGTCAGTACCACAGAGATAACACAGCTCTGGCACAACCAAATTTGTATTGAACATGGTTTTGTTTTTTGTTTTTTTCTTTGTGGCAAAAGAAGAGTATATCGACTATGATTAATGCAGTCTGACACTTGACTTATCAGTATATTAGCAATAATGAGTATTATTTTCTTCACAGCTTTGGGAGGACAAAGAGGGCAAAAAGAAGATGAACAAAAACAACGCAAAAGCTCTCAGTACACTGCGTCAGAAGATCCGCAAGTACAACAGAGATTACGAAACGGAAATTGCAGCATACAAGGAGGTAAATTGATTGTAAATTGGTTTGTGTGGTGGCAAATTTTGACCAAAGATTAGTCACATTAATCTGCATATTAGACCCATGGTGGGTAGTGATGACAGTAGTCGTCCATTCCCCAATGCCATGTCTAAATTGCCTGTATCTCAGTCTTCACACAGTTGATTGGTCAAACTGTGTGCTCTTGACTGGTTGGAACAACCCTTTGTGGGATAGTTTGGGGACCCCTGCTCTAAACCTCTCTGTAGTAAAATTGATGCAATATTATATTGTGGTCATACTAGACAGTGGCAAGATATAACTGTCTTAACATCATGGCAATGCTGTGTAAGACCATTCAGACTTAACTGCCTCCTCTGTCGATCAGAACCCACAAGAATCTGCTGATGAAGAGGAGGAGAAGGAGCCAGAAGACTCAGGTAAACATGTTTCTATATTATACCATATCGGAACTTAATCAAACTATGTTGCTATGTTTCCCCCCTAATGTCAGAATGAATGGATGAAATATGCATATGTTCAAAGATATTTTATTATCTGTTAAATTATCCATCGAAGACATGTGTAACTAGTATTTCTCATGTTAACTTGCAAACCATTGCTTTTTTTATGCTTGCTACCAAGATCACAAACGAGTGTTATATGACAATTGTTACATTGTCTCTTGCATCATCTTTCAAATGTATCCTTTTCATTTTTGCGCCTCAAGGCTCCGACTCTGATAGCGATGGAGAGGGAGGTGAAGGTGTATCAGCGAAGTCCTTCTTGAAGAAAAAGCCGGAGGTCACGCCAGAAGCCAGCAAGTTCCTCAAGTCCGCCAAGGGATCTGGGGTAAGAGACCAACACATCACATAACGGTGCACTACAGAGGGCAAACTAGTGCAAACATTCTCTGATTTAACTCTTGTTTGAGGCGATATATGAGCTAACATGCTGGAGTTTTTTTCTCACAGGATGAGTCTTCCTCTAGTGATGAAGACGATGAAGACGAAGACTGGGGTTCAGACTCTATTGACAGTGGCAGCGAGAGCTCAGATGAAGGAGAGGGCAAAGGCGCTTCCCTGGCTAGGGTCTTCCTCAAGAGGTGAGTCTCCCTCTGTATTTCTGTTTCAGAGCATTTTTAAATCACACCGTCTGATGTTGTAAAGAATAAACTGTTTTATTTGATGGAAATTAAATGAAATAGTCAAGTCATAGAATGTCAGTTACATAACTAACTCTCACATACTTCGTTTCTGTCCTCAGGGCCCAGGACCCTGACAAGTCTTCGGAAAAGAAGGGCGGGAAGAAGAAGAAGCCCAAGAAGAAAGAGCGTCTCGAGGAGGAGGCTGAGGAGGAGGGAGGAGAGGAGGTTGAGGGCGGCTGGGAGAAGGTGAAGGGAGGCGTCCCTCTGGTCAAGGTAAAGCAATTATGGTGGTGTGTCGCATCCACATTTATCTTTGCCGCAGTTCATTTTGTAAGCACAGCATCATGTCAAGACCAGAAAATTTACTCAAGACATAAATATTCATGTAAGAGCATCAAGATAAACTGTCAGATAATTGAACAAGTATCGCAGAGTAGAGAGACTCTCACTTCAAAACAAACAACCATAAAATGTGGATCAAAAGGTGATGTTGGTATTTATGTGATATGGTCTTTTTTAATCTGTCAGGAAAAACCCAAGATGTTTGCCAAAGGCACAGAGATCAACACAGCAGTGGTGGTGAAGAAGCTGAATGAGATCCTGCAAGCAAGAGGCAAAAAGGGCACAGACAGGTAAGACCAAATGAATCTGTTAAGCTACACTTCATAGGAATGTGACTGCATATTTCTTTCAGAATAAAAAATTAAAAAAGCTGGTGTTGATAATTATTTTCAAATTAGTAACACATGTACTATGGATACTGGGAAGTAGTTCATGGCAAAGCAGCTGTGAGCTGCAAGATGTGATTTGATGTAACAGTGACACTCATACGCTTCTTGTGCTTATTTTACAACAGAATCTAATCTGTGTTTTTTTTTCCCCTCTTATAACAGAGCTGCTCAGATCGAGCTGCTTCACGCTCTGGCGGCCATTGCTGCCGAGAATAACTTGGGACAAGGTATCCTGGTCAAGATTAAATTCAACATCATCGCCTCTTTGTACGACTACAACCCCAACTTGGCAGCATTCATGAAGGTAGGAGCCGCTCCCTCTAAATTTACGATATTAAGATTCATTATGATATTTTATTAAAATGATCAAACACTAAATAAATCCGTTTAAAACATTTTGGGCTGAAAACTCCAGACTAATCCTGGCATTTCAATTCAAATCATTCTAACTTTGTTTCCATCAGGCCGACATGTGGAAGAAGTGCCTGGATTGTATCGACGAGTTGCTGGACATCCTCTTTGAGAACAACAACATCTTCATCGGAGAGAACATCGCAGAGGACAGTGAGAATCTGGGAATCTCTGACCAGGTATCGCATCTTTTCTTTTCCGTTTTTGCTTTTCAAGATTTGTATTTTTGGGTGGCCGTCAATAGGCTGCTGTCTTGCAAATGCAGATAAAGGATTATTGTTGCATTTCACATTTTTTTTCAGCCATTCAGGGTGCGTGGATGTGTGTTGACGCTCGTGGAGAGGATGGATGAAGAGTTCACCAAGATCATGCAGAACACTGATCCCCATTCACAAGGTGAGCTGCGCCAGAAAACAGACTGGGTTATTTTTTTTACTGCGACTGTTGCACCTTCCTCTGTAGCTCATTGTTGTGTTCTCCATCTCTCTGCAGAATATGTCGACAATCTGAAAGACGAGGGAAGAGTTTGTGGCATCATCGACCGGCTGCTCACCTACTTGGAGAAGAAGGGCAGCACAGAGGAGATTTGCCGCGTCTACCTTCGCAGGATCATGCACACCTATTACAAGTTTGACTACAAGGCCCACCGGCGCAGCCTGGGACTCCAGGGGGAGTCCAAGGTGAGGGGGAAAAAAGACAAAAGCGAAGCAGGAGGAAACAGCTGAGTTCATGTTCTCGACAGACGAGATCTCTTCGCTATCAAAAGTCTTAACGCCATGTCTCTCCCTCTGCGATGCAGTCCGAGCAGGACCAGGAGGAGAGCGAGGGCGAGGACAGCGCCGTGATCATGGACCGCCTGTGCAAGTTCATCTACGCTAAGGATCGCACCGACCGTATCCGTACCTGCGCCATCCTCTGCCACATCTACCACCACGCTCTGCATTCACGCTGGTACCAGGCCCGCGACCTGATGCTGATGAGCCACCTGCAGGACAACATCCAGCACGCCGACCCGCCTGTACAGGTAAACAAACACACACACACAACAAAATTTATTTAGATGTGAGAATGAACCCTGATTGAGAATACTAACAATCTGTTTTTTGTTTGTTTGTTTTTCCTAGATCCTGTACAACAGAACCATGGTCCAACTGGGCATCTGTGCTTTCAGGCAGGGCATGATTAAAGATGCCCACAATGCGCTGCTGGATATCCAGTCCTCCGGCCGAGCCAAGGAGCTTCTAGGTCAAGGTCTTCTCATGAGGAACATGCAGGAGAGAAACGCAGAGCAGGAGAAGATTGAAAAGAGACGACAAGTAAGTCACGACAGATTCACACAAGCATTCAGATGATCTCCTAAATCATGTTCAGATGTGTTTTTCTTATCGATAACATTTTATCTGAATAAATTAGTTGTATTGTCCTGACTTTGCAACACTTAGAGACCATGTTTGATGCGAGGTCATATATAATTCAACAGTCATCATAACACGGCATTAACCCTCCCTCACAGGTGCCGTTCCACATGCACATCAACCTGGAGCTGCTGGAGTGCGTGTACCTGGTGTCGGCTATGCTCCTGGAAATTCCCTACATGGCCGCCCACGAGTTTGACGCCCGCCGCAGGATGATCAGCAAACAGTTCCATCACCAGCTCAGAGTGGGAGAGAGACAACCGCTGCTGGGTACGTAACATGTCATCTACTAACTCTTTGCATCAGGGCATAATTCCACAGAGAAACCAGAGACGATAACTCTACACCTTCCTCTGTCCTCCAGGACCCCCAGAGAGCATGAGGGAGCACGTGGTGGCGGCCAGCAAGGCCATGAAGATGGGAGACTGGCGTACCTGCCACTCATTCATCATCAACGAGAAGATGAACAGTAAAGTCTGGGACCTGTTTCCTGAGACTCAGCGAGTACGAGAGATGCTTGTCAGGTTCGGAAAAAAACACAATTATTATTCAGTCTTATCAGAAATATTTTCTTTTACAATTTCAATTGTTGGAATTTGTTCTAATGACTATATGACTCGAAACCTATTTGCAAATAAAAGTTTATAGCGTCGCTCTGCTTAACTTCATTTTAATAAATCTTACAGGAAGATCCAAGAGGAGTCACTGAGGACTTATCTGTTCACGTACAGCAGCGTGTACGATTCCATCAGGTAAGAACAAGAAATGTTTTTAACAGTACGAACAGTGCTAGAGCTACATGTGTGTCAGTCGCTCAGATATCATTAAAACAGACCTGCTTAATCTCAAATTTATCACAATGTGAGAATTTGTAAGTGGAAGAAAAGTGTTTATACATTTTGTGTGTGTGTGTGTGTCTTACAGCATGCAGACTCTATCTGAAATGTTTGAGCTGGAGATGCCCACAGTTCACAGCATCATTAGCAAGATGATCATCAATGAGGAGCTGATGGTCAGTGTTGAAACTTTGCTGCTCCGTTCTGAATTACATTATACAATAATATTTACAAGTATAATTATACAATTCATTTTTTCCTCTTTGTCTAATTATTCTTCTTTTGAATATTTTCTTCCAACAGGCATCTCTGGACCAGCCCACACAGACCGTTGTGATGCACCGCACAGAGCCCACCTCCCTGCAGAACATGGCTCTGCAGCTGGCCGAGAAACTGGGCAGCCTGGTGGAGAACAACGAGCGCGTCTTCGACCTGAAACAGGGCGTCTACGGCGGCTACTTCAACAGAGGTGAGTTGACACAACACGCTTCTCTGTGCCGATTGTACCAAAACCTGTATGTTTGCACGTTGTTCACATTCACCGTGTTTATCAGTGACCAGTAGTCACTACCGTCTCCAACTAACTGGTTGTTGTTTGCATTACAGATCAGAAAGGAGGCTACCAACAGAAACAGTCCTACCAGAGAGGTATGTTAGGCCACACTGAGGTTTTACAGCTTTTCACTCTTCTTCACAATCTGTTTGCAGGACATTCAATGATTGCTGCCATGTTTGTTTACATTTATTCAGTAACTGACAAATAATCAATCACATTTTTGTATGTTCACAGATCAGAAAGGTTCTTACCAGCAGAAACAAGGCGGCTACCAACGAGGCGGCTACAGAAATCAGAACCAAAGCAACTACTGAGCTTTGAACGTGTGGATTTCAATCTTGCAACCTGAATTAGTTTTCATTCCATAACAACAACAACCATCTGAGTTTCTGTGCTTGGCACTTGGTCGTGTGCTGTTCTCCATCATTTGACTAGAAACTGATCCTGAGACAGCTGAAAGTCATCGCAGGACAAGTCGTCCTCACTGCTACTGCGTAGGGTGATATTCCAGTGTCGCTAACTTCTTTTGATAAATGTGAAGAGTTTTAAGGTTATTATTGCAAATAGAGAAGTGAACAGTTAAAGGCAGTGTAGTGTGGCCGACTTGTTGCAGTCCAGTCGGGCAGCAGACACATCAAGAATTATTGACTTATACTCAAATAAACAGTAATTAACAGTGTGTGTTGAGTTTTTCTTTTTGGTAAAGAACAGGAGCTCAAAGTAAGAATTGAAAGATAAACTACAAGTATTGAAGATTGATAAAACACAGAGATCAAATCGTGATCTGGATATTGAGGACGGTACAGAATCATGTCAATACTGTATTATTTTATTACTTTAAATGAATATACAAATCAAATTAACTGTTTTACTTAACTAGTGACATATTTATTGATGTTCAGCAAATTGTCACATAGAGAAAGGTTAAATAGGTCAGATCAGTGAGTCAGGAAAAGACTAGAAAACATCACTATCATATTCTTTTGTTATTAATTAGCTCATAGTTAAGTTTTATCCAGTTCAAATGTTTATTAAAAACATTTTGAAATAAAACACACTGAACCTTGGCAACAATGTAACAACAAATACTGAAGTACATCACATATCGAAGTAATTTATAATTACAAAATGGATTTTAGCAGCTTTATTGCTTTAATGTAGCACAAATATCACATGCACAACTCAACAATATCTGTTTAGATCAGAAGTTTTATGCTTTATTTTCATTGCAATCACAACTCAAAAGGTATGAAAGTCTACATGGTTTTTTAACTTATCCTCCACATTTCCTGTCTGGGAACAGCAGTACGAGTGTGTTCAGCACTAGAGTTGCTCTGTCGGCTCTGTCTTCTCTCTGCTGGTCCAACTAGCTGCCTCCCCTCAGACTCAGACGCAGTCTCCTGTTGAACTCTTGCCTGAGCAGGTTTCTCTCTTTGCGTATTCCCTGCAACACGGTGCGATTCTCCTGAGCCCGTCGCACCAGGTAGGGGAGCGTGTCGTCCACCGAGCCGTACGGCACTGACTTGTATATGGCGTAACCTTTCTTAGCTGACATGAAGACGAGAGAAACGTGGGAATATATTAATGATTTATAAGACACAGGATCTAACACAGAAAATGAAACATTATCTCACCAAGTGTGAGGGAGACGTGATCACACATTCCCAGCAGCTGACCGAAACACACTGAACCTCCATCTCTGTTGATCCCCAGCTCTTCCATCCTGAAGGCAATATTCACAGGAGGCATTGAACTCCTAAAATATTGTCTGTTTTATTCAACAACTTGTATTTCACACTCTTAAAACCCACACCTACAATGACTCAAATAGCACCACTCGAGTCAGTTGATCAAATTTTATACAGCTTAGGACATAAATCAACTTGTCAACTGAGTAAAAAAACAAGTAGACAAAGTAATTTATGCTACTTTTGCTACTCTTGTTTACTCTTTATGTGCCTACAACAGAAAAAGAGAAAGCATATAACTTTTTGGTGACTTGTCTTTACTGCTCAGATGTAAAAGGTTTTCACTACACTTGGTCTGACCGTTTGGCAGCTCGTTTCACTGATTCCTCGTTGTGAGTGGCGATTATGATCTTGTAGCGTTCAGGTTTCTGGGCTATGGCTTCCAGCATCACGTCCAGTGAACCGTTGTAACTACAACACAAAAACACAAGGACACAGATTAAATGTGATGGAGTCAAATTCACGGTGTGTTTTCAAAAAAGTCGACACAGATGACGTTAGATTTAGTTTATGTGGTTTTATGTTGTGTCATTGTCTAAAGATAAATTTGCCTGTTTGTCTCCTATCCACCTGTCATTGGTGTCCTCCCAACAGCGGTGGATGGGATCTTGTCGACCCTCTTTCTCCGCCAGCTTCCTCTCTTTGTCCATGTAGGCTCCTCGCACCAGTTTGACCCCCAGACAGAAACCTTCGTTTTTGGACAGATTCAGAGCCTCTAACAAGAGGGACATGGACTCCTACAAGTCTCACATAGAGACAGAAGTATTTGATAATGTTCTCCTTTTAGCGCAATGTTAAAGACATGGTTTAATGTTTTATAAAATGGAGCTATTTGCCTTCAGGTAACACTGATATGTGTTCCAAATCCAGGCACTGTCTTTGTTAAACTTTTTCATCATGGCCATGGTGACGAGAGAGAGGGCAGGGTTCATGTAGGTGTACTCTGCGTCCACCAGGACTCGGACTTTGTTTACACTGGCCTAAAAGAGACAAGTGCAACTTCATTTTGACAATGCAAACTCATACAACTGTATAATTTGCTCATAAGACATCAAAATCTGTACCTCCGCTATTTTATTGAGTCTCTGCAGACCGCAGAGGAAGTGGGCAGATTCACTTTGATCTAAACCAGGGAAGCTGATTGGCTGAAAGAGGCATTTTCAGGAAGATGTTTGACATCAGAAACACCTCCATCAGTGTTGTAAATATACATGTGTGTATATTTGTATGACAGAATATTTTACGTACCTCTCCACCCATGGCCCTCACAACGAGATTGAGGTCATATGGTTGTTTGGCAATGATGGTTGTGAGTTTCACCTTGATACAAGCAGCACAGTCGTCAGTAAAAGGAAATAAACAGTGTAAAAAAAAGGGGGGAATAGACTGTTAAATAACAGGGGCAGAGGTCACTGAAGATCAACCTACAAAAGTGAGCACTTTTGTAGGACACTTTAGTGTGAACACTAACATCTGTGTTCTTATCTTCTTCTTTTTTCCACAAACTTATTTGAACTACATTCAGCTACAGTCTAGTTCAGGTCAAACACACTATGTGTCAGTTTTAACATATGATACCAGATTCATTAGAACCAAAATGCTCAGACAAATGATAATGATAGATGTTATTTTATCCCACAAAGAATTTACAAAATTTAATTAAAGTCCTCTTTCAATAGCATTTGAAAGGAAATTCAATGTCCTCCTTTACATTTCTTGTATAATTTTGTCTTATATCCAGTAAACAGGTTCGTCAAATAAAGTAATTTTTCCTAAAAAATATTCTGAGTGGTAAACACTGCCTTACACACAGCTCTGGGCTGAGCAGGGCTGTGATTTTCAGCTGCATCATCGGGTCTTTACTCCAAGAGTTGGTGTGGGACATTCGTACACACTCCAGCATTGACTCCATGTTGTCGTCATATCTCTTCTCTCTGGAGGTGAAAAGAAATCATCAGGTTCCAATATGCTCTTCCTGTTTTTCTATGATGGGATGTAATTATCATCTCAGATTTGTCAAATTGTTTTAAATGTACCAAGCTACCGTGCATTGACGTGAGATTTTCAGTGTTCATGGTTTTTGCTAATACAATATGACAGTAGGGTTAGGGTTTGGGTTTATTTTACAAATGAATTAAACATATATTCCTCCTCTTTAGAAAAGTCATCCACCAGAAGAAATGGAGTCTTGAGTTTGAGCAAACTGTGAGTGAAAATGAGCGATACCCTGTACTTTCTCCAAGATCCTCCTCTATAGGAACCGCCAGCATCGGCCTCAGCCCCAGTAAACTCATCTTCTCCATGGACTGGGAGATCTCTTGCTCGCTCTCTCCGGCCACAAACTGAGCGTACACAGTCGGTCTCAGCAGCAAGGAGAACCCCCTCCTCCCCAGGAGGGTGCGAGCTATAGACATCAGCTGATAAAGGAATGTATGTGAGTCTAAAACTAAACATCAATCTCATTTTTCTCCACATAATAACCATGAGTGACATCTCACCCTCCCACAGTTGTTGACCAGCACAGGGAAGGAGCAGAGACGAAAGACGCCCAGAGCACGAAGCAGCTCACCCCAACTCTTCACCCTGAAGGCACTGGGATCCTCGAAGGCCAGAGGCAATGAGACCAGGTCAGGCTGCCTCGCAGATGCCTTCCTGTGGGCTGCTGTACCCATCAGCCTCAGCGACAAGAGGTGAGGGAGTGAAGGGCGCAGACGAGAGCTCATCATCGTCCCTGGAGAAGTGTGTATATGTTTCTTTTTAGATGTTGTCAACTCCAGATGGGGTCAGAGTGATTTTAAGAATTGGAGTAAATCTTTCTTTGTGATTATTTTGTCCGTCAGCTCAAAAGATGTGGTATCTGATGTGAGTTAGATAGAAATAATCCAGTGTCAATGAGGCATCATCAGAGAGACGGTGGTCAGTCCAGGAAGTGTTGATCAAGTCATGTCAGAGTCTGTTGGAAGAGCATAAGAAAAAGGATTACTGTGACTTTACAGCATGTTGAGTGTCAAGAATCAATAACTTTGAAGTAAAGTAAAAACATAACAGGATATTCTGACAATTACACTGCAATAGAAAGAAGTCAGAAGAAGTATTTTACCTTTCTTGAACAGATGACCCAAATGATGACAAGCCAAGCAGGTGCAAATCTGAGAGTTTGTAGGTGAACCAGTAAAATGTCATCTTTTGCCTCCGTCACTGGTTAATGAGTAACTATTTGAAAAATTGAGTAAACATTAAGTTGACCCTTAGCATCAACCCACCAATGTTCCTTTAGTTTGACATCAACCAAAGGGGCATTAAAGACTTGTGTTGGATCAATGTTGAATCTTTTTTGGTCGTCATATGTGTGTTTATATGTCTATAAATTTAGCTGCAAATGACAAATCTAAGCAAACACTCAGATACTGTATTAGACCAATCAAACATGGGTCTATTGTAATTATTAGCCGTCAGCTGACTGCATTTAGAGTTACTTAGATTAAAATTGTGTTCCATTAGTGATATTGTAATCAGGAATATTGTAATTTTTATGTAATCTTTTTTGATTGCTCATACAAAATCTCATTATGTTCAAGGTAAAGAATTGTATAATGAGGGAAAAAATCACTCTGTGACCTAGAAAGAGAAGAGGATGCATAACAAAAGCTCCACCGAGGTCAGTTAACGTTAGAGGAGCTTGGTGAGTCCAAACGTCTTCCTCCCAAAACACCAAACAAAGCAGCTGGTAGAGGAAATGATTAACTGCTCCCACCACAGTCCGTGTCACATATGCCTGACCCCACCAACTAAAAGACCTCTAACATCACTCCAGCCATTGCTGTGCTGACACTGCTGACGAAGCAGACATGAAAATATTAATCTCAACGTGACTGATGCTCATGGAGGTTGACCTGTTTCTCAGATTCATGAATAAAGGGTTTTAAAGCATGAACGGAACAGTAAAACTTTAAATACTAAAGCCGTTTCGCTACTTTTCCAAACATAACAAAGTCTGGTGTAACCAAGATCTTGTAGCCAAGAAATATAATATATAATATTATATAAATAATATATACAATATATTATAATATAATATATATATTATATATATATATATATTATATAATATATATGAAGATTACAGTGTTATAGTTTTTACATGATAGGTAACGTGTCAATCAAAGAACACGAGACCAGTTTTAATCACAGCACATTTAACCACAAAATCAATGGAATAGCACTTTAAAAGTGCCTGTAGGTTGATTTTGTTGGGTCCATGAAAATGGTTTTCACCTGTTTTCAGTCTTTATGCTAAGCTAAGCTAAAAAAAAAACATCCTCTCTTTGTAATTTCATGGCTCATCAGTTGCAGTGGCCTGATGTCTAATAAACAAACAGGAGCTGAGTAAACCTCCTCATTGAACTCTAAATATTCTAGGGACTTTTGCAATGATTTGTTTTGCTAGTAATCCAGATATCTAGGTTTGGTATTAAACAGATAACTTGATTTTGATCATGTTGCAGAAAAAAAAGTGAACAACAAAAGTCTGGACAACAAACATTTTTATTTTTCACACTGGAATGGCTATTTGAAAAAGAAAATCTTCAACCTCTATGTACAAATTCAATTCAATTTCATCTCTTTATCAGTTCAGTTTACATACATATACAAACACACACACGCTCACACTTCACTGGGCTACTTGAACTAATTCTACACATTGCTAAAACCCCTAAAAGCGCTATAATGCCAAAACATTTTGTCCACATTAACATTATTGTAGTTTAAAACATAGGTCTTGTGCTCATATCCAGGTAAGGCCCCTGAGGGTGGGCGTGGCCATGTTGGTGCTGTCTGTATAGATGCCTGAAAGGGATGGAGAGGGATGAGTGAGGGTCCTGACGAAGTCGGAGTGGATAGGAAGGAAAGGCTGTGTAGAGGGCTTGGGGAGGGGTGGAGGAGGGAAGAGATGGATCAAGCTGAGGGAGAAGAGACGGGTGGTGAAGTACCATCTCCGGGCGATAGGGGGCAGGGGGGTTAAACTGGGGGATAGCACCTATGTCAACCGGAGGGTATGAGGAGGTGGAGGAGGACGCAGAGGGATTGGGCAAGTTTTGAGGATGGGCTGTTGGCGGAAGTGGTGGAGCAGATGAGACAGACTGCTGGAAAGAAGAGGAGACGGCCAAACAAGAGGAGGGTTGGAAAGGAGGGTGAGGAAGGGAGGATGATGGGTGAGTAAAAGAGGACGGAGGGAAGGCAGCAGTTAGGGAGGGAGCCTGAGCTTGGTGGCTCAGATTTGAGAGGTGCAGGGCAGGGTGGCCAGAGCTGGGAGACATGTTAGAAAATGAGAGATTCTGCATGTGTGGAGGGACGGAGGAGAAGCCGAACGATGTGGGAGCAGGGTGAGTGGGTATAGAGCAGGGCAGGGTGGGAGCTGGAGGTTGGTTCTGGTTGGGGAGAGGTTGAGGAGGAACTGGAGCAGGATTTGAAGGCAGGACATTTGGATAGATAAATGCTGCTGAGCTTTGATCATTGGGTGAATCATTTCCACTGGTAATAGCTTCAGCCTGCAGTGACTGACTGGGCTGTGTGAGCAGAGAATGAGCAGATATTTGGTCCTGAAGACCTGATTGACATGTTGGACCTGCAGCAGGAAAAAAGAGGCGTCTGTAGGCACGTTCGGGCTGATGGTCTCTGAGATAGTGTGATAGGTGTTGGCTGAGGGAGAAGAAGAGGAAAGTAGCGGCTGTGGAGAGGAGGAGTTGGAAGGAGGAGGAGTGGGGAAGGTGAAGGAGGTTTGCTGCAGAGCTGGAGTGGTGGTGGTGGAGGAGGAGGAGAGAATGGAGGGATAGTCGATAGGAGAGATGGAGGGCTGAGGGTCGGATGTGTCTGAGGGGTCGGGGACGGGGAGAGAGGAGAAGGATGTGGGTGGCTGAGGAAGAGGAGCTGAGGGGAATGAGGAGGAGTTGGCCTGAGCAGCAGGGAAGGTGGAGGAATATGCTTGTTCACCCATAGCGTCTGATCTGTGAAGGAAAAAAAAATAAAAAAAACTTAGAAACTTGATTCATTTCTTTTACACAAGGAGTAAATCGATTAACAGTTTGGAAGGCATCAGCTTTCTTTTCTATCTTTAGGCATTTTATATCCCATTGTATCATCACACACCTACCTTTCAATTATACTGTTTGTGACCTCACTTCCCGGTGCGTCCTGCATCCCATTGGCCATGGAGATGCCGATGTCAGACATCTGCGATGCCATGAAGGCCTGACCAAGGTCTAGCGGCTGGTTTGGGACCAGCGTGTCCTGATAGGAAGCTTCCTCTGGTCTGTATCCACAGGAAGGATCAGGCAGCTGTGGCAGAGAGGCCAGAGCGAGGGCCTGCAGGTCTGGGCCGGTGCTGGTGGTCGTGGTTGACTGTGGCAAATGCTCAGTAGAGTCGCATGGATCACAGTTAACTGAGAAAGACAGATGAAGATGTTTCAGAAGCAGCCTGGCAACAGTAATACTGATGAGATTAACCAAAGTAAAAACTAAAAGAGGTGTAAGGTTGAATATTTCTCTTACCAATATCCAGAGTTTCTGTCAACACAGCGATCTTACGTTTCTGTCTTGCATCTCTTTGTCTGGAGAGAAAAAAAAAAGTTTAGATTCTCCACAATAAGTATGCAACAATGTAAAGTGTTTGTGTATTTCTGTGATATTTACTTTTTGCTGTTCATGCCATCCTCTCTGAAGCCTTTAGCGAAGGGGTTGGAGTTGATCTTCAGCTCTGTGATCTGTTTAAAAAAAAAAAAAATCATTTTATATTTGCTTTACTTTTTCTTAACTAGTGTCTTTGGCTCTTTTCTTTATTTTTCATTTTACAGAGTCTGCATAATCTCGTAGGGGACATTGGCCTAATCTTTAATATATAAACATAGCATTCTGGTACCTTGTTGTTCTGGTAGGCGGTGACTGTGATAAATTGGGTCTCAGGGAAAACAAAGGAGTGCTGCCCTCCGCCCCACCTCAGCACATCTCTGGCTTCAATTACATGAACTCTGGGCTGGTAGCGATGCAGCGAGTGTAGGATGATCTGGGAATTAAATAGAATAAATGAGCTCAGAATTCACCACATCATTCGTACTTTATTTGTTCTGTCAGTCAGTTTGTGGTTCTTACATGTCCCTGTGAGTCCAGCGTGTTGTTGGTGAGTTTGGCGTAGTGAAAGGAGATGGTACGGCTTTGCCAGTGAGCACCAGTGGCGGGTGAATCCGGGTGGATGAACACCCGGTCTGGTAGCCTCGCTTCTGCACCGCCAACAGCCTGCCAACCTCCTCCTTGGAAACGATAGCGGGAGTTGTCGACCGGGACGATGTCCAGGAGGAGGATGTAACGTAGGGACGGATTCAGGCCTGAAAGTTTCAACCTCAACCCAGGAAACATTCGTCTAGTGAGGAAAAGATGGTGGGGAGAATTAGAAATCAGATAGGTATATATATGTCAGCTCACTTGTTGATAGTTGATAAGTAAAGATCAGTGAATGGAGAGTGAAGTCAGAGGTCAAAGGTCACACATATAGGTGCTCTTTACTGTTCTCTCACCTGCCCTTCTTTGTGATGATCATCTCCGTGCCCACTGAGCTGAACTGCTTCCATAGCGACGCGTTCTCCAGCTCCATCTTCACCTCATCTTTGGGTGTTTTGGCGACTGGCTCGTTGGGGACTGGGGGAGGAGCCAGCAGCCTCGGGGGCAACGCTTTGGCTGCTACATCACAGGCGGTAGGATACAGTGGCATGTGGGCCGGAGCTTCCCGTTCTGAGAAAACAGTGAAATAATCCAAGTCTAAACATGAGAAGAGGATTTCAACAAATTCGTAAATATACTTTTAGCTTGTTAAAGATATGATACGATATTTCTTTACTGATCTCCATTGATGAAATTCGGATGTTACAGCTCTATAGCAGAGTAAATTTTGAATATAATCAAATACAATAGAATCCAAAATATACAGTGGAATAAAAATAAAGCTAAATTTAAAAACACTAAGTTACCTCTGACACCAAGTCAGAGGTCAGTAGTACCTTGTGTGTCTGTACAGTCGTGCAGCATAACGGTTGTAAAGTTATAATCTTTGAGATTACATTTCTACCCCATAAATCCCATTTTCCTTAGCGACTAAGTGATAAAAAAAAAAAAACTTTTAATCTAATTAAACATATAATAAAAGTTGAAGGTTTCACATTTGCTAAAGTATCATGTTGTTCAGCAACACTCTCCATCTTGGGCCTCTGCCTAAGATTATCTCTTGTCTGAGCCAATAAAAGCTCCATCATACCCCTGCCTTTGTTAAATGACAGTATTTATCTTCTAATACAGACACAGCAGTTTTAAGTTTAATGACTAAGAATTATTTTACTTTTTTATTTGTTTATTTTGTTCTTCTGTGCAAACTCTTCCTCTCACCTCTGTAAAAGCAGTCTCCGATCCTTTGTGGTCCCAGAGTCAAACTGGGGTACATGTCCACGCTCAGCATCTTCCCTGTCAGTGTTTGTTCTTTTTACTCGTCTTCTTCACTTTCTGCAAAGTAACATTTCACTCCTCAAGTCTTTTAAAAAAAAAATGTTTCCACAGTTTTCTTCTGAAGCAAGGTATCTATTGCAATGGTGGAGACCTCTTCTTCAAATCTTATCCTTCTGCCGTCTTCTGCTACAAATGCCAACAGCTCTCACTTGCTCGGTTAAATAGGTGTGTGGGGTTTCACACATCAGGCCAAATGGTCCTTTTTTCACATAGCTCATAGGCTTCACTGTCTCTCAACCGCTGTCTCCTCATCTCAACTAATACAAACAACTGCTTTAGTTTATGGATGGAACATGAATGCGATTTGTGTTATTTCATTTCAGTAGAAGCATCTTTACCTAAGAACTGATTCATAATTGTTTTTCACCATTAATAATAAAGTTCATGCATACAGAACTTAGTTTAAAGTGCATTTATAAGGTGCAAAAAAGTGTAAAATAAAAGACAGCAAAACACATACATGAGAACTTAACCTGCACACACAGAATATTAATGTGTATAAAGACACACACACACACACACACACACAAACACGAATACAAATTTACAGATTAATTCAAACTGAGCATACGTTAAATAAAAAACACATACGTAACACACATACATAAAAGCAGATACTTGCATTTCAAAAGCAAAACAGTTATTAAACAACTATTTCTAAAACTAAACAAAGTGGCTTAATAGTGGAGTATATACAGGACTTTTTTTGTAAATATCTCTGTACTTGAGTACAGAAGTAATTGAGGTAATTGAGTACGTTTACACTGTGGTGTTGGTACTTAACTAAGAATGTCATAATTCCTGTAAATGTGTCTCAGGTTTCAAATGACTCTTATAAATCTAGCAGTTTACTGGCAGCTCCCCTGCTGCTGTTTGATGACTTGATGACATGTTTCTTCCTCTCACCAGTCTGAGCCTGTTAGTGCTTCTCTGCAGGGAGTCAGGTCTTCAATGAAGTAAAACGAAGAAGAGGAAGCAACTTTGGCCGACGGCTGCAATTTGGCCACTACACAAACACGAGTGTCTAGAAGTTTGTATGTAGGTTTAAATTTAAAGGTATTAGCTCAATCTGAGCTAAATCTTCCCTAAATTATTCATATTATATTTGTCAATACTTTCCCATAGTTGTTGCTCACAAAAAGATTTAGTGAGCAGATAAGTTCTCCAGTGAAAACACAACAGTGTGGACCACACACTGCGGTGACAGGACCAGTATGAGCAGCAGTGGCTTTTTCCTGCATTTAAAACATATTTTAAATAAATGAACAGAAATTGTTACTAGAAAAAAGATACTTGAAATGAAATCTGGTGTTGTATGATTATTTATTATGATAATGGATTATCACCATTAATATTACAGATGCATAAACATTTTTAGTAAAATAATATTTCTCTCTGAAATGTGGTGAAGTATATAGTGGCATTGGATATAAATATTTTTATTGTTCATGAATGTAAACCAGGTAAAATACAGTTTGACTTCTTCTTTTGCAGTAATTTTACTGGTGGCTGTCAGTAAATTTCCCTCTCTGCTTTTGTTGAAGGTGAAAATGGTCACAACAAATTCTCATGAAATTTTAAATATGCAAGAACCGGCAGCAGTAATCAGATACTTCGAGAAGAATAAACTGTGTCTCTTTGCGGATGATTTTGTGTTTGAGGATCAATAGGAAACTGATACCAGATCTACCTGCTCGCAGACTCCCCACCCTTGGCCACATAAAAGTGACAGCTGAGGCCTCTTTACACGAGCGTAGTATAAATAAATGTTGTTCTAGTTGTTGTTTTCCTTCTCCATTTGTGTACGTGTGTGTGCTGAGGAGAGATAAAAGCGAGCGAGGGCCGAGGGGAAGTGGAGGTGTGAACGTCACGCTGAGAGAAAGGTCATTGTCTTGATGGGGGGAGCAGCGAGGTGTAACCCACATCTCTTAATGTTTTTACGAACTGACAGGTGTTTCGCAGGCAATGCAGCCACCAGACTCTCTAACAGCCAATAATGAGGATTGTTACTAGTTGTGTTTTTCTACTATTACAGGTGTGAGGGGGGTGCAGGTGGTGCGTGCTGTTTACAGTGCATTAAGTATTACCACAAGCCTACTCTTTGACATATATGTGCTAAGTAGTTTGATGTCCACCTTTATTTGTTTACCAAGGTCTAAAGGTCAGTTTATAGATAAAACTCCATCAACTCACTGAGAAATCATAAAACATAATTTCTGCTGAGACTGACTCAGATTGAACAAGCTTGTAACAGGAGATTGTCCCATTTTCCTCCAGCATGTTTATGATGACACAACAAACCTTTTAATCTGATGAGGATTATTTTTCTTCTTTTAGGGGGAAATGTGTGCATGTTGAAATTATGCAAAGGGAACACTTGATGTCACTGATTATCAGGATTAAAATGCTTTATGTGCTGTCCATAAATAAATCCACCCCAAGTACAAGCCACATGTATTCAGATTACAGATCACGTGCTTGAGTCCATTTTTCTGATCAACCGGAGCCTATTTTTATTAAGACGCTGCCACAAATACATCATAAATAGTACAACATGTACCAAAGCCAGCGTGTTTCATCATTAAACGAGGCACAATTTGATGTTATCAGTAATACATTTTTAGTATTTTTACAGCTACTGCAGCTTTAAATAAAGAGCCTGGATGGTTTTATGTACAAACATTGTATCTGCCTGTTGCAAAAAAGAAAGTATTGCTTTGGTTATTCTGATGAAAACATCTACAATGATTGAGGTGAAGTCCATCTCCAAGCTTTAACCGCTCAGACCACCTCCAGAGGGTCTCTGTCGGCCTTTGACACCGCCACAGTGACGCTGTCAGGAAGACGCACGGCCAACCTCTCCCTGAACACGGCCAGAAAACCGCGCTCGCTGTTGCTGTGATCGCTGAGGATGACGCTGGTTCCCTTCGCCACCGCGTCCAGAACTTCATGATGAGACATCTCACCTGAAAATATCATAACCTGTAACATCTGGTATTCTGCATCTGCAGGCACGATAACAATCTGCATGGAAATTGAATTGGATTTTCACCTGTGACGTATAGATCTGCTTTGACCCCATTCAGCACTGAGGCCCCTGATCCAGCACACACAGCCACAGTGCACACAGAGGACTCTGAAAAATATCACAATATGACAGAGTATAGTAAAGTACAAAAAAGTATATGTTATTCATACGGTGGTTTGGTTTGTATGGAGATACTGTAAACCGTAGTGTACATTTAATCCTTGGTTGTTTGTCTGAGATCAACACCTAACGTTTTATAAAATCATATACAAGATCATTACCAAGCGTCTGCCCCACTCCTAAGGCCAAACGGAGGTGATTCAAACCCAGGTGCGACTTCATTTTCTGGATGGCCGCTGCCACAGTTACTGGCTCGTCCAAAACACTAAGTCGTCCTTGGCCGTGGCCCGGAAGAGGAGGCTGCAGGGAGGGTAACACATAGAGCACTTCATTTAACAGGATATCAGTGAATCATACTTCTTTTGTTTCTGAAGTAACATCATTTTGTTTTTTTGTTTTATTTCTAAATTAAACGCGAGTGTTAGTGGAGATAAAATGCTGTTTCTCCTTGTGAGAGCAGTGATGCTGCACCTTCTCTAACTTCTGGATGTTGAGCGACTGGCTGGAAAAGGAGTGTCGTAACAAAGCGTGGACACTGGGGGTCAGCGCTGAGTCACAGCAGGTTACACTCACATGGATCCCACTGTTGTCTGGTCTGTTGTGGGACAAATACATTATCATTTACTTTTGCAAAGTGTAGGTTTTTTTTGTTTTTGTTTTTGTGCACATTCATACTACTGAGCATACTCCAAAAAAAAAAAAAAAACACAAGGTTTAAATGTTAGTTTCTGTTCTTTTCAAGATGAAAACATGTAATCAATCAATACGAGAGCATCAGAGGGTTTCAGCCTTTACTTTGTTGTCAAAAACTCAAACAGCCAGCTTGTGGTAACGACAGTGCTGGAAGCTTTGATATTCAAGGTGTGAAATTTGACTCTTCAAGTGCTAAGTTGCTTGAAAATCAATCCAAGGATAATAAAGAAGCATCAGCTGTTACTTCATTTAAAGTGACACACAAATAAGCTTTCACAACAGTTTTCACAACTTCACAAAAAGGTTTTGATTAACTGAAAGTTTCAGTTAACTGGCAATTGATTTCATGCTGTTAACTTATTGCATGTTTTGGAATAACTTCAAAAACTGATCTGCATAAATTTTAATTTTGGTCAATATAAACACACACACACACACAACCTGCTAACTGAATGCTGTAGTGTTGTTCCATCATTACAGGCCTTTAGCTCCTCAACGATGGCGTTAAATTCTTCGGTGCTCTTGACCATAAATTCCAGTTTGTGCGTGTGAGAGGCGCTACCGACGGCCTGACTCAGCACAGACACCTGGCCGCTACCTGAGAATCACAGACAAACACCAGAGATGGGAAAAAAAAACACTCAGGAGATGAGACACTGACACTTTAGGATTAGGAGAGCAGTGGGTCAGCATCCTGTGTCACAACATTTTGGCGTGTACCTTTGTTAATTATCTAAGTGCTTTAAATACAGTATATGTGACATTTTCCATTCAGAGTGACCTCTTACCAAGTCCCCCAACCAGCCAGTCGTTAACCCCTCCTTTAACACTATCCCATGAAGTGTGAGGGGAGAAGATCGCTATCCCAGCTTCCACCGCGCGGATGGCCAATCGCTGCTTCCAGTCTTTCTGAACCAGGCGCTTGATTGGCCGAAACAACGGTGGATGATATGAGATGATGAGGTCACAGCTCATGGACTCTGCTTCTTCCATGACAGCGTCTGTAAGATCGTTGGTCAGCAGGATGGTTTTAACAAGCAGGATTTTGCTCGGCTCAACCAGCAGGCCGACGTTGTCCCATGATTCAGCAAGTGACAGAGGAGCAAGCTGCTCCAGCACCTGCAGGACTTCTTTTACCTCCATCAGGCCTGAGGAGTGAGAGGGATGAGAGAGGGAGTGGGTGGAGGAGAAACGAACAGACGGGAGCAAGGGAGGTGATGTTCGTCGGCTTGTCAAGAAGCTGCGATTGTGACTAGATGAAGGCAGAGATGAAATCGATGAAACTGCTACGGTGGAAGATAGGAGAGAGGAGGAGGAGATCAAGTTCCTTGTGCTGTAAAGTCGTTTGTAGGGGAGAGATAAAATAGTCCAAGAGAGGTTTCTGCATCCAGTCAACATCAGGGGAGACCTGAAATAGAAAATACATCACATACCGTTTAATATTGCATCATCATTCTACTGAATGTACAGTCTGATTCATTCATTCACCATCTCACAGAACTGCAATGATTACTAAGCTGATACACTAACATTGTCAATGTAACTGTTTATTTTAAACTTGTAATAATGTAAAATACATATTTCTTGTTTTATCTGACCGACAATGTAAATCCAAATACTGCAGGTGCAACAAATCTTCAAAACGAGCTCAATGTTGAACTGATAGTTCAGATTGCTTTTGTTGCTGGTTTTATTTTATCAATTTAACACTTTCTGTTTTGCTACTGTTGTTCGATTGTTTACTGAGTAGAGCTGTGAACTGCAGCCTCACTGTGACAAAGCAATTAATCAACCAGTCCAAACAGCCATAAAACAATGTTAGGACAAATAGAGCGTTAAATCAAACAAACTGTTTCAACTTGCATCAGTTTTGTGTGATAATCTAAACTGAATGTTATGAACTCCTTCACCCACGTTATCATTTCTTGCCATTCTAGCAAAACCTCTCAGACAATCAACAGATGTTCACTGCGTCAACTTTTGATGAATGAAAAATGGTTTTATAAGGTAGTTTAATGTTTCCCCTGGACAATAAAGCGCTGCACTGTTACTTCAAAACTCTTATAATAACCTACAGGATGCTGGGGAACACGCAACTAACAGCAAGGCTAGTTAGCCGGTTAGCTAACTTTAGCTACGACCGCACACACACACACACAAATCTCAGCGCTTTAAGTTTAAAAACACAGGATCAACGTATCAACATGGACAAGATCGAGCGCTTCATACTTTCGTTTGAATTGCACATATGAAGACAAACGCTGACAACACGTTACTCCTGCACAGACAGAGAAGTCGCAACGCACTTACTGAAGAGTATTGTCCTCTTCCGGCTTCCGTTTCTCAGTGAAACGTTTTGTTTGGACAATTGAAAAATTCTCCAAAAAACTATACCTGTGTCCTGTATCAGCAGTATTTTCCTTCAAAGTGGTTAAACTTGAATTTTCTTTCAAAATGTACTATTAAATAGATTAGATACATTATCAACAAAATATATGCAAACGATCCACACAATTGTCATAACCCACTGTATTTTATACATAAACCTGAGGAGCAATGCAGCAACATCTTTAAAAAATATTTACTATAATTCATTTTTCAAAATTAAGTAACATTTATTTTTTAGCTATGTGATAGTTGAGTTGTGTTCTAGTTTCACTTATACCTTATGACACTTAGATTATGTTTTGCAGGATCAAAGTACCGTTTTAATTCTAAATATATTTCAATTCTCAGACTGATGACAGCTCTAAAAAATGAGTAGATTCAAAATGACCAGAGTGAGGTTCCTATTTGTGGTGACATTTGACATTTTTCAAATTGAGAAGGCGAATTTAATCGGATGAAGTCGAGGTAATTTTCTGAGCTTTTTGTTGCAACACACAAACACACAAAATGTTGTTGTCCCCGTGACAGATGTGTCCTGACAGTCAGTTCTTTATTTGGCAGGTCAAATAAATGGTATATAATTGGTATATGTGATTTCACTGAACAGAAAGACTATGCTACTGTGATTAACCATATTAAATTATGCAGCGCACATGGTCCAGCGAATAGATAGCCAGGATGCATCCACCACTTCTCAGAAGGATTATTAAGATTTTTGGAACAAATGAAAATCCGGACACAAAAATGAAGATAAATAGAAGGGTTGTCAATGTTGGGAGATTATTCTAAAAGATTAAAACCGCAGTTCTCATTATGTGCACAACAACAAGCTGCTGGGCCGAGTGGCTACCTCGGAATTGAGTCAGAGAGCGACTGAGAGAGATTATTGTGGATTAATGCAGTAAAGGTCAATGCTGGATGGTGAAAGGATCAGGGAAGGATGAGGGTAAAGTCGGGGCAGTGAGCATTACATCATCCTCAGTTTAAATGGACCCCCCCTCTCCAAACACCCACACATATACAGTACTGTACATTAGTGCTCAAATAAAAGCAATTTAACATGACACCTCCCTCTTAAGTTTTTATTTCTCTCTCTCTTTATCACGCTGACTTGTTGCCAACACAAAAGAGCAGTTATTTACAGAAAATGTTTTACTTATCCACTAAGCATATTGGCACAGCTATCACCCCTCATGTCCAATCTGTGGAGCGCGATTGACAGATGTGCGTTTAGTTGTTAGGTCTGTGTGTTCAGAGAGAGAACAGCTTCACTTTTGTTAATTGGTAGTATAAGTCCTCACACCCCATCTGTCCACCCATTTGAAGTTCAGCCCAGTTTGTGATAACATCTGTTTGTGAGGGTGCGTTATGTCCCTATCCAAACCAGGCATTTAATCTCAGCTTTACTTGTTTGGGATCAGTTTGACACAGAGTTGGAGAAATGTCACAAGATGACTTCTGTTCACAGGTGTTTTTTTTAAAAGAGTTGGAGGAAACATCTGTGGAGATTTGGCTGTGGTATTTTAAAATCATTATTCCCACATGTTTTGTCATAGCTATAAACTGTTCCCAACATTTTACCTACAAATTTCAACAAATGTTAGAAACTCACACTGAGAATTGTAAACTTAAAAACAAGTAGCCAAGACTGTGCTCTGTTATGGGGCTTATTTTGCCTTTTTTGGGAGTCATTGCATCAGAATTTCTAGATTATTTTTTTATGTGTGGTACTCTCAACACTCACTCCTCAACATCTACCCACAACCATCAGTCATGGGTAGATGGGTAGACACCAGGAGGATGTACAAAATAATCCACAAAAACATAAAAATCCATAAATTGGAGAAGTTTGAGGAACAGAAGCTCAAGCTCACTCTATCTATCTATCTATCTATCTATCTATCTATCTATCTATCTATCTATCTATCTATCTATCTATCTATCTATCTATCTATCTATCTATCTATCTATCTATCTATCTATCTATCTATCTATCTATCTATCTATCTATCTATCCATTCATCCATCCATCCATAAACTCTGTATAAGATAGCATTAATTCATTATACAACCAGTGAGTTGTGTATTAATATGTCAGTTGATTTATTATGGAAGTCGTGCATAGAACATTTGTAGGTATCATTGTAGGAAAAGGTAACGAATGGCTCTGCTGTACCACGCCAGGACCAAAAACTAAAGTAGCTAAATGGAATTAGACTGTAATTCATTGTAATTTCTACACATGTGACAGGTCAAAAAGGTCAGGTCAGGTTCTGTAAAAATTTGCCAATTTTACTTATTGATACAGACAAACTTTTGATCAAAATTATAATGTACATTATTGTGTTTTGATTTTCCAATCACTCCAAAGTGGCCCTTAATCTTTGGTATGTCTATATGTATATATCAAGTCAGGAATCAAATTCCTGCATGAAACCGATGAATATCAGTGTCCTTGACATCCTTCCAGGTGGCACAAAAACACAAAACTCATGTGCAAAGTTTATATATTTTTAAATATTTGATTTTGTTCTTCAGGTAGATACCTGGAAATAGCTGTCACCAGGATTAAACTTGGTGGTTATATACATATATAAAGGATTTATATATGTCGAGTCCAGTTACTGTATACATACATAGACAAAGTTGTGTAAACTTTAAATTGGGATAACTGTATATGAAGTTTTACATTATACATTTTTATCAATTATTAATTCAAATACAATACTGTGACAATCAATATAGCTCTATATATTTATCACAGTTTTTCAGTCTTTGCATAGCTGTACATTCTCTCTGAGAACATCTTAATATTGTTTAATTTTCTTCTCAATGTGAAAATTATTGTTCTGAATATGTGCAAGTTAATCTGTCAAAGAACTTTAGAGAAAGACAAAATCATTATTATAGTAATGCATGACTGCGGATGTGCAGAGGTACTTGGTTGATTGATGTCATCTTCGACTGTCATTGACGGGACATCATCCTGACGAACTCTGCAGGCAGGACGAGAAGTTTCATCAGTGAGAAATGGACGAACAAAGTCACATTTATGTTATTATGATACAGACTGTGGAGTTTGTTATTGACGTTTAGGTCACTGAAAGAGTTACACAGAGCTCATACCTTCAAAGTCTACAGTGCCGTCTCCGTTGTCATCAACTTCTTTCACTATAGCGTCTATCTCTCTTTGACTCATGTGTTCTCCCATCAGCTTTGACATGGCTAACCGCAACTCCTCTGTTGTGATCTCCCCGTCTCCGTCCACATCAAACTAACCAGAGGAGCAAAAGAAAATTTAGAAAGAAACTTCAGTTGTGCTGTTTGGATTGTGGGCACCTGGAATAGCTGGAAAATTTACAAAAAAAATGTTTCACTTTCACCTCTTTAAAGGCATCTTTGAGTTCCTTCATGCCGATCATTCCAGCCGTTTCTGCCAGAAGCTTAGGTGTCATCAGTTCAACAAAGTCCTCAAAGTCGACTCTGCCACCAACTACAAGTGAAATTTAAATATTGATAATAAAGATTTAGATATTGAGGAACTTCCATTGCATCATTTATATTCATGGTAGCTTTTGTGAATTGTTTTTAGTGAGAACTTAACGGTTCATGTTGATGTTCTGGCTCAACTCAATCAGCTCCATCTCAGTGGGCATGTAACCCATTGTCCTCATCAGGTTCCCCAGGTCCTTACAGCTGATAAGTCCATCCTTGTCTTTGTCAAACTCGTTAAATGCATCACGCAGCTCTGCAAAAGTAAATCAAAACACTTAGTTAGTTATTCTACCAAACATTGTGCTGTAAGGTTACAAATTATGGTTCATCTGACAGATCAGAGTGTAAAACATGCAAGATGCGAGTTAGAATAAAGATCTGCTGTGTATAGGGAAGTTTAATCTGTAATTTATAATGAAAACTTGGAAGTGCTTGGAAGAATATTTCAATAGATAAGAATGTAAATTACCATCAATTTCATCATCAGCCAGTTCCCGTTCCTGCATAGAGAAAAAACAGTTGGGTAAGTGAAGTGTAATATGGACATTTGACAGTTGACATGGAATTATCTCCCAGTGTATCGCAATTAACAAAATGATGTTTGATGATGATCTGTTTTTTTTTTCGATATTGCTGTTTAATTAAATGGCCACAGGAGCCTAGAGATTACACTGTGGGATTTTTCTGATGGTGTGGATTTAAGTGCAGATTATGTCCATATTGGCTGGTGGACCATTAGCATTGCTGGCATGTGATGGTAAAGAGCAGACTTTCCCTCTCTCACCATCTAAATCTCTTATCATCTTATCCCGATACCTTTCAGGTTATAATCCTGTCAACTTCTCACGACAGTTTGCAAACATGAGCACAAACCCATCAAAAACGCGAAACAAGGCTATTACTGCTGTACTTACAATGTTTTTGCCTCCTCGCAGGAAGATACACGCTGCCCCAAAACTCATATCTGCGAGCGAAAACACACATGAATTTGTTAACAATTTATGACACAATACTGATGATAATGGAGTTTACAAAA
The DNA here is from genome assembly GCA_016801845.1 of Polydactylus sextarius. NCBI lineage: Eukaryota > Metazoa > Chordata > Actinopteri > Polynemidae > Polydactylus > Polydactylus sextarius. Next base: position 8,640,875 of record CM028920.1, on the reverse strand, counting down.
AACAGAAAAAATCAAGATCAAGACAAAACAAGTCAAGGTAACATTTTGAAACTATTGTTATCACACAAACACAGTTTGAACCTGACCAGAGTACTTAAAACATATTAAAGTGACCCGTCATCTGCTAAATTAAGAATATTTCAACTACATCATTTTCTGTTTAGGTCACGAGTTGAATAATAAAATTAGATTCAGGTGCCACCATGTGGATATTCACCTTCCTCTGGTGATTTCTTTTCATCAGCTTAACGCATCATACACCACCTCCGAAGCTGAGACTCAGCAGCTGACCTGTGTTGTGCAAGGAGCTGTCTGTCTTCCGTCTGTTTCCTAATCTTCTTCCCAGTGTCAGTCCTGTCTCTCTTCAGCCAGGACAGCCCTCCGTCTCGGTGTGTAGCCACCCTGTGTGCCCAGTCTGCAGGGACTCAGGGAGGTTGTATGAAGAGAGGTGTGGCTGCATCCAGGGTCGTGCGCTCCACTGGGAGGAGTCAGTGTAATGTGATGGGAGGACAGCAGGTTCATGTATGAGCTAAAGAGATGCAGCCCTGGTTTCCAACTGAGAGGTGACATCACAGTGAATATTGTACTGACATCCGAACCTGTAGTTTACAGAAGTAACAGGACACTGATACTATCAGTTTACAGGTTCAGAGGTACAGTTGCTTGTTTAGTTTCCCTGTTCTTTTGTGAATTAATTACAGCATACAACCATTTTTTAACTCTCATGCAGTAGATTCAACTGCATATAAAGCAGCCAACTGTGGCTGCAACAACTTTATTCCTATTGTCGATTTATCATTCAATTATTTTTTGCAATTGATCACCTGTTGTTTCAACAAGATCCCAGTGCCTGAATTTATCTAACAAAGCACAGTGTTATAAAGAGAAACCTGTCACAGCATGTGATTGTAATTAATAGGTTGAAAAAAATCCCAAATTTGTTTACATTTTAATTCAAAGTAAAAAGTTTTTCAGTTGCATTTTGTCTTTTGACACACTTATTACTCACATTACAGGAACTTTTATTTGTCATAAATTATTAAATGATCTAATAATGATGAACCATAACATTGTAATATGCGTCACAACAGGACTAAAAGTTCTTGCACAAATTTCTTGAACAGTTTGCATGATGATGATGATGTTTGTCATCACATTTTTTCCCTTAAATGTACTTTAATTGTAATAAATTAACTATTTGCAATTTGAATACAAGATTAAAAAAATTAACCTAAAGTAACAATATCACCACGTAATATGTTAAATCTAGACTGTAATTATTTTAAATTTTACACAATTGAGTTCAGTTAATACTAAAAAGTATAACTGGACACTCAAAAAAATAACTAATAATAATATTTATATTTCATTGAAAAAAAATGGCTTATTTGGATCCTCTGTTATCAAATATTAGCATAAAACAGATTGCAGCTACTATCAGAGCGATAAAAAGGATATTGGTTAGATTTGCATAGAAAAAAGGATTATTTCCACCATGAAACACCCTGATGACAATACTTGGGATTAATGGCTCATGGTCAAGCTTCACTTCCTACTGTGAGGATGTAAATGTTGATGTCAGTGCTGAAACACTCGACAGTCATCGTATACATGACCTCCGTTCTGATCTTTTCAACTCTGTTTGCTTTCACCGTTATGTAAATTCATCAAGAAAATCTGTTTGCATAAGAAGCGTAATCTGTGGGGTTACAGGCAACAGGAACCAGGAATGATTTTATTATCTTTTCTCCTCTCTTGTTTCAGTGGGCCAGCTGAGAGGTTACGCAAGGCCACAGCCACGGCTGTAAATAGATGCCTGTGGCGAGGAGGGCAAGAGGAATATGGGTGAGGAGAGTATGAATGAAAACAGAGATGAGGTAGACGAGAGGGAGAGGAGACTGGATGGAGAAAGATTAAGGGATGGAGGAGTTTTCTTTGTGGAATAAGAAAATTAAAAAAGGGTTAGGAATTAAAGGATGGATAAAAGAAACATGTCATTACTTCGGCTTACAACAAAGATTAAGATGTTATTAAAACAAATGAATGAATATAATATAAGTACAGAAAACCTGTCCTGTGGAGATCACAAGTTGGATCCTGCAGTAGTCATCAACTTCAACAAGACATCGTGAAACAGAAAACCATGTTATTTTTGACACATCACAGCCTGCTAACTGATTACTTTAACAAAAGGGAGGAGGCACAATGCACAGTGTAATTTGCGTAAACTGTGCATCAATTTAAAAAAAAAAAATAAAAAAAAAATCCACTGTAGAGATTATCCTGAATGGATTATGAATGTGGAGACTGGGGTAATAAAGCCCTATTGTTGCTGATGAGTATGGAAGCAAAACTTCAAAATCCTTTTGCAAGAAATGACATTTGGAAAAAAACAAAAACAAAAAAACAAGTTACTTAATATTTGGATATATATATTTGGATTATATATATTTGGACTTTGTAGACACCCCCACGTTTTGTTTTAGCAGTGCTGTAAAGACCATACATATTTATCTCTCACTTTCTTAATGCAGATATGATAAGAAAATACATGAAATTTGTACTTAAAGTATTTAAAAACACATAAAATGTACTAGTGATTCTGGATTCAGACTCTGGCCACCCCCAGATTTGTTGCTCCAGCAGCGCTTCAGACCTTCAATACCTGTTTTATTATTTTATTGTCTGCTAAGTTGCTCTAAAGTTGAATTTTCCATACACATATTCCAATATTACAATCTATTTATGTGGTCTGCTGACAAGTAGTTCATAACATAGACTCTCAGTTATTTGTATGTAGTTTGCAATATGCCAAACTATCATTTTTATATAAAAAAAGATGCTTTATTGCAGATTAAGCTGTTAGATTGTCATTAATCAATTGAATGAACTCCATAATATTAGATTATCGCCGCACCAATACTATTAATACAGTATTAGCTGTTAGCAGATGCAGGTTGTACCGCTGGTTTTAACTTTGCCACACTGACGTTTCGTCCACAGCGTGTCGACGTCTCGGCTCACGTGCGTGAGTTAAAGCGTAGAAGAAGAGCACTTCCGTTTTCCTTTCGGCTCCCGCCCCGCTCCGCCATGATGAGGTCCTGAACAAAAACGGATGAGAGTCGAGCAAAATGGGGATAAGACGAACTGGAGATGAAATCCGCCGACAACATTAACGTAATGACAGTGCAAAGCGGAGCACGGAGCGGACCCGTGATAATTAATGACCCAGTTTCCCATTGAAAGCGTCACAGGCGGCTCCTGGCGTTACGTTATTTCGTTAGCGGTGTTGCTAACAGCAGCTAGAGCTAGCCTGTGGTTTTCTTCTGGAGCTGCTCCTCTAGCTGCTAGTTGTCAGGCGTCAGTCAGCAGCTAGCTAGCTAGCTGTCACTTCAACTGACTGGCTCTTTGCACATGCCGAGTCGTGCAGACGCGCTAGCTGTCCGTTTGACTGGGAGCATCAGGATGGAGGGGACTTCGAGTAAAAGCGTCGACAGACAGAATGTGGTTTCTTCGTGTTGAATAGACACTCGTGTCGAGGAAAGGAGGAGTGAGACCAATATTTTCCAGCCAGGCCGGTTAGCTAGCTTTTCAGCTAGCTACAGTGGATCCCAAAAGCCACGGTAAGACATGTTATAAATCATTCAATATGCCAATGTAGCCCAGTGCGCCTCCCCACCTCTTATCTGCTGGAGGAAAAGCCCAGCTAGCAGCATTAGCCATCTCATCTTCAGACCCCACAGAGGTTGACATTGACATGCAGGCTTGTTGTTGGCCTGCACCCTTAACACCCAACCACCCTGGAGTTGTTATTGTCTGATGCTGAATACATTTCATGCACCACTTTGATGAGCAATAAGCACATATTCTTTAAATAACCAGGCAAGTGTGAAACCCTGCTAACCAGCTCAGCTAAGATGCGCACTGTACCTCTAGGTAATTTTTTTTCTCTGTCTCACCAGCAAAGGACAGTATGGGTTTTTGTTTTCCACAGTGTGATCTAAGGTTGTAAAATTACATGTAGATTAGAGATATAATCTTGGATCAAACGACATAATTGTATCTTTTATTGCTTCTTTCTCAGTGTGTCTGGGCTGAATGTGTGTCATGGGTAGGTTTTGAAAAATGGACTGAGCTTGCTTGAGGCTTGGTTGCGAGATATAAAGAACTTCTCATTTTTAAAGAGAACCACATGCTTCCTCTTTGACATAAGCAAAATGGCAATGAAAGGAATGTTTCATAGCGGCTTGTTAAATTTAGTGACTTTGGAAATAGGATTTGTTAACTGACAACTTAAAAATAAATTTCTGCATTATGTCTTTGGCACATTTGTGACCACCCATGATATAGCTTCATATCAAACAAATGAGTACTAACTGTCTGCAATATAACTGTACATTTAAGGACAGTCTTTGTACAATGAATTGTATGCAGTAGTTTAAGAATTGCTTCGAGCCCTGTATCACAAGCACAGAATGCTGCTTTTCTGTTTCCATAAAAACATTTCAATCCAACTGAACTCCCCAAAATAATGTGAAACTGTGTTCAAGAAGGCTGTGACTGTCAGTTAAGTCATGTGGTTTTATGTAAGCTATCAAGAAGAACACATCTAGTGTGGTAATCTCTGTCAAGTCTATTGCAGTGTGGTAGTAACACATACATTACAGTCGTCTTCCGATAAGTATGTGTAATCTGTCATGCAATGGGAATGAAACTTGCCCAGCATTTTAAAGGCATTGAATCAATAGGATATGTGTCAGCATTTTCAAAGAAAATACCTGTTTTCTCACAATGCACAGTTTTATATTGGTACCTATTATACTGTGCAAAACTGAAAGAATCAGTGATCAGTTTCGGCCCCAGTCTAATAGCCCAGTGGGGGTTTTTGGTAGCCACATATTAATTACAGAAATTCTGTCTCTCGTGCTTTATCGTGTCATATACACCTCTTCTTTTTTCATAATTGGTCAGGAGACATTTGATTATCTCCTCAGTGATATCAGACTCTATAGTGGTTTGAGGTTCCCAGCCTCTCAACAAAAGGTAAATCTTGTGGTCACACTGTTCCTTCACAATTTGCCTGCTGAACTGGTTGGCGGTGTACTTTTATCCTGTGAAAAGGCTCGCCATTGTCTGCTGCTTTTCAGAGAGAGATGTCTTTCTTTATTGTCTGTCCTGCTCAGTCACACGACTTTAAAAAAAATGCCAAAGCTAAAGAATGTGTATCAAAATTGTTGTTTGTATTTTAAGAGATAAAACAAAAACAATCAGATTGTTTAAATTCTCACCAGTCTCAGTAGTGCAGTTTTGATGAGACTATACTCTGCACTGTATCCTATTTGTGCTGGATTGTTTTTAATTTTTCATTTAACCCTAAAGACATGTTCACCAGGTTATTTTAACTCATTTTATTTTGTTTCTTTCTCTGATTTTACACACAACGCATGCCGTCTAGCAGTGAAGGTCACGTCATCGACTGTGCACACTGGTGAAGGACCAGTTAGAGTCGCTGGGAGGAATGCTTTGTTTAGCTTACAATGAAAATACAAAGCGTTTTTGTGTGGATTTTTGAGTCATACTTTAATATGTGTGAAGTCCACGGAGGGAAAAAAAAAAAAAAAAAAAAAAAAGATTCCAAAAGATGCTGCATCTGCCTTTTTAAGATATTTTTATCTCTATAAAGATGATGCATCGGAGAAACAGGTATTCATTTTGCCCCGGCTTCTGGTTGGTTTTACTGAAGCTAAAAGCTCCCTGTTCTACTGTATTTGGTGAAATTATGGTAATTAGCTACGTCTTAGTTTTGTAACGATGTTTGCAAATGAAACATACAGCAATGTTAATATTTTCCAGTCTCCCTGTGCTGTTGTCCGAGACAGACATGTGATGATGATGATGAATGAATGGGTGGGTGGGTGAATCTTGATATTTCTTACCCATATCAGCCAACACAGGTTTCCATCTTTGAGGTTGAGGTTTAGATTTTGAGCAGGATAAGTTTTTACTCATAATCTACAGTGACTCTTGGTAGAGATGAGAAGAATCGTTGTCTTGAGCTTCAGAGTAGTGGCTTTATTCTTGTCGGGAGGACATCAGAGGAACTGGGAGCCCCCTGTGTATCGCAGAGAGTAATTTGGTTTTAAAAAGTGATCATTTATAAACCACTTTATCTAAAAAGTACTAGATGTTTTTTTTACATTACTTAATTCACATCAATGTTGAATTTCTCATCAGATCCAAATGTGTCAGTTATTTGCGACAGACTTGACCAGATTTCCTCTGCGGGTCATGTTTTCAGTCCGAATGTTGGTAATCCTTCCAAATAACAGACGCTCACTCAGTGTGTCTCTTCCACACTCACCAGGCGCTGGCCATGCCGTCGAGTGTGCGGGCCGGGAGCCTGAAGGACCCGGAGGTGGCTGAACTGTTCTCCAGGGAGGATCCCGAGAAGCTCTTCACAGACCTGAGGGAGATCGGCCATGGGAGCTTCGGAGCAGTCTACTTCGTGAGTCACCTTCCTCTGTGTTTGGATTTGTAAAAGTAATTGGATGCTGGTGACACAGTAGCCACAGTTCGCATGCATGTGTTACAGCCCTGAGGGATGGACTCTAATTTAATTTGGATAAAGCTACTGTGTTCTCTAGTGGATCTAAATTGTACATCTTTTACCTCTGAGCTGTATGAATAAACTATCCACCCATCCATTAGCTGTATGGCTTATCTTTTGATGGTCGTGGGGGGTTGGAACCAGCCCCAGTTGACTTCAGGCGAGGGTGGATAAATAAACTAAAAGCTTAATAAATATAAAATGTTAAGCTGCAGAATAATTCTTAACTGGAATGAAGAGAATTCAATGACAGAAAAATATATTACAAACAAGTCATTTTAATGTATTTAGGTTTAGTCAGAAGCGAACACTTAAATACATCTTTAAAATGTGACTGTGGGAATTTAATTAATTATTAGGTGAGCGATAATTAAGCTTTCTGAAAATTAGTTCTTGGAAATTCTTGTTCAGTCACGTACACAGACACATCACTGGCAAGTTTCTGAAAGACGTCTGCTTTGAGACAGTCAGGGTCTTTAAAGACTGTTAACACTTTTTACATTTGTTTGTGTGATTTGAGTTATTTCATCAACACATGACGCAAGAAATGTCGTCTTGTGTTGATGAGGCCAAAGAAGACTTCTTGATCTCTGTTAACTTGAGGATTTTGACACAAAATTTAATAATAATAATAAAAATGAATCTAATCAATAATGAGAATTCTCACTGGTTATAGACCACTTGATATAAACTACTAATTGCCCAACATCTATATGTTTATAAAGATAGAAATGTGGCAAAATGTGGTCAACCAGAACATGTAAGTGGTGGATAAAGGATCCTGTTTAATGACGGGTGAAAAAGAAGCCAGTCATGGATGAAAGGATGGAGGAGAGAGAGCAGAGGAGTAGATGGAAGGAAGCTCAGCAGGAAGCCTTGTTTTATGTAATGGTGTTCTCCTTGTTTCCTGGGGCTGTTGGGTATTTTGTGAAAATATGGTGTCATGTTTGTGTCCTCCCTTTTCCACATTAGGCCCACGACATCCGCACCAATGAGGTGGTGGCCATCAAGAAGATGTCCTATAGTGGCAAACAGTCCAATGAGGTAGGGCCTGGAAAAACTCTTAACGGCACATTCTCTTGTAGGAAAAAGATCAGTTTATTTTTTTTTTTAATTATCATCAATGATTGTGGCTCTGATCTTATAGAAATGGCAGGATATCATCAAGGAAGTGAAGTTCCTCCAGAAACTGCGTCACCCCAACACTGTCGAGTACCGTGGCTGCTACCTGAGAGAGCACACAGCATGGGTAAGTTTCTGTTGTTCTAACCTCAATACCTTCATTGATTATGCAGTAAACATCTACGGCAGCTCTGTACACCGTCTGGCAGATTCAATATTTCATATGTATTGAAGGTGTTTGTCAGTATGTTAATATTTTTATTTCGCTCTCAGTGGCGCAAAACATGAATAAGAAAAAAAGTCTTGCCTGTGACTGTAGAAAATACAGCAGCACTTTCAAACAAACATGTTCATGTGCATTTTCATTCTCTTCTTATGTCTCTTACTTAGCTTCTTTCTCTTTGATAACATCACATCGTTATGTTATATAACATGATGTGATGTTATATAACATCACATCGCTGCTACCTCACCTGGCAAGACTTGCCTCCTCCACCTTATGTGAGGTGGTTGGTTTGAATTGCTCCGTTAATTACCCTATTACATCTGAGTGCAGATCCTTGTAGGGTCTGATCATGGTGGCGTCTGATTCCCCTGTCTGTTAGACTTGTTTGTGTGCTGACAGGATGCGATGTAGGTTTACTTGTCTCCTGCAGATTGAACAACAGGGACTTCCCTCCATGTTCAAGACTTTTTCTTTCCCAGTGATCTTCCTCACACAATGTCCCACTGGTTCCAGCATCTTTTCACAGCTCTGCCTTCCTCTTGTTGCCCAGATCTCCTGTCACCATACTTCACTGCTTCTTTGGCTTTGCTTCCCTCTAGCTTTTGGGGACAGACAGCGACATCCTAAAGAAAATGTTACAGGTTCCTTCCAAAGCATCAGCTGTTAACAAGGAAACTTTGTAGACATGGATGGCCTTCAGGAGTCTTGGAAAAGAACTCCATATTAGTAGCCCTAGGCCATTCCTCTCCAGAGCTCATAGCTACACCATCACTTTCCTCTAAGCATAGGGCCGCGCCTCAGACTAGACTTCTGGACTTGTATGACTTGTTCTATATTCGAGTTGTTTTACTGACCTCTGTCAAATCTTGTAAAATCTATCTGCCGTTTGGGACAGACTTCACTGTGATTGTTAGTTGTAGTCCATGAATGAAAGGCTGTTAGATGCCGCTTGTTAATACACATCCATCTCAGTTTCTCTACTGTCTTGAGATAGATGGGAATGAGTTATTCATAATAACAGACCAACAATGGAACTGAACTTGGAATATAAACTACCTACACCGTTGTTGCTGTTTTTTTTTTTTGAATTTGTTATTACAAATCTTTCTTTCTTTAAGTCACACTTTTTCTTTCCACTTTCTAATTCAATTTCTTGCTTAGTTGGGAACTTGACAACAAACCCAACTTCGTTAAAAAGCAAGAAATGTCAATCTCTTGTCCTAATATCTAATCTAGTGGTGCCCAGCACTTCCTTATTCTGTCTGTGAAGTGGAGCTGAAGTCCTAGTTGCTGCAGGTTCTGTGTTTGATCAGTCACTGCCAGTCAGTCCTGCCCCTGAAACTCTCTGAACCAGCAGAACCTGGAGTTATTTTACAGGAACTAAATTTAGTCCAGGCTGAAAACGAAACGTTAGTCCCTGAATTCCTCAAAAGTTTCTAAGTGCCCCGAGAAAGTTGCAGCCGTGAAAATAAAGACATAATGGTTGCAGTTATATGCAATTACCTTTTTACTGTACATAATGACATGTCTAGAGATGCTCCTGTTCTTTGGAAGCGATTGTGAGACCTTTATTTTGAAGTGGCCATTTGAACACTTGGTTTGACAACAGCTCTCACACTTTAATAAATGTACTGAATTCTCAGACAAAAGTTTCTCAGCTTCTAAAAAAAAAAAAAGACTCTCCATTTAGGTCAAATGTAGAAAAAGTGCTAAATGTCAAATGTGTTCCCTAAAATAGCTTGCACTTCAACATCCTCTCTGTCACTTCTAGCTGGTGATGGAGTACTGCCTGGGCTCAGCTTCTGACCTCTTAGAAGGTAAGTAGAAAGCAGAAGAAACCAGACTGATGAGTAAATGAGAAACATTATTGAGTTAACGATGTATTTCAGTTGTTGACAATGTCCCCTGATGTGTCTGTTCATGCAGTCCACAAGAAACCCCTCCAGGAAGTGGAAATAGCTGCCATAACCCATGGTGCATTGCAGGGATTGGTGTATCTTCACTCTCACAACATGATTCACAGGTAACCCTCCCCGTTCCTTTTCTCACTATCCGTATCTGTTCGGCTCTCCACCCCCACACTTCTGACAAGAGACAAAACAATACAGTGGAGAAAGCACAAACTGCGCAGCCTAAGATGAGCTTATGCAATAGCGTTTGTGCACACACACATTTTCTCTCTCATGCCTCTATTTGTTTTGACTTCCTCGCAGTTTTCCTTCACTTGTCATTTTCTTTTATCTGATCCCTTCTCTCTCTCTCTCTCCTTTCTCTCTCTCTCACACAGGGATGTGAAAGCAGGAAACATCTTGTTAACAGAGCCAGGTCAGGTCAAACTGGGAGACTTTGGCTCGGCCTCCATCGTTGCCCCAGCCAACTCCTTTGTGGGAACACCTTACTGGTAAGATGCTGGACTTTTTACTCACAGCAGCATCATTTCCCTCATTAGATAATGGTTCGATGACAGTTTCCTGTTGAGAACTACACCACATTATGATTCAGCAAAGCTTTTGCTCATATCTATATGCATCATCTTTGCCAAACATATTTTTAGTCGAAAAAAATAGTTCCTGTGAAAATTAACCACTTATAAACCAGCTGAAGTGTTTTCCACCATACATATCCAGGAGTCATTAATGTTCTTTAAAGCTCTAGTGATCACTATTTACCTAAAGGCTTTATGTGGCCACGCAGGTAGTGTTAGTTTATTTGCCATGCAGTGAACTTCAGACTGTCAGGCTGTGGTACTTTGATCATGGCGCTTGTAAAACGATAAGGTTGCAACAAGGTGTGGCCGCCGCCCCGAATGTCAGAGTCGTATTCATTCAAAACACACAGCAGAAAAACATTCATCTGCAGGGTAACTGTTCAAGTAACTTCAAGCACATTAACACTTTTTAACAAATTTATTTTGAAATAAACTCTACATACTTCCATATTTTTAGACTTCACCATCAAACAGTTTACTGTTGTTCCTGTACACGAAGGAGCTTAACCTTCATGATCTTCCCGTCTGTGGTGCGGAAGCTGGAAATGTTAGTGAGGCCCGAGGCGCTGTTCTCGTGTTTGTCCAGGATAAAAAGGAAATGAACTGAAAACGTCTGATTTGAGTGGTTGCTTCCTCCGTGCAGGATGGCCCCTGAGGTGATCCTGGCCATGGACGAGGGTCAGTACGACGGGAAGGTGGATGTGTGGTCACTTGGCATTACCTGCATAGAGCTGGGTAAGAAACGGAAATGGAAAAGTGTATTTATTATAACCTGTAAGAATCCAACCATTTTCTTTGCTTTTCCTCACATGTTTTTTTTTTTTTGTTCTTGCTCTTCATCCGCCTTCATCTCTGTTTCTATCACACTATGTCGTGCTTCGTCACTCCAGCGGAAAGGAAGCCTCCTCTGTTCAACATGAATGCTATGAGTGCCTTATACCACATCGCCCAGAATGAGAGCCCTGTGTTGCAGTCTAATCACTGGTGAGACATCGTGAAATGAACATTTGTGAACAGTAGTTGTTGGAGATGACATTTTCAAAGTTTCAGGAGTTTTTTTCTTATGTTGCTTGACGTTATTATTCTTTAATACAAATGCAGTTAATGTTATTGAGACTCTTTCAACACATATTTCCCACTGTTATGTGTCATCATTCTAAGAAAAATGATGATTTTAGTCAAACGCCAGTGACAAGTTGTTGGTCATCACAACGCGTTTGTTGCCTTTATAATGACATTTTTATTATTTTCAGGTCGGATTATTTCCGCAATTTTGTGGACTCCTGTTTGCAGAAGATCGCCCAGGACAGACCTACCTCTGATGTGCTGCTCAAGGTACAAGGCTTGAAAACGTCGCTGAATATTGCGTATTAGGGCAGGCACAGACTTGTGATTATGACTCTGTTACAGATTGTCTATGAATAAGCAAGGAGGAAATCTGAGTAAGAAGAGCTTTTAAGCCGGAGGGCAAATTACTTTTAATGGAATGAATGAATATAAATTTTATGTACCACTAAAAGTATTAAGCGTACGTTATGTGTAGGCCACAGAGTGCTCTTAAGAGATGTTTGAGCTCTTTTGGATTGTACGGCTTTCGTTACCTTACCATCTGCATGAGACTGTAGTCATTTAATATTGTACAATATTCATTTGTAACGCTAATCACATCAACTGCTCGCTTTACTTCAGCAGCAGCCAGCTGTTGAGTAGTTGAATAGTCTCTGTTTACATTTGCTTTAATGTTGGCCCGAGCATGTGCTGGCATAACAAGCAGGTCAGCTCTCTGCAGTTGGGAACAAATAATTTGACTCATACTTTGACTTTAAAGTGGATTTCCCTGCTGACAAAGGAAAACAGTGACACGAGGAGCAATGTGCAAACATCAGTGCGAGTGATAAACAGTCGAACAGTTTTCCACAGTCAAATAAGACACGGTTACTTTGTTACTATGCGGCAATGATGGTTCATGTGCTTAATCTAACTAATGGGTTCAGTATTTTTTTATCTGATCAGTTGATTTAGTGTAAACGCAGATGCCACTCCATAGAATTGTATCTGTTTTTTGCCAATTGGCCAAGTATCTCTAATCACAACTTTTTGTAAGTCAAATGATTAGAATGGCACACACCACCAATCTAATAAAATCAGAAACACAGGCCTGAATTTACACAACCAGCATTTAGTTTCATGACAGCAGACATTGCAGGAGTCTTTTTTTTATATGTTTTTTTCTTAAATACAGATGTTATGATGTTTCTCAGTCGCCTGTCTCTGTCCGTTTCTGTCTCTTATTCTCTTGATCTCTTCATCCACCCAGCACCACTTCCTATGCAGAGAGCGTCCCATGACAGTTGTGATGGACCTGATCGCACGCACCAAGGATGCTGTTCGTGAGCTGGACAACCTTCAGTACCGGAAGATGAAGAAAATCCTCTTCCATGAGGCACACAACGGTCCGGCACCAGAAGGAGGCGACGAGGAAGAGGTAAGAACGAGACGGAGGAGGAGGAAGAGGCCAACCAGAGCTGCGGGAAGACAAAAGTAGAAAAAAAGGTTGTAAAGTTAGAGACACGGTGACTGATGGAATAAATATTGATTACAACAGTGTTTCAGCTCTCACTGTATGTTCACTTTAAACTTTAAAACTGTTTGCATTGCCTAAAAGTTGCGCCCTGTGTTGCCATATATTGCATATCCTGTAACTACAAGTATGAGAGAACATTTAAAACGACTCCATCAAAAGAGCTTTCATAATGTCTTTGTTCATTACTTCACTTGTTCTTGTATTGGAAACTTCAGAAGCTTGTGAGATGGTTCACAACTGAGAGCAAGAAAAAAAAGAAGAAGAAAGTATTTGCTTCCTTGAAAACAAAAACCTTTTATTTTTGAAAAGGAAAATAATTTGTCAGAGTTTGAGGGAAACCAGCTGGTTTAAGCATCCATCCTGCCTTTGTGTTGCACTTCTCCATATATGCTGTAAACTTAGAACCTCTTCCTCTTCATACAAAGGCTTTTGTTTCCATTCACATTTAATTCCAGTTGGCTACTCCCCCCATACGGAAATGAAGGAATTCAGAAAATGCATGTCTGCACTTTTCTAGAGTATAGGCTTGTGCCCTGTTTGTTGTATTTTACAGATTTTTTACAGTATGTCTGCTTAGAAAAGTTTTCATAGGATAGTAGTTTTTGTTGGTTTCACCCAGTGAAGTAAGGAATCACCAGTCCCAATACTAAAAGTGTTCTCTTTTCACAGACTATTTTATGAATAAGCTCCTGCTTTTTCCTTTCCGCCAGGATGTGGAGCAGTATATGCTGCGCACCGGCACAGTCAACAGCATGGAGAGCTCCCACTCTTTGCCGTCCATGTCAATCAGTGCCAGCTCCCAGAGCAGCTCAGTCAACAGCCTGGCAGACGGCTCCGATGACAGCGGAGAAATGGCCATGATGCAGGAAGGAGAGCACACGGTCACCTCCAACAGCTCTGTCCTGCACAAACCCCTGGTCAGTCCAAATCACTTACAGTGTTGCAGAATTACTTCTCCCTCCAAACCTCTTGTTTGACACAACTGGCACTACAATATGTCCATCAGTTTTATGTAGAGTTTTGTGTGTATCTTAAAAGAGCGACGGACTTCCTTTTCCACCGACTTGAATGAGCTGCTCTCTGTGCTCTGTGAAACAACATAAATCCTGGAGTTTGACAAGCTATTTTAAAACATCGGCTGCAGATGGTTGACAGAGGAAGCTGTTCTGTAATTCTTGGATCTGTTACATGTAAACTTGCACCACCTACAGAAGAGGGAAGTAATAGCAGCAGCAGTTTAAACCTGCAGATTCACAGTAAGACACGTCAGTGTTGCCACATACATAGTCATTTCACAGCATGGAAGTAGACTCACCAGTCCATGATTGTGTGCTTCAAAAAAAATACCTCCCAACTGAGACAAAACCCCAGATGTAGGCATAATAATCTCTTAAAACACAGGTCAGTTTTAAAATTCTTATCCCATAAATTGTTTTCATTATAAATCTTTTCCCTCTTTTTTTTTTTTTTTTTTTTCTCCACCGTGCAGAGCCATGACAACATCTACGATGATCCTTATCAGCCAGAAATCGATTCGCAACGAGAAGCCTCGTCGTCTGGCGGCGGCGGCGGCGGTGGTGGAGGAGGAGGAGGAGGAGGAGGAGGGCGGCGGCGTCGAGGTAGAGACCATTTTGCCACCATCAGGACGGCTTCGCTCGTCACTCGTCAGATCCAGGAACATGAGCAGGGGTCGGCCCTGAGAGAGCAGATGTCTGGGTAAGATGGTGGTTGTGAAACGAGGATGGTATTTATGCCGTATATGAAAGAGGAATCACTTGTCAGGCTTGTTTACATAGGTTTTAATCATATCTGTAGTTTGAAAGAACTTTATGGAGACAAACATGTAAAAAGTGTCAGTATAAAAAGGCCACTCCTAACAACTGAACCTCAGTGAAAACTTAACAGTCCGAATCTCCTCCCAGGTACAAGCGAATGCGGCGGCAACATCAGAAGCAGCTGATGGCCCTGGAGAACAAGCTGAAGGCAGAGATGGATGAGCACCAGCTGAGACTGGACAAAGAGCTGGAGAATCAGAGGAACAGCTTCTCCATGGAGGGAGAAAAACTCTCCAAGAAGCACCAGGCGATTCTGGAGAAGGAGGTGAGCTGGTAGAAGAGGAAAGAGCAGAACAGAGAATAAAAGATGTGGGAAAAATAGATGAACAAGTAGCTCACGGCTACTTTGTGACTTTATGTTTCGTAATATGAAATAAATATTCCCATGTTTCTCGACATTCCGTCTTTTATTTTGTTCTGCTTAAAATTCGGATGCATTTTTTTTCCAGACAAAGGGAGTTCTGACTGAGGAGAAGAAGTTCCAGCAGCACATATTGGCCCAGCAAAAGAAGGAGCTGACCAGTCTGCTGGAGTCTCAGAAACGCCAGTATCGACAGCGCAAGGAACAACTCAAAGAGGTGCTTCTATGTAACTAGTCGGCTGATAGCCGCAGTGATCGTGTGACAGTTGTGAATAGAAACACACTTCTTGTTTTTTTTCGCAAGTTTGCTCTTGATCGGAGCTGAAAACAATCTCAGCGTCATAGTAACTGTAGCAACAGCACTGATTTATCAGCCATTTTAACCAGCGCTGTACTGCTTTTTGTACTGCTAGGAACTGAATGAGAACCAGTCGACACCAAAGCGGGAGAAACAGGAGTGGTTGGTGCATCAGAAGGAGTGTCTGCAGCAGCTACAGTGCTGCAGGCAAGAGGAAGAGGTCACAAGAGAACAGATTTGCTGCGAGAGGTAACTCAGTAGTGCAGAGGCAGTATTATGTGTAAATTTGTATCATTTAGTAAAAGATAAAAAATATCTGTTTCCTGCTAAATTTGCTCTTTGTGATTTCACAACCTGGAACAAGATCTTTGAATGTAGCAGAGGTAACTCAGTACTTTTTTCTAAAACCCAGTTTAGTGACAAAAAGAATGAGTCATCCAAAAAAGAGCCACAATATGTACAAAATATGTTGTTATTATGTGGAGAAACCTACAAATATTGATGTGGAGAAACCTCATATTGATCTGCAGAAAAGTGTCCTGTGGTATCATAGTATATTCTTGCCTCTTTCTCATCATAACTTATCTCTAGGATTTGAACAAGAAGCAGACTCTGAAAGACCTGGAGTGCGCCATGCTGCTGCGTCACCACGAGTCCACCCAGGAGCTGGAGTTCCGCCAGCTGAGTTTGGTGCAGCGCACGCGGGCCGAGCTCATCCGCACGCAGCACCAGACGGAGCTCACCAACCAGATGGAGTATAACAAGAGGCGCGAGCAGGAGCTGCGTCAGAAACACGCCGTGGAGGTCCGCCAGCAGCCCAAGAGCCTCAAAGTGAGTGAGAGCAACCAGAGCCAGGGGTCTCCCGAGGAGGGAGAGAGCTCAGCAACAGAGGGGCCGAATGGCAGCTGGGACAGTGAGGGGGGCATGGGAGAAGGGGAGGGTGAGATTGAAAAGGAGAGTGGGGTGGAAGCTAAGGAGATATACGATGGTGAGGAAGAGCTTGATGGAGCAGTGCTGGACTTGAGAGATAATGTAGTTTTTACAGAAGGAGATGAAGTGGATGGTGTGAGTGTCCCTGAAAGGAAAGATGAGGGCGATGACGAGAATAAAGAAAAAGGAAAAGATGTCGGAGAAGACGAGGGCGAGAAGGAGCTGTGGAAAATCGGTGATGAAGGTACAGAGGTGAGGGAAGTAGAGGGAGTGCAGTGGGATTACGAGGAAGATGACGGTAAAACCGCACATGCAGACAGTGATGAAGAGGAAGAAGAGGGCAGGGGCGTGGCCGACGGCTGTCCGTCAGAGCTCATCTCGTTCCCGTCTGCAGAAAAGAGACGTCTCCGTGAGCGAGAGATCGATGAGCTGTCTGAGTTTTACTTCCCTGACACCCCAGAGGAGCTAGAGCCCGTACCCGTCTCCAAACCTCCTCCCCCTCCTCCCCCCACCCAGACGTCTTTACCCTCACTCTTCTCTCACGCCATCTGCCTCCTCCTCTCCCTCTCTGCTGCCGCTCAGCCCTCCAACCTCACTCTGCTGCTGCTCTCCATCTTCCTCCTCTCTCTGCGTCGTTCTCCACCTCTGCCCTCGTTGGCCTCACTCCTCCTCTCAGCGGAGCTCGCCTTCTTGGCGCTCTTCTTCTCATACCTCTTTCTTCGTTCGTGCTGCTCTCTGTCTCTCTCCACCTACCTGTCGCTCAGCCTCTGGGCCAGCGGCCTCTTCAGTTTAGGACTCTCCTTCAGTTTGGGGATTTATTACATTCCCATGATTTTAATCTCAGCCTCTTTCCTCACCTCTCCCTCACTCTTCCTCTCCCTGTACTTGGTGGTGGTGCTGATTGTCAGGCCGGCCCGTGACTTCTTCCAGCACGCACCACGAAAAGTTAACCGCCTGTGCATGCGAGTCCTTTTCCGCCTCCCCAGACCCTTGTTTGCCATGTGCCAGTCAGTCCTGGGTGGTCTGGCTGAACGTAACCTTTATGAGATGTTTCCCAAAGCTGGACGCAACTGGGGAGTGCGCCAGTCCAAAATCCCAGTCCCCCTGAAGAGTTTGCCTTTAGAGTACCAGGCTTCCTGCAGCAGCACCTCTCCCTTGGCCAAGGGCCTGCTCTGGGTGAAGCGTTTCAGTAGGCGTCCCCTCGGGGTCCTCGCTGATTTGGCTAACTCCGTAGT
This sequence comes from Polydactylus sextarius, assembly GCA_016801845.1. NCBI lineage: Eukaryota > Metazoa > Chordata > Actinopteri > Polynemidae > Polydactylus > Polydactylus sextarius. The sequence continues at coordinate 8,623,189 of CM028920.1, read as the reverse complement.
GCTAAAACTAGCGAGACAAGGCCTTAAAAAGCTGCCGCTCGGCGTTCGGTCCAAACTCCAAACTCTGGGCCTATTAAAGAAGCAGGTGCCGAGCAAGCTGCCCCGACTGCTCCCCAAGGAGGAGAGGGAGAGGAGACAGAGGGAGAGGAGGATGAGAGAGAGGGAGAGACAGAGGAGAGAAGAGAGGGAGAGGACGTTTCGAGAGGAAGGCAGGTGGGAATGTGGGTTGAGGCGAACTTCATCTGGGAGGTTTGTCAGAGGGAAAATTCGGCCTTGGAGATAGCAAGGGTGTGAGACGCATTGAAGGAAAGAGTGTGGAAGTGTGCTGCTGGTGGTGTGTGTGTATGTATGTGTATTGATGTACGTTTGTGTGAGCGTGATTGTGATCATGCTCCATGTTCCATTGTTCTATCATTATTTGTGTGTCTGTTTGATTTGGACCCACATGTCTCTCTCATTACATGATTCCCAGACTGGTTTTTGGTCACATTTCTTAAAGTTAAGGTGTGTTTTAGCCTTCATACACACACGTGTGCGTGTGCGTTGTCTGAAAGCTTTTGAAGCTCATCCAAACAAGCACATGTGTGTACACACAAGATGTACTGTTAAATCCGTGGACTCTGCAACTGTAAAACAAGCAGCCGAACCCACGGTTACTGTACCAAACCCAGTGAAGTTTTAACATTTCATTATTGTTTGCTTTTTGTAAAAGTTCTTTAAAGTTTCATGTTTTTTTTTTTATTATTATTATTATTATTATTATTTGCTCTTAATTTGTAAGACAAACATTTTTATGGTTATTTTTAAGACCGTTTTTGTGCAATGGAATCTTTTTTTGTTTTTGTTTTTGTTTTTTTGTTATAGTCGTCTTATTTCGTAGGGTCTCATTTTTTCGCGCTGCTCTCTCAGTGCTAAGAACAAATATTACAGTGTTGTGTAGCTACGAGGTTATAATTTCACTCCCCCAAAGCTGAATACTGTGAAAAAAAAAAAAAAAAAAAAAAGAAAATAGAGGCTCATTAATTTCACTAAGACCACCCTGAACACTAGCTGTCAGTTTATAAGTGCAATAAACAGCTGAGCAGAAATATCTGGGACCACTATAAGACATTAGAAAAATACTTTTTATGTGGAAGTTAAAGTGGAAATGGTTAGCAGGTCGTACTGTTTAGGACTTAAAGTAGTAAAGTTTGGGGCCATTCACCAAATCATAAAACCTTTCCATCATTTTTACAGCTGGTGAAATCATTGTCTTTTTTTTTTTTTTTTTTTTTTTTTTAGTTAGATAAACTATTTTTTATTGCGCTTTATGCAATGATGTTGTTATGTTTTACCATGTAAACATTTAGATACTCTTAGATTCCCCTTGATAATCATATAAACCTACAGCAGTGAAGTGCCTAGTTTGCACTGTTAACATTAACGTTAATAGTCTATTGTGAAGTGACATATCCTGAACTTATAGTGGACACATATAAAAGCAGTAGTCGTTAAAGTATAATAGGAGAAAAAAAAACCTATTTAATATTTCAGATTAAGTTTAATTTATATGAAGCCATAGACAATCTTTTGAGACATGCAATCCTTAAAATTTAAGTCCAAAGATTGATGAAACTACTGAATGTGAAAGAAGATATGGCAGACGTTTTTATTTAATTCTTGCACTGTCTCAAAGACTATTCATATATATATATATATATATATATATAATATACTTCAGTTTAGGAATGAAGCCAACACTTATATTCAGTATTGATTATTATTATTATAAAAATTCCTCCAGAGATCTTGTTTGATTCAACCAATTTCAAACGATAACAGAGTTTATATGAATAAATGACAAAAGCAGTCGATCGTGTGTCGATCTCAGGAGCTGGAATCAGGAAATATTTGTGATTTTACCCAAATCAATATTTCAGTTCTACTTCACACTTGGACTGGGGAGGAAGAAGCCATAGTGCCTTTATTATTATCACTATTATTATTATTATTATTATTATTATTAATTTGTTGGTAATTTTAGGACTTTAAAAACACCAAAATATTATGACAATGTGCGTGTTAAGTAACATTTGAGGGAAAAAGAGCCAAAACTAAGTGAAAGTAAAGGAAAGAAAGTCTTCAATAAAAACTGTAAAATGAATGTGTGTTCACACTAAATGCTGATTATTATTTTTTTATATATAATATGATTTATATATAAACACAGATGAATATAAATGTGCTCTAACAGCACATTTATAGTAGGAAAACTTGATCTTAACTGTATTTTTTGCCCCAGGTGGAACAAAATAAAATAAAATAGAATAAAAGTAGGTCGCTACATTTTGAGTGACCTGCCTTTGGGAAGTCTTTAGCTTCAAAAAAAAAAAAAAAAAATACATTTTATAAACATTGTTTTATTTGAATGTATCTTTTAATTTTGCCATTGATTTACATTGTGTTCCTGATATCAGTTACTTCCTGTTCCTTTGTGCGTGTTTACATGTTCACATTCTGTTTTGTTGGCGACACCGTCTGAGTGTTTTGACTTTCCACAGTTATATCACATTGAGTTCTTTATATTTAATTGATGCAGTATTTATAAGACTAGTACTGCATTCTGTTTGGCAGCCATTTTGTCTTTATTTTCCATTTTAGCTGCAGTGTTGGCGTACTGTTACGGCTGTGTGCTCGCAGGCATAGAAGACTTATTTTGTCATACGTCCAGATTTTTCTTTACACAAAAAAAAAAATAAATTCTTTTGTGTGTAAAATCATTGTCTTGTTTGTTTTTATGATTTTTTTTTTGTTTGTTTGTTTTGTTTCCATTATTACCATGTCTTCATTTGTTTACCTTTGCCCCTAGAAACAAATATCTCTATCTCTAATATTTTGTTCATCATCCGTTTTACTTTATCACCTCATTTTAATTATGTCATCTGTTTCTTTCCCTTTGTGTAAAATTCATCAGTGCTACTGTCACATCCGTATATGCAGTCATTTATAGACCTTGAATCTCTGAAAGTGAAAGGCTTTGTGTTAAAAGCTTCACTTCTCAAAAATAATACCTTGTAAAACTCACATTTCTGTTACAGGCTTAGTGAGGAAGCTACATGTGCTGACAGTGTTCAAGTTTTAAATAGTCCTGTTGTTCCTAAAAGTCCTATTAGGGATGGGCGATATCGGATACATTTTTTATTATCCTGATAAACCTGTGGCAATTTATTAAAAAATGATTTTTTTACTCTAAATCTATCAAATTTACTCCAAAGAAAAAAAAGTGTGTGTGTGTGTGTAGATCCAACTCTAATTCAGTGGTGGAAGTAACAACTTATATCTACTCAAATTGCTGTAATTATGTACAATTATGCTTTTTTGACTATTTATTTAACTTAATTTAACTTTAACTTAATTTATTGTAAATGAGTAGAAATAATACTTTGTAATCTACTGCCACATTTAAAATAATATTCTCTACTGAGTAGTCAATACAATATTACCTGGTATCACAAAGACAATGACAAGGAACCAGCAGACTCGTCTGGTTCCCAGGCAACACATAGATACATTGTTGCAGCCAGTTAATTATCAATAGACCGGAAACAGACCAATGAGACACAGAAGGAAAAGAAAGAGCTGAGACTGAACTATTTGATATAACTGTGTTAAGAACGACCACCACAACAAACAAGCTCTCAGCAAATAAACAAGGTTAAAGTTACTGAGATGTGACGTTGCAGCTGCAACCAAATGTGACAAACTTTTAATTAATTTTATTGAGAATTTTATATTTGAATGCATTTAACAGAAAAGATGCTTTGTATTAGTTTTGAACACAATTGATCCATATAATCATATAATTGTTCAGAGAAAAGTCTGTTGAAAACAAATGTTTCAGCATTTAAACGACTGTTGAGAATAAATTATACATCATTTTAAAAGTAACTACTACTCTGAGTAGTTGGTTAGAAGAAAACTTTATACTTTTATTAATATAGTATATTTTACACCAGTACTTGTAGTGTAGTGTCATGTAACAATACTTCTACTTAAGTACGGATTTTCAGTATCTTTCCACCACTGATAAAATTATGATAAACTTAAAGAAGCACTTGTGTTATGTCTTCAAACCCCCTGACAAAAGCAACAGCTAAAATAAATATAATAACATTTAAGTATTACACCCTGGATGCAGAGTGTGGGGGATTTATTGGAAATGAAATCTAATACTCACATTTGCTTTTTCATTGGTAAGTATTCCAATAAAAAAAAAAAAGTAAGAATCAAGTTTGAATCTGATCCAGGATTAACAAAGGTAGGTTCTCCTGCACCTAGAAACAGTTGGTTTCTATCTGCAACCTCAAACCCATTATTTTGATTTTATATGTTTTTTTATTTTCAATCAGTCGTGAGAATTAACCCGTAGCCAGTCATTATAATTGTACGTATTATGTCGCATGTTTTAACCCCCCGACTTTAACCCGTTCACCACCATGTCTGTGTGTAAAACCACAGGAGCACTTGAGCCCAGCTGCTTCCATCTCTCTTCTCTCCTCTCCAGTCCAAAGAGCTTCAGATTAAGCGTCAGTTCCAGGACACCTGTAAGATCCAAACCCGTCAGTACAAGGCGCTGCGCAACCACCTGCTGGAGAACACGCCCAAGTCGGACCACAAGGCCGTGCTGAAGCGGCTGAAGGATGAGCAGACTCGTAAGCTGGCCATCCTGGCCGAGCAGTATGACCACTCCATCAATGATATGCTGTCCACACAGGCTGTGAGTAAGGCAAGGAGACGTCGTTCACTTCACACTCGCACCACACCACCACTGCTGTGCCCGGCCCGGGGGTCTTCCTGCCCGCCTGTCTGCCTGCCTGTCTGCCCGCCAACCAGCCTCGTCCCGGCCCCTCACTGTTTAACTCCACCTAAACCCACATATCCCACTTTTCTCCAAACCATGATGATGAACACCTTCCTGTTTCACCTGCAGTGAAACAGTTCTGTTCTAGTTCCTCCCTCCTCTTTTTTTTCCCCGAATATTTAAAAGAAATAACCATCGTCACATCTGCCTCAGCAGAGGAAGCTTAAGGAGAGGTGACAGCTTTGGCTTTAAAAAAAATAAAACATATCTGTAGTTCAGCTTTAAAAAAAAAAACCTTGTAGTTTTCATTCTAGGGACTGTACATAAATTATTTTATTTTATTTGTCCATCACTGACCATGAGGCAGATTAACACTTAATTTACACCTCATAATTACAGCCATGACAACTAGGACTGATGGTCCACTCTTAAAAAAACAAAAAAAGACTAAAAATACCCAATTTAAAGGAGTGTCACTATTGGCTTTTTACTGTAATATATTATTATTATTATTATATTACTGTTTATGATATAATAAATGTGTAAGCTGTATTTTACAGTATAGGTTAGGTTGAATTTAGGTGATTTTTAATTTTTTATAAACTGATTGAGGCCTTTATAAAATCAATAGCTCGAAAAAAAAATGTAATAAGCTGAAACCATGAAGTGTTTGTTATGTTTGCATTAAAAATATGGAAACGATTACAGTTATAATACTTAAGTTAAAGAAGCACAAGGATCTCAAATTCATGACCTGTCACCTTCTACTCCTTATGATTAGACTCACACACACACACACACACACACACACAGGCTTTTAAATGAATGAAAAACGCAGCAGGAAGAAGATGGATCCTTGTTCCCGTCGATGACATAACACCCTGTGCCACTTTAATTACCTCACACAGCAGCGTACAGCGTAAAGCCCAGTAAGCCAAATCCCTGCTGCCCTTGTTTGTCCGTCGCTTCTTCTCCTGCCGTGCTTCAAGTCTCACGCGCTGATTAAACTCAGCCTTAAGATGAGAACATATACCTATCATCAATTAATTTCTTCATGTATTTATTCTTCTAATGAAGGAACAAAATTGAATCGGTGCTGTAGAACGAGGCTTTAAGACAGGCAACACACACAGGTCACAGTGGTTTAACTCTTACTCAACACATTGTCATGGTATACTCATTTATTCAGGTTACCTTACCACAGTTTTTTTTCTACATCAACACGTTTTGAAATGATTTATTGCATTAATTAAACTGATTTAGTTGTTTTTAGTTTTTTACATTTACTCTGAAATTTATGGTTCATTCAACTTCATTCAACTCAAAGAGTCACTCACTCTCCTGATCCTCTCCTCTGCTCTCTCCAGCATCTCCCTCTCTCTTTTGTCAACCTTTCTAAGCTTTTTCTCTTCCCTCGCCTCAACACTGAAGCACAATTTTTCTGGCTCATTACAACATGCAAAATCCATTTTGCATAATGCTCTCCTGTTTTTTTTTTTTTTTGTTTTTTTTTTTTTTTTTGTTGTTGTATTTTCACCTCTTAGCTGCGATTGGATGAGACCCAGGAAGCGGAGTACAAGGTGCTGCGTATGCAGCTGCAGCAGGAGCTGGAGCTGCTCAACGCCTACCAGAGCAAGATCAAGATCCACACTGACACGCAGCACGAGAGGGAGGTCAAGGACCTGGAGCAGAGAGTGTCCATCCGCCGCGCCCTGCTGGAGCAGAGGGTTAGAGCTGTTTGGAAATCGTTTCAGTAAAGGAGAATAGCCTTAAAATGCAGCAACAATCCAGCAAAGACAAGAAATTGGATATAGATGGTTATCAGTCAGCTGCTGATGGTAGCATTAGCATTGTTAGCTTTTGGAGGATTCAGATTCAGGCCTCAACAGTTTACTCAAACTTTTTATTTTCTCTCATACTGAGCAAATTGAGTGAAAACTTTAAGGACTTCTCATCATTGTTAGCTAAAAAAAACAACTGGAAATTCAGAAAGATCCAAGCACAAGGTCCAAAAAAGTACATTTATTTACATTTCCACGACAACTAAGCAGCTTTGTGTGAATCACGAGCTACTGATTAGAACGTTTTAGGTTTTCATGGTCAAAATGAACTTTCAGTCCAATCGTTTGAGCTCCAAATGAAATTTTTATTCGTAAAGTGTTAAATTATGCTACAGTTTAAAGGTGCACCATGTTAGAGTTGTAGGTTAATGTAGCAGCTTCGTAGTCACTGTTATGGTTAAATGATTCCTTACGGGGAGAATGAAGCGTCTCTTGGCGGAAAAAGCACATTTATAAGGTTGTTGTTGGATTCACAAAGGGTAAGTTCACCAGCGCAACGTTTGCAGTGCCAGTGGGCACTCAACACACCTCTTTCTGTTGAATTAAATGTTTTGTTACGTATTGTGCATCTTACTCCGAGGCTGTAGGAGAACCTTCATAGAGAAAAAGCTACCAGACTTCCATAGTGCACCTTAAAGGAGGAAATAACATTGTGTTTTCGTGTCCTGCTCCTCTAGATCGAGGAGGAGATGCTGTCCCTGCAGAACGAGCGCTCTGAACGCATCCGCACCCTCCTGGAGCGGCAGGCCAGCGAGATCGAGTCCTTCGACGCAGAGAGCTTGCGTCTGGGCTTCAGCAACATGGCGCTGACGGGGATCCCCAGTGAGGCTTACCCCAAGCAGGGTTACTCCAACGCCCCGCCCTCCAGCTCCCGCTCCGCCGGCCACTGGAGCCACGGCATACACCCGCAGAACATGCCCCAGCAGCAGCACTCGCGGCGCAGCCACAACAGCAGCAGCAGCAGCGGCATCGGCAGCGGGAGCGGAGCAGGCGACCGCAGGAGCGAGTCCTCTTCTTCCTCCCACGGCTTGGGAATGGCTCTGGGTCTGGGGCGGGATGGGAGGGAGGTGCACCACTCGTCCCGCTCCTCAGCCTCCTCTTCATCCTCCTCCTCCTCGTCTTCCTCCCACCACCAGCGCCACCACCTGCCTCAGCACTACCACCACCAGAGCACGCCACAGCTGTACCGCGAGCGGGAGCGGGATCGAGATAGGGAGCGGGAGAAGGAGAGGGAGCGGGAGTGGGCCGGAGTGCGAGGCTCCGGCGGCGACCTGGCCCACCCACACCCCCTGCCCTTCTCCCATCACCTGCCCTCACGCTCCTCCTCTCAGTCCCTGGCCATACTACCTCCTCCTCCGCCCGCCCCTCCCTCCATCTCTGGCCCGTCCTCTTCATCCTCTTCCTCCTCCTCCTCGCAGGGAGGGATATACGGCGGCGGCGGGCTGGGTGTGCGTGGTGCCCCGAGTCTGATGGCCCTGAGGAATAGCCCCCAACCTCTGAGGAGGACGGCGTCCGGTGGGGGACCCGGAGGCGCCGGGGGCAGCGATGGCGTCCTGAGTCGAAGCACCTCAGTTACTTCTCATATCTCTAACGGCTCCCATCTCTCCTACTCTTAGACAGCAGGAGGAAGAGAGTGGACAGGGTGGTAAAGCGAAGGGAGGGAGTGATTTAGGAAGGTAGCTATCACAGGTTGCATCTCAATACTCTCAGCTTGCCACTTTGCCTTGTGTTCTTTCTTTCTCAACTCTCAGAGTAGCTGAAATGCAGAGGATTTTTTTCCTTTTAATGCACGGGAAGGCAAAGAGATGAGAGGACAAACTGACATTATTGAGCTGCACCCTGCTTCTTTAGACTCAGGGTGGTTAGAGAGATTTTCTCCCATTCTCACAGGTATAAAAGAGGGATGTAGGGACCGTAACCACCTGTAATACCACCGGATTTGGGTGATGTTGATTTAAAAAGAAAAGAAAAAAAGAGGAGGTTTGTGTTTAATGTTTTTATCTTTGTTACCACCTGTATAAAAGTGAGATAGGACGTGTGAAAGGAAGGACGTGTAGCCTTTTTTTTTCCCTCCCAGAGCTGCAGAGAGAAAAGAGACAGAGGGGGGACGGCAGCCATGTCTTCTTCTATGATGTTCTTTGCCGGAATGGAGAAAGAGAGAGGACGGGGGGGAATAAATAGGGAAAGTTTTCTTTTGCATTGTGTATGTAACTTGTATGTAGTCTGTAATGTTCAGATATTATCTAGCAAGCAACTCACAACTTGGGCTCCAGAAGGGGAAAAAAAAGTGAGAGAATCACAAACGATGGGTTACTTCAGTCTCTACAGACTGAGACTTTTTATTGATTTACAACAGGTTATGTTTTGTTGAGTTTTCTTTTTTCTTTCTTTTTTTTTTTTTTGTATCAAGTGTTTAAAAACAAAAACAAGTTGCTTGGAACGTCACCAATGCCTTTAAGGGGTTCTTAAAGGGATGTCGTGCCATCAAAGTTTTTATTTGATGACTGCAAGATGATTTCAAAACCGAATATGAATACACCGAATGTTTGTAAAGACAAGAGACTCTGTTCTAAAGAAAAAAAAAAATGCAGCTGAGACGAGGAGACACGTTTGCGTTTGTGAGGACATGTACAAATACACAAGAAGAGAAAAAAAAAAAAAGCTTTCTGGCATCCATGACATATTGAATATCTAAACAACATAGGTGTCTATGGGAGTCACTCCAATGCATGAGATAGATGTACAAAAAAAACAAAAAAAACAAACAAACAAAACAAAACAAAAAAAACATTTGTAAACATGACCAAACACATTTGAAAATGTACCGTACCTGTCCAAGTTTCACTGGCATTTAAGATCACGTGTCCCACATTTTTTGATCTTTACTGTACATATTTATGGGAATATTAAAAAAAACAAAAAACAAAACATAAAAAAAACAACAAAAAAAAAAAAGACAAACAAGTCATTTGGTTTTATAGCGTAAACAAAGATAATGATAGTAATTTTGATATATTCAAATGAGTATTGAATTCAAGATTTAGAGCAACAACTCCGACTGCATTTTCTATAGGTGTCAATATTACACATAACTAATCCTGATGTAATTGTTGTTGTAATCATGTTCACATTTTTTTCTCGCGAGAAGAAAAAGGGCCCACTTTTGACTGTAAAAACAAACAAACAAACAAAAAAAAAATCGATGATAAAAAAAAAAAAAACTAAACTAAAAAAAACAAAAACTGTTGCATTGTCAGGTATGGTGTGTGTTCAAGGTATTAATGATTATTAATAAGGGATTATTAATAATTGTTAATGATTTATGTATGTGTGTTGAGCGGTAAAAGTCTAGTTATTATATTGCCACTTTTTTTAAGACAACAAGTGAATTTTAAAAGACACTCTTACAACAGCGACACCCAACTATTCACGTGAACTCTGACCTCCTCCTCTCTGGACTCTTATGGAAAAACAAAACAAACAAACAAAAGGTTTTACAATTGGCCACTGGAATGTAAAAGTTAGTTATTATTACTATTATTATAATTATATTTATTATTATTATTTTATTTATCTTTATTGAGTTCAGGAAAGAGAGTGCACTACAATCCGTGTTGATAGTCAGTCCGCTGAGGGGAGCAGCACACGACCAGTGTGACAAGCTGGAAGTGTGCGAAGAAGAAGAAGTAGAAGAAGAAGAAGAAGGAAAAGTGAGAGGAACGGGTGTCGACTGAGCTGCTAGTGAACGTGCACCCTCTTGTGCCGGCGTAGCAGCAGTGACCGGAGCAGCCTGTCCTCACACGGAAAGAAAAAAAGAAAAGAAAAGAAAAGACACCGATCAGTGTTTCATGAGCAGGATGAACATGATGCTTCTGAAGCCCAGAGAGATGATGTTTTCTCTCAAATGGGTTGTCACTTACTTGAAAGGGAAAATCACAAAATGACTGGACTTTTTTTTTTTTTTTTTTTTAATCATTTTACTTGAAAAAAAGAGAAGAAAACAAACAAACAAACAAAAAAAAGATAATCACCCTGCTGTTTGTATGACTCAGAAACACCAGCTCAAGACAATTCCCTGTATAACCTACTACTTTATGCTTGGTTGGAATCTCAGTGCATGCATAAACTCCTTATATAAACTAAGACTGGCGGGTTCGAGACGGCCTTCGTGTTGGGGGGAATCAGTGTGGTAGTGTTTGTAGACAGGTTGTTGTCAGTGTCAGAGGCTGTTTTTTTATTTATTTCATTTTTTAAGTTTTTTTTTTTTATTATTATTTTTTGCTTATTTTGTGGTGTGAGAGCAGGAGGGGGAGTCTCGGTTCCCGCGTCGAGCCTGGATTGAAGATGGAAGATGGAGGACGAAGAAACAACGCAGATTTGTCTGTGTTTTTTGGGGGGTAGGGGTGGGGGGCAATGGGGTCGGGGGTTGAAATCATTATTAAATATTCAAATCAAGCGATTCCAAGCTTGAGGAGGAGAAGGATGAAGGGTCTGAACACATGTATTGGAAAAGAAATGGGGTGCTTTAAAAGTAATTTAAAACAAAAAAGATAATAAATTGATATTAACACATTAACTTGTCTGGATTTGATGTACTTCACACTGGTAAACATATAATTAAAATGACAGAAATTCACTAATAATTTAGTTTTTTTTTTTCTTTTTAAATAAAAATGCCCAGAAAGTCCTTGTTCCAGTTTTTCTTAAATGTGAACATTTGCTGAGGAAAATCTCTGGCTTTTTATTATTATAATTTTGTTAACACGTGTTATTATTGTTTATACATTTTTTAAAAAAATGGTTATTAGGTGCAACATTAGATTATTTGAATTATCAGCGAATCTGTGTTTTTTTTTCAATATAGAAATAAAATCTGGTAGGAAAGCAGGAGAGTAAACAATTATAATAATAAGGTTGATCAAAACATATTATTATTTTTTATTATTTAGATTAAAAAAAAAAAACATTTTGCGAGCTATAACCAAGGATTATTGTTTTATTATTAAACTAATTTTCTCAGTGAAACATTTGGTCAATTTTATTTTATTTTTTTTCCCATATTATGTATTATTAAATAAAAATAATTATTAAATAAAATAATTCATAACATACTAATAAGATAGTGATTTAAATATAAACAATTGCAATGATATATTCAAATATAATAATAATAATAATTTTCTCACATTTTATTGATAATTTCTGATTTTGAAAATAAGCAAATATTCACATGAGAGAAGCTGGAACCGGTGAATTTAGTTGATTTTGACTTTTAAAAACAATTCTCTTAAAAAAAAATATATAAAATAATCAAAGTAGCAGCTGGTTTGTAAACTAATGGTTTTTCAGGTTTAATTTATTGTTTATAATAAAATAAACTATAGACTAAGTATAAACTATATTATATTATCATTTTTATTTATTTATTTATTTATTAATGCAGACTATCCTCGTCGATCCTCATCTATTGTGTGTGTGTATCCTGTGCTGCTATTCGTCCTGTGCTATATCTGACTCTGACATCATTATTATGGGCTGACTGGGAGGATCTGTGCGTCACTGCCCTTTAAGATGCGTCTGTCATCTCTGCTTTAATAGAAACTCATTCTGTTTATTTCTGTTTTTTTTTTTCTCTCACTCTTTTTTTTCCTTGCGCTGCAGGAGAAACTGCTCCAGTTGATTTGACGAAGAAATAAAAAACAACAGAGAAAGGAAAAATAAAATTACCGTACCCGTATTTTGCGTCGGCCAAAAATATCCCAGGAAGGAAGGGGAGAGGACAGACTCCGCCGAGGGAGACGGAAATGAGAGGGGGGTGTCCAAAGAGGAAACCCTATCCCTTTAAGAGCAAGTGGGACATAGCGGTGCGAGGAAAAAGGAGAGGAGGGGGAGAAGAAAGAGGAATTAAAAAAGAAAAGGAAGAAAGAGACAGGGAGGGAGGAGGGAGAGCGGGCGATAAAAAAAGAAAGATGACATCCTCGCAGCTGAACGGCCGAGGTGGAGCGATAGGCTGCGGCCCGGCGAGAGCGCCGCTCGCCGGGGTCAGGGCTTGAATCCAACAACGAGGCTTCGACAAACACCCGATTGGCCTATTGGGGGTGGAGGGGGGATCGGAAAAATAGATCCATAAATTAAAAACAAAGCATGACCTGCTGTGTTATGAGATGCGTTTGTTATAACCCATATTTGTTCTCTTGCGTAAAAAAAAAAATCGCATCTATTTCCCGTAGAATGGTTGTTGTTAAATGCTAAAGTGTAATAGTGTTAATATGCGATTTTTTTATTTTTATTTTTTCACATTTTTATTTTTTATACCAGGTGTGGGAAGCAGTTTAGTTGTGTGATGTTGTGGGAGTTTTTTTGATTTTTTTTTTTTTTTTTTTTTTACAAAAAAAAAACAAAACAAAATAGAAAGTGAGATTTTTTTTAAGTGTTTGATGAATTAAAGTTAGAAAAACCAAAGTGAGAGCGGAGCAGGCCTGTGTTAGAGCTGGCAGCCTGCGTTAACTCAACAGCTGCTTGCATTTTTTTTTTTTTTCTTCTTTGGTTTGTTTGTTTGTTTTTAATTGACAGCATTTAGAGCTACCTCAATGATTATAAATAACAAAGCAGATTTACGCAGACGATTTTATTCACATTTCGGGTTTTTTTTCCGCGAGAATCCACAAGCGTCGTCGTTTTTGCAGCGGGGCAGGCGGCCTCGTGTGCGCCTCGATCATCGGTGTTGGCTCGATCCAAACCATGCAAAGACTCCTGCTGCTGCTGCTGCTGCTGTCGTCGTCGTCCTCGACCTCAATCTCAATCAGGAACTGACTTTATAATCTCCATCTCTGTGGCGCAAAATGGATGCTGCTTGGAGCAATTTTCTCTTCCAGGTAGGCTACTTACTGGCCTCTTCTCGTCTTGTTTTTGTGTCTCTGCTTCTCTCTTTTGTGTTTTTTTTTTTCCTAACCAAGACTTCCAGCTCATTTCCTCAGCTTCCCCTATCCCTCTCCACACATCTCCACATCTTGTGTGACAAAAAAAAACGTTGCACCTCGAGATAAATGCTGTGACTTGTGTTTACTTTTTTTTGGTGATGGCCTTTCTACTTGCTTCTCCAGAATACTCCCACCCAAAACCAAGTGGAGGGGAGCCTCCAATCAGAGCTCATGCAAGTGCATACGAGTTCTCCCCAAACCCCACCCACAGAGCACATAGCACAGCCTCCCTCGACTGTGGACACTGCTGCTCTCAGTGAGGAACCCCTGCCCGGTGAGGGACCCTGCACCTCACTCACAAATATCATCTAAATATGATTGAGATTGTCCAGTGTCGATGTTAGGTAGAGGTGTAAAATCACATGTTACGTCAACGAGATGATAGTCTGTCATGGTGCGATTTTGATTCGATTCGATTCTTTCTGCAATTAATACGATATCATATCATATATACATTTTAACTTAATCACTTAATATCACAAAAATGATTTGACACTTTTACCTCGGAGATCTTCCAGACGTAACAATAAGAGTAATAAAAAGTGCTACGCTTTTAAAAAGTATTCCTTTCGCTCATATTTAATGACACTCATGACAATATGTTTTCACTTTGCATCAGTAAGATTAGATTGTTTATCACTGATCTGATGGAAAGTTACACCTTTAGTATTAAATTCAGGCAGATGACAGATTCTCCTACCCGGTGCCCAGTGTTTAAAAGAAATACAGTCGAGTTACTTAACCGACCAGCACACGGCACATTCAGCAGCAGGTGCATGTTTCGTTTTTAATTCTATAAGTAAAAATGTAAAAGTATGTGTATAACTAACAACGTTTCAATAGTGACGTAATCTTTTTTGACCAATGTTGAAACTTGGAATGAGTTGAGCTAATTAATCCATTAGTTATAGCTATAGACTGTCATCAAGTTTTTAAGCCAAAATACTAAGAATTCACTGTTTTTTTTTCACCTTTTTGATTGCAAACATTTGCAAATTTGCATCTGAGAAACAGAATGCTCATTGTGGGGGTTAGGTTAGCAACCCCCTGCGAAAGGTGAAAATCTGCAAAGCAGGAACTATATATTTATTTTATTTTATTAAGCCTTTATAAATCCTCCCCGTACATATAATATAATGAAAACTACTGTGATATAAACATATACCAGCCACAAAAAACACGTGATGTATCAAAGAGAGAGAGACGAAGAGCGATATGATGAGTGATCACTGTATTGTTGAGTATTGTACGGTTATAAAAGTGGGAGTGCAGAAATTAAATGAATTGACTGATTTATTTCTGTTTTGTCTCCCGCCTCCCTCTGGTCCAGTGAAGCCAGTGTCTCGGCCAGCACGCGTGCCCCACATCTGTGCCATCTGCAACAAGCAGTTCAAGAACAACTACAACCTGCGGCGGCACCAGTCGGTCCACACTGGGGTACGCATGAAGGACAGGGCCAGAGAGCAGGCGGAGGGGGCAAAGGAGGGAGCAGCCGGCCAGGTGGCGGTGGCGGTGGCAGTGGCGGCCCCGTCGGTGATGGCGGTGGGGGCCGGAGGGAGGGCGGAGAGGCCTACTGTTCCACTCTCCCTGCTACACCTCTCCGCTCCTCCGCCTCTCGCCCCTCCCGGCGTGCTGGTGGGTGCGCAGCAGCCTCCCCTGGGTAGTCAGGATGGTGAAGGGGTTGCCATGCCAAACGTAATGGCTAGTGTTAACCCCCATGCTCCGCCTCCTGCTGCTGTCGTCATGGCCACAGGGGCGACAGTACAGGTGGGTCAGGGCCTTGTGGAGATGGCTGTCGACAACCCCAAAACCTTCAAGCATGTTGTTTCTGAAGCTGCTTGGCCATGAGAATGGTTAAACCATCTTCTGTTATTGCTTGATTCAACTCTCCTGGATGTGAAGTTTGAATAAATATCAGTTTTGAGTTCAGGGACCAGTGAAATCAATACCAGTGTTTGGCTCTGGTCCCCAGTTTGAGAAACAGCGTGCTAGAAGCCCCCCTACGCTCCCCTGCATGTTCTCTGTAACACAAACGGTGTGAAAACAGACGTAGAAGTAGTCGACCTAACATTTGATCTGGCAAAAAAAACATCAGTGTGCATTTGCATGATTTCAACAAAAGATATGAAAATATCAAAATACTTAAAACTAAATGTGTTTCTGTGTGTGTGTGTGTGTGTGTAAATAACAGAAATCCACCCAATCTAAACTCTGTAGTGTCTTTTATTTGCTTGTCTGTTTCACCCCAGCGTCCCACAAATCCCAACCCCAACCCGGTGAGGAAGAACCATGCATGTGAGACATGTGGGAAGGCCTTCCGCGACGTCTACCACCTCAACCGCCACCGGCTGTCCCACTCGGACGAGAAGCCGTTCTCCTGTCCCATCTGCCAGCAGCGCTTTAAGAGGAAGGACCGGATGAGCCACCACGTGCGCTCCCACCAGGGTGGTGTGGAGAAACCCTACGTCTGCCCTCACTGTGGAAAGGCCTTCTCCAGGTAATGCTCTGAAATGGTTTTGACGTTAGCGGAAAACTTTAGAAGCTCAAATAACACGTTTCCTTTGTTTCTGTCTTTCCCAAAAAAAGGCCCGATCATCTCAACAGTCACGTCAGACAGGTGCACTCATCAGAGAGACCTTTTAAATGTCCGGTACGTCACATTCACCTTGAGTCATATCCTCACTTTGTTTTTTTTTTGCCTATTCAACAGTGTCAAATGAAGGAAAATTATTCTTACATTACACTTTTTTCTGAGTCTTCACCTCATGCAGATATCTGTTGACCTGTAAGCAACAATCGCTCATGAGTTACCTCTCTCCTTCTGTTTGTTTTTTTTTTTTCAGACCTGTGAGTCCAGTTTTGCCACGAAGGATCGTTTGCGTGCACACATGATCCGCCATGAGGAGAAGGTCCCCTGCCACATCTGTGGGAAGCTCCTGTCTGCCGCTTACATCACAGATCACATGAGGGTGCACAACCAGTCGCAGCACCACGCCTGCCATCTCTGTAACCGCAGTAAGTACAGAGAACTTCACTTTTGCATTAAGTGCTTGATGAAAGAAATACAGGTAGCGCCTGTTGTTGTAGCTCTCTCTCTCTCTCTCTCTCTCTCTCTCTCTCTCTCTCTCTCTCTCTCTCTCTCTCTCTCTTTTGTCTCCTGACAATATCTGTAATTGTCGATATTGTGGATGAACAGTTGCCCATAACAACCTCTTTCAAGTTTAACAATGAGTTTGGGTAGCGAGTGAATGACAAGTATGAATAGTGTTTTTTTTAACTGCAGTGTTAGAGGTGTTCACCTATTTCTCTCTGTGTATACCTTCATCAATCCCTGATTACTATTAGAAATAAATACAAAGAAAAGAATTCAAGCATATAGTTCCAATTCTCAACCAGTGATTTCAACATCCTCTTGTTGTTTTTGTGTCACAAATCAAGGTCCAGTCATTGATTTAAACAGATACACTGACAGTTTTAGGAAAAACACTAATTTATTTGTGTTGATTAGATCGAGGAAAGTTTATTTGTACTGTACGTCTCGGCAAAAAAGAATTTCTTAGCACTTTAGGTAAAACACAAAAACCATGAAGACATAACGTGGAAGCAGTGAAGAAATGTTGAAATTGAAATTAAAGATGACACTATCTGGGGTAAAAAATACAAAAATAGAAGATCATAGTGCAGTTTAAGGAAAAGTGACGTGTTGAATGAACCGTTGCTGTAACATCTACCACTGAAATAACTCACATCACTTTCACCCTCTCCTCCATCAGGCTTCACCACGCTGACATACCTACGTGTCCATGCCCAGAAGCACCACGGTCAGGAGTGGAAGGACAGTCCGGGAGGTTTCGGAGGCACGGCCTCCGGCGGTGTCCTCGTCTGCCACTTGTGCGGCGTCCACTGCAAGACGCCCACTCAGCTCCAGGGTCACATGGGCACCCACAGCAACAGCCAGGGTGCACCGAGCCCCGTCACCTCTAACGTGGTTGCCAGCAGCTCCGTTTCCCTTAGCAACATGGTGACAGCGCCCACTGTGTATGTCACCGGCAACACGGTGGTGGACCTGCTCGTCACGGACTGCTCGAGCATCGCGGCGCCACAGTCCCACAGTTAGCAATAGAGAGCTCAGCAATAATAACCTCAGTCCTTTTTTAACAGAGGGCAAGGTTAGAGAAGGTTGAAGTTACTCGTAGATGCTGATCCGGTTTCAATTTTTTTTTTTTTTTGTCAAGTTTCCATTTATTGGTAAGGTTAGGATTAAGAGGTGGGAGGAAGATTAATGCCAGTCAGCGCTCAAGGGCAGTTTCACCTCAGAGCTGCAGAGCTGGAGCATCGGAAGAAAAAAAGAGGAAGAGTCGTGTTAAAAGAGCGATGGAGTGACGGACAGAGGGACCTTTGTGGCTGCGGCAGGTTTACTGACACTAACGACAAACATGGATGTGTCGTCCAAATATTCCTGAATGCTCCTGTGCATTTAAGACTCCAATGAAACTGTGGTATTGTGAGCATCTACTGTATTACTCTCCCCTCTCTGCCCTCTCTCTCTCTCTCTCTCTCTCTCTCTCTCTCTCTCTCTCTCTCTCTCTCTCTCTCTCTCCCGTTCCCCGTCTCCCCCCTCCCCTCAAAACCTGGCATTGGCTGCTCTCTGCAAGTGCACCAAGTACTGTATATCTCACACCAGCTCTGATCTTACCTCCATTTTGCATCTCATACCCTGAGAATCCAAATGGCTCGCGTTAAAATGAAGTAGTAGGGTGAGATCAGCCCTAAGGAAACATAACGAAGAAACACATCAGAAGGGAAGTTGTGTGTTTTGGAGTGCGAGTGTAAGTCAGGACTCCTCTAGATCACTAGCGCGTTTGTCTACAAAACTGAAATCAATGTTTGATTTGAAGCTGTAAAACTAGCTTATTAAGTTTCTACAGAGGGCTGTTTCTTAGATCAGGACAGAAGACCATACGCGTTGTGGTCAGTATTGTGGGATGTACTAGTTTCATTTGTTTCCTAAAAGTTACAGAGATAAGAGTAGAGTTGTGTTCAGGAGTGTCAAGCACCTTAAAATGTTATTGTTTGATTCAGCGAGGATCAAAATGGGTTTGAGATTTCTTGGATTTTCTTGCTCTGAGTCTTCCTCTCTGAGTCTGGACATTAAAAAAAAACAACAACAAAAAAAAAAAAAAAAACCCAACAAAACGGGGAAAAAAAAAACCAACAAAAAACTTAACTGCTAATCAACACTTCAGCTTCTGACATGGCGATTCTTGCACCTGACGACTACCTTTTGCATGAAAACAAGCTAGCTCAGACATGCTTATTGTTAGGATGGGGGGGGGGCTGTCATGACAAAAAGAAACTTCTAGCAGTTCCACTAAGTTAGTTGGCTGTAAACAATATTTATAAAAGAAAAAAGAAAAAAAAAGAAGTGTTGATTTTTATTCAGAGAAAATTTTAACATCGTTGGCCATTCATTTGATTGTAACTGTCATTGCCATAGTCTTTTGATTTCTCTATGTATCAGTCCAATGAGTGAAACTTATGCATTAGATTTAGTAATTTAACTCTGTATAGCACATAACGTTCTGAACGCAAGTCATTATTGTTCCACATTAATCATGTGAAGAATGGTCACGTGTCCATTGGCTATTTTTTTTTTTTTTTTTTTTGATTGCTCTGAGTTGTATTGTTTGCTGATGTGTGGTGTCAAGAAAGGGCTTATAAAGTCACGAGTCAGGCAAAAGAAGTACAATGGGAGTTTGACAACGCCACTCGGTATGCTGTAAACAAATCCTGGTTTTGTACTGGAGTGATTTTTTTTTTTTTTTTTTTTTTCAGTTTTGTGTTAATATGTTACCTTGAAATCTGTAGAGTTGTTTCTTTCTTTCTTCCTTTTTCTTTTTTTTCTCTCTCTCTCTCCCTCCTTTGGAAATGTGTTCTTCCTGTTGAGAAAATTAGTGATTTATTAAAAAGTTCATTTTTAGGTTTTCCGCACTAAGATAAAAAAAAAAAATAACAATAATAATAATACCTCTACTCTAGGATTCTGTACAGCTCTTGTGATACATCTTAATGCCTTATCGTACTCAACTGCATTTTAATTCTTTTATGATGAAATATTTCAAATCTTAGTCATGGATTCATTAAGAATATTAATGGGATGTATTTATATTTATATTTTTATATTTCTCAACAGTATGCATGTCTAAAAGGTTGTTAGAGCAAAAAAAAAAAAATCAATGATGCTTACTACAGTCATAAATATTCTGTTATTTTGTAGATGAAGTAGAGATCATGTTATTATTTTGTAATTTGGACAATTTAAAGTAAAAAGAGTAAACAGGCATTGTTTCGTGTGCTTGTCTGTTCACTTTTGAATGAGTTCATCGACATGTTGCGCGGCCATTTTTTGGTGCAAGGAAGGAGAATGAAGCATATGCTTAAGTAATGTATGACTACTGACTATTTAATGGAGGATGTGTCTTCAGTTCCTGTTGCTCACCATTAAGACATGATGGATTCATTTTCGTTATTAGTAAAGTAGGTTAATAATTCATGAGTGTTATCAATCGTGTATAAGCTGCAACATGACCCAGAGGCAATCTCCTGTGGTAGTGGCAGTAGTAGTAGTAATAGTAGTGAAGAGTTGCTGTCCTGACACAGCATTGACAGCCACTCTTTCTCCCTCACTTCATTACACTTCAGACTGTTAACATATGCATGGACATGTCTGTTCAAACTCAAATGGTCAAGTGGCACATTCAACATCTGTTTTAGTTTGAGTGCACGTCTCCCTTCTGTGCCACACTCCACCTTTGTAATAAAAAACAAAGCAGTAATAGGTGACAAGTGCCACACCCTATCTTATAAATGTGACCAGGAAAAGTCTTGTCTTCACAATTGGATTTCATAATAGTGTGATATTTCAGGAAACTTTGATGGCAAAGGCTAAAAAAAAATACAATGCAGGATGTGACATTCAATATTCATTATGAATTAACATTCATTAGTTGTTAATCTGCAGTTACATTTGTTAAAAACAACAGAAATTCTGGTTTCTCTTGATTATACAGTGTGACATCAGGACCAATAAACAAATATAAACATACAAAGATTTAGCAGTGGTATGTTAAGCACAATTACAGTAAAAGGTACAAGAAAGCATCCTGAGAATCTTTTTTTTTAAAATCAGTGGTAATCATAAGGTTTTATATTCACCTGCTTGCTTTTTTTTTTTTTTTTTTTAGATAAGAGTGCAACCATCCTGCACACATCTGGTCAAAACATCTGGTAAATTTATTTAATCGTCTTTTCAGGTCAAGAAACCTGAATCAATACCAAAGACACTACTTTGTGTTTGTATTTTCACCATCAACATTTGGCAGACAGACAATCAGACAGACAGATGGATAGATATTTGATTTATTGTTGTATTGAAGCAGCATCACACAAACAACTGCAGAACAGGATACTGAATCTAGATTTGCACAAGCTTGAACTCTGAGCAGCTATTACTTCTAGTTCTCCTTCCTAGGGAGGAAGCAGTACTATATAAAAGTCATAAAAACGTGTCAATCTAAACTATTTTTATTCTATTTTACTTTTTCCCCTCTCCGTTAAATGAACAGTGCAGGCCAGTGTCACAGTTTCAAAGTGCCCTATTAACCCCATAGACACATGAGCTGGGTTGTCACCACAAAGTTGCATTGATTAGTTTAATCTACTAAAGAACTGATCAGTGTATCTGCGGATGCTGTTCTATCTGATGGTCAAACGACTGATTAGCAAAAGTAAATATTTGTCTGAGATTACAGACACAGATGACATCAGCGACTAGACAACCTCTGATTATTTCTACTGATTTATAGTGATGTTTTTCTGAATTAAATACATTCTGGGTCTTGTAGTTTGCATGTAAATTACTAGATATCTCAAAGTATGAATGCAGCTGGAGCAGACAGCCTCCTCGTGGGGAATCCATTCAGCATTTTCCTGCATAGGAAAACAACAACTTAAAAAAAAAATCTAATTTATAAAATGCAGCGCAGTGAGTGGTGCAAATTTCTCGTCATGACACGAGCTGCCGCCTGGACCTGTAGGAACCAGCTGGCGCAGCACGGACCACAGTGTTGAGTCAACGTTGCATCTGCGAGGCAGAGGCGGCTCTCCTCTGCTGTTCTAGTGCGAGACAGATGCGATGACATAGCGGCTGGACTAGCTAACGAACACCCTGACACCCTGGATCACGTCGTGCACACTTGTTTATTCCGTCGGATTTTTATTTAGATATCTTCCCTAAACCAAACAGCCCGGATTGCAAACCGAATCACCAATGCTCTTAGTGAGCTATCCTCGTATAGATTTCAATCTAAGTTGCTGCAAGCTGGCGTTAGCTCGCTGCTGCTACCCTTCAGACATCGAAGTGGCCACATAAACATGCGGATCATCGAGGCGGAGACCCCCGGGACATCTCTAACGTTAAACGCTTTCTGCAGGACACGAGTTTCGACTGGCCGCTGACTGGACACCGCAGAGTCTCTGTGTAAACGCTGCTTTAAAATTTCTCATTTATTCTAAACATGTGTGAGCTCCAAAAAATCTTGTCAACTAGCTAGTTAGCTAGCTAGCCGTTGGTTGGCGTGCACGGCGGCTTGGTCAGTTGCTACCACTGCTAACTGCTACAAACAAATACCAAGCTAACGAAACAGTTTAGCGTCAGCGTGACGTTTTAATGGATGACTTATAAAATGTAGACAGTGGTGCATTCAGGTTTTAGTTGTCGTTTTGGTGTGTCATCATCTTGCTAACTGTCGTGTTTTGAATGTGGTGAAAACGAAAAGGTTGCTAACTCGGAAAGTTGCTAACCGTTAGCTAACGGTCCTAGCGTCATTGTTAGCACTGATTCAACAGCGCAGACAGTTGGTCATGCTCACAATAGGTAGGGGCTGACATTTAATGCAACGTAGTCTCAGTTAACTAGCTCTGTATGCTTGATCGCTAACTGTACCAGTGTATTTGCTAATAAGTTGAGAACCAAACCGCAAACATCGTTAGTTTGTGTTACCTGTAGCTATATTGTGTCCTTGTTAGCTTAACGAACTGTTGTCTTTCATAATATAAAACGCACAGTAGAAGTTAGCATCAGTCAGCGTCAGTTGAGCATCACGCCAATTTGGTATGTTTGAACCAGGACTTTGCTAAAATAAAATAAAAAATTGCTATACTTGTTTAAGCTAACGTTAGGATTAACGAATAGACAGATAATCTCTAATATCAGGATAGTTGATTTTATGTTAGCGATAGTAGTTTTTTATTTTATTTTATTTATTTGTTGAGTTACCTGCCAAAGCTCAACTAGTAAATCGTGTATTTAACACACAGGTAACATTAGCTATCGTAGAGCAACTATGAGCATCAGCAAGCCCATTACTGTGTCGATATTTTTCGACGTTGAGGATTTTTAAAATAGCGCAATGCGTATTTTGCTAATGGATTTCAACTTTTTAATGAGTCAGCTAGTCTTAGTGTAAGCAAACTGTAAAAAAAAAAAAAAAAAAAAAAAGCCGCATGCAACTACCACATGGTTGCTCCAGGCATAAATGGGAATAACGCTTTATAGTGACATCAGATGAACAGGGCCCCGTGGTGCACAAAAGGATCTCCTATCAGATATTCTGCCCCTGACTCCGTGCTCAGCAATTATAGTGCCCCCCCCTCCTCCTGCTTTCTATCTCACCAACTGTCCTCTTTCACCTTCAGTGTAAACCTGTTTTCAACATTGAGCCTGGACTTTACCCACCTCGTCTTTATTGTACATAGGATTACAATTTCAGTGTAGCCAGACTTGTTTATTGCCACATGTTGGACTTTGATAGCGTACGTTGTGTGTTATCTAAGTAAACGCAGTGAAATGTATGCACATTGGAGTTGCCACCAGTGAGATCAATGTGAACTTTTTTTTTCCCTCTCTCCCTCTCTCTCCCTCTCCCTCGTGGTTGCTGTTTTTTCAGAGGGGAAAGAGCAACGGATCTCAAGGACCAGATTGCCCGCTGAAGTTTTGCCTCTGACACGTCACAAGGGACCATGCTGACCATCCTAGCTGCTGGGTCTGTGTTCTTTCCAGGCCTTTTTCTGCTGTCAAAGCAATGCCTGAAGTCCATTCCAGCGCTGAGATGGAGCGAAGGAGACGCAGTCATTGTGTCTGCAAGGTGAGACCTTCGTATACATCTTTGTCTTTTTCTATGTTGACTTAAGATATGAGCAACTCAAGATGTGCATTTTTTTTCCTTTGCCTCAAGTATGACAGGTTTTTGCGGATGCAATTAGTCTTTTTTTTTTTTTTTTTTACAAAGCATTTAGTATAGAAGCAAAAGTGCCCTACTTTCTAACCATGTGTTAACTAGCTAGTAAAAGCTTTATGACATTGACTAACCATCATTTATTTGTTGTTTTCTCACCATTGTCTCTTCTCAGGTTGGTGTCGTCAGTTCAGGCAGTCATGGCTTCCTCAGCTGGCTACATCATTGCTTCTTCCTGCGAGGACATCATCGAAGACCAGTAAGTCAAGAAATGCTTGCTACAAAATATTCCATCATGTTGACAAGTGGTGTCTTTTAGTGTATGTAACAAGTCAATTAACCCACTTTAAAGATGTACTATGCAAAAGCACTTTGGGTGTGGACCTTTTCCACATACATCAGCTATAATTACTTGATACTGATGCATTTTTATCAGTGAACTAAATTACTAAGTTTTTAAGATGACATTAGTAAAAAAATGAACCTTTTGCTTGTACTGTCTATTTTTTCGTTCATGTTTTTATATTCTTCCTCACCGCACAGGCACTGGCTGACTAGCACTTACATCATGTTTGCCGTTCCCTACTTCGTGTACGACATCTACGCAATGTTCATGTGCTACTGGTACAAGCTGCGGGTCAAAGGGCACGAGGAGGCCTCGGCTGCGCCGCAGCACATGAGCTCAGCGCTGACCAGCTACTTGCGCCGCGAGTTCCTCATGGTGCTGCACCACGTTGTCATGGTCACCGTCTGCTTCCCCGTCTCTGTGGTAACTGTCGCATATCGCTCTTTTTTGTTGAGCTGAGTTTGAGCAAGACATGGAAAAATATAACCCTGAGTGATGCATTTGAAGGTATAATATGTAACTTTTCCACATTTAAGTGGTTACTACACAACTAGGTATGTGTTACAGATTTTGTTGAGTTGCATACTTGCAGTGAGATTAATCAATGTAATGTCTGTTTGATGTGTCAGTGTTGGGATCATCTCCCAAAGGTTGTTGTAGTAGTTTTTATAGATTGATGTCCTTGTTAACCAGATGATAATAAGAGAAACAAGCTGAGCAAGCATTAACTCACAGGACGAGACCTTTGCAGATAACCTGACTCCTAGTAAAGACTTCCTCAACGGCTGGATGATAAGTTATCAGGCAAACGAGCTGAGCAGTTCACAGCCCCAGTGGGAAGATTTTTTTTAAACACCAAACTGCTTTATTTGCTGATTTTACCTAGATTGTTTGTTTTTGGAGAGAAGGAGCACTTTGTAGATGCCACTGAATGATAAACACAGAAGGAATCTTAACTGGGATAAGTCTGAGTGCACTGGTGGTGAAGACACCAAGTCCTATGATCCTTTTCTGCTTCAGAGTCTTGAGTGAGACACCACATAGCAGCAGAAAATTACATATTATGTGTTTAGCTTTGTTTTAAAACCTCTTCACAAGATGAGACATTAACTTGAGTTTTTTTTTAATTGGCCTAGGCTTGACAGTTTGTTATAGACATTTTGTACATAAAAAGTATGAAAACATCACGTTCATATAAACATTAATGCATGATGGGGCAGGAGTGTGATATGAAGACAACAAACTTTGTAGTAATTAAACCAGGGCTATATGGAGAAGTCCACTTTCCTCTCAGATTGCATGTGAAGACATTAAAAAGCAATTCACTAGCTTGTCTGACTCCAAGAAAAGCAGGAAGGAAGTCTTTAAAATGTCAAACTTCAAAAGTCCACAAAGAAACAAAGTACTTGATAATCAACCTCTTTTTCTCTCTAGTTCTGGCGACAAGGAAAGGGAGATTATTTCCAGGGTATAATGTTCATGGCTGAGCTCAGCACTCCATCTGTCTGCTTAGGAAAGATTCTCATCCAGGTAAGTGTCCTTGTTCAGCCACAGAGAGACTATAAGTGTTGTTGCATGTGCATGTGTCTCACTAAAGTTTCGTCTGCACTCTACTGCTTTCTTTTCCTTTTTCATTTTAATGGAGATTTTATTTTCAGTCATTCCCAGCATGCAGCTGGTTCATGTCCATCGGCTCTCGTTGACCGTGTCTCACATGAACAGCACTGTCAGAAACATCAGTCATTAATCGGTAACACAGTCTTTGTGAATTGCACATCGTAGCAACTGTATCTGCTGTAGGTTTGTGTAGGTGTGTGTACAAAGTCACAGTGACGATTGTCCTTCCATTGCCTTCTTGCTTGTGCCCCATCTGAGGCTCATAAAGCTGTTAACATCTGAATATAGCCCCCTAGTATTTAGACTGGATTTTCAACGGATACAATATCAGCTTGTTCCTCTACCCTCTATCACTCAGCATCCTGCCCCTCCCGCCCCTGAAAACACATGTGGCCATTTGATAAACAACAGCGGGCTAGCAGCTGGGCCCTCTCATTCCTATAGAGACAAAACCAAAACAAAAAGAGCAATGAATAACAAGAAACAAAGGTGGATTTGTTGATGGGATGTTATGTCATTTCCAGAGGATATGAGACCAGTGAATAGACAAAAGGAAAAACCTTTTTTTTTTTTTTTTTTTTTTTTTTTTTAAGGGAAATGCACGTGAGCTTGTCCTCGGTGTTATCTCGCCGAAGCAGGGCAACTGTTCAAGTCATCAACAAATGAGCCTATAGATCAGGACTGCTTCATATATGCGTGCGCACACACACACACACACACACACACACACACACACACACTGTCCTACTGCTTCCTGTAGAACCAGCAGCATGGCACCTTGTGCTCTCCATCGCCACTCGTTCAGTCCATGCAGACAATATTAACAAATATAACAATGCTAGTTTTAACAATATGAAGATGGCAAAAGACATTAACGTCGTCAGTTCTCACCGAACTGTACCGCTTGCTTTTCTTTCTCCCCCCCTCCCTTCTCACTCTCTCGACCTCTCCCTCTGTTTTTTTTCCGCTCTCAGTACAAACAGCAACACACTCTCCTGCACAAAGTGAATGGGGCTCTTATGCTGATCACTTTTTTCATCTGTCGAGTCCTCCTCTTCCCTTACCTCTACTACGTCTATGGAAGGTATGTCTTTCTTTCCATCTGTTTTCTCATGTTCTGCTGTCTTGCTGAGCTGGGGTAACAACTAGCACAGTCACATGATCACTGTCTTATGGATTATGGACCTAAGACTTGGAATTTGTTTATACTGCTTCAATTCTTTATGTCTGCTCTGTTTGTATCCAGGTACGCCTCCATCCCCTTCCATATGGTTCCCTTCTCAGTGCCGTGGCACTGTAACCTCGGTGCTGCTCTGCTCATGGCACCCCAGCTGTATTGGTTCTCCCTAATTTGCAGGGGCGCCCTGCGACTTTTCACAGGCTCCTCCCGCTCTCAGAGACCACGCCCGACCACAGCCGCACCAAAGGAGCGCCAGACGGATGGCAGCGCGCTGCCGCAGCCCGCCAACGGCTACAGCACGTGCCCCACAGAGCCCGAGATGGCCACTCACTGAGAAGAGTGGACGGGAGGGCGGGGGGAGGGAAGGAAGGCGAATGTACCAATGAGTATGTAAAGGAAAGGAAGTAATGAGGGAAAAGCGAGACTTGAAACAAGTAGCAATATGAAGAAAAGCTACTGACGATGGCCTCAAATAACGCTGAAGTCTTTGTGGCCAGCAGTCAAACAGCTGAATGCTTTGGATGCTGGCCTTCAAGCACTTCAGCTGCTCAGTTTGTAGGAAACAAATGTATTTTAAAGATGTCATCAGGCACTGTGACAGATAGGAACATGCACTGACATGAGAGGGATTTGCCTGGATGTATAGCAAGCATAGGTGGCTATTTCCCTCATGTAGATCAAATTCAGTCCTCTCTGCCTCACGGTACGGGAAGAGCAGGAAAATAGGAATGTATTATATTGTATGTTAGTACATTTGCTGTAGATGGAAGGCCTAATTCAGTTTAGTAATGAAAATGACCTTCAAAAAAGAAAAAAATCCCGGCTAAGCAGTATTTTGACTTGTTAGTGTTTATTATCTGTATCCTCTATGTAGTCACTGTCACTCTAACAAAATGTAACCAACCTGCAGACTGACTCATCGTTAGAAGGGAGATAATCTCGTAAGACTGTATTCTGCTGCCTTATCCAGTTTCCTCCCCAATCTTTGCATTTTTTCTTTTAAGTTTTTAATTATTTTTATCCTTAGAGGTGTAAGAGAGAGATTTTCCCTCGGGCACAAAAAAACAATGTGACAGGTGTACATAGCCGATGTAAAATTGTCCTTATTTCTGTGTCAGTATTAGTACCCACTCCCCACGTATATTTTTTTTTTTAAGGTTTTTTTGTCTCATTTCTGCATCTGATGTATCTTCAGATGGTTTTTTTTTTTTTTTTTTGAACAATTACATTTCAGCATTATAAACGAAACATTTCACACGTTTTACAGCTTAGTGTCCACCAGATACACCAACCCACCCCAACCGTTTTACGCCAGCGCTTCTCGTTTCAGTGTAGATAGAAACTTCATTCCACTTACTGGTATCACAGTGTTTTTTGCAAACAAGGACGTGATGCACAGTAGCAGCCGCTTTATACCGACTCTACTTGTGTATTTTTAATTTTATTTTTTAATTTTTTTTTTTTTTTAGTTTGGTGCTGATGTAAATCTCAAAATATCCATTTGATTGGCTGAAGTATTTCACTGAGGGATCGATGAGGTTTGAGTATTTTTAGCTTCGTTCGGGGACTTGCAATGCTACAGTTAGAGGGAAACAAAAGTGATCTTTTGGGGAATCATTCCCTTGTGACTGACGTGCAGCACATTTGTCCATGGCAACTTATTTTGATTGTTGCTCACTTATTATTTTTTCTTCTTAAACCATTATTAAGTCTATAAATTATTTTTAAACATTGTATGAGTTGCTCCAATCATTGAGCTGTGTATTTGAGCCACTGGTTCTATGAACCTTCTATGAACAAAACTGGCTTGTTTTTATAATTTTATGTTTGTTTAAAGCAGCTACACTGTCCAGGAAATGGGTCAAGGAAAAAAAAGAAAAACAAAAACAAAACAAAAGACAAAACTAAGCTCAGAAACCATAAAGACAGGGCAGCGTGTGCCAAAAACATCTGGACGACTGTGGGCATGTTGAACACAGAATATCCATTCCCCTGTTCCATGATCTCATAAGGTACTGCTTCTTGACAATACTAAAACATTTCAACTGATGTACTGTATATTCCACAAAATGCTCGTTATTTATTTGTAAGTATTTATTTATTTATTTATTTGGTTTGTGGTTTTGAATGCATATTTATGCATACATATTATACTCTATGCTTCTGAGCCTTATGTGAAGGCTGTATTGTTACTCAAACTTAGCTAAAATATACTTCTCTGTCCTGAGCCTGCCTTGAGTCTTTTTTTTTAATTTTCTAAATCATTATTCTGTTAAAAGATACTTTATTGAATGCTGTTTTGTTTTTGTGTTTAAATGCACTCAGTTTTAACTGTAGATATCACTTCTTTATTTAAAAACAGTGAGCCAGCAGAGGGAGCTGCAATCCATTATTTTATGTAATAATATTAACTCGACCAAAATGACACATTTTAAGCATTAGAACGGACTGATTAGTGGGTCTTTACTGCAATATGAAAGGGTTTTGATGAGCAGCTTTATGATTTGAGTTTCATGCTTTGTGGGGGGAAAAAAAAGAAGCTGAAAATTAGGTCAGCTAGCACAGACCGTCATCCCTACACCGTCCTGGTGCACTTAGGATTTGGATAAATCTACTGACAGTTGTCTAATATCAAACATTTAACTAAACTGTTTATAGTGGAGGAACAAATGCTTTATAGCATTATTTTCTTACATTTTTTGCATAAATTTCTTGATACGGTAAACTTGTTTTCACTCCATTAGCCACAAATGCTTCCTAATCTTATTATTTTATCCAATATATTTAACAATCTTTACTGTATTGCAGCATATACCATACGATCATATCATATATTAGGATTTTTTTTTTTTTTTTTTAAATAAATCGACATTAATGCCCAGTGAGTTCAACAGGATTACTCCAGGATTAAAATGTTTATTGCCATCATACAAAACACACATAGAAAACATACAAAACTAGTTACATTAAAAAAAATTCAAGTTTTGAGAAAGCCTTGAAAAGCTATTGTCCTTGTTTGCCTGCGGGCAAGTCCTCAACTCATCTTAATACTTCAGTATCTCCTCTGTCTCGGGGAGAAGATAGTGTTAGGGTTGCTGTCTCGTTCCCTCTCCTTCTCTCTCTCTTTCTGGCTGTTGGGAGACAGAGCTTCCTCCACCTTCTTTTCATGCTTGAAAAGATCTCGGCCTGTACGCAAGATGTGCTCCTCGATTTTGCGATGGCGCTTCATATCCGACAGCACTTTGTCCAAGCGGGCTTCCCTTTTCACAGAGGAGCGAGCAGAAGAACCTTGGAGAGATGGGAAAATGAAAAACACAGTATAAGAAAAAAAACAAACAAAACAAGTGATGAGCAAAGAGAAGACCAGTTTAAGAATCAGTGTCTTTCTCACCTGGTGTTCTGCGTCTGTTGATGAAGGCATTTTTGGGAGTAGTTTGCATTTGCTCCTCATCAAAGTCAAACTCAGTTGGAGTTGGAGGCCTGGAAAAACATGCTCATGAGTCCTTTCACCCAAAACTAATCACAAACCAAAATCATAAGGGGAGAAATTATTATAACAGTAATAACTATGACTGACTTGCGCTCTCTCTCCTCCCTCTCCCGTTCCTTCGCTGCATCTTCCTCATCATCTCTTTCAGGCGACGGGGTATGTTCAGGTGTAGGAGGCCTTCTAGGAAGAGGTACAAAGTTCAATTCCAACATCTCTCCTTTAGCAAGGAGCTCATAGAGTCTTTTAATCTCAGCTGGAGGAGGCATCCAGTTTTTGGGGTCCTCCATTTCCTCATCGCTGTATGCAAGCTCCCATTCCTCTTCAACCTGAGCGGTCTGTTTTCCCTCTTCACCGTCCACTGCTGTGTCCGTTTGAGATTCGTCTTTTAGAGCTTCTCCTTCCACCGCATCTGTGTCTCCATCTGAGAGAAAAAATAGTAAGAATGACAGAACAAGCTTATTTTATGATGCATTATACAGCATTATCGTCAAGGTAAATCACTATGAGATGCTGTATTTCAAGAACTGATGTAAAACTCACAAACAAGTTGGAAAAATAGTTTATAGTCATAGGCGCAGTTAAAATACAGTGATGTAAACTTCTTACTTTGTTGTCATTACAAAACAGGGATAAACTATCATTTTAGAAAGGGTCCAAAACTAATCAATCTAAATAACTAAAAGAATAAAACTAGGAGTTTTATCAAAAACAATAATAGATTTGCATTTAAAAACAACCTATAAATTTAAGAGTTAAATATTCTTATTTGTTAAATATGTGTGATACCACAAGAGTTACACCGTTTTTCATCAACTATAACTACAACTACATTATTCATAATGTCAATGATCCAAATAGATCAGTGTATTAATATTGGGCACTTTTAGACTTTGCAATAAAAGATGTGTAGTTGTAGTTATTTTTTGAAGTTACCCTTCTCATCCTTAGCTGCAGTGTCCTCCTCCTCCTCCTCCTCCTCCGTGGCAGTTGTCATCTCTGTGTCCTTTTGCTCCGTGTCGCCTTCCTCCTCCTCTTCCTCTTTCCCGGCTGCAGGTTTTTCTGTGTCTTTCACACCCAGAGCCTCAATGCCTTCCCTCAAAGAAGAGTCTGTGGCCTCCGCCTGCATCCTTCCTACCGCTGCAGGTGAACTTGATATTCACAGATCTGCTTCATGAAGCAGGAAAAGAAACATTTCAGTGCACCTGAGAGTGACTATGGGCATGTGAGGTTAAGAGGTCTTTGAAAAAACTAGCCAAGAGGTATACAAGACAATTAATATCCCATAGGTATATTACTGATAACTAATAACTTTGCTGAATAATAAACAGTCAACAAATTCACATACAGACATTTTTTGTCCCCATTTGACTCAACCAGGTAGCTAACATCAGGCCTGACCGCCAGCTATTTCCTACAACTAGCTCACATATGTGCCTTAAAATGTCATTACCGAACTCCTGGTTTGTCTCGGATCGGTGTCGTTGTTAAATGTTGGACCAAATTATCTTTTCCAATGAATAAAGTCTTCAAAGCTGTCCATGAGACTTGCTAGAGATAAAGAACGATTATAGATAGACGTAAACATAGCGCCATTTTGGACTCCGTGCACTGTGACGATTTGCTCGCCCCTGGGAGGCTGCGCGTTCCCGCTGATAAACCGTCATGTGGATAGCCCTGTCACAGTGCGAGAACTGAACGTGTTTGTTGTGGAGATCTGTGATGACGACTTCCTGCGCAGTGCGCAACTGCAATACGGCGCTGAATTCATATCGCGCGAATTTGATATATATACTTTCTGGCCTCTATATTTATGTCAAATATTAATTTTAAACGCTTAAAATATGTGATTTTGCGGTGTAATGTTTATGGCTATATTTTTCAGCGAATAAATCTAATAAAAAAGGACGCTCGACGTCAAATAGGCGCCAGGGTTTTAACGACTTCTGATTGGTCAGCGGTTGTTTCCGGTCGCAGCGCTCTTCATTTGAAAAGTGTTCCGTTAGAGTTAGGGGGGGTCGACCGCCATTGTTAAAAGACTGCGTCCGAGATGTGGCTTAAATTGGAACTAAGAGAATAACAAAAGTTTTTTTTAAGGAGTTTGCGAATAATATCGGTAAGCGTTATCGAATTATTTGTTGAAAAATGCAGCCACGGTAGCGTTGACTTGCTGACGTTCCTTTTGACGTAACCTAACGTTAGCCAACTTAGCTTGTTAATAGCCGAGCGGAACCGACTTTGGAAATTAAGAAATTAAGACTCGCCGTTAATGTAATTTGAAGCAAATTATGATTAATAAAACTTCAAGCAAGTTTAAAGAAATGTATGATTAAACTTTTTTGCACATGTAAACTCAAGCGGAAGTTCTACGTGGCTAACTCGGCTTGTTATTGCCCAGGCCTTGTGTTTTGGGGATCTCGGACATGGCCCAGCGTGTGGCGGTAGCAGATGGAGCTAACAAGAAAACCTCCAGGGTTCGGGTAGCGGTTCGACTGCGACCCTATATGGGCAAGCAAGATGAGAAAGACGAGGGACCGTGTGTGAGAGGTCTGGACTCCAAGAACCTGGAAATAATCAACTGGAGAAATGCTACAGAAACAGTCAAATACCAGTCAGTGTCATCAACGTAACTATACTGTTGTTATTTCTTCTTGGCCATCGATCATTTCTAAGAGTGCTGTGTTTGATCTTTTAGTTTTGACGTTTTTCATGGGGAACAAACGACACAACAAGAGGTTTTCCTCTCATCAGTGAAGCCCATTCTACCACACATACTAAATGGACAAAATGCCAGTGTGTTTGCTTATGGACCAACAGGAGCAGGTTGTTACAGTATTGCTTTTTTTAATATAACATTTCATAGAGACAATTATCCCTTTGCAGTTTGTTCTTTTGTATTTAAAATTATATTTTTCTCACAACTCTTCTGTAGGTAAGACTCATACCATGTTGGGCAGTCCAGAGCAGCCAGGCGTGATCCCACGAGCTGTTCGAGAGGTCTTCCATCTTGTCAGAGCAAAAGATGAAGATGAGGGATGGGACTACAGTATCGGGATGTCGTATTTGGAAATTTACAATGAGAAGGTATGGATGGTTGGCTGTATACACAGTCATTTACCACTACTACAGAGATTTATCAAACATGAGAGCACAGAGTCCTTTTACATGTTTACCTATGAATCCTTTTACAAAGAGGACACTTTGTTGACAGGCATATTCCCCTTTGATAATTCTGTAAAAACAGTTACAAATTACTCTGCAAAAAAGCTTAAGCAAAATGTCTTTGAGAGAGAGGCCTTTTCCACAGCACTGGGACTTTTAACTTTCCCTGTAGAAGGCACTGACATAGCACGTGAGTGCATTATTCTAACCATAACTATCATAACTAGATACCTAACCTTAAGACCAAGTCTTAACCTTCAAAAAGAAGTATAAACCTCCATGAGTTAGTGTGACATTCCTATGTCATCTAAGAGACGTAGCTAGAAACACCACAAAGACTTCTGCTGCTACATTCATGATTCCTGTCGTCATGGAACAGTTTGACATTGTGAGTGTTTTTTCGGCCTCAGAGTAGTATTTTAAAAAAAAAAAAAAAAAAAAAAAAAGTGCCTCTGTGCCAATAGCAAATCAACTCAGAATTAAAGCATAAAATAGAAGAAGTACATATTACTGCCTTACTGTGTTTATATTCCAATATGATTTGAATTCTCACCTGGTGCCTAAATTTTGTGTTTCTCCTCACACAAATTGATTCAGAGAGGCACAAATTGGTGTGTAAAGATTCATCAGAATGCAGGAAAGGAAGAATTTCACACTCAACCCCCGCACCTCCACCCACCCACACACTAACTAACCTAGTTGTCTGATTTTCAGGCTTTTCCTGTACCTAAAAACTTGAGATTTTCATTACTGTGGTTTTTATTGTTCTTGTTCTGTGTCCATCGTCTTTGGGTATTAAAAGCTACATTGTGAACTCCATTGTTGTCTCTGTCGTTCCTTCAGGTGCTTGATCTTCTGTCGCCAGGCTCCCAGGACCTGCCAATCAGAGAGGATAAGGACAAGAACATCCTCATCCCCGGCCTCACTCACACAACAATCTCCTCGTTTTCAGATTTTGACAAACACTTTGTCCCCGCCAGCCTCAATCGTACTACAGCTTCTACCAAATTAAACCAGCGATCCAGTCGCAGCCATGCCATTCTCCTCATCAAGGTTTGATCTGAAATCTGATTAACATTGACGAAAAACTTCTCCTTGAACATGGCTCTTCTCTCTTTATTGAATGTTGTGCTTGGGTCTCCGGTGGACGGTCAAAGCATCTTAAACAGGTCGTGGCCTCTGTGCAGTAGGTCAGGATTTGGTAGCTGGTGCTGAAAACAATTCTCTCTTGCAACACACCCACTAGCAACTTCTGGGCTTTCTGGGATCAAACTGAGAGAGATACAATCTGATGTCTGCTGTGTTTTTACTAACTTTCATTCTAAGCTCTTACTTATTTTAAAGTTTGTAGTGCTGAGTGTGTAATGTTTCTTTTACCTCATCTAATCATGTTTTTCTCTTTTCTCCTCTGTGTTTCTGTCTTGTCTGACCTTTGTGTCACATCTTAATGTTATCAATAATCTAGGTTGTACGTACTCAGCGTAGCTTTCCTCATAGACAACAGACGGGCAAACTGTACTTGGTAGACCTTGCTGGGTCTGAGGACAACCGCCGCACCGGAAACCAGGGCATCCGTCTGAAGGAGAGCGGCGCCATCAACCTTTCTCTCTTCACTCTGAGCAAAGTAGTGGACTCTCTTAACTCTGGCACCGCTGTCCGGGTGCCATACAGAGACAGTAAACTCACACGGCTGCTACAAGACTCTCTGGGTGGCTCTGCACACTCGGTTATGATCACGAACATTGCGCCGGAGTACAAATACTACTTCGACACATTTAGTGCACTCAACTTTGCCGCCAAGTCCAAGCTCATTGTGAACAAGCCCTTCACCAGAGAAACCGTTGCTGTGCCTGTGCTGCCAGGTGAGTGAGAAAAGCACTAACCTTTTCATTCAGAGAACTTGTAAATACAGAGTGAAAAGGAGGCTTTACCTGATTTAATCTAAATGCCAGCAGGGACGCCTACGTCACATCCCAGAGGATGATGACTAATGGTCAACAACCTGCTGTCTCTGGGCAAGATGACATGAGATAAATTAAAAATGTTTACACCTATCATATCTGCAGTTTTATTTTTTTTTTTCCTTGCAGCGTTTAAAAAAAAAATATATATATATATATATATATGTTCTTACATTACTTTGATTTCATACAGGCACTGCAATGCAGCCCCGACAGATGCCATACCATCGTCATCTGAATTGCTTTTCACTCTCGAGAAGCACATAAACACTGTTGCTCGAGTGCACCGAATACTAAACTGTTAATTTCCCTTCTGTCTTCATCTCCAGTGAAGCGAGCCAGAGAGGACCACGAGGCCGGAGCATCTGGCACTGAGCCACAGAAGAAAAGGCAGAAAGAGGAGAAGAAAACCGAACAGGATGCTTCTTCACCCTCCGCTCATATTCACAGGTGAAAGAACACACACACACATACACACACGGAGAGAAGAGAGCCTTATTGATTATTTGTCTGCTTAATCAGACTTTGGAAATGTGATGTTTGACTGAAGAAAATGCATTTGCATTTGCCCAGAGGTAAACCATCAAACTCAATTTCCTCTGCTGTGTCTATGTAACAGCTCAAACAAGTCATAGCCTCGACGGGGCGAGCCGATGTTTTACAGCTTGTGCTGAAAGCAAGTTTCTCTGCAGGGTTCCCATTGGCTAACTCAGACAAGCTCTGCTCTCTCGCCATATCTGGTCACGTGCATAAGTCTGTCTGGGAAAGGATGCTCGTCAACATGTATTTTATCAGCCTGGTTGGCTTTTTGACTTCTGAGCGTCTATGTACCTTCTCTTGATTTGTTTTGTGCCTCTCTCTTTCAGTCTGTCAGAACCATCAGTGATGGACAGACTAATAGCCCTGGAGAAGCTGATGTTCAGCTGCCAAGACAAAGACAGAACAAGCATGTTGAAAGACGTGGCACAGTCTCGCAAGGAGATCCAGGTAAAAACGTCCTCATCGTCGAAGCTCACACACACACACACACACACACGTCGTCAAACAGCTCAATCACCTTTTCTTTCCACATGTCTAACTTTCATTCTATTCGCAGGAACTCAAAGAGAAGCAGAAGGAGTTCGAGAACAAAGCCCTCCTACTCAGTAAACTGGCTGGCGAAAAGTTGAACAGCAAACAAGAGCCTGCCTTCAAGAACAACACGGCTCCTCTGCAAAGAAAACAGTCAAATGCCACAAAAGCCAATAAGCAGCAGGCTGTGGTCCAACCCTTA
The DNA here is from genome assembly GCA_016801845.1 of Polydactylus sextarius. Classification (NCBI taxonomy): domain Eukaryota; kingdom Metazoa; phylum Chordata; class Actinopteri; family Polynemidae; genus Polydactylus; species Polydactylus sextarius. Next base: position 8,586,207 of record CM028920.1, on the reverse strand, counting down.
CAAGGTCAGTCAGGAAGTACAGCATAAGTAAATTGATGGATATAACTGGAATTGCAGTTTAGCTGACGGCGTGCAGACACACTCCTGTAAGACTTTAGTCATATCAGATATGACCGTCCTAACATCACCTTTTAAGTAATTAAAGATCTGTGTGGGGAAAAAATAACTTTCCTATTGTTTAGTCCTCTACTGTTCATATTTAAAGTGTAGTCACTCTTTTATTTTGTCATCTTGAATCATTGGAGCGAATGATGAGCTGCAATGTGATACACAAGCTTTGTCTACAATATATGAGCCATAAAATATATCAAATGACGATGAGGGGGAATTATTTCTACACCTCTCAGCAGCTCGGTGTGAGCCCAAAGCTTTATTCAGAGAACGTGTCACGTATTTGTCTTTTAAATATTATTTTGATCTTTTGGTTTAGATTTTACACTCAAAAACTATTGGAAAGCATTTGCCATAATTATAGAATGTGTGATGTTATTTGAATTTAACACGAACATGTGGTTTCTTTTCCACTTCAGTTTCCCAGCTTCAACCTGTTCAGCACCTTGCAGTCGTCAAAAAAACGTCCGTCTGTGTCAAGAAGAAAGAAAAGAAGCTTTCAGACCAGGTTGAGGTCAGCATCCAAGTCTCTGTGCTGTGCTTAGCTCGACACGTCTGCAGAATTGCAAGCCTCCGATACAAGCTGACGCAGTGCATTAGCCTCCATTTGTTTTGTTTTGTTTTTTGTGACTCAACAGACACTGCAACATCTCAAATTTATTAGATCCAAATTAGCCTCCTTCCAGGCCAATATGGATAAATAAAAGTTGACGTTTTAAAATGGATTTTCATATACTACACTTTTCTTTAATTGTGTAAAATCCATAGTTCACTGCTTTATTTTTCCTCTCTCTCAGCCTCCAGATGGAAAAGAGAACCTCATGGAGAATAGCTGGGAGTCCCAGCTCGACACATCAGTGTTGGAGGAATCCAGGCAGAAAATCCTCAAGGTTCTCAACTCAGGCTCCCTCAAAGAGCTGAAAGGTCTGCAGCAGATCGGCGACAAGAAGGCAAAGCTCATCCTGGGCTGGAGGGAGATCCACGGTCACTTCACAAAGGTTCGGATAGAAAACGTCACCTTTAACGCTTGTTTTATAATGCAATTTATTTTGACAACCAAACCTTGTCTTTAGTGTTTCTTGTGGTGACTGATTGATGATTTTATTGTTTTGCAGTTGGAAGATATGGTCAAAGTAGAGGGCATGACTGAAAAGAGATTTTCCTCCTTCATGAAGGTGAGTTCAGTCACGACTGATTGATTCTGTTTGTTGGTTAATCGAACCGTCACGTTTCAAAGTGAAAAGAAATGAGTCATTAATTTCTTACTATCAGAAATAAACCTCATCATGACTGAACTCGTGTACTTGAACTTATGTGAAGTGATAGATGTTTTTGAGAAAATCTGCACAGTGTAGCTGTGTCCCAGTGTGAGAGCTGCATCCTTCCACACGGTCAAACCTACAGAACAACAGCACGTGAAAGTTTCCCGTCATACGTTCTACATATTGCAGATAAAATATAACGCAATACATTAAAAAAACTGTGCTCTTCTACTCCCGTCATGTGACCCAGCTTTAGCTGCGCGTCCACATCACAACCCCCACCTGTACATAATAAATCTTGGGATGCGTTGGGGCTGTAAAGGATCCAAGTGAGACTTTTAAATCCAACAAATCCAGAAGTTGAATTGAGACCTGACTGTTGTTTTCCTTCTTTTCTGTATAAAACTTAGTTTGTTTGGTCCAACTACACATATGATCATTTGTCTCTGTGACTTAATTTCATTAATTTTTTCCATCAAAAATTAATTGAAAAGAACAGACTTTTAATTTGTAACTACAATCATGAACGTGTCCCGTTTTATAACGTTGCCATCAAAAGGAAACGTCTGGGCTCAGATTATGTATTTTACAAATTAGTCTATTTTTAAATGGGTTGTGAGCTATGAATGTAGTTAAACAATGGTCCTCCCTCACTCCGTGGGAGTACGTGTGATTTTTACAGGACACAGCAACCTAGTTCAGACTAAATCGCAGGTGCAGTCTAACAACAGCCTCCGAGGACACAACAATGGGGTTAACGTGATCATGTGACTTAAACCCAGACATTAAAGATTTGAACTCATCCTGAACCTTCAACTGCAGCTAAGCTGACAACATGCGTCTTCAGCAAGTCAGCATCACTACAATGAAGCTGTTGGTGTTTAGCTCTGTACAGTCTCACAGAGATGGCAGCACAGCTGGTAGCGTTCAGTGTTATCACTCAACCATAAAGCATGTTTTATTTTTAAATTGCTAATGTTAAATTCTTCTTTCTTTCAGGCGAACATCCTGAGCGCCATCGGGAAGTGATACTTTTTTTCCCCGCTTTTTGTTTTTAATATCAACTCATATTTTGTGTATATAATTCTTACTCCAGAAGCTTTTTATGTCCTTTATGCTTTGTTTTAATGATGTTTTTGTAGTTTCAAGTGTGTCCCAGCTGATGGCGCCATATTGTTTTTAATAAACGTCTCACATGTCATTGAATGTTTTTTTTTGTGGCATTTTTGAGTTTTTCTTCTGATGGAGATAAACAAGTGTGATGTTCACCTTCACTCAAACTGTCAGTTAACATATCTAGTCGTGTATTTTATGGTTAATTTCCGGTTTGCAAACCCAACTAACTAGGCTAATTTGTGAACTGTTGTGTATCCTCTGTAACGACATCTATTGTTATTTATTTAGTTTTATAATCAGACTGTGTGATGCTGCATCAGAGGATAAATATCCCATGTTCAAGCGTGAGGAAAGAGGAGGGTGCCGTAATCTAGCAACCCCTCCTCTTCTGCTTTCTCCTTCTCTCAGCACGTAGCCTGGTTCATTTCACTTTTCATTTCACTCTCCTCACACACACACACACACACACACACACACACACACCCCTCCTCTCTGATCCACCCTGCCGCCCAGGAGACTCCCATCCGTCCCTGCACACTGCGCTGGAATAAGACTCTACATCAGATACTGCTGCCGCTTCTTCTTGTGCTTTCAGCTTTCACTTATATTACAAATAAATATATTTGCATATGTATATTTATATATACAAATCATTGGATTTGATCTAGACTAAACTAATAATTCACCGGTGGATGTGGAGATGTTTTATCGCCTTTGAAGCGGTGTGTGTATGCATGTGTGTGTTTTTCCACCTGAGATCAGCGTTGCCATGATTGTGCCCGAAGCAGGAGCGCTCCGACTGTGTTGAGGGGAAGAAAAAGGTCAGTTTGATTTAATGATCCTTCTTTATATTTATAGTATATATTTATCTTATTTTATTTTATTACTATAATTAATTGTGATTTCAAATACGAGAAATCCAAAAACTACAAGCTCCATCTTTTTTTATTTTTCTGCTTATCATTGCACTTGAGCAGCCACATCCGCTGAATTCAAATATCACCAGCGGCAGGTTGAGGAGAAACACCCCCTCCATCACATCCCACCCTCTCCCTCCTCACCCGTTCGTCAATCCGAGTATTTTTCCTTTGTCTCCATCATTTGTTTTTCTTTAAATGCTGTGTCCTTTTTTCTTTCTTTTTTTTTTTTAAACCTTTTGTTCTGCGACCAGCAACCATATGTCATTTCGCGCCTGTGCACACACGATGAAATAACGCTATGTACACACCTGCACCGAGACCATGGCTGCAAACTCTCGTTTCAAAAAAAAAAAAAAAGACCCAGTCTCCATCTGCCTTTGTGCTCCTCATGTCATCGTGACCTGCCTTTATCCTCCCCTGTGTTACCTGATAGACAGTCTGATGTTTGAACGTGAGCTTTTTTTCTTTTTCTTTTTCTTATTTTCTTCCACCACATTTGTAGGCCTGATTTCAAGTAAACAATGAGAGATATTGCATTTGTTTGCTCCCCACCACCACCACACACCCAGACCGTTTATTTACAGTCCTCAGTGGCATGAGAAGTGATCAAAAATCAAAGTGGATTATAAAAGAGGCTTATGTGATATTGAGCCAGGGAGCAAACTAAAGCTGCTGAAGCAGAATGTATTTAGGGACTGTGTGAAAATTATTGTGTATCATTGAGATTCACTTAAAAACAAAATAAAAAACAAAAACAAATCCAAGATCATATGTGTCATACACTGTAAGAATCTGGTTTTATCACATACATATTAAATGTATGTTTTTATATTTCTTGTAGCTATTTGGTGCATTAGCATCAATTGGAGATACAAATAAATAATGAATTATAAAAGAATTACAGCTGTGCCTTCACATATTAAACTAACTTTAATGATCAGGGCCGTGCTCACCTTGTTGTCGGACTCATGAAGGTTATCTCTGATTCTGACTTGAGATATCGTTCCTGGCCCAAAGTCGACACGTATAAGTCGTCTATTAACAGACGGTCGCTATTTATTTATTTATTTTCATGTCCCACCTACACATGCTTTCAGTCGTAATGGATACTCAAGAAAATGAAAAAAGAAAAAACACCCACCTTACAAATAATCATGGGATTACTTACAAATACCACGAGTACAAATCCCATCATCTGTTTTGTTTTTGTCAGAATCTGGCATCTACATTACCCACAATGCAACTGATCCATTAACGGTTCAGCTGAGATTCTGCTGGTGTGTTATGCTAGTGGTGGCGGCGGCTAATGTAGGCTAATATAAATTTCACCCTGATCCCTGTGGAGTCATTTAACGCTGTAGAGTTTCACACACAATTCATCCTGTTAATGGAAAAAAAAGTCCAATGTTTCTTTAATTCTTCAACAAGAACTGCAACATTTACATCATGACACATTTACACAAAGACATAGTTTAGAAAAAAAGTGAAGTTATGGGTTAAAAACATACCTACTCACTGGTGTATGAACATATGATGTTCAGTTACTAACAACCATGAAGATCTACTGAAATTCTTAGTTTCTAGTTTATTTTAAGGAGGGAAATAAACTGAAAATGTGCTTTTGAGACATGTGGTGGACACAGAACGCAACATTTTGATAGATATATATGAGCTTTTGTATGGTTATTCAGAAAAACAAACATAAACCTCCCTCTTTACTCAGCCACTCTCCCTACCCTATACATTTTTGGACAGTCCCTAAACAGATGGATGATTGCAGACTGTGTTTATAAATATGGATAAAAAACATTTTCACGTCCCCAGGTGTCACAAACGAGCAGCGCGCATACGACTGGACCACAAACAGAGGCTTCATTTTGAGGTCACTCAGCATGGCTGTGAACATGATCCCAACTCCTGCCATTTGGTCGGGGAAGGAGCAACCGTCGCTGCTGGACCAGGAGGCCTCCCTGTCTAGCGAGGTCTCCGTCTCCGTGCCGTGTCCGCCCACCATGGATGAACATCTCATTCACAGCAGCGACGGCAGCCCGGCCAGTACGCGTCCTCCACGAAGCAAATCCAGAGGAGAGCTGGTCATCGTCATTAACGAGAAGCTGAAGAGCAGTAAGTGACTGTGTTTGACCTGATACTAACACAGCTGGAGGGTGGGTGGAGGGAAGGAAGGGTGGGGGGGTCATACAGCTGCTTAGTCAGCTCGTTCAGAGAAAGTCACACCAAAGCATGAACGAGCTCCTGGGAAACACACACACACACACACACACACACAGAGTCACATGTACATATATCTACCTGTCCTTTTTGCCCCCTCTATGTGCAGGTAATGGGATACATCAGACATCTGCAGAAAGCACTTCCCCAGTCATCTCCTCTCCTCCCAGAAGACAACACTCCATCTCTTACCCTCATCACGGCAAGACCAGGAAGGGCAGCAGGGCGGGCTCCATCGGCTACACTGCCTTTTCGCCGAGGCCGTCGCTTTCTCGCCACTCAAGCATCGCCACCAACCCACCCTTGGACCGAACCAAGGTGAAAGACTACCTCCTCCTCTCCGTGCTGGCCTGCTTCTGCCCCGTGTGGCCCATAAACATCGTTGGATTTGTCTACTCCATCATGGTAAGAGGAGAATCTCCCATCTGTTTTATTACACAATATTTCAGCTTTGTTTTTGTTTGTTTTGTTTTTTTTTTCCCCTGATTTTTATGGGTTCAATTTTCCTTCTCCAGTCCAAAAACAGTCTGGAGCAGGGAAACCTGGATGGCGCTGTGCGTCTGGGACGTGTTGCCAAGATGCTCTCCATGGTTTCACTAGTAGGAGGGACGGTCATTATCATCGCCTGCATTGTCAACCTGGCCAGTGAGTGTCCCAAATCTGACCTTTAAACTTTAACCTCATCTTTCTACCCTCTGTGTAGTTGTGCACAGCTGATTCTTCTTCCCTGAACTATTTTTTATTTTTGCTCCTGCGAATATTTAATTGACAGCTAATGTTAAGGATTTTGTAGCAGCAGCAGTCCTGCTACCGCTGATCCTCCTGGCCTAAAAACGCGCTACTGTCACCATTTATCCCATCACAATAGAATATTTAGCTCTGTTAGCACAATCTGACTGTAATCACTGACGTTTTTAACATTCATGTTTGTACAACGTTGCACTAGTGTTTACAAAGCCTGCATGATTTTTTTATACGATGCAGCATTTTTATTTATTTTTTTCACCTATAGGAACTTTGTCAAAGCTACGCAAAGATAAGAACGTCAATCAGTCACGTTTGCATTAGACTCAGATCTACATTTAATCGCGTATTTCAGCATATTTGCATGAGCGGCCTTCAGCTGTAACTTACTGCATGTCTCAGACTGCTGTGTGTGTATCTGTAGAGTGATTTGTGTAGTCTGTGTGTTGTACGCCTTGCTCTGTTTTTTTGTTTTATTGCTTGTACAAAATGTGAAGTCTGGTTGTCCCTGTACCTTATGTATACGTATATATGATGTATGTCAGTGTGTGAGGTGTTGATTTGCTCACAAGACAAATAAATGTACACCTACTGTACCTGGAAAATAAAGGGATTCTGATAACAGATCAGTGATTATTACTTATTAGTGACTTGTTAAGTTAGCAACAAGTTTTTTTTTTTTTCAGAACTGTTTATATAATTATATTCATGAATGGTCGGTCAGTTAAGAGATTTTTGTATCTGTACTTGTGTTTTGCAGCCTGTTGGGTCTCGTTAAGTCAAGAGATGTTTTAATTAACTTAATGACTGCAAGAGCAAATGTACGCACAACTTGAGTTTAAGGGCTCTGGGACTCAAACCAATCAACCAACCCCTTTGTTTTTTTCATTATATAATTGTCCTCTTGTGATCTGTGAAAGTGTATACATCCATATTAAGTTGCAGAATATACAGCTCTTCAACTAATACGCTTCCTTTTCTTTTTTTAGTAAATGTGAAAACCTGAGTTTCATCCCAGGGTGAAACTGGATAAGGCAACTGACCGTCTGGCCCGCACCTGCACCACCGTCTTTACCGCCTAGTCATTACCTGGATGTGTGACAAATTTGCACCTGATATACAGTGCTTACTTATATTTCTGTAATCTATATAAATCCCTTTTGCTAATGGAAGAAAAATAACATATGCAAATGCTGCTGCTCTGAGGCAGAGTTGGGTAAAGGGGGGTGGGATGGGGTGGGGGGGTGGGGGGTGGGGTTGGAGAGTTGTGTGTCCAATTTTAGATGCAGAAGGGAATAGACAGTCAAGACTTTTCAGTCCTTTTCGTATTTTGGTCAACACATTCAGAACGATCCCTCAAAGAAAATTGCACTACCACCACCTGCAGAACTGAACTCAAACAAGGTGGACCTGAAAAGAGACCAGGAGCAGAAGGAGAAAGAAGAGGAGGAGGTGGTGGTGGTTACAGAATGTGAAACAAGAAGGATTTCCTCCCAGCTTTCAGCGCCACGCGCAAGTCCCCCACAACATGTCCACTAACATGTCCATCCTTCACTACACCGATGACAGGACGCATCAGACTTTCAGCTTGTCGTTAAATCCTCTGAGACGCCGGAGAAGCTGTGGGATTTAAGTTTCATTGGGAGTCCCACAGCAGAATTTTTTTTTTTTTTTTAATAGCACTTCTGAATCACAGTATGTTCCTCTTGTTTCTGACTTCTCCTCTGTGGTTCTCATGACTCCTGCCACACAGATTGTGTTTGAGAAGCAAAGGGTTCGGGTGGCAAAAAGAAGATGAAAAAGAGGCTTACTAAGGACTAGCTACGGGTGCTAAAATGAAAGGGATTATGGAAAATCTTGCACAGAAGGCACACTCATCACTGCAAGGGAAAAATATGTGCCAAAAAGAAAAAAGAGAAGTTTCTTGCTTTGTAAAGACGCAACTCTGAACACAGAAATGTTGTCGTAGACAGGAACATGGAAGGTGTTCTTACTCTGCTGCGGCTTTACTGTACATCCACTCAACACCACTGAGCACTGTGAGCTGGGGAAAGGGTACATGTTCACAACAACAAAAACAACAAAATGTAGCAAGACACTTCAATTTTCATTTTACAGTGAAGCTTATTATGCTACGTTATCTATAACCTTATAATGTTTTTGATAAAAAAAATGTTTGTAAAAGACCATTTTGAAACTAGAGAAGATTTGTAATGTGATGCTCTTCAAGCGCTGTGCGGCAGTTGACTGATGACGGTGGTAGTATTGTATTCATATGGGGCATCGTGATTTGGTTAACAAATGAAATAGCTTGTGATTACAGTCGTGTTGTGGCTCTAGCCTCAGTCTGCATCCACAGATCACCTGTACTTTCAAACAGTTGGTAGCAATTTTGTTTTGTTTCCAACTTCCAAAATGGTTGATATTTTTTTAGATTTATTGTTTTGTTGTTTTTTTTTTTTTTAACTTAACAAATAACAAAGTTTTAAGACAGTGGAGAACAAAATTATTATTATTATTATTAATTTCTCTGTATCCGTATCTAACCTCTAACCTTTATCTACCTGTGATTTTCACTGTGATCTACAACAACCAGGTTTCATTTAATGGATAAAACTGTTGCTATTATTATCTTTATTATTTTTTTCTGTGTCCTTGACTCTGAATAATGTACAGAAATACAACAATTACAGTCTCATAAGTTTACACCTGCCGACAATTTTCTGTAACGGTTTAATATGACTTTCCCCCTCTCTTATTAGTGCTTAACATGTAAATTTGATTGTAATCAACAGTTGGTGTATTCTGCTGATATAAATCTGAATATTGTGATAATTCTCTAGTCGATATGAGTTAGCATTAAGTAGTTATGATCAAATGTAGGCACAGATACTGTTGGCTAGCCTCCCGACAGTCATTGTATCACCACCGGGCTTCTATAATCTTTGTGGTTATTGGCATGTTGTGGATTTTTATTCATGTATGACGATAGAAGTTGAAAAGCTAGCACTTGGAATATTATACTTCTGCAGCACATTCATAAATAAAGACACAATGCATGTAACGTGTTGTCAGTGTTGTTTTAAAAGAAAAAAACAGCAGCAGCAGCAGCAGCAGCAGTGGTGCGGATTAAAGAGATTTTATTTTAGTGGGAAGAGCATGAATGTCAACAGTGAGTGATATGCAGAGAGATTAGCCATTGAGGAGAGATTGTGTTTTTCAATTTAACAGATGGGAGACAGAGAGAGGGAGAGAGATATGGCAGTGTATGTTGCGGGGATGGAAAGCGCCTGTTGTTGTCAGGCGGCAGAGGAGCAGGAAGAGCAAAACGCTGAGGCCATGAGCCAAAGAAATGATCGGCTGTAATGAGAGAGAAAGTCTCAGATGATTTCAAGAGAATCAGAGCAACATGTCCCTCATTATATTCTCTGAGGCTTTTTCCCTCTTAAACCTTTGAGGAAGTTATTAGATTTAGATCATCAGATTTCTCTATTCAGTATTTATGTCCATTCATAGAAGAAGTGGAAGTAAATGGAATGAAGTCAAAACAATATTTTGAGATATCACAAAGGGAAAAAAAAAGAAAAGTTTCATGACAGATTATGTAACATGTCCTGCCCTACATCAGCCAAATGACCCGAGGAACAGATGATTAATTACTCAAGACAAGAAATTAATCGGCAGAATTGATGAGTGACAGTCAACAGCTGTACTCGCAGAACTAGCATAGCTGCGCACATTAATATCAGATGTGAGGCTGTACTGAGATACAGCAGATCATAATTAGTATTCTCAGCTAAACAGCTGCATGCTAACATGCTAACATGGTCAAAGTGAAGATACTGATGTCTAGCATCTGTGGTTGCCATGTTTGCTATCTTAGTACAGTGTGTTCAGATGCTGACATTTGCAAATTTGCAGTTAATAGAAAGCACAGCTGCATAAAAAGTCAGTTATTAGTTACTGAATATTAAAGTCTGTGTCAAAAATGGTTATCCAATGAACAGCTATCAAAATATTTAACTTGAAACCAAAATATGATCCTATTGGCCCACATTGTTATCTGTAGGGACGTGCTACAACTTTAGCTTGCTTTGATTCCTTTGGATTTTTAATTGTTGGTTGAACAAAATAAATTATTTGGTTTGTGTAGTTTTGTTATCGAAAAGGTAGAAAGACCAAACAACTGACCAGTAAATGAAAAATAAAAATGATCAGCAGATTAATCAAGAATAGAAGTAATTCACAAGTGTGATTATATTTGTTCAGACATCACAGATGTTTAAATATTTTAGCTGTACTGTAACTGTACATAGAAAATGGCCACACTGAGTTTTTGAGCTCACAGAACAATTAAATGAGAAAACGACAACAGCAGATTCCCCCTCACCAGTGTTAAACATTTGGACAGCTGAAGGTATTTTTTTTTCTTTGCACTCAGCTAATTTAACAGCAGGCGTGTAGTGCGGCACGACTCAGGATGGGGATCACTACACCAGACAGAGGCACATCCAGATGCAGTAAGTGGGTCAGGGATAATCCAGCTGGGTCACATAAAGACCGAGGCTGTGAATCAGCTTGGCAGCGTTTGGATGTTTGGATCACAATCATCCTGTCAGTCTGCATAGGAAACAACAGGGTAATGAGATAAACTGACCTGTGGCAATCCAGATTTATTAGTGTCTGCTTAATTTGCAGAGAACTAGGTCTGAAAAAAAAATCATTATGAGAATGAATTAATGTTGAGATTGATCGTTGGGGATTTTCTCTTTGGGAAAAGGAAGTAGTTGTTTGACAATGACACAATACTGATGCTTGGGGGAAGTTTTCACTAAACAAGTTAAAAATGTGTTAGTGTCCAGGTCTCATTTTGACAGTATTTTATCTCTTAAACGCTGCCAGGTTAAAAAGAGTTACCTTCAACTTTCGGAGACTTTTTAATTGCTGTCAAGAAACAATTTTTCTGCTCTGGTTTTGTGATTTGATTATTAATTTTGTCTGACACGTGTCAACTGAGGACATTTTTAAAAGTTGTTGTCATAGAACTGTCAGAGTTCTGGACGTTTTTTTTGAACTATCACAGCAGGAAATTCATACAAGTAAATAATAACTGTAATTACGACCTCTCACTCATTTGAACTGCATGACTCTTGTGTTTTACACACTGCCTTAGCTCAGCATGACTGTCTGATAAACCTAAATGGAATATTTCTCTGTAATGACAAAGTCAAAATGTCAGCTTGTTTGAATTTTCAAAGCAGAAAAATGACGTGAAAGTGTTTCTAATAACACTAACAATGGCTTTGCTCTGTCTAAGTGTCTCACTAAGACACGACTGTGTGACAGTGCAGAAAACCAGGAATGAAGCAGCTAAATGGAATTCTGCCATTATTAATATAACATTTAAACTCAGTTAAAGTGATGGCCCGGAGTAATTTGAACCCAGGGTCTATTTCACCAAGCATATGAACTGAACACCCCCTCAAGAGCAATTGTACGTTGGTCAACGTAATATCGCGTTTGACCGTCTTTCATCTTAACAGCCAAATAGCTATCAGTGAAAGTAAGCGGGACGGTCAGCCAAATGTCATTGTCATTTTTTAACCACTAATAAAGCTTAAAATATCACTTCACTTTAGTTGTAGCATGAATAAGGTCCCTACACTTAAACTGAAGTACTGATAACTTAGTAAATGTACTGAGAGTTTTTTTAAAAAAAGACTTACCCAGCGTCTTGTTTCCATAACAATTGGTGATGAAAGTTGTTCCAGATCAGCAGATTTGTCATGTTCTTCACGGACACATCAGCTGGTTACTAAGTTATCAGTACTTTGGTTTATATATTATAGGGACTCTATTCATGCTACTGTCAAAGTGACGCGCAATTTTGAGCTTTATTAGTGGTTAAAAAATGGCGGTTTAGATACGTGTGGCTGGTGGCCCCACTTACTTTCATTGTTAGCTATTTGGTTGTGAAAACAATGGACGGTCAAACTCAATATTACATACGACCAATGTGAAATATCTCTTGAAGGGGTGTTCACCTCAATAGACCCAATAGACCCTCAATGTGTTCAAATTACTCCAGACCATCACTTTAAGAGTCTGCTCTGTTTATGAACAAATTTAGTTTTTACAATTAATACAATTTGTAAACAACAGATAAGCATTAAGTATATTCGTCACCTTAAAAATCAGAGACAAATTGATTACTAATTATATATGAACTGACATTGACAAGTGTAAGCAAACAAAAACCCTCCTCAGTCAAGACTCTCATGAGGTATTATCACCTCAAATGACTTAAAATAATAACTCGCCACATGTGAATGTAGGGACATTCAGGAAAACCCAGTTTCAGTCTTTCTGACTCCTTATATTCAAATACACATTCAAATGAACACAATAATTAGGTTTGCTAATTATTATGATGTTATTCACCTAATTTTTTCATACATATTTATATTTTAAGGAACAGTTTTGATCTTGTCAATTCATCATCTATTTAAATGTTTGGTAAGAGGCAGAGCTTCTAAACAAAGTTGCAAAAGTCTTTTATATAATCAAAGCCCACAGAGAAATTTCCCCAGTGGTAAACATGACAAGAAAGGGCCCAGGGAAATTTCACAAAAAATCTACTTGTGAACTGGGTTATAATTGAGTAACTTTACAATGTTCACACAAATGCAGTGTAATTAAAATGCAACGGAGGCCTCAGGCTGTTATTTGGCCCATAATCCACACTTCAGCTCCTGTGTTGGCTGCAACCTTTAACTTTTCAATCTTGGTCCTGGTCAGGTTGCTGTAACGTGGTGATAACTGGCTCTGTGATGAAAACTACTCGTCATCATCATCATCACAGAGCAGATACAGAGTTCTGTCTCTCTGTGGTGAAATGTAACTGTAATATTTCCAGGCCTCGGAGACTGGCTTCATGTGGCGTCTCGTTTCATCTGTTTTTCCCGTCTGAGAATGTGGCGTCTCACTGACTTATTGTCACTTGTTTGTTATGCAGCCAGTTTTATTGTCTCTCTGATGATTTGCGTGAAGATTATTTTGGCTTGAGACTATAATGTGGACGCTCATTAAAATCAAAAGCCTTTCAAAATATCAGTGGGTTTGTGTTGTAAATGTACTCATTTTTGTGATGCGTTGTTCCAGTAGCGGTTCTCATCATCGTCCATTCTGTGTTTTCACAATCAGAGGTAATGCTGCCGCCTGGTCCCTGAACAGAGGACAAGAGTTTGTGCTTAAATAAATGTTTGGGATTTCACAGAAATCTGATGACAACTGGATTTTATTTGCTTAATCCTCCATGAGCCAATATAACAATTTTTTTTTTTTTTTTTTTTATCATTTTAATGGTCATATCACATTCTGTCTGTGTCTCTAGAGAAAGTTGTACAGTTGTATGGTAATTTGAGGCACTTTTTTAATTCTAAGGACAATTAAAGGCCATCGTCCTGTAAGTATGATTATATACTAAAAAATCAACAGTTCAGCCCTTTTCCCTGCTTCATCATAAACTCCAAGATTCTTTTTTAATCTTTATCTTATTACATCTGGATTTTATTGTTCAGCATCTGAATTACAGCAAAGCTTTCAAAATCATTTCGCTAAACCCAAGACTCAAATTCTTTAACAGCAGAATGTGCGTGACCACAAATTTCCAACTTTAAGCCTACATGTGTTTACAGGAGCTTTTGATTATCTTCATATAAGTCTGAGCGCAACACAATCAGTTTGTTGTTTTTAGTTTCATCCTCGACTCTAAATGTTCACGAAAAGAGATTAACAAAGCGATCTTTTAAATCTCTTAAAATGACACCATATATGACCTGATTTGACTTCTACTGGTGGAAAAGTCCTTTTGTGCAGACAAATATTGTTAAAACTTCTTCTAAATTCTAAATATAATCCATTAAAAACATGAGAGTTCATAATACTGAATAGTAGTGTCATAGAGGCGGTGTTGTCTCTGCTGACGGGATGAGTAGAGGACACATGTCCAAGCACAGGGAAGAACAAACAGTGACTAAGATGAAACTGTAGACGCCTTCTCTGATTTCAAACAGAGCTTTTTTTCCCACTCAGGATACATGAGAAAGTGCACAATAATCAGAAACTGCACAGTTGAGCTGAGTTTCAAATGTTTTTCCAACCAATCTTTTTCTATTTAAAATCCAGACGGAGCCTCCGTCCTGACGTCCATGACTCAGATGCTCTGTCATCTCGTGATGAACCTTACAGCATGATGAGCTGTTCTTGCTCATACTCTGGATGTTAGAAACTGTTCTGCCCTCTTTCAGATGCCCTTATGTTAACCTCTGACCTCTCTGTCAGAGAAGCAAAGCAGGTAAAGGTAAAACCCAGTCTGGTTCTGTTCTCTTAATCATAATCTGATCAAAGCATTAAATCTGCCTGAATTACAAAAGTAAGAAGTATCCTCTGTCACAAAGTGGTTTTAATTCATCATCTTTAGTTTTGGTGTCTGAATTAAATAATCCAATCTGTGTGGATCTGTGTTGATTTGCATTTTTATATCAGAATCAGACATTTTTCATTTTATTTCATCAAACTGAATATGGTTCTTTGAACAGTTTTATATTTTTTAATCGGCAGATTAATCCAGTTTTTGAAATTGCACCATTGACCTCCATTATTCACACAGAGAAATTCAAACCATATTAATTCAGAAAGATTGATTTGAAATTAAAGTATTGAAGTGCTATAAAGTCATTTTGAGGTATTCAAATTTCAATGCTTTTTCAATTCACAGTTACTCATAAAATTATAATTATTATTGACTTCTAGTTTTTGTTGTTTTTCTTTCAGAGCCCGCAGTTGCAGATCTCAAGGACTAGGTGGCAGCGTTGTCTTGTTGTTGGTCTGACTCTGCTGTAAACAAGAAAAAACACCTTAGAGTCAAAGAGTAGATATAATAAGAAATCCAGGAACGCACACTATAAATCAATATGAATGTTTTATGAAAAAAAAAAAAAGAAACAACCATGCAAACTTTTATGTTTCAAAAGACAAACATCCAAAGCAAGTGAAACACAATATATATATTTACATATAAACATCACTGGTATTTTCAGCATGCCTCTTTTATCACAAGCACAAATAAAACCTGTAATCCATAGTAAAGCAGCAGCGATGGAGAGTTAATCAGACGATACCGTGCTCTATACACCATTCATATTTGTTATTCAGATATTAAAACAAAGGATGATGGTTGTTATTTATTGTCAGAGTACAACCAAGCACAACTCAAACCTACAAACCCTTTCCTGGTAATTACACCACCGTCTTCTTCTTTCCTTACAAATTAATGCTCATGAAGTAAAAGTAAGTTTACATCAACGTGTCATAAACAGGGAACTGACACAATGATATTTGAGCTGAGCTGATACATCAAACACCTGTCAACAACATTTATAAAAAATAATAAAAATAAGAATTATCATGTAAACAGAAACTCTCTTCAGTTAATCAGAGCAACACACCTCAGGAGAATTGGGAACAACACAATGATGAACATTTCATCCTGCAGCAGCAGAGTCTGTAGCAAAGATTTGTCTTTTTTTGTTTTTGTTTTGTTTTGTTTGCTCCATCAACAAACATGCGAATAACTGACACGAACCATAAACATGGAAGAATCAATTATCTTATCAAGTTTGTGCTGCAGGCAATCCAGAGGCGATCGGATCAATAGATACAAAATGTCTGACGGTAATAAGACCACTTGAAAATCTCTGGAAGCATTAGGCAAAAAAAAACAAAAAAACAAAAAAAAAAAAAAAAAAACATTATTGCGAAGGGGGGAGGTATGAAACGCTGTGATGGACAGTCATAATTCTGGAGTTTTAATATCAGCAGTTAATGAAAATAACAGGCCAAATTCAATAAGAGCGAGCAAATCTGACATGAGGGACGACGTTGGAGTTCGAACCAAGAAACGATTCATCTTTCACCCTTGTTTTTTTTTTTTTTTTTAATTTTATTGCACAATTTCAGTTTTTCTTGTTTGAGCTCTGACCTGTTTGAAGCAGTGCACAGGAGCATTTAGATTAACATAAAATCCACAAAAGGGACATGGATCCCTATGAATATGATTATGAAAATTCTCACACTTGTAGCTTTGTGGTAGGGATGGTTCCTCCAGATTTGCATCAGGTCTATTTAGCTCCAAGATTACAATATTGATCTCTGGATATGATTCCCCTCCCTCCCTCCCTCCCTACTTTGGATTTGTTGTTGTGAATTATGAGCTAATTTATGACACAAAGTAAGAAGGATATGAAATCCTCTCATAGTCATGCAGAAAAATCCTCAGAGCATGCGATGAAACGTGTCTCATCCCGAGTCTTCAGACACTTCAGTCTCTCCAGCGGAAGAAGAGGCTCAGTTCATTCCTGCAGCGTGGAGCCGGGCAGCTCGTTGGTCAGCGTGTGCCAACGCTCCACCTTCTTGCCCTTGTTCTTCAGACAGTCTATCCAGTGCTGCAGAGTCTCTCCCTGCGAGTGACACCCTAAGGATACACCCCCTGACCACACAAGTGAAGAGAGAATGAATAATATCAGACAATTTAACCACAAAGGAAAGTGCATATTTATCAAGCAAAGACTGGGTAACAAAAAATTAATTTAAAGAAAATAATTTTATTGTCACAGCAGCATCTTGGAATTCGTGTTTGCTTTTGTTAGATATCACCTCTGATGCCAAATAGATTGTGTATTGTAAGAAGAGTGGGCGTAATTAGCTGCAACCTCAGCCCACACCTTCTGAAACGTGTGATTGTATTGTTTGCTGTTTTATTAGCCGTAATTGCATATTTTGTTAATTGTTTGTGTGGTTATTCATACCTTTCCACTTTAATTTCAAAAGACATCGAAGTCTGAGAGTCAAACAGTCTACTGATGTTTGTGTGTGTTGAAGAGTGATACAGAGAGCTGTACGCATTTAAAAATCTATTTGGCTGAATGTACTCACAATGAAAAAGATCGTTAACGTGATCTTTATAACCTCAAATGGCAAAAAGAGCTAACACTGAGTTTTTTAAATTTAATTCCAAGATATTCTCTTGTATTCTTTAAACAATTTAACTAGGTTAACATATCCTGAAAAGACCAAAATCAGTCTACTGCCTGTCGTCACTGTCGACATGAACATGGGAAATGACATATGATAGAATGTGTATTAATCCTAATTAATTAACTAATCCTATTAAAAAATAGTCCCCCAAAAAATTAGACTGACAAAATATATAAACCTGTGCTGAGAACTACAGAGACCATCATTTTTGGGAAATTAATTAAAGGTGTTTTAGAGGAAAAAAGTAATGTTGACTATATTCTCTGTAGGCACATTTTCTTTTTTCCTTACGCGTGGCCCTAACTCTCCTTATGTACTTTAAATATTTACATCTCCAGTAGAAACAAGAGGGTAGTACTTGTGCTGAGACACTACTAACACTGTTGGTTTTGGACTTTTCTCAGGATTTCATAGAAATGATTTTGACCTAACCTTTTACTAGTGTAAGAGAGAAAAAGATTCCAGAAAAAAGTGCACATTTGTATTTAAATTGTGAAATTACTTACTCCCACTCAAAGAGCAAGTATAGTATAAAGCTCTTTTTCAGCCAAAATGTCACTGAAGCCCTTTTTGCGACTATACTCTGCAAATTACACACAGTGCTGCTTTCTGACGATAGCTGGTAATAGAGGACATCTTAAAATATCTTTGGCAACATCTGCCATGGGTACAAGTGCTAATAAACTAGCCAACCAGCTAATCACTGATCCAGAAATTACCAGAAGGAAATAATTTGCTGCCAGTGAACTCCTGGCATCAACTCACCTATGAAGTCATTGGACTTTCCCAGGTCATAGTCCCACACTGTGACCTCCAGCGTCTTGGTGGCTAATTCTGAAAAGGAGATTTCATAGAAAAACTCCTGTGGGAAAACAAAAAGGGTAAAGGTCAGAAGGTCAAAACCAACACACACACACACACACACACACACACACACACACACACACACACACACACACACACACACACACACACACACACACACACACAGATAACGGTAACCACACTGTAATTGGCTGTTTTACAGAAACTGTTTGCAGTACAGTATCTCTGAGAAACATATATTTTATACAAGTCTAAATCAGCCGTCTCTTTACATTTAACCATAGCAAATGTTCTTTCACAGTTATAAACAAATATGGATTGCTACCTCATTAAACTCTGGGTTCAGAGTCTTTTTTATGACTGCTGTTTTGTGCTTGGATTTCTTGTGAACATCTGGCTTGAGATACCTGAGGAAGAAGAACATCATCATATCATGTATCATATATGAATCTGTCCATTATTGTTCAAAGGTAGTCTCAGCAGGACACACAGTACTGCTGAAAGGAACAGGAAAGCACTGACATCAACTGCACCAGCTGAGACTAATTAAAAGCCATAAAGATAATCAATACATTCACTCAAGAACTATTGTCAGTAATGGATGGATGGTGTGTTTTCTTCTGAATGTCTGACATAGTAATTACATTGATTAATAACTCATCTCAAGGGAAACTGTTTTATTTGTTTTCTTGCTGAGAGTAATATCTGGATGTGGGACATCATGCCAAAGCCAGCAGCCGGTTAGCGTAGCTTAGCTTAGCTTAGCTTAGCACAGGGACTGGAAAAAAGAGTAAACGGCTAGCTGTGTCTACAGGAACAAAACTAGCACACACACAAAAAAAGAACTAATTAATAAAATTCACATTATTTCTAATGTCTCTCATTGCTAAATATGAAACTAACAAACAGGTTTTAGCACCATGGCCCATGTCAAGTTTCAACTTTCTATTTCATGATTCAAGCCTGTTTCAAGCGTCTGGGTCTTCCTGGGTTCATTCATTGTGTGTATGTATAAAATGAACACAATATTACTTGCAAATTGGCCTGAGGTGCAGTTTTCCCTGCCAGGATAGCCTCTTCATGCTAGGCTTTGCTAATTTGTTGCTAGCTGTAGCTTCATATATAAACACACAGATGGTAAGTGTCAATATATCTGTATCCCCCAACATGTCATAATATTCCCTTAAAGGTTTTCATGTATTATTTGTGAAACTAACCCAATGTGAGTGTGAGGACTTATCAGTAATTCTTTCACCAACACAGCACATCTTGGAAAAGCTCAGCATCGCCTTTGTGAGCTGTCATTAAATTCTCAAGATATTTTTAAGCCAGCTGGAAGGAGTGTGGCAAAATCTCTATTCACATTTGCTTTCCACCCACCACCCACAGCTCGGAGAGCGTATGTTCCCACACGCTCTCAGACACAACAAAGCATCCTTGATAAAGCTCCCGCCAAAGGGCAAAGATGCAAGCACGCATTTGAAATGAAACCAGGTGCGTGATGTTTTACTGTGGATGTTTCGAGGGATGCGTTGCGTAGGTTTGGATATAGGTTATTGTGACCCCTCCAGAGGAAGGGCCAACAATACAGTCCAAGTAGCTCACTACTGAAATGAAATCGAATACAACCCAAACTTGTATTACTTTTTACAATTACTTGCAACTGGTGGGATGCTCTGTGAGCAAACATCTTAAATACATCTAAATGTGAAGCGCTAGTTCACAATGGTTTCCATAGTAGTGATCTTTATTCTCATAATAAGGTGCTAATTTGTATTGTTCAAGGTTGAAAACTAAAGGTTTTTAAAGCTTTTTGCTGTTAATAATTAGATGAATGACTGATGTGAGGCATGATGGGAAAAGAAGAGAGATTGGGAGTGTTAACTGAGGTGAAGCGAGCATGTTGGCATACCTATCTTTATGTGTGTGTGTATTAATGAACGTTTGGTGTTTTCACTCAGCACAACACAGAATGAAGAAGAACAGAAGTATCAATATTGCCCTAAAACCAAACCTTAAAACATTAATGACATACGTTATGGGACTTGCTTTTTGTCCCCATAAGGAAGACAAGTCCCCATTACGTCAGTGTGTTAACAGATAGAAGAGCTATAAGTCCTGACAATGTAATGAATACCACACACACACACACACACACACACTGTCTCACTATCTCACACACCTATTGCTTTTCCTTCATCAGTGAGTAATGAAACTTTACGACTCAACCAATAGCGCTCAGCTCTTTTCCTGACTCCTGCATCTTGTCTCTGCTACAGTATATCCATAACATGAGCTTATGTCACTGCTTTTCAATCTATATTGAAGGGTCACAGCGCGCGCACACACACACACACACACACACACACACACACACACACAGAGTTATCATTATCTTGATGAATGAGTGACATATTTCTCAATCGCTTCCACTTTTGTGACATTTGCTCTCATTTGTCACCACTATGTTACGTGGGGTTAACACAAGTCATATATCATTCATGAAAGGTGATTCATGGGATCAATAGGAGCCAATGGCCAGTTAAATCCAAACACAGACATTAAGGTGCACAACGAGAGAGACTGTCGGTGGATGAGTCATGTTGAAATCACTCTGAAATGAGAGTTGGGAATTGACAGTCCATCAGTCGATGCTGTGTGAATTGCTGGTTAAATATTAATTTCTTTTTCATTAAGACACAAATATTCCTCCATTTTACTTCATGCGATACGAGCACGTTCAGAGTATTCAAGGCCTTCCTTACGTTTTAACATAGGGGTCTGAGAAGCCGTTGACATCCATGGCTGCCAGGTGGGCACAGCGTTTGACGCCCACACACAGCCCGCCACGAGCCCTTTCCTTGGACTCTCCCTTCACGTCGCCATCGCTTGCCGGGGGTAGGTACTGCAGGCATAGCAGCAGACGGCCTCGTTCTTCTAGACTTCTCTGCTGCTCCGTCTCCCACTGAAGATTAGAGGGGATTTAAAAGATAGGAGAAAAAAAAAAGAGACGGAGGAGACAAAGGAGAGGTACGTGAGCTGCATTTCTGGCAGATGAATTAGTGACTTTAGGTTTGGAGCTAAAAAAAAACCCTGTGAACTGACGTATCAGAGTTGTGTGCTCTGGCCAACAATATATAATAAATGATATGGCCCCATAACCAAGAGTGATGTTTCCATATATGTCATATACAAGGAGACGAATTATTATCACATTTGTACCCATTAGATATATAAAGATATACATTTATAACATATAGAATACCTATAATATATTATTTGCAAGTAAATATATTGAAAATGCTTCTTAGAAATGCATAACTGGTTTTCCTAAACAATCACTGATTAAATATGGATGTTATCTTAAAATATTCAGAGGTTCCCAGAGACTGGAAAAGGTGGAAAGGGAAGATGAATAAAAAGAAAACTGAATAAATGATTGTGTTGTTGTTGCTGGCATCTTTGCAGCAGTTTTATGAAAAGTCAAAAAAAACACTCTGGTATTGAAGACAATCAATTCAGATAAATGCTAACATGAATCTTACACTACCTCTGGGTCGCATTTTGGCCAACCCAGTAAAAAAAGAAAAAAGTGTCCTAGAATCACCACTGTGTCCAACTGTGTTTCATCAAGTCATCAAAATGACTCAGTGTTGTTTTTTTTTATACAGTCATATCTCACTTTTATAGGTCACAGACTTGAGGCTGTGGCTGCGCTGAATCTTCTTTTCATTTTCTTTTCATTAGTGAAAAGAAAAACGTGCCATTTCTCACTCTATAATGAATCACATGTTCGTCATTGTGATGTGCTTCGTCTGTCTTCTTCCGCTCATAAGGAGACTCGTCTGAAGAGCACACTGACTTTCATCTAACACTTGAGCTCATCTGCCACAGCTCAGAGACAAACCCAACAACTGCTGTCACTGAGAACAAAACACCAGTGCAGCCGGTCCAGTGGCAAAGACCTGTCTTGGACGAACTGGAGCACCAGCCTTTAAGTCATATTGATGCACTTTGTCGCTCCTGGCCCGGGTATTTTCCGTGGACGACATCAAACTGTTACCAAAGCTTTTGACAACAAGTGGAACAACACAATAGATTCAAAGTGACAGATGAAAGGGAGCGAGGAAGCGGGAACAGAGGGTGAAGGAGGGTAAGACGATGTTCTCACAGGACCGTGACTCACCCTCACGGCCAACAGCACCAATACATGCGTGTTATTTATAGAAGACGCACATTTGCTATTTCAGGATTTTCATCACTGGAGGTGTATGATTAGCTAGGGCGGCTGTTTTATTGCCTATGATGCAATTTTAGAACAAAATGAAGTCCATCATTCCTGTGTCGTATTTTTCACTAAACGTCTGTCTCATCCTTTAGATCATTCCATCTCTCATTAAGTCTTATCCTGAGGCGAGAGGTGGACGAAGCCAAGACGATCAATATGCAGCACTCCTGCACGCTCTGCCTTGCTTGTTTTCTAATTGTCTCAGCAGTTCCCTCTCTTCTTCTCCCTCATTCTCTATTTCCTGTTTTCCCAATTTCGCCTCTGTTTCCTTTTCTATCTTGCTTTTTTTCTCCTCCTCCCAGGAATCATCATCAACAGCATCATCGTCACTGCCAACAGCCAGTTCACCATCTGTCGTCGATGAGTGGGAGACTTTTAAAACTCGCAATTACTGAGGACAATTTGTACCAGGTATCTGGTAATAAAACAGCTCAGACCTTCACAGATCGATAGAGAGCAACTCATTAGGGAGGTGGAAGTAAACAGGCGTCAGTGTGGAGCCAGACACACAAATACACAGTGACAGATCAGTGAGGAACAAGATGCATTTGTTGTTGGGATTTGCAATGTGATAGAACAGACCACATGATCAACAGCTGTTCAGCTCCTGTTATCTTAATGAGGTTTAACCCTGAGACTCCTGAACTGATCAAATCACATGACATCACAGCCGGTAATGATCTTTCTGCAGGTTCACCTTCAGAAACCTTGTCACGACTTTCACTTCCACTAAATCAAGTGCGTCAACAACAAAGTCACGTAGAGCTTTGCTGTTAACTTCCTTTGAAAGTGGAGCTTCATATCATATTCTCTTCTAGCTTTTGTCTCATGTTGATAGACCAAGAAAACCTGAGATAATATCATTAATTTTGTATATTTGTTTGACTTGTGCCTCAGAGAAATCAAAATGGAGGAGTACAGGCATCACATTAATCCTAATATATTCATCATTTTTAGACATATGAAGAAACTGAAAGATTAGGGCTGTTTGTTTTTTACAAACTCTATTTGTACATAGTTTTATTTTTGTCTCAATTTTACCTTCTTTTTACCTGTTATATTTGTGCCATTTGGCAACTGCTCACACATGTACGTGGCTTATACCACATTTTAGTCAGATTCCACATTTTTAATAAGGTATATAAAGAGAAAAACAGTATTATCATTAACGGCCAAAATAGCCTCAGCCTTCTAAGGGTTAAGAGCGACAATGGCTCTTTTAGTTTGGGGCCACCTTCCTTCATTTAGCTACTATGCGCCTAAAGTCTGTTGGAGATAGGATTGTGTCTGCAAACTTACAAATTAAAGGCTGAATTCAAACATAATTAATAAAATCATCCTCAGGGTTTTTTCCCTACTTGGTCTGGTATGATAAGTGGCCTATTGTGGCAAATGTTGATAGTTATATATAACTATTTTTTTTTTTTTTAATGAATACTTCCACAAATCAATAGAAAGCTGAAGCAATCATGGATGAATATACACGTGATGACAGGTACATTAGTTATAAGTGAGACATGCAACAGTAGCATTACATGAAGGTTTGCTGTGTAAATGAACAATTGTACTTGTAACCTTTAGATATATTCTGTGTTGGTCAATGGTGGAAATTGATTTTACTCAAGTCCTGCAACATTTTAACTCCACTATATTTCCAAAGTATAAATTGTGCCTCTACATTGGTTTGGCATCTCTAGCTACTAGTTATTTTGCAGTGTAAGAATTTTTCAGTGCACAGAATCTGCTTCTTATCATTAGATTTAGAATCAGACATTGCATTGAGTCATTTATCTGAGCCGTAAGAGAAGAGACAGAGACATAGGAGGGTCATGTCGACCACGACAGATAGAGGAATGGAGTGTTCACCTCTCTCAGGTAGCAGGAGATCCCTCTCAGGGCCGTGCTCATCGCAGTGGGTGATGGTAGCTGCGGGTGAAGAGAGAGCAAAAAAAGAAGAGAATGAATAATGGACGTTACTGACAGAAACAAGCTGCTTAAAGGAGGAAAAGATGAAGAGACAGAGTGGGATGGAGGCATTGTGTTGAGGGGCAAGGCCACTTTGAAAATTACAGGGCTGACACATCGTCTGGTTCGTGGGATGACAGAGGGGTTTTAGCGTTTGATCGCAGAGTGGCCACCAACCTCAGAGGGCCAATTTAATACCAAAAGCCCTTTCCAACTCATGAAGAACAAAAACCCTGCACCCTCCCACCTCTTTTCACACACACACACACAGATGCCCCCCCACCCGCTTTCCACCACTTTTATTTTTTAATCCATTTGTTTCTCATCTCTCTCACTTGCTCTCTCTTTCTATTGACACTCCATTGCCCCCCTCCTCCTCTCGCTCTTTCTCTTCACCTTTTATTCCTCCGATCTCTGTTTACCCTTTTCCCAGGTCTGACCTGGCTGGCATTTAGCCTGCACAGAAAGCTATTTGTCCGTTATAAGAATATATAGATCATACTCTGTACTATTTACATTATATTTATAATCCTGAAGGAGCAATAATCTTCTCAGTTATGTCAGAGGACACCTCTGTACTTTTTGTCTCAGGTTGTTTTTTTGTGGTTTTGGTGCTTTGACGATGACAGGAAATCTGAATTGAAATGATATTTCAGTCAACAGCCCATGTTTGAATACGACACTGCCCCTTTCAAGAGCCAAAAAAATACATTTTCTGTTGGGTTTCCCTCAGTTTGATATGAAAGAACAGGACTGCACAGAGCCATGAACTCAACCACAATAAGACCCTCTAACTGAATTTTTAACAGCGAATGTTCAGGTTCCAGGTTTCTGGTTTCACACAAACAGGTTTCAACGATCCCTGTAAATATATATATATAAAAAATCTCATGAAAAGGTTTCTCCACAGAGTGGAGGCTGTTATAGCAGTGGATTATTGTTCTTGATTATTGGAAAGTCTCGGTGTCCACATACTTTTGGTCATGTAATGTAATCTACAAGACTACATAGATCAATTATAACCAAATCAATAGAATAGAACAGATTTCTGGTTGACAGGTGGTGGGAAAATCCCTTTGGTAGCAGCAGATCAAAATCATAAACACTTAATTTCATCATTTATTTATCAATAAACGCTAAATGGATTGTGCTTCTGTAGCACTTTTCTAGTCGCCCGAAGTGCGTTTCTAGATCACTCAAAGCTTTACAGACCAGTCTTTGCCATTCACCCATTCACACAACGTCTCTACATATTGAGCTTATTATGGTATTAAGATTCACACACATTCACACACTGATGAAGGAGCCATCAGGGACAACTTGGGAAACTTTAGTATCTTGCCCAAGAATACTTGGACATGTGCAACCATGTTGGGCCAATGATAAATGGAGGATTTTTCACAACATAGTGTCTGACACTTTGTTCCTGTTTAAATCTTAAATCTTTAGTAAATTAGTTATTAAGCAAGTTGTGTGCAGTGTGCTGCATCAGTGCAGCTTTAATATCCGCTGTTTTGTTTCATATATAGTATTTTTAATACATAAATGTTATCTCAGCAGAGGTTTATTGTTCTTGTTATCTCTGCTATTTGCTCCTGTCGTCTTTCATATTAGAGTTTTGTTTATATTGTTCATCTGGATGTTTCTTTCTTACAAAATTAGGAAACAAATCTGACGGATCCTTGATTGAAATATTATGATTATGTGTTAATGTAGCAGGGAAATCAGCCAGTTTATTTGCTGTTTACTCTCAAATATCAGAATTAGTCTTCAATCTCAAATAAATGAAGGGATCATAATTAGAGCGGAGCAGTATGTTGACTAAATATCGACATTTTAACAGCCTCCCTGTTGGCTCATAATTAATTTCCTGGTTTCCATTTGACTTCCTGCTTACATTTTTTTTCTCCCTGAAAAGATGAAGATGAAACATTAACATTTGCAATATTACTACTGCCCTCCGGTCATTTATCACTCTCCTACACATTGATACTCTTCTTTCTTTTCTTTTAATCTTTCTTTACTATCTTTCTTTCTTTTTCTTATTCCCTCTGCCCACATCTCCTCTTCATCTCCTCACAGGAGGTGGATGCTCCAGACAGATGTTATAGTGCTTGGTCTGGTCTGGCTTCACACGGCGAAGGGCCACCCGCGATTCCCCGATGAACTCATTATGTGTCAGCTTGTCTTCGTCACACACGGACACCCTGGGAGTGAGAGACAAGAGTGGGGGTGAGGTGGGAAACATGGGAAATAGTGAAAGACAGAAACAGAGAGAGAGAGAGAGAGAGAGAAACATGAGTAAAAATGAGGAAGCTTATTAATGAGACTGAAGTTGAGGAAGAATTTTAACCATGCAGATGAAAGTGAAGTGTGCTTTTGTCAGGGAGGGAGGGCAGTAAGAAAACAAATTCACATTCAGTGACTCATTTAATTATTCCTTATCCTAATGTTGTGGGAACATTGTAACGAGGGAAGGGAAGTGTTGACAGAAATTTGACCTGAATTAAAGAGCAAACAGTCAGAAATATCACCTACGTACGTGCACATTACGGAGATAATTATCATTTTGCTTCCCGTGAGAATTCACACAGTGTGAAAGTGCATCCGCACTTTTAAGTCGATCCATATTTATGGAGCTGTCAGACAAACACTCCGAAATGCGTAAGAGGGCGGAAGCAGCGGAGGGGAGTGAACAAGACGGAGGAGAGCTGCATTTGTCAAGTCAAATGCAGCTGAGCAAAGGATGGAGTGATGTGGGTGAGAGGTAGAGATAAAAACAGAAGAATTTATTCAAATCTGTGTGCATGTATGTGTGTGTGTGAGACAGAGAGAGAGAGGAATATCTTGTGCGTGAAAATATTCATGTCTATAGGCAGAAGTGAGGAATCAGTATGCTACAGGCTAACTGAAGCTGCTTCTTCTTCCTTAATGTTAATGTGAAAGAAAAACCTGCAAGAACAAGAAGAATATTAAGAATGCAATCTAACGGAGGGGAAATACTGATATGAACACGCCGCATCTTCATCTGATGTTATATTCGATTTCTAACCGAATTCATAACCAAAGGAATGAAACCTTACGGTCACCCGCTGACTCCAGTTTCCGGTAATAAAACACTGTATTGCAGAAATGTGAAAGGTGCAAGCGGCCAGTTGCCTGCGGACACCAGATATGGCTTGACATCCCTAGAGGTAATTTCTAGTCTAGTAGTTTATTAGCCAAAAAGAGACTCTACAGAATGGGATGGCAACGGAAATGGGAAAGAATGAACACTGGAGGAAAGGAAAAGACTGGGAAGACTATAGTCAAGATGAAAATAACATAAAAATAAATGAGAGCATAGGAGAATGAACAGATATGAAGTCGGTCAGTGTCAAGAAATGAAAGATGGTGCAGTAAATGTATAATAAAGGACATCTGTGGTCAAAATGGTTCAGAGGATTGAGGGCAGAGTGAGGGTGAGAAGGGTCAAACAGCTCAGTTACACAGTATGAAGCAATACGCACATTTTACCATCACTATGACAGCTCATATTTCAACACGTCATTTTCATTCAGTATTTCCTAATGATGACTTAATGTCTTTTTTATATCTAGCATCTTTGTTGTATAAAGACTTAAGTGAAAACCATCAGATAATGCAATCATATCTGTGATACAGAGAAAATCTGGACTTCTCTAATCATATCTAATGACGATAACTAAAAAAAGTGATCTTAATTTTTAATAAATTATCATCTATTTTTTTTTGTCTTTGCTGTAGTGGGGTTCAATTTAGTTCTTAAAAACATATGGGCAGCAGTGATTATATAAAAATACATTAAAATCAACACTTCCTATCATCTTAAGAGACTATAAATATGCACCTTTTCTAAAACTTTACGACCAAAGTCTATTGTTTTTCACATTTGCTTTTCATGAATCCTCAGAGAACAGGCTGCTGTTTTTTTTTGCGTGTTGATTTGAAGTTTGGAGAGTTAAAAACAATATGTAACTGCAGGTTCTCTGAGCTGGAAAAAGTACGAGTTCTGCTCGACTGTAGCATATCTCACAGCTGCACTGAGTTCCTGTTGAAAGAAGCTGCTGTTGATGGAGAAATTGGAAAACGTTCCCTTCCTTTGATGGATTTCTTTCTGAAGTGAAGGTGTCGAAATTCAAATGCAAAGTCTGGAAAGAAACTCTTTTACCTTCGTTCTGAAGGACACAACATCAGTGTTGATTTCTGGATGGTTGATACTGTCTTGGGATGCATTAATTCTAATAAAGATTTCACGTCTAAAGATATTCAGTTCCTGAAAAAAAAAAACTAAACTAAAATTTCTACCATCAGTGCACTGCAGTGGACGACTCCGACATGTTTACATGTCTCAGTAGGTCAAACTTCATTTGATGATCTTTAAACGCTTCTGCTTAATAATACAGTGCCACAGACCAGTAGTAGGGCCAGTTTCTCTGATTTCCCCTGAGAGATCAACAGTCGCTCCTATTTAAATCCTTCTCCCACGTGCACTGTGGCAAAGTTTTAGTCACAGGCAGAGACAATTCGCAGCTTTCATCACCTCTGGAGGGGGTCAATAAAATTAAAACACCCTTTGGTGCTTAGTCTGACCTCAATCTGTCACTGCAACTTGGAAACAGAGAAAGGCAGGGAGAGAGACAGAAAGAAAGACAAAGAGAAAGAAAGAAGGTGGTTGAGAGAAGGCGTGAGGGGAGATGTTTTCTGATGCTGGTGGACAGGTGAGACGTGAGGACAGGGAGGAACGAAGGTGAGGTGACAGAGGAGGATGAAAGGCTCGGTGGCGAGAGAAAGAGAGGTAACACTGTGAAACGGAAAAAAAGACAGAAGCCTAGAAACAGAGAGCAAAAGACTGTGAGATTAAAGCAGATGATAAGAAATCCTTTTGGTAAGCAGGAATCCGCTCTGTGATGGCAAAGAAAGAACAAATAAGCAGGAAGTGAAGTGTACAGAAATAGCAAGAAAGTCTCAACAGCAAACATTTACCGGAGTGTTTTGCGGTACATGTCTTCCTCTGTGATTCCACAGTAAGTGAGCGTCTCGTTCCACACAGGGTTCAGAGTGTTGCGAACAGTCTTGGTTTTCAGTTTATTGGCCTGTACAACACAGCAGGGAGGAGAGGAAAACAATGATGGAAGAACCTCAAAAGAAAAACATGTACTTACTCTTTAAAGGTCAGTTTGCGTTGGTGCAGATTTACTGGTCTGTGCTTCCATTTACATAACGTAACTGCATAACTATAGTGTGAATGGAGTGTGCACTCAGAAATCCTGGACAAAAGGTTTCTAAAGGTCTTTCTCAAACAAAACTATGTTCTGATGGTGAATCAAACCTTGCAAGCTCCAGGCAGAAGATGCAGCTTCACGTAAGGATCAGCCAAACCGTTGAAATCCATCGGTTTCAGACCCTTATAAACGCACAGAGAGGAAATATAAGACATAAGGCACAGAGGGTATGTTTTCTTTTGACAGATGAGTTTACAAATCAACTACACGGATCACAAACCTCACAGCTTGTTTTAAAAATGAAGAATGCGAGCCGAAATCTTTTGTAACACAGCAGCAAAACGATGGAATAAATTTGCTGGTATCTGACGATCATTAATTTACCACGTCTTTAGAAATTAGAGGAACAAAATAGCTGCTCTGCTTGTTCCACGATTAGAATTGTTAAGTTGCAGACGTGATATCAGGAAATATTTCAGAGGATGGAATAATGTTTACTGGCGTTATGAACAAGAATAACATCCTCTTCAATTTGCTGTTGTATCAGGGGTGTTTTCAACCATGACCATGCAGGCTTTTATTTTGAGTGCTAATTAAAAGTGCTTATACCTGATTACAAACCTTTCATCTGCTATTAAATGAAGTATTGAGGTCGACGGAAACAAAAGTAAGTGCTCACGCTGATGCTAGCCCAACAGAGGTGTTTTGAGATGAATGCTATGTCATTATGTCAACATGGTAACATGCATCGAATGACAATGGTAAGAGTTCATCGATGGGTCATCAGTTTTTTTGTGTGAAAGTTTGGTGGCTTGTTGATCCTAATATCCAATACAAACTGTATATGTATGTGTATGTATATATATATATATATATGTGTGTGTGTGTGTGTGTGTGTGTGTGTGTGTAAGTGTTAGGACAAAAGTTATTTTGTGCCACAGCGTGAACACTCGAAAACATCTGACAGTTAAATGAGAACTTGTTTTTAGTAGAAACTGAAAACTGACTGTTGTTGAGTTTTCAAAGGTTCATTATTTACCTTTGCTCTCAGGACGGTGCAGTGTAAGGAGCTGGTGGCTCGTTCATACAGTAGATCAAACTCTAGCGTCCCCAGGGAGGCTGGAAGGAAGTTAATGAAAAGTCATTTACACACAAAAAATGCAATGTGTGGCAGTTAGGTTGTTAATTGCTTCAGTCCTGATGACTTTATTGCCTGCAGTAATGATGTCAGGGGGAGAAATATAACCTACAGATGAGCAGGCGCTACTGTCCAGCTGTGCCTCAGTCAGATTCTGATAAAACAACTTTTTGTTTAAAGAAATCATTCAATCATGTGTGAAATGTGCTGAGCTGCTTACCTCTTGTGGAGAGTGTGAATATGTGTGAGTGTGAAAGTGATAAAAATTCTATTTGAAATTTATTCTGGTGCTATTCTTAGTTTTTGAGCAACTCATTAAGCTTCAGCCTTAGGAAGCCTGTTCATGACGTAACTAATTGTTGAGGTAATTCCTGTTTCTTGTCTCAAGGATCTTCAGTGAAACCAGCTCATTATTTTCAGGCGACTCACTGTTATCATCGCTGTCACAGCTGTCGATCTCGATGGAGGTGTCCATGCTGCTCATGGCTGACAGCGAGCCCCCTCCGCCTGCTCCTCCTGGCAACAACGGTGACAACAGGCCACTGCTTCCTCCTCCTCCGCCTCCAACAGCCCCTCCACCTTGACCTGCGCTACTGGGGCTGAGCGCGGTGGGAGCCGCCACCTGACTGGGCGAAAGCGGCTCAGAGAAGGAAGAAGTGGGCGAGAGTCGAGGGAAGTAGGCCGAGATTTGACGGATGGGCCGGATTGGACCCGGGCAGACGTCGATGGCCATGTGCTCCTGGATGGAGATGGCTAAACGTTTTCCTTTTCGCACAGTCATAGGGCTGGAGGGAGAGAGACGAGTTTGAACCTTACATATCTTTACAGCAGTGCAACAGCAGAAACTTAGTAATGGGAGAGCAAATACATTGATTCTCAGGTATGAGCTGCTGTTCCCAATTTCTTCCCTGATAGCATGTGACACAAGGTGAGCTCGGGAAGATGGTTCGTGATAAATGGGATCTTTTCTTGTGTCTGACATACCTGACAGAAATTTCTCATTTGCCGTGTAGTCCAAAAAGAAGATAGAAAGCTTTGTATCTCAAAGTGCTCTCACGTTGGAAACTCCATCAACATAATTATAACTCTTTTAAATAGAGAGACATTACTCATCAGATGACAAAATACAGCAGAGGATGTGCCTGAATTTGCATTTCAATTGAATACATCTGAATAAACACGAGCCTATCAGGGATGATAAAAGATAACGGACAATAGGGGTCTCCCCCGAATCCTAATTATGTTGCATGAAATGGAGGTGTGTGAGCCGTTGAGGCACGCGTGTTATCTGGAGTGCTTCACAATCCACTGTAGACACGTCGGCAATTACAGGATGAAGTCTTCGCACGGTTATTCTCTCCGTTCTGCTCAGATGGAGAGAAAAAGCCTAATGGTCATATAAAGTTATGGTAGTAGGAAGTGCAGTTGACCACCAAAGCTGATATGTCTGCTCTCTTCCCAGAATAAATAAGAGGTGGGGGGAAGTGGATTACAAATATCTTCCATCTTTTGTTGTCTAGAGACAGCAGGCATTGAGGGGGCGTTCTGTCCTCAATACTGAACAACCGCCCCTCCCCACACCTACCCACCCACCAGGCCTGGCTACCTTCTGCTCTTTCTGCATTAATCGATTGAAACTGAGAAGTTCTTCACTGCCTCCGTGATGTCTGACGAACGTCTATGAAGTTCAGAAGGTTTTTTAAAGAGGGAGCGTCGAAGAAATAGTTGCGAATTGTTGTTATGTGTTTACTAATCTATTAAGTGAAGAATCTGAAAAGAAACTCTTGCGAAAAGAAATAAGTGGAAAAGTGTTTTATTATCGATCCGAGACTCTCAAAGCGGCAATAAAAAAAAGTAGAATTGAGCCAATTAGCTTAGCATAAAGAGTTGACATGACGTTTAAATGAATTCTGTAAATATTTGGTTTAACTGAACTCTGGTTTGACCTTGGTTTATCTTGTGTTTTGTGAAAATGTTGCTGTGTCTTGTGAAAATGTCGCGTCGTGACCTTCAGGGCCGCGTAATCACGTCACATGTTTCTGCTGCGAGCACAACAGCGGGTGATGGGCACCATCACTCATCCAGCTTTTCCTTGGCTGGAGATGAAACAAACATTTTTGAAACACAGCGCGGCGTGCCAGCCGCCGAAGAAAAAAAAAAAAAAAAAAAACTTCCTTGACTCATTTGACTGACTTTGACAGAGATGCTTGGCTGTGAAATGGGAAATGATGGACACCTTTGCTTTTTTAAAAAAAAAAAAGAAAAAAGAAAAAAAGAAAACCCAGCAGCAGCCGTTTTAGTTCCATAAATGAATGAATAGCGCGATCGATGACTTCTGAAGCAAAAAAAAAAAGAAACTGGTCAAAGTTCAACGCTGTTCAATTAAGAAGCACAGACATGAGCGCAGACACTTCAGGACGAGATCTGGTGATTCTTGTTTTTCATATCAGAAGTCTTCATATCAGTGGATGTAGAGTCCACCACAATAATACAACAACACTGAGAAGAAAATAATCTTCAGTTAAGTGTTAGATAAAGTGGAGAATGCAGGGTGAAAACAAGTTAATGAAACTCCCAGAGAAAATGATGACTTAACACGGGTGAGCACATAATAACGATCGTCCTCATTAGTCATATATAACCCTTCAAAATCACACACGTACACACACATATGTATCATACAATACAGTCACACAGACAAACAAACATAAATACAGATACACCTCAGTCGGATCATTAATTCATTGACTCTGCTGCAGACTGGTGAGCGGGTGTCTGTTGATATAACGTGGCAGCAGCAGCAGCAGCAGCACATACAACCAGAGCTGGCCTGGTGGTTTGAAGCTCGCGGGGAAGCTGAGGCTCACGGGGAGCTCATGACTGATCGCTCTCAGGCTGCCAGCTGGAACATCTCTCTCATCTTTTCATCATCATCATGTTGCTGAGATGCACAGCGGCAATGTGTGTGTGTGTGTGTGTGTGTGTGTGCACGCGTGCACTCAAAAATGTGATTGCTGACATCACTGTCCACACTTTTACAGGTTTTTATGTGCCAACGCTCCTTTTACATACGCCAGCCTTGTAGCCTCGGAGCACACGGCTTCAACTACTTTACATAATTCCTATAAGCCTCAAGATAATGGTCAAACTTGTCCACGGCAGCTCCACACATCCAGCAGCCCTGTGGCTGTTCGTTATGTAATCGTATGAAGTGCAGTATATCTAGCATGCCTCCCTTGTACATATATTCATAAGGTTACATAGGTTTTTAGCTTCGGGAGTCAGATATGAAGCTGCCTGATGCCAGCAGTCAGGAATATCTCTGTGCCTCCTCCTCCTCCTCCTCCTCCTCCTCCTCCTTTTAGCTCCTTCACTTTACATTAGAGTCACATCTCAGGCATGGGGGCTCTCTCCCTCAATTCCCCTCCTCTACCTTTTCATTTCCACCTTTCTAATCCACCATCAACTCTTCTTCTCCCCTCTTTATCTCTCTAATTATGTCTGTCAGTCTATCCCAGACACCATTATTCCACCTGTAGCTATGTCAAGATCTTTTTTCTCTCTCTCTCGCATGCCTGGTTTTGTTCTTCTCCTTCTTTTTCTTTTTCCTCTTCTTCTTCTTCTTCTTCTCTTGTGTCCTACATACAATGGGCCCCTGCGGTGAGATCCGTTCACCTTTAAATAACAAGTTGCTGGCTGACAGGCAGATGGTATAGTACAGTGCCGCAAACTGTAGCCACTCATTAGAGCTTGATAGTGTCATTTATAGCCAACCACAGTGACAATGAGCACTTGTCAGTTAGAGACAAGTTATTTTCAGGCTGCTGCTGAGAATGAGTAAACTTCAACGCATGTGAGCAAGTGTGTCTCATGTGTCTGAGTGTGCTGGAAGGTGTTTAAAAAAAGCAATGGACGAGGTAAAAAACGAGACAAAAACAGAGCGCCACATGTTGCACCTGTCTGCTGTGTGAGAATGTTGCAGAACAAATATGTCGCTCTTCCACTCTGCTGCATTTCTTTTCACTGTCTAATTTCTATTGTCTCACGCAAAGTTAAAACACAAAACACAATCAATACATCAACCAAACAAGCAGATAAGTAAAAAAAAAAAAAAAAGAAAGAAAAGAAAATAAAGGATGCGATGAAGCAGATGGAGGATGTGCAGAAGCAAAATAAAAACATAAAATAAACATAAACTGAATTTTATGCTTGAAAATGAAGGTGAAAAAAAACAACATGTAATACTATATAAATGACAACAGACTCAATATCAGAAACATTTTTTATAATAAAATAATAAAACGTTACTCACCTCAGTGATAGCGCAAGTGTGAAACTCCACATAAAAAAACAGGGGATTCCAGTGCAGAGAGGAGACAGAGACTAACTAACAGGTGGCAAAGAGAGAGGCAGATAGTAGAGAGAGAGAGAGAGAGAGAGAGAGAGAGAGAGAGAGAGAAGGGGGAGGAAGTGGGAGACTGGGACTGAGCGAGCTCTACACGTATCATTAAAAATTAAATGCACGGATAGTTCAAGTTGTGATGAAAATGTGGGGAGTGGAGAGGGGAGAGAACAGAGCGACATGCCAGAGGAAGAGGAGGGTGGAGAGAGAGAGAGAGAGAGAGAGAGAGAGAGAGAGAGAGAGAGAGAGAGAGAGAGAGAGAGAGACAGCAGGGAGTTATTCCATGACAGTGTGTTGTGCATGTGACTGTTTTGCCTCACTCGCTCCTGCATCCCCCCACCATCACACACACACACACACACACACACACACACACACACACACACACACACACACACACACACACACACACACACACACACACACACACACAACACACACACACACACGCACATTTTTATCACTTCAGAGGACAATGAATTGACTTACATTCATTCCCTAAAGGCACAGCTGATGATGCATATATATATATATATATATGGTATGGGGTATATTTTTGTATTGTACATCCCACAAAATATTGACACTAATATAATCAATTCAGCTGATTTCAAAAGAAACAACCAGCTCATTGTTTCTACCTGGCTTCACTGACTGATGAACTGCTAAAATACATTAACACAGCTGCAGTGGTTAATTAAACTGTTTAAACAGTGTGACAATGAGACTTAGCGGTGACGCTAACATGTGAACGCTGTAAATTGTAAATCAGAATAACATAACATTACCGTTAATCTGCTGACTGTGTGAAAGCAGCATTAGACATCTATCTATCTATCTATCTATCTATCTATCTATCTATCTATCTATCTATCTATCTATCTATCTATCTATCTATCTATCTATCTATCTATCTATCTATCTATCTATCTATCTATCTGTCTGTCTGTCTATCTATCTATCTATCTATCTATCTATCTATCTATCTATCTATCTATCTATCTGTCTGTCTATCTATCTATCTGTCTATCTATCGATCTATCGATCTATCTATCTATCTATCTATCTATCTATCTATCTATCTATCTATCTGTCTATCTATCGATCTATCGATCTATCTGTCTATCTATCTATCTATCTATCTATCTATCTATCTATCTATCTATCTATCTATCTATCGATCTATCTATCTATCTATCTATCAATCTATCTATCTATCCATCCATCCATCCAAAAAACTTTTTTAAAAAAAAGTTAAGGTTCAAAAGTTTTGCTGTCACAGCAAGGTCGCTAGGTTTGGTAACGTTATGCTTGATCAAAGACTAAAACAAAACAAAACTTTATCCTGTGCTGCAGCTAGAAAAAAAGGTGAAAACAAAAGTCAAGAAATAATCCCCACCAGTGCCTCTCTTTCCAGCCCAGTGTTTCGAGAAATTACAGCCATTGTAGACAGACATGTCACAGTTTACATCCAGTGACAACTTTCAGTGTGACTGCAGGAAGTAGGGCGCCCCCTATAGGAAACACTCTGGAGTCTTAATGCTTAATTTAGCCAAATTCCTCCTCCTTTCCCAAATATTACCATGTTGTTTACAAAACCTTAACCCTTAAAAAGTCTTAAGTTTTACATCTAATAGTCACCATTTTACTTTAGGGACCTGTGTCCACAAATGACAGATGGGTCCCCAAAATGTCACTACGTGAGATCGATTTAGTCCCCATTATGTTAGTGATACAAGTACATACACACAGAAGCAGTGTTTGTTATTAACTACAAGCTTTATTTTCACTTTAGGTGGAAAAAATATGACATTTAATTAAACCTCTCCATCTTTCAGTCCATGTTAAATCCAAACTAATACACTGTCTACATCTTTCTTTCTTTGTCTGTTAAACACACACACATGCGCGCACACACACACACACACACACACACACACACACACACACACACACACACACACACACACGTACACACACTCTTTGTCTCTTCAGTCTCAGTTCTTCCATATAATTAGGCTAATGGTTCTTGAGTCAGTGATAGACAAGGGGAAACATGCTATTTCCCTCGTGCGTCGATCGAGGGGGCAAAATTGGTGTTCTCAGTGTCTCTGTCTCTTTTTATCTGACTCGTCCCTATCTTTTTTCTGTCTTATCAAAAAAAGAAGAAGAGGACAATCACACTACTCTGGTGACTGAATGGGCTTACTGTGTGTGTGTCAGAGGCGATTTCTCTAAGACTGCAAGGGAAGCTCAGATTCCCCTAAAATGTCAAAAATTAAACAGTCAAATATGTACAGTTGTGTTAACATTTCATTGACTACAGATGCGTTAGAACATGTTTATCTCGAAGACGAGTTCGTTCAGAATCAGCTACTTATCGCATTGAGTCAATGTTGTTAACTTCTCATACATTCCCATAGCGCCGTGTGTGTGTGTGTGTGTTATCTTCAAAAAAAAATTGCTTGATGTCTGTATTCAGTGGTTGTTCTTCATGTGTCTCCCTCTCCCCTTTTTTCTTATCTCGTGTCCCCCTCTCCAGCTCTCTGTCTCTCTCTGTCGCACACACACATTCATGTACACACAACCTCACGTACAGTGTGTTCTGCTTCCATTAAATTGAAGCCATAACACAGACATGCATGAACGCATTTACACGGTAATATAATGCACATGAGCCTCTAGAGAAAGATGATTCTCACTTCTTCATGGAAACAGCTTATGGCACTCATGGCACAATCACCTACACACACATACATACATATAATTCAATCTAGAGCCACCTCTTTGCCAACTCTGTCAAAAGACCCTCTCAATCTCTCTTTTGGGCTTCAGTCCACTCCCCTCCTCCGCCACCTCCTCTTTCTGCTCCTCCTGATATCTCTATCCTCCTGCTTCCTGTTTATGAGAACTGAAAATCTGCTCATTATAAATGCATAGCTGTTACATGCTCTCGCAACACCAATTATGTCGAGGATGGGTGCCAGTACTCCAGTGAAAACAGCTGACCACATGTCCATAATGGCTAAGAGGAGAACAAATGACATCAGCCAACCAGTTGTTTCACACAGATGATTAATTCTGACAGGAGCGCTTTCTCAACCAATTGACAATATTTATACAAAAGACAATTTCCATGTGCTCATTAAGGCAATGTACATTTAATCATCATTCTTTAATTGTGCAGGATCATTTTCAGTTGCATTTGCAGTATCATCCACCATTTGGTGCAGTCACAGAAAACTGTATGAAGCAAGAATAAAAAGGACTTAAGCTCTTAATAAACACATCTTACACACATTTTTCTTTAATGCTCTGTGCTACACATCTAGTCATAAGTAACACAAGTGACCTTTTTAACATCATACCATAAAAAGATGTGAATTCAGGAGAGTGAAAATGCAGTTGAATTCTTCATATTCTGTATGTGGATGGATAAGAACCTTCAAACCTTTAACCTACTTCTATATACCATATATAATATGATATATTCTGTACTTTTTATGCTTTCAACATTTCAGTAGTTGCATTTGTCCTTTTGACTTCCTGTTTTCACCTGAGATAAACTGAAAATTGCATCTCCTTTATGATGAAAAGACGCCAAACATGGGCGAGTGGAATAGAGGAAGCTGTTTAGAAACTCCAAGGTCCAAGGACCACGCGACTGCAAGGTTTTCATGATAATTGGAAAAGAAAAAGCTTCAAGCTTCTTGCAGCGCGCCAGTACACAGCTACTTGACTATTATCACTCACCGATATGTAACTATGCTGATGTATTGCATGATTCATTTTGCTTATAAATGCAGGGAAAAATGCTGGCTTTCTGAGTGCACCTCTGTTACAAATGAAAAAAAGGGGGCAGACTGATGGAGGCACTGAAGTAAGAATTGCAGCTGTTGTGTTGCCAGAAGAGTGGCAGACAGGAGAAAAAAAAACTTCACACCATTATCAAAGATTAAAGTCATGGAAAATGGAAGATTGTTTGAAAATATGTTGCTAGGACATACTGTGAAATGTGGATTAAAACCTTGACTCTAAACCTGCCGTTTTTTTTTATCATCTCCGTGGGTGTAAATGCCAAAATGTTGTCGAATTTTTCCTACTAATGTATTTGTCGCTTCAGTGTTACTGGTAATGTGTTGATATGCGGCAGCTATGAG
This sequence comes from Polydactylus sextarius, assembly GCA_016801845.1. Classification (NCBI taxonomy): domain Eukaryota; kingdom Metazoa; phylum Chordata; class Actinopteri; family Polynemidae; genus Polydactylus; species Polydactylus sextarius. The sequence goes on along the minus strand of CM028920.1, from coordinate 8,546,707 downwards.
TTGCCAGATTTGTGTTTTTATGATTAGGATTGAAAGACATATGGGATGTGGAGGATACTCAGTTACAACGTTGACTGCAACACTGACTGCAAACTGCATTACAACATCAAGTATTTATAGTTTAAATGTTTCAGATGTCACATAATTGAAAACGTGTTCTCCAGACAAAATGAACATCAGTTGTTATTATATTTAAATTTCAATTATGTTAAGTGTTTGCTAATTTGTGAGGCAGAAAAAGAAAGAAAAAAAAAGAGGAGAACTAAAACTCAGCTCATAAAAATGTTCTGCAATCAACCCAAACATCTGCCGTTAAAATTAGTTCCTAGGAACAGTTTCTGTTTAATTCTATTTAATCCCTCCTCCCTTTTCACGAGTGGATCAAGAGCAGAGTTCCTCTCTGTTGTGCATAAGAAGTGGGTCATTAAGATGTGAACATTATTTATAAAAATAGATGAGCCACAGTCTGTCTGCCTGATTTGCTTGTTAATTTAATTTTTATTCTAAAAAATTCTGCCAGAAGCAGCCTGAGCAACACAAACAGGTCATCTCTGACGTCCTGCTGAAAGATTTCAGAAGACAAGTGTCTTATACCAAAAGAAGTGGTATAAGTCATAATTTAAATATTGGTTTGCACACAGTTGTTAGTATCCGGCTCAGACATTTTCCTGAAAATCTTTTGCTTTTTTAAAGTAAAATATCTGTTTGAAAATCCAAGAAAAGCGATGATACAAGTGCAAGTTGCATCAGTAAACGCATTTTAAATTCAAATGTGGTTTTAGCAGAGTCAAGCTCTTTATATGTGCATATGTCAGGGATAAAAAAAAAAAGACTAATGTGAATATTATTTTGAGGAAATGTTCTTTAAGATAAAACTAAACCTACACTGTAAAAAACTGTAATTTAACAGATTAAAAAAGGTGTAATATCAAAAAAATTACGAATTAACATCTATATATCTACTGCAACATTAAACATGCAGTATGTAAGGTTTTTATGGCAAGCAATCATAAAATGATCCTAATACTTGTTTCATGTTAATTTGAAATACTGATATCACTGTCAACAATGGTACAGCCAGAATATTCACATTTTAAGATTTAATTTGTGGTGCACAAATCATGCTAATGTTTTGATTTTGTGTTTTGACACCGCTGTCTGTCAATCACGAAGTCAGTAGCATTTCAGCATTCAGGTTGCCAGTTACTGCTGAGCTGCAGCTACAAGCATTGTGGATTACAAATGTCTGACGTTAGTGAAACTAAAAGCCCTCGCTATGACTCTCAAAAATGTCTTGACAAAAGCAGAAACAAAACAGGTATCTGCATAGGACGTGAGTTCTAAAGCTGGAGACGGCTGAAAGCGGTGCTTATCATGCACTCCAGCGGATTAGCATTAACGTTAGCATTATGGCTACCAAGTGACGTAATGTGTGGTGGACAGTTATCACCCAGTTTTGAAACCATGGTGGGAGCCACATCAATTCGTGAAAGTATTTTGAATTTGACTGCGGAGCCAGTTTTGGCCAAAATCTTACATACTGTGCCTTTAATAAAATGAATATTATTATTATTAATGTATTTTTTTTACAGTGTATGACATTATTCATTTCATGTCTCTGCAGAATCTTCACAAAACTGAACTGATGACAGTTTTCTATTTAAAGAAATGTAAATAATGTAAAGTACTTAAAATGATCTATGTCATGAGAATAAACACCAGAGAATTCACAATGAAGTCCTGACTATCTCAAGCATGTTTGTCCTTTTCCTCTAATCATAATGGCTAATCCATAAGGATCCAGAGGAAATGCACACTTGAGGCAACAAACATATGGACACTTTTTAATATGATATAATATAATATCATAAGTCAAGATGTGAAACAATAAACAGCATGATTTTTTTTAGCCTCAAGCATGTTCTTCCCCTCTGTACTGAACATCTAAATGAGTTTCATATTGTATTACTGCATATAGGATGTTCCTTTACTCACTGCAAACCATCCTGGGTCCTGTTCCAGTTACCTTTTCTATTTTTCCAACTCATCCTGTATGGTGCTTTAACACTAAGAGACAAGAGAGGCTCTGACTAAGGGAGACATCATTAGACATCCACCCATGCAGGTGCAAATTGGTCTGACGGAAGGAGAGGAACCAACATAGGATATGTACTTTAAAGCTATTTCATTTAAAGCTGTTTCTAAAGGAGCTTTTCTCAAGGAAAAGATTTTGATAGACAGACGCTGAGGAGATGTTTGACGGCGAAGTCATTCAGCGAGCGGCCTTGTTGTCATATAGAGACGAGCAGCGGGAACAGTCACTGAGGGCACAGAACGAGTTTACACAAGTACATGACCAAGTGTGACGCGTGCAGATGAGTGTGCGGCAGCTTATGAACCCCGCAGCCTAATGTGCAGGGAACATACAGTGCATTTCATAGCATGTTTATGTATGGAGTTATGTGTATGGGTCAGCAGATTCCTGTGCCTGTTGATATAGTCGTGTACCTAAACTCTGCAGGGAAAAGGAGCAGACTTGTTAATGCAATCATGTACAGTAATATCTCGTGAAAAAAAAAAAAAAAAACTTCCTCCTCCTCTATTTGAGGACTTATTAGATAAAATGTTATATTACAAAACTCAATATTACAGAGATCCATAATATACACAAACCCTAAGGCTCTGCCAGACAACATTAATGTTGTGTTTCCTCAATGTTTCCTGAAGTTTGAGCTCTCTTGTACAGCACTTTGGTCAACATTTTGTTGTTTCAAAATGCCATAGCATTAAGCTTTATTATTATTTCATTATTATTTCATTATTATTATTATAACACTGCAGAAAAACAGCAGGGATGAAACATGACTTCCCAGGTTGTTTCACCAAGTTCACCAAGTTTCTTTTTGCACTCGTTGAGAAAATTACTGAGGAGTGGCAGTTTTTTTTAGATAACAGCCATTACCCAGCCTTAGTGAGCAGTAATGGCTTCTCACCTTCCCCAAATGACTGGAGTTCAGTCTTTAGTTAGACTCTTTAAATTGTCTATTACCAGTCTCTCACCAGAGCTGTGTGATTAATGGTGTAAAACACTACCTGGCCAATGGGTTTTGTAAGTGTCACCACCACATCAGTCAGTATGTTAGCGCTCTTTACACTTTTTATCAGTAGATCCAATTATCCAATCCAACATCTTTAAATCTTAGCAGACAGATGCAGATCAAGTATATATATATATATATATATATATATATATATATATATATATATATATACATGTTTTGAACAGCATCTAAGCTTCAATCATCCAGTGGGACGTTTGAGGCCCGGCACCAAGACACGATCTGTCAACTTCTGTAGAGTGCAGCCGACTGAATGGGCTATATATCCCTGCAGCGTGTCTAATGTGTGGAGTCACCAGAAGCAGAAATGACTGTTGATTTCACTTTGACTTTAATATGATATAAAAGCACCAAAAATGCAGTTCTTTTTTCTTCCCCCCCTCAAAACCGTCTTTTTCTTATGAATTACTGGACCGTTTTTTGTTTTTTCTTTAGTCTTCCACGCTTTTTTTTTTTTTAAATAAATAAATAAATAAAAAAATAAAATACTGAAATGAAATAATGTGGGAGGGGGACATAATAAACCCCAAGGAACTAGACACATTTTGAGGTAACACAAGCAAAAAATATTAAAAAAAAAAAAAAAAAAGAAAAGAAAAGAAAACTGACTTCAGATCATCTTCAATCACTGGATAGACTGTGTTTAAAAAGCACATTTGAAGTGATTTCTGTGCTTATTTACAACAAACAGACCCTGACTGCAAAAAATATGCATATACATAAAAAAATATATGTAATATATAAAAATATATCCCTGTTAGCAGCTGATTTCTTCCAAGTCATAGTTGATTTAGTTTTTTTCCAACACAGTTGCCCTCAAGCTGATGAGGAGGTGTCAGTGCCATGTTCTGTTTAAATCTAATTATGAACTGAATATCTACAGTATTGTTACATAAGATTTTTGCGCATCGTCATAACATTCGTATTTATTCGCATTTTTTTTTTTTTTTTTTTAATTGAAGTCGCGCATTATTTAGATCTCACGGAGCTTTGCATACATTGTCGCACAAAATGTGAGCTGACAAGCTGTTATGTCAGCAGCTAAAGTGGAAACTTCTGATATGTTGCCTTACATTGGGAGCAATAGCGATGACTTGCTTTCATTTTTTTTTTCCTCTCTCAGAAGTGCATCATGTACACTGCCGCGGGTGATGTGCACTCAGCCACATTGGAAAACAAGAATTAAATTAAAAGTAAAGTGATATGCACAAAAGCTTGAAAGAGCATCTTGAAATGAAAATGTTTAGTCTGATGATTTGCAGTCTTCATAAAGTCGGCGTACAGTAGGCGTTTTCAGCTAAATGAGGAAAAATGGCAGTTTTATTGAATATTTTGTATCAAAAGTGGCTGTGAAGAGGCAGTCTGTACTTACACACTCACTAACCACTAACCTGTGTTAATGACATGTTTTGATTCCACAAAAAAAATCAGTGCTGTTTGCAAAACCACAGTTTGTGTGTGTGTGTGTGTGTTTTCTGACCAACTTGTGCATTTGTGTATCTCTGGATTTAAAACTGTCAAAGTCAGATTTCATGTGCATGAACTGAGATCACAAGGGACGCCAGGCGTTTTGAACGGATTTCTGTGCGAAGCTCTAAATCAGACGGCGACATCAGATCAGATGAATTTCACACAGAAAATATCAGACAAGTGCTAATTTTAGATCTCGGCGGTGACACACACAGACGCACGACACAAAGACCTAACCTTCTAAAACTCGATCAATAAACGTAAAGGTGAAAAAAAAAAATTCCGTTGTGAAACAAGAGATTTGTTGTCTTGATTTTCATACATTTAAACATTTGGCTGCTTTATTACCGTGACATCACCTTGGGGTTGTAATCTACAAGTCTATTGAAATGTTTGAGAGCGCCGAGGTTAATGAATTACAAATGTGAGCAACGGAGAGAAAACAGAAAAACAAAAGAAACGAGGAAGAGAGCGAGGAAGGATAAGCGCACGGGGACGAGTAGAAGAAGAATAAGAGGAGATGAGCTGACAGATAAATGTTTCCAGAGCCAAGAGTTATTGTCATTATTTCAGAGAATTTAAATTGTCCCTCTCTCTCTTTCTCTTTTAATCTCCTGAAATCCCACAGCGACCTGATCTAAGAATAATAGAGGCTTTCACCAGAAAACATTCAAATAATCAAATCATCTTGAAGTTATTCCTGCTCTGCTGAGATATTGACTTAACATATCAGACACCGCCTTCACTCCCACAACGCCTCTGAAATCCCTCAGGGATTCAGGTTTTATTAGAAAAAAATATCAGAGTACTATACCTCTGTAGGGTACAAACAGGTCTGTATTCTGTTAGGAGTTGTGCTGTGAGATGTTTTAGTTCATGACGACAGTAACACATTAATATTCATATTAAATATATTCCTTTAAAAAAAAAAACAACCTTTGCAACCTTTCCATCCACAGTTTAGCATACAAATCACACAACTGATCCTTCCCGTTTACACCTCAGCCTCATCTATTATTAACCAACTGTTAAATGTTAAACAACAATTCCAGCGTCTAAATTTAAGGGTGAGAAAACAAGACAGAAGAGAGGAGAACAAGATAAAGCTGGAAAGCTGGACAAGCCGAAGCTTTGCCACTTGAATCTTTTTAGTCGGAGAGATAATGGCTCTTCAAAAACAAGTTGAATAAGGTCTGTCAGACTCAGGTGACAAACACGTCAAAGTGATGCCCGGAACATGAACTTCAAGAGTTGACCTTTGTAACAAAGCTCTGAAGACAAATCCCTAAGACAGACTGACACAAAATGCTGTTCTTGCATCAGTCCAGACCAACACCCAGGTGTCAGTTTATGTTCCAGCTAACGCAGACTGATATAACCCTCTATAAATCCTCACAGAATGAAGGTTTTAATGCTCAGTGTTTTGCTGAAATTGTTTCAGAGAGGTTAGAAGGTCTCGCAGTGTTTTTCTGTTTTATCTAACTCGATGATTTCAGGCTAAATAGACGTCACACCTCTGTGTATAACACAATACAGTTGGTGATCTGTTTTGTTTTAATCACCACTGTGAGGCTGTTTACAGTTTTTTGCCTGGGAGCTGTAGGGGAAACATGGTGACACATCTGCACAAACACACACACAAACTCACACACACACACACACACACACACACACTTGTGTTAGTCATTATCAATTCACATATGCACACACACACGTCACGTCACTCACTCACTGACACTGTAGTTCGTCTGCCCCCGTACTCATGCACACACCAGCCTGCAATGCACGTGCCAACACCCCCATAAACGGTGTTAAATCTGCACCGTGTACAGCCCCAAATGCAATACGCCATCCGCCAGCCAGTTGCTAGGCAACACTGGAACTTGTAATAGCACTTGGGTATCATGGCCCACCACGGCGGTTGGGCTGGTGGTGGTGAGGGCGTGGATGGGGGTGGAGGGGAGGAGGGGTGAAGAGGTTTTTTTTTTTTTTTATTATTATTTATTTATTTATTTATTTATTTAAAGCAGGAGCCTCTGGGGATGTGGCGGGTGAGGAGATGGGGGGTTGGGGGAGGGGAGTGGGGGGGTGATGACGGTCACTCTTCAACTGGTGCTCACATTCATACTTGTTAGCTCCTCCTTCTTCAACCACCCAACCATCTCCTCATCCATTGTGGGATGCAAACAGCCAACAGTAAAGCTATTTTCTGAAAAGAGCAATTCAACACAAGGGGCTGTGGTATTAGATGAGGGGGTGGAGGTTGGGGGTGACAGAGCAGCAGGAGGAGGTGAGGAGACATCATATCTTCTTATCTTTTTCCAATATGTTCTGACAGTGGTGAGGACAAACAACAAACTAGGACTACGAAAAAATTAGCATTGCTTTAAAAAAACACAGAAATATGTATATAGTCTTCCATGTTTTGTTTTTTTACTGAGAAAAGAAGCGAGATATCATAGCTTCAGTGTCAAAACAGGACAGTATGTGAATAAAAAGAAAAATAAATATATAGTATAATACATAAGAGTAAGATGTGAAACAATTAGTTGACAGATTGATCAACAAAAAAAAAAGTTGATCTATCATCCTAATCATCTTTAAAAACAGATCATTAAAGACTTTAAAGACTCTTGATTCATTCATTGATCAAATACGACTTTCTTGATATTTCTTCAAATGTCTTGCTGTTTCAAACTATTTCTGATCAAATCCCTCATAATGTGTGAACAAAATATATAAAGAAGGAATCCTCATTCTCAAAAACTCATTTAGTTAATCAGTTATTGTTACAACTTTGGTAGAAAGACAAAAAAACAAGATAAAAGAGGAGAAGTTAAAAGATTTAACAGCACATTATTTTGAATCAGTCACAGACGAACTGATGATGAATTTAGGAAATGATCCACGAGTAAAGAAAGACCTGGATCGGAAAAAACACAGTGTGTCTTATACATGTGGAGGACCAGAGAAGGATTTGGTTGCAAATCTGCTTTCAAGCAGTTGAAGCTGCCAACACTTCACCCTCCAACTCCCATGTGATAGTCTCCTGCTCCATCCTTCATCCCTAAGAGGCAACCTGGGAGCTGGTTTGTCAAGCTTAGTCAAGCTTACTGTACCTTCTGCCTGTGGCCACATAGGACTCAACTAACCACCCCAGTAGAAATAGCAGTGCTTACTGGAGCTCGACCATGCCAAAGGGGGCAATTTAAAAAACCTTATAATCACATGAGAAGAAACGTCTCTGGCTTGATAATTAGCAGTGGCGAATGGGGGATATCTCTGATGCTGTTTGGTTTGGCTGCAGCGCAATAGTATAATGGGCTTCTTCATTATCCTGTTTCCAGTCGTCTCCAAAGCACTTTCAGGAGTAATAAAACACATACATTCATAATTCATGCAGAGTTTTTTTAGGGTAAATAGTCCTTCGTCGTCTGTCAACACTGTCTATGCAAATTCACCCACGATCGTGCATAATAGTGTTGTTTTCAGTTGCAGAAAAGCTAAACTGGAGCTAAACTGGTGCAAAAGTTGAAGGAATAATTTAATATTTTGAGGTATACACTTCAAAGCCAAACTAAGCTGACTAGCTAGCTATATTTACTGTTTTAAATTATAAACAGTTGATCAATTTTCCACTTCAGAAAGTGGACTGAGAGGTGACTGATGCTCTCACATGTTTCTCCTCCTCCGCTGTGGAGCACTCAGATCAAACACCTAATACAGCAGGTCCCTCAGCGGCAACAATAGTGACGGAGCGACAAAGTCTGAAACTGTACGCACCAGCACAGGCCGCTCAGGCATATCTGAACACGGACCATTTGTTTTTATTTCACCGCTGTGCCTCTCTAACGCAGCTCACCATCGGCCTTTATGGCCTCTGACAACTCATGTGACAAATAGCCCCCAGGCCTCGTCTCTCCTGATACCTCAGCTCCCTTCACAATCTGCACTTCCCCCTTTGATGATGATTGTCTGGTTGCAAAGACTGACCGTGTGCATCAGCCATGGGGAAACACTGTCTGCCATCAGGATCTACCAGCTGCCAGCGTCAATCATCACATCCGTTTCAAAGCCACTGTTTGTGTGTGTTGCAGTGAAACCATGCCACCCTGTGGAGGGAAGCGCTCCAGAGCACATCAGATTGATGAGGTTTTGCCACCTTAGTCTACATCTAACGTTGGATTTCGGAGCAAAACCTCCCCAGAGAAGAACTGTCTTCTTTGTTTTTTTTTTCCCTGAGTCTTTAGGTCAGAGAGCTGGATGAGATATAAAGCAGCCGTGTCTCGCTGGTGGACATGTTGGCAGGACGGACGCTCACCGAGACGGCAGCTCGGAGCTAAGTCCTCTGGATGTTGATCGTGTTGCCATCACTATGTCGAGATGCAGTTTTCAGTTGAATAATTGAGCGCTGAGCAGATTTTTGTAGATTTCTTCCCCATCGTGAAACTTTACGTCAAACTACAAGTACAGGTGAAGTATTCCTGAGTGAGTTTAATCCACCACATTCACTTCTATTTTACTTGTTTGCAAGAAACAGTTAATTAGGCCAAATTCTTCCTGCACCCTAGTTACATACTCGTGGCTCTGACCTGATCTGCGTGACGTCTGGCACTGAGACGAGGCCTGCTGAACTCGAGATAATAGGTAATTAATAACCACACCTTCCCCGCTGGGCTGCAGGTGGGTCGATCATTGCTTTGCAAACTTTCAACCCAGAAAACAGTTTTTTTTTTAATATCCTAGACTTGAGAAGAGACATAGCACATATAAAGAGACAGAAATAAAGTCAGCAGTCAAGGACACTTGTTGCTAAGTAGAAAGTCAAGGTATTTTGGTCAAGAAGAATGGAACTGATCTCATGTTTGTATGCTAAATATCAAGCTAGTACAGTTAGCCAGTTAGCTTAACTCAGTTTAGTATAAGTAATCAATTTATCACCAAATAAACTGGACAAACTGAAATGTAATGATGTAATGATACATGTTGATTCAATGATTCAATTCAGTTTTAGTATATATTATACAAGTGATTAAGTTTCTGAGTTAGGTTTAAGAGTTAAGTTTCACAGATTATAATTACTGCAACTGGATTTAGACAAATGTTTCTGTGAATGTGGCAAAGCGATGAAAAAAGATGAATAAAACTGTTAAACCTCTGAAGTAGTTCTTACTTGGAGGGATTTTTTTGCTTTCATTTTTTTTTCCAGTTTACAATTTTATTGTACAACTTTGACACAAAATAGAAGACAGAATAAAATAAGAGGTCGGTGGCTTCAAATGATAAAGTACAGACGTTAAAAGTCTTTACTAAAATCCCATGGAGGAAGTTTGGGATGAACTGGACAGAAGGTGAAAGCAAAGTAACGTAAAAGTGCAAAATATTTGTGGAAAATTCTGCAACAGCGTTGACAAAAACTTTACTAACAAAGTTTAATTTTCATTGTAGAAAGAATGAGTGTGTGCACCAACTGAACCAGTGAGTCAAAAGTTTAGATGAAATTTTTAAAAATCCATGTCTGTCCTAAAGATTCATGTTAAAGCTTCATTGTGTGATTTAGTGACATCTAGTGGCCATTCTGCACATTGCAGCCTATTTTCTCCATTGCTTGTCTTGTCTTGTTTTCAATCTATGGTTTTATTTTTGCTGACAAGTTCTATAAAAAAACAAAAATAAATTGATCAGTATCAAGTGTGTAGCATCATATGCCTCCATTGTTTACCAGCAGCTAATGAGAACACAGTAATCCATACCTTTGCACTGTGTGACCTGTTCCATCACTTGGATGAACATGGGAACACAGTAGTTTATTTTGGATCAATCTCACACCCACCATCAGTCTACTGTGTATGTGACTCATGAGCACGGCCCAACTGTTTCAGGAAATTACAAAGCCATTTTTAAATATGGCCAAGAAACAGTCTGGCACCTAATCTGCAATTTATTTATTTTTTTTTTGGATTTTGTTTGGTTTGAACAAACAAGGTGCTGGAATAGATTGAATTGTTTTTAGCTGTTTCCATTTGTTTCCAGTCTTGATTCTGAGCCAGTCTAGTCGTCATCGTCTCTAGCCGCTTCTTATTTTCTGTTCAAACATCAGACTAGTATAAATCATCTCATCTTTAGTTTGGGTCGATGGTGTTTTTTTTTTTTTTTTTTTATCTCGAAGCTAGTTCACGATTTGACTATTTAAACTCGAAGTTAAAATCCTCTGTTGGAGAAAATCATTAGATGTAAATTTTTTCTTTGGTCTTTGTTGAGAAGTGATTGAATTAAAAGTGACTTCATCCCACCTGGGTTTTACTATCAGCAGGTGGAGAGAAGAGGCTGTGATCTCCCTGGATTATCTTGCCACAGGCAACGAAGAGTTCAACATCTGGTCAGAAAGACAGAGAAATACTCACCTCACAGCAAGAGATAAGAGATGAGAGACGGAATATATATATATATATATATATATATATATATATAATGATTAAATCTGCAAAACTGACATTCAAACACAGGTGCAACTTCACTGTGTTGCACTAATTAGCAAATGTTAACATACTAAACTGAGCTGATTTTCATGCTGTAAACATTAGTATTAAACCTTCAGCGTGGTTGTGAGCTCTTATTTTGGGAATCTAATATTAGAATACATTAATGCTGGTCTAATTTGTAGTTGCAGTATCATTGAAAAGCAATGATTTCAAAATCCATGAGAATAATTATACCATAATATCAGTTGATATCATTTTCCCCGCAAAAAAACCTGTCTTGATAGAACAAGCTAATACAAAAGGTTAGAGATGCACTAGTTTTCTGTGATGGCTGATAAATGAATGCAGACATGAATCAGTGTGGGTGCAGCTGAGCTGTAGCCGGTCAATGATTATCTTAGTGTCCAACACTGACCATTTGTGATGTGTCTGTGTCGCCAGCTGGAGAAGCTAAACTCGGTTTATGCTGCTGCGTCTTTTTATAGCTCACACGGTTTGAAGGAGTCTGGAGTTTAGAGAAGCAGCGTGCAAGAAGAGTGTGTGGAGTGAATGAGTGAACGCTAAGTGTGAGTGTTTTCAGAAAAAAAAAAAAAAACACAAAACAAATACCAGAGTGAACACTGAGCTGTGTCTGTGTGAAGCCCCGGTGTCAACTTACCCGTGTGACCGACTCTTGAGGCTGATTTCGGGGACGACGCGCTGCCATGGAGCGGTGAGGCTGCGAAACATGGAGGAAGAGTTTCACTGCTGCACTTCACTCACTTTCAACTCAAACTTGTTACTTGTTGCATGTAGATTTGATCGATGTATGATTTGATTAGTTATATACATCATGTCAACAAATCTGCAAATAATAAGTAATAACAATAAGTTATCAAGCATTAATTTGAGTTATATCTTAATATTAAATATGCATGATCATATTTAACTATTACACATCCATGTTTAACCTACTGACAGTACTAACCCACATACAGTGTTTACTTAAGCACCAGTTAGTATTTCATTGTAAGTATTTTAAATAATTTACCAAAAAAGATGTAGTCCTGGTTTTAAAATACACTGATGCAGTTTGACAACCTCTTGATGGATTTACTGTAACTTATTAATAGAGTTTCATAGGTGAAAGATGTAAAATATCCCATTAAAAGTTCTTGATTTCCTTTCAAAAAAGAATTGATGATTTAATGTTAGTAATTTTGTTCCTTTGTCTTTGATCCCAATAGACGAGCTACTTTGGAGCATTACAAGGCAGCCATGTTGCTGAGTGGTGTGGGTGATGCTCTTGGATACAGGAACCAGTTATGGGAGTACAATGAGTCTGGACCAGCTATTCACCAGGTCAGTACAGGACCAGTATGAAAGAAGTCATAATGTTTGAAAAATGGTTCCAGATTTGAAGGGGGGTCCTAGATGGAGTTTCATGTTTGGATTGTTGTTGTTATCAATGTCTGAATTGCTGAAAAGTTGTTTTTAAAGTTCTATTTTAACCTAAATATTGGTGTTTGTAGGAGCTGAAAGAGCTCGGTGGTCTGAAGAACATCAAGGCTGAGCTGCCAGACTGGCCCGTCAGTGATGACACAGTTCTCCATCTGGCTACGGCTGAAGGACTGGCGACCGGTGAGGTCAAAATCACACTGAGAGCCTGTTTCTTCTCTCCTCTTCCTGTCTCTCCGTCGCTCATTTTCTTTAGAACGAGGGGTTGATTGAATTGATCTGATAGTTGTTGTCAGTCTGATGAGGTCTCATCAAGACACACACCACACCCTCCTCCTCAAGAGCCACAAATAAAGGTTAAATCTAATTTCTAGTCTCGCCTTGATTTGCTGCTCTATTACGACTCTGCACAAGTGGAAGAAAAATGGCAGAAATTCAACTTGACCTTTACTGTGATAAGGCAAACAAGCAGCCTTGTTAACAGATGCTACATCTTTTAAAAAATGTTAATATGGACCGGCTGTGCACTTTGAACATTTTAGCTCAGTGTTGTTCACCTCACAGGGAAGATGGGGGAGGAGCTCCTGCATGAGGTGGCTGCTCGATACGTGGAGGGGATGAAAGATATGGAGGGGAGGAAACCAGGGCCTTCGAGCATTCTGGGTAAAAGAGAGGCTTCATTTCTCAATTATTCATCAGCAGCAGTGGCTGATGTCTGACTGTCTGACTCTTTTTTTTCTTTTCAGGAGTGTCCCAGTTGAAGCCTGGGGAGGAAGGAGGTTACAGAGTGGCCTATAACCCTGAGGGGACGGGATGTGGAGCGGCCATGAGATCCATGTGCATCGGCCTTAGGTGAGACCCTTGTCCTGAGTATAAATACTTAATGACTCATTCTGTTAATATCAACCTCTCTATTGTCAAGGTAGAAACTTTGTATTTTGCCCAAGTCCTCTGTGGGTTTGGTTATTATTTTTTAATTGTCACTGACCTTGCAGACGACTGCTGCTTTCCTGAGCAGGTACAGAGCATCTTAATCACTAAAGCATCTTTATTGTGCAGTAACAGTAGTTAGTGTGTGTAACGTCTTTGTAAGTCACAAAGTGATGCTGAATTAATTATGAAATATTCTAATACACCCTATGGCTAAACACACACGAAGATAATGAGGTACAAGGACTCACACATTAAGTAACTATATTAATTAAAGGTCTGTGAGAATGAAAGTGTCAGGTATAGTTACATAACACAAGAACCACATAGTAACATCAATATAATCTTCATATAAAAACCCATTTTAAATGTTAACATTTTTTCAGAGTAAGAGTTGCTCTTCTCATGTTACAGTCACAACTTTAAACGTTAAGGTCAGAGCCCAAAATAACTCTGAAGTTCCTGACTTCACCATAATTTAAATAAGAAGAAGGGTAAAAAAAAAATATCCCTCTTCCATTCAGAAGTTTAGTTTTGACTGAACAATGAGTCATTTCCTTTCTGTTTGACTTCTATTATAAATTCAATATCTTTGGGTTTTGAGCTTCCCTTTAGGTTTGAAAGTCTGGATTCTCAAATGACAAATCAGTTATTAAAAGCAGTTGGAATTCATTTTCAGTTCAACGCTCTGAGCTCATCACTGTTACTCATACCTGCGTTTTTCCAATTGTTTAAAAAAAAAAAAAAAAAAACAAAGGAACTGTTCATGCAGGTTCTTTTGTAAGTGAAGTAGTGTTATTAAAAACTGCACAATGCACATCTACATGCCTGATGACGCCTGAAAATCTTACATTTACACTGGAGTCACACAGCAGCTCTTACCCACAGTCTTTTCCAATAAATGCCGCAGTGGAATAAGTGGACATTCTGTGATCACTATGCAGAAAACAACTAAATAAATAACAGTTTCAGGGTTAAACATGAGCCAGAAGCAGCAAGAACGTTTTGTGGCATCTATTAAAGCATGAAAAGAAGCAATTATTGTTAATATAATTTATATCCAGACAGAGGACTGATACAGAATACTTAAAAACACATTTCTCAGCTGTGCGATGGACCTCATTAGGTTTATGGAGAGAATTTGAGCTAAATATGCTCCATAATAAGAACTGGTGAGGACTTTAATACTTTGTGACCACCAGGTATCCAAAGCCTGACCAGCTGCTGTCGTTGGTGGCAGTCGCCGTGGAGACAGGGAGGATGACCCACCCTCACCCCACAGGTTTCCTGGGAGCCGTAGCGTCTGCACTTTTTACTGCCTACGCCGTCCAGCGCCGGCCAATCACGACCTGGGGCCTGGGCCTGATCAACGAAGCCTGTCCAGTAGCGAGGAACTTCGCTCAGGGTCGAGGATACGCCGTGGAGGAGACGGAGAGAGACTGGGGCTACTTCTGTGACAAGTGGCAGTGGTACAATGCTGTTGCGTTGTATTTAGAACCAGGTTTCCAACATCAGTGATTTCCATTAGCCTATTTCAGCCTCAAGGTTAATAGATGATGACATGAGATTTGTATGAAAATGCCAGAGGTCACTTCAAGTACAGCAGCGTGACGTTACAATAACAACATCCACTTTGACTCCGGCATTATGTGTACTTCATTCAAACAGGATGTTGGGTCAGGACATTATGTAGGAGACAAACAGGATAATCTCTTACCTCTGCACACAGGTACCTGGATACCAGAGGTCTCTCCACCGGGGTGGGCCCGGTGATTTGGCCGCCTTCCTACGGCCCTGCTGAGAGAGACGAAGCCTACAAGAGCTTCAGCCTGTCGGGCTGGGCGGGACGCAGCGGTCACGACGCTCCGATGATAGCCCTCGACGCTCTGCTGGGAGCCGGGTCAGACTGGGAGGAGCTGATGAGCAGAGCAGGCTTCCATGGAGGTCAGAGATTAAATCAAAGAAATATCTTTGCTCTATTTTCTACACAAATAGAACCTGTTTTAACTTTAAACTTAACCGGTCATAACCCCGATGGATTTCAACTTACCTCTCATCTTGTTTTAAATAGACATTTTTTGCTCCTCAGACAAGCCATATGGACTGACTGTCTGGTCTGCACTCTAAGTGGTCCTCATCAGTCACTGTCTTGAGAACTGTGGCCGCTTTGTAGAGCCTGCATCAAATGAAGTGTAACAGAAACTTATTTGATGCAGTGGTTACTGAGCAGACAGTCTTTACCATAATGGCAGTCATAAAGGTAATGATGATGCAGTCAGTGGCGTTCATGTCTGAAGTTATTATGATTAAATGATGACTGGACATAAATTCCCATGATTATAGTATTAACTCCATAATGCACTGATTTACAGGCACACGTCTTCTCAAAAACTGAGCTGAAGCATTAAATATTGAAAAGACTTCCTGATGCGACGCAGTAATAAGTGTTAAATCAACAACTCAATATCATCCCTGGGTTTATTCTCATCTTTCTTTTCCTGTTCAGGCGACAGTGACAGCACAGCTGTGATTGCTTGCTGCTGCTGGGGTCTCCTCTACGGCACACAGGGGGTCCCCGAAAGCAACTACTCCAACCTGGAGTACAGGGACCGACTGGAGCGCTGCGCTGAGCAACTTTACGCCCTGTCGCACTGAGGCCACCGGGGCTCGCCGTGCTGACGGAGTGTGTCCTAACACATTACACCAAGGGGGAAAGTAGGCCACACACTCTGTGACACATTGACGTAGAGCTAGCTGCTGCTCTCAGTAGTACATCGATCTAGGGCGCTGTCACTGAGCCATAAAGTGTGGTGTCATACACGTCCCAGTAACCTAAAGTCACATCATTTCTGCCACAACAAGGACGGTGTTGCCTCATGATATTGAGGCTGCTGTATAAAGAGGGGTCCCCCTAGTGACTGTTTTATATTAACATGCAGTTGTACTACTGAGTGGAACGAATCTAAGCTAATGAGAATGTGGAGAGAATACAAAAAGGCCTTTGGGAGTTAATTACTTAGTTTTGTTAGCCTGACATAATCGCAAATGCTTAGTGAGCTTCTAATTAAGTGTGCTCTTGTTATTGTCTAATGAAAAAATTATTTTCTGTCTCATTATAAAAAAGCGTTTTAAAGCGTCACTTCATGCAGAGAAGAAGCAAAACTGTAACTGCAATATTCCAAAACAGGCATAATTAATGATATAATAAATTAAACAAACAGAGGTTTGTAGTTGAGTTGAAAACTTTATTTTTTGGTCATTGTTGTTTTAATATTTTTTTTGTCCATCTGTCCTTTTATTTTTTTTTATTAATTATATTTTCCTACAGGAGAAGAAGGGCAAAGGGATGGTTTTTACTACTGGATCAAGTTTAAAAAAAAAAAAGAAAAGAAAAAAAAAAAAAAAAGTAGATTTGCTAAAAATCCCCTCTCCTCTTCAAATCCCTCCTTTGATGCTGTAGTCATGAGAGTCCCGCGACAGTCTGTGGTTTGTGTCATGGTATTTCCGAAAACCCCACAAGGCTTAAAAACACACTGCTGGAAGATAAAGTGTCTGCTGCTGTTTTTCATCTTTTTCCTCCTTATTTTTTACTTTAAATGGTCCGCCCAGCAAGGTGCCCCATGTCTGAAAAAATGGAGGGAAAAAAGTTGGAGAGAAGAGCCTGATAGCAACAGGGGTTGGGGGATCGGACACTGCCACCGTCGTCTGCCACCTTCGTCGTTAGCATTTAAAAACGTCCTGCTCATCTGGGGCACGACGCCGTCATTTGCACTGATGAAAAACGTTACAGCAGAAAAAAATAAGGTGCTGTGAGACTTTTGTCCTCTTCTCTCCACAGTGCCATCTTGTCAGTTTTTTCTTTCTTTTCCTCAAATGAGTCGCGTTCAGTCTGGGCCTCACATCCAGCAGGAAGAGGAGATGATGGGGCTCATTCCAGGGAACATTTTGGGAGAGTTTGGAGGTAGAGGGGGGGTTGGGGAGGATCTGGAGGTTTCTAGTTTCCAGGCGGATGGAAGGGAGCAGGGTGTGTCTGTACCTGCATTGCTGTGGTAAACAAAAAACAGATATTGTAAATCTTGCACTTCACACAAACTCACAATCCAATTTATTGAGCGGTCTTGACGTTGTGTCTCGTACCTTGTGGATGTCCTATGTAGAAATGTTGGTGTGCTCCTTGCTGAGGTCCGTGCTGAGGGTGCTGGGGCACTGATCCGGGGCCCTGCTGAGGAGGCGGCTGCAACATCACCAACTGACCGTGACCATGGCTCCCCGAGTGGTGGGGTCCCGACATGGGTCCATGAGCCTGGGGAGGGAACCAGGAGATTGAGAAGTTTAGATCAAGATGATAAAACATTTCAGATGAACACTTAGAGGAAAAAAAAAAGATGCACAAGAAGGAAGAGGAAGCATACCTGTGCTATCTGTCCCAGGGGGTATGAGGGTGGGATCGCCTGGTGGCTGTGGATGCTGTAACCCTGAATGGGGTAAGAGCCCTGTGGAGATGTGTGGCCGGGAGGCATGTTGGGTGGGGTGGGTGCTGACAGGGGACCTGAGTGGTACAAGGACTGTGGCTGTGGGCCTGACTGCGCATTCTGAAAGGAGAAATTATAATGTCAACACAACAAATCTTATACCAATCATCTGAAGAGCTGGATCCTGCGCAAATGTGAGCCCTTCTGAGGACCTGTGCTTCCTCCACCCTTTATGTAGGTATGTCTCACCTGTCCTGGGCTAGGTGCAGCGTGCTGAGGAGGAGGCTGGTTGCCTGTTGGGGTACTGGAGGGCTGAGGCTGATGCACTGCTCCCTGAATGGTGGGAGAAAGACTGTGGACCTACAGAGAAAAAGAGATGGTCAGTGTCAGGAAGACACTGGAGCATTTAATGATATTTCATTAACCGTTCTGTGAGTTTTTGGTTTCACTCACCGTAAATGCCCTGCTGTGGTCCTTGAGGTCCGTCTCCCTGTGCCTGGAACTGGGGGCCTCCTGGGGTTCCCAGGGCTTGTGGATGGGGACCACCACCTTGACCCATTATCCTGTTTCCTGCACCCGGTATCATGGGGTACATCTGGAGATGGGAGAGAAGAGAAGAATTAAGTTATTATAATTTTTTATTATAAGGAAATACATATTTAAGAGCTTTACATGTGCTTTGTATCCACCCCCAACCGAGGTTTAGCCCATCTGCTAACCATTTAAAACCTGAATTAAATCACAGTCGGGTGTCCTACCTGTCCAGGGTAGGGAGTCATAGCCTGGAGGACCTGCTGCTGGCCGTACTGCTGTGGGTTGTACTGAAGGTAGGACTGAGGGTATGGAGATGCTACCAGCGGGGCCCCTGCTGCAGAAGGTGTAGCTTGCAAAATGGGGGGTCCTGAAGTACCATGATCAGAGCGTTGAGCCACAACTGGGCCTGGTGGGAGTGAACAATGAGGTCAGCAAAACGTTTTGAACACGTCTCAGTACTGGAAATTTGATAAAAGTGTGATTTAAGTGTGATCGTGCATCTGTTGTTCGACGGGGAAAAAAAACTCAGACATACAGCACAGGAGAGGAAAACAATGAATTTACCTTTGGTCCTTTGGTATTTTCCCTGGTTGACTGTAGACATGGTGTACTGGTACATTGGTGGTGGCTGAAACAGAAATGATCAGGAAGGGTAACATGGGCAGAAATACATTAGTTAGTTGCCAGGACAAAAAATATCTTTGTTGGTCATTTTTAAAGCAAAAAAAAAAGCCTCATTCACAAATGTCAAGAGGAACAAAGAAGAATAACATGAATGCATGAATGTTCAGAGGATTTACCTGCACCGGGTGGATCTGTGTAACGTAAGAAAGGTAGGGGGTAGTGTAGAGTTGTCCCTGTCCTCCTGGGTGCTGAATGACCACTGGGCTTGGAGGAGTGGGTCGAGGTGGAGTGGGCGCGGTGTTGGGCTTCGTCTGCATAACAAACAAGAACTCGTGTCACTGAGCAAAAACACGCAGTTTGAAAAAAACTTCCAAATCTCCAGGTCCTGTCTCATATCACTGCAACAGCTGTTGTCACAGAACTGGGTCAGGCCTGTGGCTGTTGCTCGAGTGTTTTCCCACACAAAGGTCTTAAATTCCCCTTTCTGCGCCAAAAATAGCTTAATAAATCAGAGCCCATACTTTTCTGCCATGTTTGTGCTTCTGTAACTTGTGTTCAGTATTTTTATTCATTTTGACTTTTTTTGGTTGTAAATTTCCAGTTACGTTTCAAGGCCAGGCCAAGACCAGGTTTATCACCGTCTGTCAAAGTTTTGTTTTCTTTTGCACAAAAATGAAGGAAAACAAGTTGAATCCTCTTTACTACTATTACCACAACTATAAATTCCCTGATGTACTTTGTATACTCCTCTCTTGCTTTGGCCCAGCTTGTTTGCATGTCAAGGGTTTAACAACGATAAATTTTCATACCATAGGCATCGGAGTCTTGTTGGGATTGAACTCCTTAGCGTTGGGGTTTAAGGTAGATTTCTTCACTTGGCTAGAAGATTTTGAAAAAGAAAAGAAAAAGAAAAATTGTGTTCATAAAAGACAGGTCAGGCGGATTAAGTATTTTATTATGAGAAATTTCTAATCCTTTTTTAAACTCACTCTGTCACACCCTCCGTTCGTTCCGTGGTCTCAGACCTGACCTCATCGCTTCCCGGGGTCCTTGCTGGCTGTGGGGCGGCTGGCGACTGCCTGTCTGAGACGGGTGTCGAGGCGGCAGCGGTGGCTGCTGAGGCTCCGGGTGTAGCCGTGGCGTCCTTTGTGGCGTCCTCAGGAGGAGCTGGCGAAGGCTGAGGTTGTGGTTGTGAGGCGTTGGGAGCTGCAGGTTGAGCTTGAGGTTTGGGGTCTGAAGCCGGGTGAGCGTCTGATGACGAAGGCTGGGCGGCGCTGGGCTGGGCGGCCTCGCTGACGGCAGGAGGGGTTGCTGCTGCCGGAGAGCTGGGAGAACTTGAGTTGCCTCCACTCGGCTGAAGCTGGAAGAAAGAGAGCGAGTAAAAGTAAGTAAGTATAGAGACATCAGGAAGGACGGGGTGATGTTAAATTAAAGGCATGTTAATTCAACTTAGATGAAGATGAAACAAGTGGCCTACAAGAAAGAGCTATAACAGATTTATGATTATATAAAGAACTATGCCAGAAAAGAAATTAAAGAAAATATATATTGCACAAATCTCAAAATATTTCTTGTAGTATTATCGTCCTGACAGAAGAGAGAAAATCCATCTTACAAGTCTCTAATATACAAGTAAGATTTAATATAGACCAACTAATGTCCAGTGTTATTACTGTTAATGGTCACAACCAAATAAATGAGACGTGAGTGATTTTTTCGGAGGGTGAAGTCAGACACCGGTGATGTCTCAGGACATGACCTCTTGATTGGTCACAGATTTTCTAATTTCACACCTCACTGAAAGGCGACTCAACTCTTACCCTGAACTCCTTGCCAAATTTCCGCAGCTCCTCAATCTGTGACCTTTGCTGCACTGAGGGAGCTGTGTCGGGGAAAGAGGAAACAAAGGTTAATGAAAGTGT
This sequence comes from Polydactylus sextarius, assembly GCA_016801845.1. Lineage (NCBI taxonomy): Eukaryota > Metazoa > Chordata > Actinopteri > Polynemidae > Polydactylus > Polydactylus sextarius. The sequence continues at coordinate 8,525,717 of CM028920.1, read as the reverse complement.
GATATTTTCATTAATTTTGAGGAATGTAAACTCGGTGCATCCTCTCAAAAACGCTCAGGGGGCAAAGTTGTGCGACTTATTTTGCCATATTTGGCTGCAAACGCACCTTTACTGCTCTTGCTTTCCTCTGTGCTGCTGGGGCTTTCAGCCGAACGTTCTTTTTTGCTGCTGCAACGAGAATCGCATTCACTGTAATGACGAGAACAAACGACAAGGTAATTAGTTGAATTGCTTCATTAGGTTCCACCTTCAATACTTTGTGTTACTTTCTGCTCCCGTCATTAACGGGAAACAAATGGTTTTGACATTGATTGTAAACTCAGAAGAGTAAAACCAGAACAGAAGGCGAGAGGAGAGACTGTACCATCTACAGGGAAGAGAGGGGCGGGTCCAGACGTCTTCTGGGCAGGCAGTGAGACAGAAGATGTGTCTAGGTAAGGTGTGTCCTGGGAAGAGCCTGATTTAGGAGAGCGAGTAGCTGCAAGGACGCGAGGGGAAAAAAATGTTAAATGTGAAGATAAATGTGAAGTTTCAGGTTAAATCCATCAATAATATTGAAACCGTTTTACGAAAGCAGTTGACTGGTTTTGAGTGCAGCTTCTACCTGTTGACTGAGTGTGTGAGTTTGGAGTGCGGGCTGTCCTGCTCGACTGTGGAGGTCTTTGGGCTTTAGGGGACGTTCTGGCAGCGACTGAAAACACAAACGAATATCCTTAATTATACAACCATGCACAGATGCTGTTACAACACTTTGTGACACAAGTTCAGACATTCACCTCCATTAACAGGTCTGCCGGCGTCAGACAGCGAGTGTGGGAGTGAGTGGGAATGAGGAACTGTGTGACCGTGTGGGGCGGGGGGGCTGGCTGGAGACGGGGCAGCAGAAGCAGAGCCTGGTGTCGGTGCTGATCCACCAGGAGAGGCAGGTGTGTACGGGCTCGCGGGCCCAGAGGCTGGGCCGGGGCTGGGGCTTCCCTGGGGGTGGTGGGGAGCGTAGGCTCCGCCTCGGCCAGAGAGAGGGCTGTTTCTCTCTGAGGGGGAGACGCCAGGTTGTGGCCCCGCACCAGAGGGAAGTGGGGGTCTGGGAGAAGAGGAGGACGGAGGGGTGGAGCGGTAACCTCCGCTCAGGCGGTTGTGAGGCGGAGGACCGCCAGAACCTCTCTCGGCTCGCTCTCTCTCCCGGTTGATCTCTCTCTGGCGCTGAGGTAATGGAATGTATTTGCCCTCTCTAAAAAATAAAAAAATACACCACGAGATTGACACATGAATGATAAGAAAATACAATGACACAAAAATGACCTGGGCATAGAAACATAATGAAACTAATTCAGCTATGAAAATAGCTGATTCTCAAAGTTTAGTCTTGACACCGTCATCTCCAACTCTCTTAGTTGGGTGTGCTGATTGAGCTTTCAATCATATCACATGATCTTCCTCAGGAGATAGAGCTGGTCTATTCAAACTGATCATGAGCGACTTTAAAATGAGAAGACTGTGACTACTGCTTTGTTTCCTGAGCCAATGATGGACTCTGAACTTAAAGTTTTAAGACATGAAGAATCGCTTAAAGTGAGACAGTTAATGTGAAATGATGATGCAATTTTGTACAATTAAATATAAACAATTTATGTATTTTTTTATTTCCTTGTGCTCACATTTTTGCTAGTTACAGACTTTCAGGCTTAAACAATGTTTCGCTGTAATTTGAGGTGGTGCAATACTTTTGTTGACGTCACGTTCTTTTGACAAGTTTCAGTTATGTTTTCCTAAAAGATGACGTTCTCAAATTAACTCCCACAACTTAAAAGTGATGAAACTTTCTGAAAGTCCCCACTCACCTGTTGCCGGCTCCAGGGCTGTCTCGGCCTCTTTCGCGGTCTCTGTCACGAGGACTCTCGCGTCCCCTCTCCCGATCGTTGCTGTCCCGCACCACAGCGCTGTACTTGTCTTCCTCGCTTTTGCCTTCATCGTTTTCCAGGTTGACGCGGTGGCGATACTGAGGGCTCGACTCAATCTCACTGGCCAGGCGAGCAGCGCGCGCCTCCCTCTGCCGATATACCTCGGAGTTGCCTCTTTCCAGTGGTACACTGGGCATCGAGAGAGACAAATGGGACAAAGAAACAAATGATTTCACCATCTTAGCCAAGGACACTTCTCTTAGAATTTGCTGAAGCTGACTTTATCTATTTATCAAGCACAGCTACAGTCGAAGAGATGCTGTAGCCAACTGTAAGAAAAGATGGTTTGCAAGTTTTTATTCCCTCAAAGTGACACATCATCTGATTAGAGTAAACGTCCTTCCTCTGATTTAAGCTGTACTCGCGTGCTCGTGCTTGACTCGTGCAATCAGCATGAGTGGTGCAACGACTGGTTATGTGGTTATGGCGTAAACTTGTAAAATCCCAGTCAACAGTCACATGACTAGACACCTATGTTATTGTATGACTGCACCACCGCTAACACAGTTTCACTTGTGGGTTTGAGCTTATGACAGAGATGTAAGCAAATTTAATCATGGAAATACAAAACCTACATCTTAATTTAACATATATATGTAGGTCAGATAGGCAAACTTATGAAACTGATCATATTTTACTAACAAACTATACTTGTCTGTTTGATAACTAACAAATGAATGCTATCCTCTATTCTTAAATGATTATTTATATCATAAGAAAAGAAAGAAACTCATTTGTGTAATTAGTTTTTATGGAAACTCACGTATACATGGAGAGGCTGGAATCATACGTTGATGTGACTCCATACTTTACTTCATTGAAACGGAACATCTCATTCGCGTCCCAGCCGTTGGACTGAGGAGAAACGACGGGTGTTTGTTATTATTTCCATCTATAACAGCCATTTAAATCATTAGGTGGTTAATTGGCGTTTCTGTGTGTGAGACAAAAGTGACTCACTGCGTCGTTCTCCAGATCGTAACTTTCTCCGTTGCTGTCTCCTCCCTCCCATCTCTGCAAAACCTTCTCCTTGTGTTCTCCGTTGACACGGGTGGAGGTGATGGCTGTGTCTGTGAAGGTGTCTAGAAATCAAGAACACAATATCAGATGGGACGAGATGAGGTATTCTAAAAATGGCAGGATTTGTCCACATCCTAAATTTGGTTTCAATTCAAAATATTAAATAATTCGATCCTTCCTTTACAAGGAAGTGTAAGTCTATAAATTTGCCGCAGGCCTGTGTTTGTTGCCTTCTCGGATGTTTACCCCACCCTCCAGCATGTGTGTGTTTATACCTCTGGTGGCGTAGTTGAGGTCAACATCTCTGCAGATCATTGTCACAAGGTCTGAGGGGCTGAAGACCATAGTGTCAGTGATGTCTTCCCTCCGTGGTGGAGTTGATCCGTCCTCGTCATTGCGTTTGTGTACGGCGTCCACAGCCAACTCACACTAAGACGCAAACATTAACAAGGTAGAACATATTTGAAGACCATGTGACAGCAGGAATCAAGCAACTAAAGAATCTTGACAGGTGTGAACCACTCCACTGACGGGATTATCTGTGGTGCTTCTTCAAACTGGCAGAAGGAAGTGTGTGCTTCTTACCCGAGAACTTAGAGTCTTGAATATGCCTTCAAATACACTGCCATTCTTCACTCTTATGTCACAGGTAGAACCCTGAGAGAAAGTGAAATTAATTAAAACCTTTTCAAAGCAGGTGAATCATTTTCATTTCACAAACATTTCTGTTTAAATTAGTAGCACACAAAGAATCTGCCATCTATCACCACAAAAGTAATACATAGGAAACTGCTTGGGACCACAGTTACTCATTCAGTGGTCATGTGGCTCAAAAAGCTTGTGACAGGATCATACAATTGTCTTTTACCACATGACAACATATGGAAAACATAAAACTAGGGCCACAGCATACAACTGTGAGCTGTCATACTCTTAGGCACTCTTCCAACTTATTTGTATGAGGTTGTGGACTGCCACAGTGTGTGATGACTTCTGTTCACTGTGACTGTGACTTCTGTTCACACGCAAGTTCACTGTGTGCACACATGCACCATATGATATTTTCCCCTACTCACGACACCATGGCTCACCGACTTATTTTCCCCTCCCTTTCTCACTCTGCTCAGGATTAGGGACTTTTACAGCATGTAACTATTACCCCTGTTCTCATAGCAGTGGCTATGTTATGTGAAGGAGTCTTACATTTTCACCATGACCATTCAGACAAGACATAACGATGAGAGGGTCATGTCGCAGTTCGTGTCATTTTATCTATTAACTGGTCAATAGCCAAGATTTGGCTTTCATTATGCAATATTCAAAAATTTAATAGAAATGACTATAAATATACAAAAGTCAATTGGTTATAATTATTATTAAAATTATAATAATTATCCACCTATAATTATTAGTTAGAATTATTATATGCCTTGTGATAAATGTGACCTGGACAGACATGATCACTGTTTTCATTTCCAAACCAAATGACTGACATCCTTCTGTCAGGTGCTGTGACCTTTCACAGCCTTTGACAGACACAGCAGATCGTTAAAGAAAATGTTACTTAACAGCAGGTAGGTAGGTGACATTTTATTTCTTACTATTATGCAAGTATTGGGGAAGGAGTGAACATTGTTGATATTTTTTTTAGAGTACTCATCATAGTCTGGAAAGGACATTGACGAGCAGCCAAATGACTCACCACAACAGCTGTGAGGAAATGAAGCATTCTGGTATTGCTGTACACACCCTCGAAAACCTGCAAATGAAGAAGACATAAAGTATCGATCAAAACAAAAACATTACATAAAAACTTCCACGGTGTCCAGTCATACAAAATATTAGAGTGACACAGAGTTAACTGCTACATAAAATGACTTAATCTATTCCAAGGACAAGGACACACAGAATCACTGAAACTTGTTACACAAAGATGTTAAACTCAGACTGAACAAACTCTGTTAGACAGTTGACACAGGTTTATTTGTGAGATTTGATTTGACAGTACTTCACCAGGATAAATATTTTACTTGTTTCCAACGAATTGTATTTTTAATGAGCAACACAGGAGTAAATTGTAAACACAGGAGTAAATCACACATATTTCCAACTAATCCACTATCTGTGATATTACAACTAAACTATGCGGTCTGATAGGTGATGAACTGCGTTATTTCTGCTGAAATAGTGTGTTTGCATCCCAACTTTAGTGGGTGAAGATACTCACAGGAGACGACTGGAATGATGGCTTAGCCGAGGTTCTATTCCTGTGAGAGAAACAGCACCATTAAACATGTTAGTCTGCTTTGTAATGAAAGAAGTATAACTTGTTTTCAAAGCTCGTCAAGACAGTATCACATTCCACATAGCATATATACAAATAAGGCTGGCTAAAAAGAAAACTGACATGCTTACTTAAGAGGCCTGACAAGTTCCCAAATCAACATTTGGACAATGTTTACAATTCATGCTGGGCCCTTCACTGATTCATAAGCTCTATAAGCTGTCATATTTTCGCCCTAGATTTCCACCTGCCGTTTTCCTTTTTGAGGAAAAGAAAAGGGAAATTGATAGCTACGACGTTTAAATCACGTCAGCATCTTTGATGACAAACGGAAACACTGTTTAAAGAAACACAATAATCTCCACTGATATTTACTAAAAGGATTGTGATCAATGTCGACACTAATTGTTTTCTCCATAAGTAATACACACATAGCGTGGTATCACTGTTAGCCACACACACGGTTACAAAACAAAGAGACGAAGCTGACAAGAGTTTAGTAAACACACGCTTGTCCCAGAGCTTTAGACCCCCTACGTACTTGATATATAAACATTTCGATTAAGCTGTAATATTTCTACACCCAGCTTTTTTGTGGCTACAAAACATGTGTTGTTGTCATTTTCACAATTTTAATCGTCAATGTCGCTTCTCTGGCACTGACAGGCCAGATAAACTTTGTATCGTCTATGTGCTGATTTGCAACCTTAGCTTTCGCTTAAACTTGGGCCCACCTCAAATAATCGTCCTGTTTAATACGAGCATTCTGATTGGATTACACTGACTGTCAATCAAAAATAGACTGTTTTCATTGGACTACAGAGAGATTCTATTGCTGAGACACGCCCACTGAGCGCACAGCGCTTTAACCGGTAGGCCTCAGAGTCACAGGACAATCCCCGGACTGTCCTAACAGCAGACGCCGGCGCGCTTACCTCCCCGCTGGTGTCCTGTTGCCGCTGTTGATGCCGCTGACGGGAGAAGACATGCCGCCGGGGCCCGAGGTTCCGTTAGACGCTTTTCTCCCGCCGGAGCCGGGTTGCTGCTGTTGTTTCAGCATTGCGAAGCACAAGGCTTAGACAGTACCAAGTATAAACTAACTTATAAACACTGATATCTCCCGATGTAGAGCTGTTTAGAAGCGAACTATCTTAAAAAATATCACCTGTCCTGAGGAGCGCAGAGCCGGTGTAACCTCAATAATACCGGCTATTGTAGCTAATCTCGCTAAGTGAATATCAGTCGCTTGTGGCCTAAAATGTGAAGCCAAAACACCTCGCTATTTAAATTAAATGTAACATATAACTTAGCAGATTTTCCACGACTATCTACTTTATAACCAGAGTGGTTATATCAAAGTAAGCGACTAATAAAATGACACGAGTTTTCATATAATTATTTAGCAATAGCTGGCTAAGTTAGCATTAGCTTTGATCCTCAAGCTCACTTCGGGCGCTTTCCCTCCGGGATTTACTTTCTTCTCTTTGTCGCGTCGCCTTAACTCCGGCACCGCTGACCCTTCCGTTAAAAAATAAGGTCTTAGCGTCACTGTCAGTTGCCTTAGAAATTCTGATTTTTCAGGTTTCTTACTGAAAACCTGCTGCGGTCGGTCAACACCACCTCTCGGTAGGTTCACTTGACTCAATCCGCGCGCGGCTGAGTGGAAACCGGCTGGAAGGGGGAGGGGGCGTTGACGTGCGCGTGCGCGTTTGACCCACTAGTGAGCGCGCGTACGTGAAATAATGTGTGCATCGAATCGATATTTTTTGATTGATCCTATCTCTGATATGAACAAGAATGGATGGTATCTACTGTACACGTGGCAGTAGCTGCACAAAACACCACCATCACCTTTGTTTGCAACGATCGATATTATTTATTTATTCTACATATATTCACGTGTATACTTCCATTGCTTGCGGTATTGTTTTAATTATTTAATCCATTAATTCATCAATAATTTACAATAAGGTCAACCGATGACCTGACTAAGGGTGAAAGCTTTTGTGAGTGAGCAAATACTGCAGTTATTACGGTAGGAAGCTGCAAACAGCATGGCCGCCTCCGTAAAGAGCATCTGTGTTACATAGCAGGAGTTTTGACATTTTCATCAGGAATTTGAGCTTTTTCTTCAGTCTAACTTTCTTCTACCAGTAACCTGGAGAGTAAACAGAAGATTCAATTTATCGTCTGTCAAAGAAACAGTATGTATCTTTCGTTCTTAAAGCGATTTATTAGATGTTGGGGGGACACATGTACAAACTATAAGTACAATGTGTGTTGGGTGTGAAAATGCATGTCAGTATTCCTCTGATTGAAGTTAAGACACTAATGAATTTTTACATGCTGCTAGCTTTGTTGATCTGGCATATCGACTCTTGTTTCAAAAGAAATCATTAGTGTTTTGTTTGGATTAAAATTGGTGGATGGGAAGTAACTTCTATCTTCCCTTTAAAGACTTGACAGCTGGTTGTTTTATTCCTCCTGGCAAACTGTGGTTGTTATTTAATCAAATTAATTTCAGGAGATTTCATTAGTGACAAATTTTCATACATAAAATTATAAAATGATCTATAGATCATGATCTTTAAGATAAAGACATGATCGTTTTTTGTCCCAGCTCCATGAACATTCAGGCCCACATGGGAACAACTGTCTTTACTTGTGCTCAATAAAGTGAATATAGGTGTAAAAGTTTCCCCACACATATTAGTTTGCCATTATATTTAGGGATTGATTAATTAATCAGTAAGACCTCCATTAATTACCATTTAATGGGGTGTATTATCAGTAGCAGTGGTGGAAATAATGAATTACATATACTCAAATTACTGTAATTAGGTAAAATTTTTGGGTACTGTGCTAAGAACGACCACAACAAACAAGCTCTCAGCAAGTAAACAAGGTTAAAGTTACTGGATGTGATGTTGCAGCTGCAACAAAATGTGGCAAACTTGTAATTAATTTTATTGAGAATTTTATAATATTTGAATGCATTTAACAGAAAAGATGCTTTGTATGAGTTATGAACACAATTGATCCATATAATCATATGTCTGTTGAAAGCAAATGTTTCCAGCATTTGAACAACTATTGAGAATAAATTATATATTAGTTTAAAAAAGTAACTAATTCTCTGAGTAGGTGGTTAGAAGAAAACTTTCAATTTTTATATTTTCAGTACTTGTAGTTGAGTAATATTTTAGTATTTTGTCTCTTTCCATCACTGATCAGCAGCGATAAAGTAGTTAAATCACTGAGTTACCTGTCAGATTTTTACTTTTCTTTTTCCTTTATCTTGTCAGTAAAAACTCAGAACTGTTTGTCATTTTGTATCAAATGTCTCGACCATCTAACCTTGATGTTAACAGGTGATCGTCTCACATGTTAACAAAGAAGACCCCACTCCTGCAGAGTTTCCTGTCCCTGGTTTCCAGACGGGCCAGTCACCTTGCCAGACATCAGTATGACGTCATTGTGGTGGGTGGAGGCCATGCTGGGACTGAGGCGGCTGCTGCAGCAACGAGACTGGGAGCTGAGACGCTCCTGGTCACTCAGAAAATAAGCACAATTGGTGAGAGAAAGACCTTTTTTAAAGAGACAGTTCACTTTTTATTTATTTAATTTGTTCATCTTGATAGTTTTGTGATTATTTGTCAAGGTTTGGTCATTTCTAGTGTGAACTGAGATATAAAATGTGATCGTCACTGTTTCCCCAGGTGCCCTGTCCTGTAACCCGTCTCTGGGTGGAATAGGGAAAGGCCACCTTGTGAAGGAGGTAGATGCTTTGGATGGACTGTGTGGTCGAGCAGGAGACTGGGCTGGGATCCATTTTTCCATCTTAAATCGTAGAAAAGGTCCTGCTGTGTGGGGCCCAAGGGCCCAACTGGACCGCCAACGCTACCGCGAATTCATTCAGGTATCATAAATACAGACATGGAAAAAAGTAAAATAAAGTAGTGTAATTTTTTATGTGTTTAGTAGAACAGTAACAGAAACATTAACTGTCTGTGTGTCTGGTCCAGTCTGAGCTGCTGTCCACACCCAGGCTGACAGTGTTGGAGGATTCGGTGGAGGAGCTGTTGGTAACAGAACCGAACCCGGAGGAGCCGGGACACCACAGAGTTACAGGGATACGTTTGTGTAAGGACTGAAAGAAAAGCCTGTCTGTCAATGTTTACCCACCATTACAATTAGTGTTTAAATGCCACATACTCTGTACTGCATGTACAATGACTGTGGTCAATACAATACAGTTGTTTGAACTTTTTCATCCTCCCAGCAAATGGAAGCCGTCTGATCTCAGCCAGCTCTGTGGTTCTCACCACCGGTACCTTCTTATCTGGCTCTCTCTTCGTGGGACAAACCACATCTCCCGGGGGTCGAATAGGAGATGCTCCATCAAGCGCTGGGTTGTCCTACACATTGAAGGAGAAGCTGGGGCTAAAGACAGGCAGACTGAGGACTGGTACCCCTCCTAGGATCGTGAAGGAATCAGTAGATCTTTCCCTGGTGAAGCTTCATCCACCTGACAGTCACCCAACTCCATTCAGCTTCCTGAATACACAAACACGCTGCAAGGTAAAGTTCATCTGAAAATGTTTTGATGTTTGTTTTGTTTGTTTGTTTTTTTTAATTTTATGTGCTTTCATATTAACGGGTGCTTTATTTTGAAGCCCGAAGAGCAGCTGCCTTGTTACCTGACCCACACTACACCTGGTGTGGAGAGAGTAGTGAGAGAGAGTCTCCACCTCAATTGTCACATACAACAAGACACCAAGGGTCCCAGGTACACACACACACTCACACTCACACATACATCATGTAATTATTAAAAAATCTACTCAATGTGTTGTATCATAACTCCAGTCTTCGTCTCTCTCTCTTAGATACTGCCCCTCCATTGAGTCGCGAGTGATTCGTTTTCCAGGCCGTAGGCACCAAGTGTGGCTGGAGCCTGAGGGGTTTACCTCTGACCTTTTGTACCCACAGGGTCTATCCATGACCATGCCCCCTGACATACAGCTCCGTCTCATCAGAGAAATCCCTGGCATGCACAGAGCTGAGATCAACACACCTGGTATATATATATATAAATAATATGAATCAACAGGTCTACAGCTCAGTCAGTCTCTTAACAATGTGAAGGTTTTGAATGAGAGAAGCATTTAATTTGACATTTCCTGCTTGTCTATACAGAAGTTTATGGATTGGATGGTAAAATGTCTCCTAAGATATTTTGTTTTGTTTTGTTTTTTTCAGGTTACGGCGTGCAGTATGACTTTGTGTGTCCCACGCAGCTGAGTCCTTCCCTGCAGGTAAAAAGTACCCAAGGTCTGTTTCTGGCCGGTCAGATCAATGGAACAACTGGGTACGAGGAGGCTGCTGCACAGGTAGCTGCATCTTGAATCAAACAAAATACCTTGGTAATTGTTTCCCTCTTTCACTAGAGAGCCACAATAGAATATGTGACATTATATTAAGAATAGATTTAGAGTATTTATATGGACTAATAATGAAAAGAAATCAGTAGACTGATATTATGAATATGAACAATATTCTTGTACCAATATGAGATACTGTCAGATCATTTAATACCCAGTATGAATGTTCATACTGAATTAAAATGATCTGACAGTATCTCATATTGGTACAAGAATATTGTTCATATTGTAATTCAGTCTACTGATTTATTTTTTTGATTAGTGCATATAAATCTACTCTAAACAGATTCTTATTTAAACAGAAACATTTTAAACCTGAATAAAATGTTTTTTCTGTCTGTGCAGGGTCTGTGGGCGGGTGTGAACGCTGCCCGTTCAGCTCTCTCCATGTCTCCGGTGGCTTTGTCCAGAACAGAGAGTTATATTGGAGTTCTCATTGATGACCTGGTGAGTCGAGGCGTTACGGAGCCGTACCGCATGTTCACCAGCCGGGCAGAGTTTCGAACCTCTCTGAGGCCAGACAACGCTGACCTCCGCCTCACTCTGAAAGGTAAGTTTAGTATCTGAGACTCCGGTTAAAATAATATTAAAAACAAACATTTACTATTTTAGAATTAGTATTACTATTTTAAAATTGATAGTAAGATCTACGGATGCTCCCAAAGGAAATAAATAATAGTGATATGATGCTACTTAAGTACATAGTTACATCTGGTCACCTACCAAGTTGTAGGACAACTTGTGGGGTGTCATGTTTTTCTGCTCTCATAAAAGTTCTCCTCTGCCAGGGTTTGAAGAGGTGGGATGTGTGTCTTCCCTGCGCTACCATGAAGCTGTGAGAGTGAGAGACAGTCTTCAGGAAGCGCTCGCAACCCTCCAGGGTCTCACTCTGTCCAAACACAAATGGAGAGTGAAGCTGCCCGACATCAGTATCAGTGAGAACAAGAACGTGTTAATGACGTAAGTGACAGATCTGCAATCACCAGTGTGATGGATGTTGGAGTTTCTGTCCAGCTGTAGTCAGTTGTAGCCTGACTCTGATCTTCTTGTCAGTGCTATGGATCTACTGCAGTACAACGAAGTGGCCTTTGAAATGTTGGCATCCGTCTTCCCAGAGTGTCTCTCACCATATGCAGAATTCTCACAAAGGCTCAAGATAGAAGGTAAAAAAATATTCTGACATTTTGAGGCAACAAGTAATAACAAGTCTTGTCTGCATGAGCGGTAACATATTTAATTCTTTCCCTATAAAAACACTTCTCACATGTGTTGTGCAGCTGTGTACAGACCTCACTGTGACCTCCAGAAAAGAGAAATTGCCAGAATTCAGAAGGAGGAAAATATGTCTCTCCCAGAGGACATTGATTATTTGTCTCTGCCGGTGTCACTGTCTCAGGAAGTCCGAGAAATTCTGGACAGAGTTCGACCCAGCACTGTAAGTCTGAATATTAGCATCCAGTATTTATTGTTTACCTAACAACTTTTTTGAATCTTTTATAATATTTTCACAGAGCTAAATGTTATCGGATGATACAAATGTAAAACTAATACGATGCTTTATCCTCCAGCTTGGTGCTGCCACACGTCTGCAAGGTATAACTCCTGCTGCAATAGTCAGTCTCCTCCATTATGTTCGCTACACGCAGCATAAAGAAAGACGGACGCACAGAAACCGACCAGACCAAAAGGAGGAGGGAGAAGAGGAGCTGTGTGCAAGAAATGCTTCTGTACCTCAGTGAAATAATGACTCACAAACTTATTTTGTAAAAAAAAATGTATGTATTCCTAAAAATGTACAAAACACATAAATTAAGGTATTTTAGGATGACTCCGTGTGGACCTTCTGTTGTAAAAAAAATGTGCTCATTCAAATAAAGTTTTTCTTCAAACTGAGAAGCCTAAAAAACTTATCTAACTGCCCCAGTGATACCTTCAGTATCCAGCTACCTACTGAAGAATTCTAATCCTGTTAGCAACACGACTGTGAACAGCATTAAACTCCACGTGACCTGCTCAGTGTCACTGCCGTTAATAATAATGTGGCCGTCCAGTTCAGCAGCGCTTCTGGTGAAAAAACCGAACGGAAACTTCCAGTCGGGCTCGGGTGAACCCCTGGGGGTTGTTGGGTAAACTGTGGTGTCTGCGAACTTCACTTCGGTGGTCAGAACGAGAGGGGACGACAGAGGACACTGGAGACGAAGAGAGAGATTGGGGACAGTTTTAGAGATGTAAATCTGTAAAATCTGTGTTGCGCAGAAAATAAGCATTTTATTTAACTTGTTGTTTCTTACTTTGAATTTTTTACACTTGAACAGATATTTGGCCCCCAGGATGTAGCTCTGGGGAAGGTCTACGAGACCCTGGCGAGCCCACAGCACTTGGATTGAGAGCGAGTTAGGCAGGAGACAGCCTGAGTCACATGTTTCCTGAAAGTAGGAACAAATTAAACACTAGTGAATAGTGTAGCAAAAACAGGTGGACTTCTGTACACAGACACAACGCAATAACTGTGTAAGGTCAGTGGTCACAACAAAATAACTAAATATAATTAAAACTTAAATAGTTTAGACTCCTGTTTGAGCCGTACCCGCAGACTGACAGGACACTCCTGGGTGATGACTCTCGTCCAGCTCAGTTGGGAGCCTGAGTTCATGGCCATCTCATCAGGAGCAGCAAGTCCCCGCAAGATCCCATAAATCTGGGAGCGCAGCTCTGAACAGTCATTAGATGAGGAACTAGATGACATATAGAGAGACACATAAATTACTCATGAAATAAAACCACTTCACCACTTCATGCACAAAACAGTCAAGTCGATAGAAGCAAAGACAAACAAAGCGGGTTCACCTGAATGTGCAGCCAGTTATAGTATTGTGTGTGAAGAGGATGGGTGCTCGTCTGCTGGGGTCAGAGGAGCACTCCCCACTCTGCGACACCCCCATTGTAGTAAGCTAACTCACTATTAAGGAACCATGATGCATCATTTACCGTAAATTCGGCTGAATAAATTAAAGTAGGACAACAATGTAATGAGGAAGAAGGGGAGTTTGTGATGTAGATGTTGAGGATACAGTTGTGACTTCACCGTTAAAGGGACCAACGACAGGTGATCCCACTCTGAGTCCGACTGCAGGGATCGGTTTTCCTGGAGTAGGACCAGGTGTGGACAGCTGCAAGAGGCAAATAGCATTAATATCATTGTTTGAATCCATATTTTATTTAGTGTTTTTGTCTTCAATGTGCTACCTGAAACTGCACAGAGTGAGTCTGCAGGAGCAACTGGTTTGGATCCACATCAGTTAACTCTATGTTCACAGCTGCATATGTGAGTTCCCCTCTGCTTGTGTATCCTATGATGAACTCCACCTTTAGGAAAGTTGGAAGACGATGTTGATGTTTCATTACAAACATAAGTGATTTAAGACTTTTGTGCATCTTCTCACCTTCTTCACCACGTTGACACAGAGGTTGTTTTGTTTGCGTGGTGCCGGCCAGTCAGACTGTGGTGCGACTGGGATCTGAAACCAAAATTATTACAGTGATGACACATGACTTGAGCATAAAATAAAAGCATTTTTGCTAATGTTGCGAATGGGTTTATGCACGACTTACCAGAAAGTTTGCCACTGGTGATGTCTCATTTATTGGACTCTGTAATAAATTAAAACATGTTGTCAGCCTTTTGTTCTCAACAGAAATGATTAACTACTAAGCATTTAGTGCATTTATATATACTTGCTGACCTTGATAAGATTTAAATCAGAGAAGTAGGAGAGGGCGTTCAGGTTTGGGTCTGTAGTGCAGGACTGAGGAGTCAACATGCGAGCACAAGACAGAGACACAGATCTCAAGAACCCTATAAGCGGACACAAACAAAGGACTATTAGATAAGTATTAATAAACTTAACACTTAAAGACTTAAAAGGTAAGACTTAAACTCTCTCATGCGTTGTGAATTTACTTGCAGGGTTGCGGTTCACACATAAAGCAGTCGCAGGTCCCGGTGACGGTTGACGAAGGAAACTCTGCACAGACGAGCTGGAGAAAAACGTCTGGATAACATCGTCAACCTACAAAAAGCAAAAAAAAAAAAAAAACTATCTAATCAAAAAAAAAAAAATCTCATCGCACTTGTGGTTCTGCACGATGAAGAGAAATCTTCTGTTACCCTGTAGAAAGCTCTGCTGTAGCTGCTGCTTGTAGGTGCAGGTGGTGAGAAGTGGTATGAATCCCCTAATGATGGATTCTGAGGTGGAGCCTGGAGAGATTGTTGTGCAGGTTCTGAGGACAAATCGAAAAAAAAGTGTTTTAATAGCATTCATGGAGGATACCTATATCGAGAGCTTAAAAACAAAAGGTGTGTGACATTTCACTGTCTCTACAGAATGGCCAAAACACAAAATCCTAAATATTTTGGTCTGATTTTAGGTTCTGTTTCAGTCTTTCATTAGCAATATTTCATCATTTATTAAAAAATAAATTCTACATCTTTCCACTTTTTGGCACTAACAAGTCGTGTAGTTTCTGATGAGCCTAAGTTGAGTAAGAACTTTTAACTTTTTTTTTTTTAATTCATACTATGATGATTTACCTTTAGGCCGAACACAAAACAATGAGTCTGTCACAGTGACGAGCGATGACTCCACATTGGCCCTGAACATCAGCCATTTCTCAACACAAACTCCTAATCTGTAAAATAAAACAGTTTTCGTGCTTCAGTTTTCCATGTTTTTAGGCTACTTTATATGGTGTAACTTTAATGCAGCTGCACGAGACTTACGTGGCCTCTGGTTGTTTGCATCCAGTGAAAACTGTACTCAGATTAGCGACTCCACAGTCCACCGTGTCACAACAGCAGCCAATGTCACAGAAATCAGGGGTTAAATTACAAACACAACCTGGAAAACAACAGAGAAGGTTTGTGTCAGTAAGTTTTATGCGAGTTTAACAAAACGTGTTACTATTGAACTTAGAAGAGGCAGGAAGTTTACCCTCTGGAGACATCACGGGCTGGAAGGGGGGAACAGACGGAGGCTCAGTAATCACAGTAGTGGTCTCAGTGATCTCTGTGGTGGTCTCAGTGATCACAGTACTGGACTCAGTGATCACAGTACCGGACTCAGTGATCACAGTAGCAGCCTCGGACACCTGTGTCGTATCCGAGGCTGCGGTGCTGGTAGAGTCCACCGTCCCCGTCCCGCCCGGAGCGGGGGTCGCGGAGCTGAAAGGCCCCTCATCTGCCGGAGTGACGGTGACAGTGGAGGAGAGACCCGACTCTGTGGCGGCGTTTGTCAAACTTGCACACAAAGCGATAATTATGTGAAATAAACGACACCACCGGCGACAGTTCATCTCCTCACAAAGACATGGTGAAACAGTGCAAAGTCTATTATAAATGGTAAACAAGACAGCAAGACGCTAGCATAGCATGTAGCTGGATTCATTCATCCCTACGTCTTTCTCGACAAATTTTTAACCATTATTAACTACAATAAAATAGTATTAAAGCTGAGAAAAACGATTCATACGAAGTTTACCGCCGAGGTGTTTAGCAGAACTTGCTGGTGTTACAGATTAACTGGTGTCCGTGTGAACTGGTGTCATAGAATCTGCATCTGCAGATTCGTCATTTTCCTGAACGACAGACCGATTATCTCGCCGGAAAAAAAACGCAAACATCAACACTAAATGGAAAAATTAAAAATCGCACCAACATCATTTACAGATATGCGAAGTGTGCTGAGCACAAAAAAAAAAAAAAGAAAAAGAAAAATGAAATGTCCCCAAATTGTAGTCCACCTGTACAAGTATTTCACAATATAACCCACGAATTTGCTGCTGACTCTGAGATGTGATCATGCGTCACCCAAAAGTATAATTTTCTTTAAAAAGAAAAAAAAACAACAACATGGTGGTGATGTTTACGTCCTTTAGTCCTTTAGCACGTCGGTCCGTTGTTCAGGAATCTGCCGATGCAACATGTGGAGCTTCCTGTGGCACCAGTTAACATGAACACTAATTAACTTGTACCATCTAAAACTGTTGAGAACAAGCTTCTTGTTGCTAAGGAAGTTGTCGTGCAGACTTCCGTTTCTAGGATAATCGTACCGTAAAACCCGTAAAAGAGAATATTCTTATTTTGTCCTTTAAATGAATGCTGTTATTTAGTATTTTATTTTATTAGAATCAAACTATCACATTTTGAGCAGATGAACACTTGAAAGAATAAATAGTTTAACAGAACAAGTTAAGTAAAGTATGAATACTTGGTAAATGCTTGTTGTTGCTTGTCATCGAGTATCTAGATCAACGCAGACTAATGGATAGAGATACCTCATTTACACATTATATTTAAATACGAAAGTCCTGTCTTCTGTCTCAAAAAAAAAAAAAAAAAAAAACTATCATGGATTATAAAAATGCCTTTAAATTCTTATCTTGTGTATTATTAACTTTAATCTCATGTGATTATTCAGAGGGGAGTTTCTTTGTCCCTTTTTAAAATGGAGCGTTTTAAGCAATGCATTCAGATTTCACCTTTTCTGATTTTAAAATCAGAAAGATCCATACAAACAGGAATAATTACTTTGAGTTTTAAATATCTTGTTTATGTTTAATAAAACAAGTACCGTCACCACAGCAACAGCATTTGATATGATCTCAGAAAATGCAAATAAAACCGTTCCGCTTCTGCCATTACACTAAGGACAATATGGTGCAAGTGAAGCAAAGGTTAAGTCGGGTTACACTGTCACAGTTTTCACTGTGGTTTTATATCTGACACATGGTTCTGCAGAATAATATGAACACTGTATATGTTCAGCTAAAAATAAAAATACAATAAAAATACAAATGTGCCATTACTTCAAGTGGAAATGTTTCGCAAATAATTAGAAGTTAGAACATTTAAATAGTGCAGACGGTTAAAAATGCCTGAAAAACTCACTGTCACAATGTTAAATTCTTCTAAAAATCAAAAGCAAGCTAAAAAACAAATTTAACTACAGATAACAGAGTGTCTTTGACATTATATAATAAAATGTTCAGTTCAGGTGGAGGATGACTCTATAGTACAGTTTTTGTTATATCTAGAATTGCATATAGAATATAGAATAAAAGCTATAGAATATAGAATGTAGAATATGTACTATAGAATGTAGAATGTAGAATACAGAATATAGAATAAAATATATAGAATAAACAATATAGTATAAAGGATATAGATTATAGAATATGGACTATAGAATATAGAATGTAGAATGTAGAATATGGACTATAGAATATAGAATGTAGAATATGGACTTTAGAATATAGAACTTAGAATATGGATTACAGAATAAAAGATATAGAATAAACAATATAGAATAAAGGATATAGAATGTAGAATATGGACTATAGAATAAAGAATGTAGAATACAGAATATAGAATAAAAGATATAGAATAAACAATATAGAATAAAGGATATAGAATGTAGAATGTAGAATATGGACTATAGAATATAGAATACAGAATATGGACTATAGAATAAAGGATGTAAAATGTAGAATACAGAATATAGAATGTAGAATATGGACTATAGAATAAAGGATGTAGAATGTAGAATACAGAATATAGAATAAAGGATATAGAACGTAGAATGTAGAATATGGACTATAGAATAAAGGATGTAGAATATAGAATATAGAATAAAGGATATAGAATGTAGAATATGGACTATAAAATATAGAATGTAGAATATGGATTACAGAATAAAAGATATAGAATAAACAATATAGAATAAAGGATATAGAATGTAGAATGTAGAATATGGACTATAGAATAAAAAATGTAGAATGTAGAATACAGAATATAGAATGAAAGATATAGAATAAACAATATAGAATAAAGAATGTAGAATGTAGAATACAGAATATAGAATAAAAGATATAGAACGTAGAATGTAGAATATGGACTATAGAATAAAAGATGTAGAATATAGAATATAGAATAAAGGATATGGAATGTAGAATGTAGAATATGGACTATAGAATAAAGGATGTAGAATATAGAATAAAGGATATAGAATGTAGAACGTAGAATATGGACTATAGAATGAAAGATATAGAATGTAGAATATGGACTATAGAATAAAAGCTGTGGAATATAGAATAAAGGATATAGAATGTAGAATATAGACTATAGAATAAAAGATATAGAATAAACAATATAGAATAAAGGATATAGAATAAAGGATATAGAATGTAGAATGTAGAATATGAACTATAGAATATAGAATGTAGAATATGGACTAAAGAATATCGAATGTAGAATATGGACTATAGAATATCGAATATAGAATGATGGATATAGAACGTAGAATGTAGAATATAGAATATAGAATGATGGATATAGAACGTAGAATGTAGAATATGGACTATAGAATAAAGGATGTAGAATGTAGAATGTAGAACATAGAATAAAGGATATAGAATGTAGAATATGGACTATAGAATATAGAATGTAGAATATGGACTATAGAATAAAGGATGTGGAATGTAGAATAAAGGATATAGAATGTAGAATGTAGAATATGGGCTATAGAATAAAGGATATAGAATGTAGAATGTAGAATATGGACTATAGAATATAGAATACAGAATATGGACTATAGAATAAAGGATGTAAAATGTAGAATACATAATATAGAATGAAGGATATAGAATGTAGAATATGGACTATAGAATAAAGGATGTAGAATGTAGAATACAGAATATAGAATAAAGGATATAGAACGTAGAATGTAGAATATGGACTATAGAATAAAGGATGTAGAATATAGAATATAGAATAAAGGATATAGAATGTAGAATGTAGAATATGTAATATAGAATATAGAATGTAGAATATGGATTACAGAATAAAAGATATAGGATATACAATATAGAATAAAGGATATAGAATGTAGAATATGGACTATAGAATAAAGAATGTAGAATGTAGAATACAGAATATAGAATGAAAGATATAGAATAAACAATATAGAATAAAGGATGTAGAATGTAGAATGTTGAATACAGAATATAGAATAAATGATGTAGAATGTAGAATATGGACTATAGAATATAGAATGTAGAATATGAACTATAGAATAAAGGATGTAGAATATAGAATATAGAATGAAGGATATAGAATGTAGAATGTAGAATATGGACTATAGAATAAAGGATGTAGAATGTAGAATACAGAATATAGAATAAAGGATGTAGAATGTAGAATATGGACTATAGAATATAGAATGTAGAAAATGGACTATAGAATAAAGGATATAGAATGTAGAATGTAGAATATGGACTATAGAATAAAGGATGTAGAATGTAAAATATAGAATAAAGGATATAGAACGTAGAATGTAGAATATGGACTATAGAATAAATGATGTAGAATGTAGAATACAGAATATAGAATAAAGGATATAGAATGTAGAATATGGACTATAGAATAAAAAATATAGAATAAACAATATAGAATAAAGGATATAGAATAAAGGATATAGAATGTAGAATATGGACTATAGAATATAGAATGTAGAATATGGATTACAAAATAAAAGATATAGAATATACAATATAGAATAATGGACTATAGAATGTAGAATGTAGAATATGGACTATAGAATAAAGAATGTAGAATGTAGAATACAGAATATAGAATACAGAATATAGAATAAAGGATATGGAATGTAGAATGTAGAATATGGACTATAGAATATTGAATGTAGAATATGGACTATAGAATAAAGGATGTAGAATGTAGAATATAGAATATAGAATAAAGGATATAGAACGTAGAATGTAGAATATGGGCTATAGAATAAAGGATGTAGAATGTAGAATACAGAATATAGAATAAAGGATATAGAATGTAGAATATGGACTATAGAACAAAAGATATAGAATAAACAATATAGAATAAAGGATATAGAATAAAGGATATAGAATGTAGAATATGGACTATAGAATAAAAGATATAGAATAAACAATATAGAATAAAGGATATAGAATAAAGGATATAGAATGTAGAATATGGACTATAGAATATAGAATGTAGAATATGGATTACAAAATAAAAGATATAGAATATACAATATAGAATAATGGACTATAGAATGTAGAATGTAGAATATGGACTATAGAATAAAGAATGTAGAATGTAAAATACAGAATACAGAATAAAAGATATAGAATAAAGGATATAGAATATAGAATGTAGAATATGGACTAAAGGATATAGAATGTAGAATATGGACTATAGAATAAAGGATGTAGAATGTAGAATACAGAATATTAAATAAATGATATAGAATGTAGAATGTAGAATATGGACTATAGAATAAAGGATGTAGAATGTAGAATGTTAAATACAGAATATAGTATAAAGGATATAGAATGTAGAATGTAGAATATGGACTATAGAATAAAGGATGTAGAATATAGAAAATAGAATAAAGGATATAGTATGTAGAATGTAGAATACAGAACATAGAATAAAGGATGTAGAATGTAGAATATGGACTATAGAATATAGAATGTACAATATGGACTATAGAATGTAGAATGTAGAATATGGACTATAGAATATAGAATGTAGAATATGAACTATAGAATAAAGGATGTAGAATATAGAATATAGAATAAAGGATATAGAATGTAGAATGTAGAATATGGACTATAGAATAAAGTATGTAGAATGTAGAATACAGAATATAGAATAAAGGATGTAGAATGTAGAATATGGACTATAGAATATAGAATGTAGAAAATGGACTATAGAATAAAGGATATAGAATGTAGAATGTAGAATATGGACTATAGAATATAGAATGTAGAATATGGACTATAGAATAAAGAATGTAGAATGTAGAATATAGAATAAAAGATATAGAACGTAGAATGTAGAATATGGACTATAGAATAAAGGATATAGAATGTAGAATATGGACTATAGAATATAGAATGTAGTATATGGACTATAGAATAAAGGATGTAGAATGTAGAATACAGAATATAGAATAAAGGATATAGAATGTAGAATATGGACTATAGAATAAAGGACACAGAATATAGAATAAAGGATATAGAATGTAGAATGTAGAATATGGACTATAGAATAAAGGATGTAGAATATAGAATACAGAATAAAGGATATAGAATGAACAATATAGAATAAAGGATATAAAATAAAGGATGTAGAAGGTAGAATATGGACTATAGAACATAGAATGTAGAATATGGACTATAGAATAAAGGATGTAGAATATAGAATAAAAGATATAGAATAAAGGATATAGAATATAGAATGTAGAATATGGACTATAGAATAAAGGATGTAGAATATACAATATAGAATAAAAGATATAGAATAAAGGATGTAGAATATAGACTATAGAATAAAGGATATAGAATGTAGAATATGGACTATAGAATAAAGGATGTAGAATGTAGAATACAGAATATAGAATGTAGAATATGGACTATAGAATATAGAATGTAGAATATGGATTACAAAATAAAAGATATAGAATATACAATATAGAATAATGGATATAGAATGTAGAATGTAGAATATGGACTAAAGTATATAGAATGTAGAATATGGACTATAGAATAAAGGATGTAGAATGTAGAATACAGAATATTGAATAAAGGATATAGAATGTAGAATGTAGAATATGGACTATAGAATAATGGATGTAGAATGTAGAATGTTGAATACAGAATATAGAATGAAGGATTTAGAATGTAGAATGTAGAATATGGACTATAGAATATAGAATATAGAATGTAGAATATGAACTATAGAATAAAGGATGTAGAATATAGAAAATAGAATAAAGGATATAGTATGTAGAATGTAGAATACAGAACATAGAATAAAGGATGTAGAATGTAGAATATGGACTATAGAATATAGAATGTAGAATATGGACTATAGAATAAAGGATATAGAATGTAGAATGTAAAATATGGACTATAGAATATAGAATGTAGAATATGGACTATAGAATGAAGGATGTAGAATATAGAATATAGAATAAAGAACATAGAACGTAGAATGTAGAATATGGACTATAGAATAAAGGATGTAGAATATAGAATAAAGGATATAGAATGTAGAATATGGACTATAGAATGAAATATATAGAATAAACAATATAGAATAAAGGATATAGAATGTAGAATGTAGAATATGGACTATAGAATAAAGGATGTAGAATGTAGAATACAGAATATAGAATGTAGAATATGGACTGTAGAATATAGAATGTAGAATATGGATTACAAAATAAAAGCTATAGAATATACAATATAGAATAATGAATATAGAATGTAGAATGTAGAATATGGACTATAGAATATAGAATGTTGAATATGGACTATAGAATAAACAATATAGAATAAAGGATATAGAATGTACAATGTAGAATATGGACTGTAGAATAAAGGATGTAGAATGTAGAATACAGAATATAGAATAAAGGATATAGAATGTAGAATGTAGAATATGGACTATAGAATATAGAATGTAGAATATGGACTATAGAATAAAGGATGTAGAATGTAGAATACAGAATATAGAATAAAGGATATAGAATGTAGAATGTAGAATATGGACTATAGAATATAGAATGTAGAATATGGACTATAGAAAAAAAGGATGTAGAATATAGAATATAGAATAAAAGATATAGAATAAAGGATGTAGAATGTAGAATATGTACTATAGAATAAACAATATAGAATAAAGGATATAGAATGTAGAATACAGAACATAGAATAAAGGATATAGAATGTAGAATGTAGAATAAAAGATATAGAATAAACAATATAGAATAAAGGATATAGAATGTAGAATATGGACTATAGAATAAAGGATGTAGAATGTAGAATACAGAATATAGAATAAAAGATATAGAATAAACAATATAGAATAAAGGATATAGAATGTAGAATGTAGAATATGGACTATAGAATATAGAATGTTGAATATGGACTATAGAATAAAGGATGTAGAATGTAGAATACAGAATATAGAATAAAAGATATAAAATAAACAATATAGAATAAAGGATATAGAATGTAGAATATGGACTATAGAATATAGAATGTAGAATATAGAATATAAAATAAAGGATAGAGAATGTAGAATAGCTACTTTATTGTCATTTGAAACATCCACCTATTGGTATACATTTGAACAAAATTCTGAACGAAATCTAGCCACAGTCACTTCAAACATAGAGGTATCCTTCCCTCAGAGGAAAAGAAACCTTGAGGTTACTTAGAGAAGCTTTTCCTTTATTAATATGTATTTTACTATATTGAGGTCTGCAGTTCAGGGACAACAACAGGCTTTTATGTCTATTCGTGATGAATCACCTAAGATTTCTCACGACTTCTGTTCTGTGTGCATCTATTGTACTTTATGATAAATTAGTATAACCTGTGGAAATAGACCTACCATTCACAGGGAGTTGTGATGTTGACACATGGAAAGCTTTTAATTCTTCTGAGGGCTTTTATGAAATAATCCTGATCTTGCACACACTTTTTTTCACCCTTTCCATGCAGGAAATTAGATGATCCCTCTGTAGACATTTGTCTGACCTAAGAGTCATGAGTGGAGTCGACCACCCAGAGACTTAAAACCCTAAGTGGAGAGAGAAAGCCTGATTCAAGTCTCCCAAACTAAACACACTTCACCATTGTTTTTTTTATCTGTACAATTTACTCATCTTTTACTTTGGTACACTGCAAAAACATAAAGACAATATTTGTTGATGATTAAGGCTGTTCCAAGAACCAAAGAAGCCTTCCAGCTAAGTACTAGTTTGAGCCGATTCTTGAGAAAGAATACTTTATTGTGGTTTTGGCTGGTAAATTTTGCAAAGTGCACCAAGTCAGTAGAGACAAATGCAGTGTCTTTTCACTTTCAAATATTCATCACTTATTCTGTTACCTGGTTTGGTCCTTTTCATTTATTTAAGATGCAGCAAAAGATGATTTTATGGTTAGGAAGTTAAGCACAGTATAATTTTATCTCTTTTAGGCTCCTAAAAACAAATCAACGTGAAACACTTAGCAGGAAAATCACTTTTTTTTTGGTTATTTTTATCATTTATTCTGTTATTACCATGTTTCACGTAGTTCTGTTTTTTCGTAGAAAGCTGGCCCTTTTCCTGGAAGTCTTGTACATTTAGATTACATCACCACAGGAACGGCTCCTGGCTTTTTGCCAGCTGGTTGCATCGACTGTGTTGAGACTGAATTCGGGGTTTGGAAAGGAGCCAATCACACATTACTTCTTAGTTGTACATTTTCTTGAGAACTCTATATTTTTCACATGAAGAGTGTTTTTGACTTGACTCAAGTGATACATGTGTGTGCTGTGTCCTGTTCTCTGTGTGATTGACTCATTGCCCAGAGTCCAGCTGTACAGATAGGTGTTCAGTCCAAGCAGAGAGTGAGAGAGAGAAATAGATTCTCTGTGATATTAAAGGTCGAACTGGGGTCAATGGAAAGCAATCTGGTATAGCTGGATGCTGTGTAATGTAAATGAGAAGCAGGAGATTCTAATTTAAATTCCTTTATTTGTCCCCACACGGAGGAAATAGCATAAAAATATCATGGGAGAAGTACCCCACTTTCTCAGCCTCACACCTCCATCTTGATTATTGTGAGTAGTGATGGTGATAGCAGCAGTTCTGACATTTGATACTGAGTATCTACTATTACTGCTGGTGTTACTAGAATGGTTGCATTTTAAAAAAAAGAGGGAAAAAAAGTTATCAGATGTTTAATATCAGTGTTGTAAAATGTTAGAAACAAGAACATTTAGTATCTCAGTTATGACAAGTGATTTACTGCTTTTAACAGTCATGAAAAAAAGCAAAGTTCAACCCAAAACAATGAAACCATAGTCGGATTAAATAGAGAAAATCATGAATAATAATCATGAGACTGTTTCTGTCCGTGATAAGAATTAAGATAGATACATGTTCAAGCATCCAGCTTGTTTTTTTAAATAACGTTTAACATTTCTTCCCATGAGGTTTTGCAGTTTCTGTCCATTGTTAAACGCCTCAGGCGTAACTGAACTGAACTGAGCTGAGTTTATTTTCAATGAAAATATTATTTCTACCACTGGCAGGATACTGAGCGTGGAAATCCTGGAATGCAAATTGTAGATAAACGCTTCTGGTCAAGACCAGCTCATGGAGACACAGCTATCTGAATACATATACATATTTAAAGCAAATATTTCACCGCAATTACATTATCATTTTTGTTGACTTAACCCTGAAGTTTGGGCCCAAAGGTGCGTTTCAGTCAGAGAGAGAGAGAGAAAGAGAGAGAGAGAGAGAGAGAGAAAACCTGCACAATTTCTGTGTCATGCAAACACAGAGATAATGTGACTGAGACAGCTTCAAGCCACTCGCTGTGACAACGATTGCTTTCCTTGGGTGAAACAGGAAGAAATTGCAAGTGGCACGAATGAAATGACACAGTGTGAACATGATAATTTGTTGAGCTATCAGATGAAATGGGCAATCATTTTTCTTTTGTGCTCTTTCTGTGTGATTGTACACACACACACACACACACACACACACATATATATATATATATATATCTTCAGGGCTCTTTGTAAGACCCTCCTCCCTTCTCCTTACCTCCTCAAATTACAGAGGAAGCAGTTAAGAAAGTTTTTTTTTTTTTTTTTGTGAACAAAAGTGGAATTCATACGTAACTGGGAATGTTACATAAGGGCACTTTAGTGAGGGTCCGCCCGTGTTTTAGTTTCAGTGATTGCAGACAGATAAGAACCTGGTACAAGCACTCAGACAGCCAGGTTACAAAGATAGAAAGAGGACAGAAAAACACATTTTAGAGGGACTGAGGCTCTTAGCTGGGACTTCAAAGGGGACAGTAATTGTTTTTTAGAGACTCTAAGACAGTTTATTACTTTTGGATTTACATGTTTGAGAGGATTTAAGCTGAAAAACAGAAGAAATCAAGGAGGAGACAAACCAAATTCATTTCTAACCAACAAATAAGGACACAAGGAAGAGACTGAAGGAGTGACCAGGACTCATGTGGAGTTGACGATCGAGAAGGAAGAGGTTTGCAGCCAGTTGGAATTTACGGTGTACACAAGCCAGCCAGACGTCAGTGTTTGACAAAGGACCAGGAGCCAGCTGACAGAGGATCTCACAGGAGAACTGGGCTTTTGCTTGTGTCGTTTTCACTCTTGAATTTTTACATTGTGCTTCTCGCATCTTGTTCTCTTCACGTTAAGTTTTTTGATAGTCAGTCATGTCAGAGGAAGGAGAGATGACCTTCAGCGAGGCCATTCAGAAGGCCAGCGCTTCCATCACCCGTTTCCCTCTCATCCCTATCAAAGGAGTTCCTCTCATGAGCTACATTGCCAACAACTGGGACTCCATCTCGGCTTTTTGTCCCGACCCCTCTGACCTCCTCATCGCCACCTATCCCAAAGCAGGTAATTAATCATTCTGGACATATCTGAATGTCATGTTTATATTTCTGCTGTGTTAAATCACAGAAAAAATGTTTTATATCACATTATACTTCAGCTAAGGTGAAGAATTTTGTATACAAATGACATAGTAACCTTATAAAATATGATGCATTATTATGGTCAAACAACAGCTCTGCCTCAAGCATCAGCAACAGTTTTCTCATTATGGAACAGTATTAATAATTCAATAATGTAATATATATCTATAGATATATAGCAACACCTTTTTTCAACACATTAAGCTGAGGAAACAAATAGCAAAGACAATCAAAGACAGCTGGTAGTCGTAGTCGCTCTGACTGATAAGAACTGATACCACGCCAGGAAAAACATTGATCATTCAGTGTGGCTTTGTTGTTTTCCGGTGCTGTAGTTACATTTTATTTGCTGTTATAATGGTCAATTTGTGGAAAAGGCTCAAGTCTAATAATTGACTTTATTGTGAGTGTGATGTTGTTTGTCAGAAACAGTAAAATTTAATACACAGAAAACATCGTGATGATTCAATTCAGTGTTTTTGAATTATTTACTTTTTTGTGTGTGATATTTTGGGGGGTATAAGGCACCACGTGGACCCAGGAGATAGTGGATCTGCTTATTCACAACGGAGATGCTGACATTTGCAAACGAGCCCCTACACCAGTCCGCAGTCCCTTCCTGGAGATCTGCTCCCCACCACCCATCCCTTCAGGTCTCTGTCTATATACTCAAAATTACATTTATGTGATTATATTTACACAAAGGTTGAGATGTTTCTCCCTGCGCATTCTCCATCTAGTTCTGATTGTGCTGTATCATAATTCCTGGAGGAATGTTTTTTTATATAACCACTTGTTTTTTCCACCTTGATCAGGGTCAATAAGCTATTAACCTATAAACGTTTCTGTGAGCACCAGCAACATCCACACTGACCCAGTGACTGACATAAATGTGTAAAGACTGCATTTTCTGACGGTGCCAAGTCGGTATAACTGTGAAACATGAAAGTCTAAATTAAGTCCAATCACTTCTGCAGAATAATACTTTAAATCATATATTCAAATGAAGCCATATCAGTATTTTGTTTATTTATTTGTTTTAGCCGCAAGGATTACAGGCAACTTTCAAAACACAACCGTAAAACTGTTATAGTGGCTCTTTACTGTGTTTCAAGACTTCATGAAATTGATCAGATTAGATTAGATTAGATTAAATAACCTGCTGCTGGCTGTAGCATCATAACAATACAAATTAGTCATATTCATCTGCTTATTTAACTTTTTTGGAAAAGGATGGGATGAGAAAAAAATCCCAATCTGTCTCAAGTAGAGTACAATATAAAAATAATAGTATGGGGACAAAAAAGTGTTAAATCTCTTACATATGTCTGTACCCATTTCTCTAAATTCCTGTCTCAGGTCTTGATCTTTTGAACAAAATGGATCCACCAAGAATGATCAAGACACATCTTCCTTTTCAGTTGGTGCCGACGGGATTTTGGGAAAACAAGTGCAAGGTAAGCGAGCGATATCTTTACAGTTTATAGCTTCAAACTGAAGAGTAAATACATGTCAGTGGGGTAAAAAGTTCATGACACAATAGCCATAATTAGGTGAACAATACAATGTTATTCACTACTGCTTTACCGAATGACTCTGCTCTTTGTGTTGTTGTCATATATCTCTTTATATGTGCTTCCTGTTTGTGTGTAAAGGTAATCTACGTGGCACGCAATGCCAAAGACAACCTGGTCAGCTACTATTTCTTTGATTGTATGAATCTGTCCCAGCCTGAACCCGGACCCTGGGAGGGTTACATCCACAAGTTCATGCGAGGAGAGTGTAAGTAGATTAATTCACATTCCTCAGTGTCATCTTACCTCCAATCAAAGTGGTTATTTCACTTTGCACAATGCTTCAAACTGAGCCGAGAATGTTCCAGCAGACAAATGTCTGCAGGTGATCAGCACAAATGTCCCTGTGTGAAGCAGTTTCATTGCCCAGAAGAGACCAAGAAAATCTGAGTTATCAGACGAAGTCACTCACTGATTAACCCATGAACTCAGCCGTTATAAAAGTTGATTATCCACTAGCTGTTATGTTACAGAGGGATAATAATCAGCCAAAACTAGTTAAGTTAATAACTTAAAAGTCACCTATAAAGATGGGCAAGGCAGGCAAGACAGCTATACCAGTTATATCTAAAATGCCCAAACTGGAGCAGGAGTGACTTTAAAAGTCAATGAATTCTGTTGTTTCTGCAGTGTCCTGGGGCTCCTGGTATGATCATGTGAAAGGATACTGGGAGGAGAGAGAGAAGAAAAACATACTTTACATCTTCTATGAGGACATGAAAGAGGTAAGGAGAAGAAAAGGGCAGAGTATTACCAAAACATACCATACATTACTGCTGAAAGTGAAATTCCAGAGATGAAAACAGTTTTTCCTTTTACTCCAAAAGCGATGACGTTCAATAGAGCACAAGCAGCTTCACCAAGGCTGAATAGTCTTACACATCTGTTAGTTCTGGATCTGCACCAAAAAAAAGTACAAACTCATAGATTTTGACACCGTAAATATGTGTGTGTACTTGCTACATCGAGATGTTTACGTTATTTTCTGAGTAAACTGACAAAAACGTCAGGTTTTGGAGCAGATCAGTTCAGTGACAACAACAGAGACAAAGGTTAATTCAGAATTAAATCTTTCATTTTTACCAGCTTTTTTTTTTTTTTTTTTTTGCTATTTTTGGACATTTACATTTGTTAAAAAAAAAAAAAAAATCCTGCAAGATCCTGCAAGTATCAGTATCACTTAATCTGTTTTTTTCTAATTGAATGATCTCTTTTTAATTTGTGCTTCATGTTGTTTTTTCCTGTAAAGTTCTCCTAACCATATTTATTCCCCCAGAATCCTCGGCGTGAAATCGTGCGCATCATGAAATACCTGGACCTGTCTGTGTCTGACAAGGTCATCGATCGTATTGTTGAACTCACGTCCTTTAAAAACATGAAGGAGAACCCGATGGCCAACTACAGCTGTATCCCGGCTCCTATTTTCGATCAGTCCATCTCTACCTTCATGAGAAAAGGTGCATGAAATCTTGTCCACCAACAAGTTTGTTTTTTTTTATTCAAAAATCACTGAACACGCAGGATGAATAAATGATGTGCAGAGGGTGAACAACTTGTCCCACCTCTGTAAACACACTCAGTGATGGAAGGTCATGAAACTGTTGTAATGTTTTGCAGGTAAATCAACATCCCTGTCACATAAATTCAACAACATGAAGCTCAGAGTGACAGCACTCTCTGCTCTGTTAGATTGGATTGTGTCATGACTTATGTCCTCCCTGTACTTCATGTCAAACAGTCAACTACCGCCCCCTGGTGGGCGCTACATTCCTTTTTTTTTACACACTTTTTAATTAATTAATCCATTGATTAATTAATCAGTCAGTATAATACAATTTTGCAGCTACATTTACCTCTCACTTATAAGGATTTTACATTTTTCTTTATCATCTTCAATATAAATTTGACTTTTGGGGCCAATTTTACAACCAACAAGCAATTTAAGGACATTATCTTTGAGATTTTTGGTCTTTTTGGTTTGGTTACTGCTTTTTTTTTTTTTTTTTTACATTTTAACAAAAATATAATTTTCTAGTAGCCCTAATCTTCACAAACATCTTACACCTCAGTTATTAACTAATTACCACATTTATATCTGACATTCTTGTATTTTTTTTTCCTCTACAGGTGTAGTGGGGGACTGGACAAACCATTTCACACCTGAACAATTAAAGATGTTCGATGAAGATTATGAAAAACAGATGAAAGATGTCAACATACCATTCAGGACCCTCATTTAACAGATTCAGGGTTTTTGACAAGTCGACGTAGCTCTGCAAACCAAAGACCGGTGAATGACACTGTGCAGCTATCAGAAGAGAGAAGCTCTGTGAGAAGATACGACACTAGCTAAAAAACCAAAACCAACAATAAATTAAAAAAAAGAAATATGTTTAAAGTCTGGGTGTGAAACACTGTAATCAATGGACCTCATGATGTGTAGATGTACAGAGGGAAGTCATTAAAATATGTGTGTAAAAGAAAAAAAAAAGAAAAAAAATAAAAATGTGCTTCACGATACAAGTATATGAGTTCATAATCATCATTTTATTGCAGCTTATCACGTAAACAATATATAAGACCAAAAGTGTTGTGACTGAGTGGACATGCCCATTTTATGTCATGAGACCTCCAAGAGTCCACCGACTGCATGAAGCCTAAGGAAAGCGCTGGCAGCTGGAGCCATGTGCTTTTTGTTCTTTTTTTCCGCCCATACGAAGTGATTTTTGCAACTTTGCACCACACTGTACAGAGCCCAGTCAAAGCAGGGAGGCTGCACGAGACACGAGCAACAAAGACTAGAATAAAATAAGTAATGAGCTGGAAAGTCAATCATATGAAAATGGACAGAGGACACAAAAACACAACAGCTGAGAATATCCGAGTTTAACAAAAAAAAAAATCATTTTTAATACATACTTTATTTCTTAGAATAAAATCTTAAATATTTTAATACTTAATCTGCAGGGACACCTCCCTTCATTTCAATTCAATCTTCGTCCGTATATAGAGGCTTTTTTATGCAAGTTTTTTTTTTTTTTTTTGACAGATTTTATTGTTTTTTTTATTGTTTTGGTACATTTTCCTGTGTTTTCTTCTCTCTCTATTGGTTGGTTCACTATGGATCCCCTCTTTGGTTGTGATCTTTCTTTCTCCTCTTCTTCACCTCTTTCTCTCCAACCCTTAAGATCCTCTTCTTCTACATGTTTACATAGGTGATGTTTCTGAAGAAGAAGAAAACAGAGAAATGAGAGAGGGAAGGAACGTGTGGACATGTGGACGTGTGGACGATGACAAAAAAAAGAAAGAAAGAAAAGAAAAGTACATCTAATAGGGAGCTAATCCCACTACAATATACTAATAAAAAAAGAAATATTTATTTTAATAAAAGCAGCATGCAGACTACAAATCTACAGCTTGAAAACTTGGTGAGTTTTTGTTTTTACCCACAGGTCAAACATTTTTAAATTGGATGAGGACCAAGTCGATAATATGGGTGGATGGTTGGAGCTCCAGGTGGGAGAGAAGCAGGTTTCAGTCATTTTCATTGAATGACCTTACATTTGGTGTTTAAAAAACACCAAAATGTGACAAACCAAAACCATTTTTTAAAACCATTTTTGCCCTTAAATCAGAGCAAAGTGGATGTTTATTCACTATAGGAAGTAACAGTTTATTTTAATTACTTATTTTCTATATAGACATGTAAAACAATATAGTTGGTATTTAGTGAGAAGTTGTAACAATATAATACATAGATTATATTGTTATTCATTATCTGCTCAAATACCAGCATCCAGTTACAGTTGCTTCACAGATTCATTGTTACATCTGATAATAACTACATTCATAAACACCTTAAAGACCTTTTAACTGCCCATAGCTACAATATGTTATATAGTTTTATAAACATACACACTGTCCTAAATGAGAGGATTAAAATAAACTGTTACCAAAGAGTTTTGTTGGACGTTGACTCTCATCAGGTCTTTTTTGCAAAAGTGATACCAGAACACGAACTGGTCACACGTCTACCAGACTACAGACAGAAACAACCCAACAGAGACGTTGTCATGGCGACACCTACAGCAGCAACTGAGAGGTGAGTATCTCACTGTCTGAGGCTTTTCAGGAGCCTTAAACACTCAACAGAGAGCTCAGAGGAGGACAACGGGTACAGAGCACAAGACTTAGGGATCTCTCGGTTCACATGTCATTTTCGGAAACGATCACGTGATTTGTTTTTTTTTGTTTGTTTTGTTTTGTTTTTGACAGATACGTCATTAAAGTAAAGGAGATCCTGGAGTTTCAGTAAAATATGTTGACGTCACTAAAGACAGATCTGTGTTAAAGCAGAAACGCGGTGCGCGACAGAACAAAAACACACACACAAACTACACGGTGACAGTCGGTTGCACTGCCAGCTCAGGAATACCTTTAGTTACAGGCTAAAGGTGGCATGTTGACTGAATTTATTCTGGAAATCAAAAAAGGGTTCAACGAGTTAATGGTGAATGGAGGCAATGGTGATAGAAAGAGAGAAAGACAGATGAGATGAGATGAGAACAGACATTGTTGAATTTATGATGATAGAAAGGTAGAAAGATGGAGAGGGGGCGCAGAACAAAATTATATAAAGATGAAGAAAGATTACGCTTTGTTAAATAATCAATAAATTTACAGGATTAACTGATCATGAAGTAGGAGGAAATTATAAGTTATGATAAGGTATATATATATATATATATATATATATATATATATATATATTTTAAGATGTTAGATTAGCTCAAGTGTACAAAAACACAAGGATACTTACTATCAACGTAGTTGCGGGCGAAGAACTTCAGCACCTCATCAATGGCGATGACGGGGAAGGAAAGCTTCAGCACCATGAGCCACTGTTCTACAGACAGATGGGTCAACTTGAAGATCATCTGTGGAGCAGAGAAGTGTTAGTCAGTGCAGTTAGCAACTACATCAGAGGGCAATATTTAAATGAAAACCATAAAAGTAGGAGATTTACACACACACACAGCTCTAAAATCAAAGTGGACAGAGTGTAGATGGTTCACTTACGGGCAGAGGCTCAACATAGATGATCATGAAGTGCAGGGACATGGAAAGGGTCATGGCAGCAAGCAGCCAGAAGTTGCTCCATGGGGGCATGCGGACCAGAGACTGGTTCTCAGACAAGCTGGACAAAGAAAATGTAAAGAATAATTATGAACCACTGAAATCATCACAACACCATCTGGAAATCTGGTGTGAACACACCCCAGCGCATCTGAAGTTGTTACCTGTTGAGGGCGTTGCACATCTCAATGGTGACCAGCACAGACAGGGCCATGGTCATGGGAGGAGCAGCCTCAAAGATCTCACATTCAACGCCGGTGAAGTCCTCGTTCTCATCGTGGCACTGCATGAAGTGGGACTGTATGGAGCAGAGAGAAAGAGAGAGAGAGGTGAGTTTATTAAGCGTCTGTGTGAGGATTTTATATATATATATATATATATATATATATATATATATGACAACACAACAGAGAGACAGTTACTCACCAGCTGGTAGTAGGAGACACCGGGACCAGTATCATCATACAGGAACCACCAGGCAGCACCACCGACAGTGGCGGCACCGACGTATCCTGGGGAAAAGTAACAGTGTCACTGTAGTGTTAAGTCCTATGTCCTGCATTTAAACTAAATACAAACACAATGTTCATAGTGCTACTTACCACCAATAGCCATGTATCTGAAGAACAGCCAGCCAGAGATGAGGGGCTCCTTGGGGGAACGTGGGGGCTTGCCCATGATGTCCAGATCAGGGGGGTTGAAGCCCAGAGCGGTGGCGGGCAGACCATCAGTGACCAGGTTGACCCACAGCAGCTGGACGGGGATCAAAGCCTCAGGCAGACCCAGGGCAGCAGTCAGGAAGATACTGAGAGAATAAAAAATGAAATAATAGATACATAGGGATGAGTTTGGCAGGAAGATGGTGTTTTAGTGTGATTCAGAGCGTGTGTTGCTCAGGCCACTCACCAGACGACCTCACCGACGTTGGAGGAGATGAGGTAGCGGATGAACTGCTTCATGTTGTTGTAGATAGCTCTGCCCTCCTCAACAGCAGCCACAATGGAAGAGAAGTTGTCGTCAGCCAGGACCATCTCAGAGGCAGACTTGGCAACGGCAGTGCCAGAGCCCATGGCGATGCCGATCTCGGCCTTCTTCAGGGCAGGGGCATCATTCACACCATCACCAGTCTGTGGTGAGAGGAAAGGAAGTTATTACTCTTGTTACAAAATCAGTAACATTACCGTAACTGTGACTGAGATATGGTTTGTGTCCTCTGCTTTCCTCAGTGTTCTTACCATAGCAGTAATGTCATCATAACCCTGCAGGAACTCCACAATCTTGGACTTGTGAGCGGGCTCAACACGGGCAAAGCAGCAAGCTCTGCGCACAGCCTCAGCCTGTTCGTGGGAGGGCAGATCGTCAAACTCACGTCCGGTGTAGGCTCTGCCAGAAACATCCTCATCCTCACCGAAGATGCCAATACGGCGGCAGATGGCAATAGCGGTTCCCTTGTTGTCACCTGAAATGTAGAGTTGGAGAAGTTGGATACTAAATACTAATATTCTACAAATTTACTTATGTACTGAAAATTCATCCAGCCCATAATACCAACCAGTGATCATAATGACACGGATTCCAGCAGCTCTGCACAGCTCAATGGAGCCAGTGACCTCCTTACGAGGGGGATCCAGCATACCCACGCAGCCAACGAAGGTCAGGTCAGTCTGAGAACAGAGATTTTTCACATGTAGTCACGATGCATCCACACATCCTCAATGCCTGGTCCTTCATTAACTTTGTATTCTCACCTCATAATCAGCAAACTTGGTAGAGTCTTCAAGGTTCATCTCCTCCGGCTTCAGTGGGGTGTCACGGGTGGCCAGGGCCAGGCAACGCAGGGTGTCACGGCCGGTACCCCAGTCCCTGATGACAGCCATGATCTTCTCCTTGATGGCGTTGGTCAGGGGAACGCGGGTGGTTCCAACACGCACGTAAGTACACCTGTCAATCACACCCTCGGGGGCACCCTGTGCACAAAAGAAGTGTTATTGTGAATGTAGAAGACTCAAAGCGCAAGTTGTCTGACCAAAGGCCATGAGAAGGGGAACTGACCTTCACGAACATCTTGGCGCCACCATCACCTTTACCAGGGGTGCAGTACACAGACATGGACTTCCTGTCACGGGAGAACTCCAGAGTGAAGTTCTTCTTCATGAGCTGCTTGATCACCTGAAGATACAGACACAATTTTAATGTTAACACTGTAAACTGTAATTCTTTGGAGGAATTGAGCCTGATCTAAAATAACATTTTGGTTGAGACTGAGGAGAAAAGAAGCTTACTGCGCAGCAGGCGTTGGCTCTCTCAATTCTGGACAGGTTCTTCACATTGCTGTTGAACACATTCATCTTCTCAACCAGGCAGCACAGAGCAGTCTCAGTGGCCTCACCGACCTTCTCATAGATCTTCTTGGACTGGAAGAAAAAAAGGGATGATGGTTGGTTAATCCATGCTTCGCTAGGTAGGAGTTTTCCGGGATAAAGGACAGACTGCACAACTTCATCATTTTACCTCGTTGTAGTCCAGAGAGGAGTCGTTGCACAGGGCGCAGATGGTAGCCAGCTCAACAAGGCCGTCGTATGCGCTGCAGTTGGTCTTAGCACCACCCTGGGAACTGATGGGCAAGGAGGGACACAGAAATTAAGAAACAAGTGATGGTTTATGTAGATTTTGTTTCATGGATGACACTTGCTATATTGAGTTGTGATAAACAGGACTGAAAAATCAACTTACACCTCGCCCTCAGGGGTGTACTTGGAGCCAGAGATATCAAAGGCATCAAGGTCAACGTGGTCGCTATCAACACCCTTGATAATAAACATCTGGAGGAGGAAACAAGGAGAGTTATTACTGCACCTGAAGAACGATGAGACTTTGAGCACTAGTTTCATTTCAAATACCCACCTTGGTCACACACATCTGGTTGGTGGTGAGGGTGCCAGTTTTGTCGGAGCAGATGACAGAGGTGCAACCCAGGGTCTCCACAGAGGGCAAGCTTCTGACAATGGCGTTCTTCTTGGCCATACGGCGGGTACCCAGGGCCAAGCAGGTAGTGATGACAGCGGGCAGACCTGAGAGACATTGGTGAAAATTGTGAGTATGGATGCGAAACACTTATTGTTCCTTTACTTTTGTACTAAACAAATATTCTTTGCTTCCTCACCCTCAGGGATGGCAGCCACAGCCAGGGCGACGGCGATCTTGAAGTAGTAGACAGCACCACGGATCCATGAGCCTCCGTGAACGGGGTCGTTGAAGTGACCAATGTTGATGGCCCAGACAGCAACGCAGATCAGGGAGATAACCTTGGACAGCTGCTCGCCGAACTCATCCAGCTTGGCCTGCAGGGGAGTCTTCTCCTGCTCGGTGGCGGCCATCTGGTCACGGATCTTGCCAATCTCAGTGGAGACGCCAGTAGCCACAGCCACACCAATGGCCTTGCCAGCAGCGATGTTGGTGCCCTGTGGTGGAGAAGGACAGAGGTTAAAAATATAGTAGAAAGTAACAAAAAAAAAAACTTGAGATACAAGTCCGACAGTGTAGAGATTATTTATTAAATTACTAATGTTGGTTGGATACTCACAGAGAAAAGCATGTTCTTCTTGTCCTGGTTGACAGCTCTGGGGTCGGGAACAGACTCAGTGTGCTTGATCACACTGACGGACTCACCTGAGAAAGGAAAAACCAGGAAATTAATCCAAAACTGTCTGGAAAACATAAAAACATGCACTTGAAGATCAAAGTTTTCTTGAGAGCTCACCAGTAAGGATGGACTGGTCAACACGCAGGGTGGTGGACTTGATGGAAACAATCCTGATGTCAGCGGGAACTTTGTCACCAACTGTGGGAATCAAAGAGAAGAAATGATTAAAATATAATTTGGCATCAATACTGTTCTTATTGTCATTATATACACATTAAATACAGCCATAGTGACTGTGTATATTTGTGGACTAGTGTGTGGTTAAATTATGTCCAATTAACACTGAAGTGACAGTAATTATTGCAAATAGGGCAATTCTTATCACTCTGTAGGAAAGCCCTAACTGAAAAATACTACTACTAATAATAATACTGTAAATGATTCCCAAAATAAATGGGGGGAGGTTACAGCCAGCAAGAGACGCAACAGGTGTACGCTGACAAATGAACAGAAGTGGGCAACGGCAGGGAGGGGAGAAGAGGTGCGGCAGGTGCTGGTGAGGGTATTTATATTCATGATTTTGTTTTCCTACAGTCAGCATGTTTTCACAGCAGTGCTACTCCATCCTGCCTTGCTCTCATTACCTTAAAAAGACACAAGGCTCTGCCATCAGCCTTTAGGAAAGACACATATATCTTGAATTTGTGTTTCTTGATTTCTCATGCAAAAGTAATGGTGGTAACTTGCTGGATTTTTTTTGTTGTTGCTGCATCTGTTGTTGACAGACTGACTTCCACTTAAATAAATAACTAAACGAGAAGCAAGCCAATGAACTATCTTAACATTTCTTACCGGACACTTCCACAATGTCTCCAGGGACAATTTCTCTGGCCTTGATCCTCTGCACACTCTTTCTGTCAGAACGGTAAACTTTGCCCATCTCAGGCTCGTACTCCTTGAGAGCCTCGATGGCGCTTTCAGCATTACGCTCCTGTGACACACACACACACACACACAGACAAAAAGCAAAAATAAAATACACGTGTGAAATCTTTGAGTGATATTTATTTGAGGAAAATGCATGTGTGCGTAATGAGCTCTAATACACATTGGCTATCACTAAATTGATGTCAGCATTCCTGTTTATTCTTGCTTGGATGTAAACTATACTCCATTCGTCCTTGGTCGAGCAAAGTCAACGTCCTCCAAGAGGCTTTGAGTCATTACACATGGCAATTACATACTGACGCACAACCTACTGATGACATATGAGTAGGTCAACTACTCCAACTTAGGCACAATAACTTATGGCAGGGTTTCCAGAGTATCTTCTACTTTTCAAATTAAAACAAATCTCTGCATGGAAATTGATCACAATCATTAGCATCATTTGACTGAGTGACTCTGCAATAAGACAGCACATGATGTGGCCAGAGATGATATCTGAGGTGATAAAATTTGATCTGAGACGCACAACACAGATCTGCAAACAGCATGTTGCTATACTCAGTTGTGTTGGAAAAACAGAAATGAATCAACTGATTTTGACACATGGACAGGATGTGTTAACACCACTGTTCACTCTGAATGATGCCTGCTCGCAATGCCAAGTATTTTTAATGGCATGCAAGCAGTCTGGCTATAGTTTTTGTAGATATTAAGACTTTTTTTTTTTAATTATCTGGTAACATGTAAGAATTTTGAATATCTCTTTTAGCCAATAATATTGTTGCAACAATCAAACGCTCTATTTTAACCTTCAAAGCTGCAAAAGTGTCAAAAGATACCATTCAAATTGAGCAACTGCACCTGGGTGGAAACACTACGCTGTAACTGGAGCCTGGAGCTTTCTGTCATCACTGAATTAGACACTAATTGCTCAATGTGCTGGGTCTCGTCACTGACCTGCCACACTCCGACAACAGCGTTGGCGATGAGGATAAGAAGGATGACGAAGGGTTCCACGAAGGCGGTGACGGTCTCCTCACCTTCCTCAAACCAGGCCAGCACCTGACGTCACAGAGGTAAAGAGTTGGTCAGAGTAGATGGAGACGACAGTGACGGTGACATATCTCAACACCTTTGTGAAGAGTGGAGTAATCACATGGTTTAAACATTTCATTGTGTTTGAATGTCAGGATTGCTCACAGGTTTACAACCTTGTATATAATGTGTAATAGATTAATAATAATAGCAATTCTTCAGGGACTGTGGGGCTGTGAGGCTGCCATAAAGGGGTGGGGTATTTAGAGCTTGTATGCATTAAACATGGTTTTACATGGCTTTTAGATAATATAATAGTGTGCAAACTTTGTGAAAAAATTAAAAAATGTATGACTCAGTTATTTAGGCCTGAGATGTCTGTTATTTTGATTATATTTTTGCACGTAATACGATTACGTAATTGTTATTAATTTGAGCTCAGAGTGCCATAACTCATTGCGCCTTCTTCAGCCCTCTTTCTGAAGACCGTTCGTTCCTTCCTTCAGGCCTGACCTTTCCCGAAGGATTCAGTTTCTCTCCTCAGCTTGGGGCTATCTTAAAATAAACCCTTACCCCTCAGCCCCCCCTATACTTCCCCCTGACCCCCGTCTCTCACTGGCTCCTCAATATTCGCCTTCTAAGGCCATCATGACAGCTGGGCGAAGGGGTGAAAGCTAGGCATAGGAATTAATACACCTCCGACAAGCCTTCGCAATCCGTCTCCCTCTTCTCAAGTTGTTGTACTCAAAAATACACTGAAGGTTGGAGGGACTTTGGAGGGGGTTTAAGAAGTTGTGTTGGCAAAGTGAGCAGACAGAAATGATCATCTGCAGCGATGCTTGTTTACAAGTTTAATGTGTGTGAAAGGTTTCCTCCTTGAACTTAAATATAATTAGTTTGATAAGTTTCTCATCTCTTGATTGCACACAAGAACAGTTAAGGTGCCAGAAGTTTTTGCGCCATAAAATGAAAAAGTATCGAACCTGAAAAGTTATTCTTGTTGATAAAAAATGAAAAAATAAATAACTAAGTGTGCAAAAGCAGTGTGTCGTAGAAAACAGTTAGGTGTCACTAGTGGTGTCACGTGATGAACACTGCACGTGTAATTCACTGCTACTATTATGTCTAGTGCTTTTATTTGAATGCAAAGAGTGTAACAGGAATAATCACAGCTGTGGCATGATTCAAAAATAATACAAACACTTGTTTACTCACGAAAGAGATGCAGGCAGCCAGCAGCAGGATCCTGACAAGCAAGTCCTCAAACTGCTCAATGACCAGCTCCCAGATGGTCTTACCTGAGAGAAACAAAGAACAAATTCATACAAGTCAATAGGTAATAATCATGAAATATAAATGAAATGACAGAAATATGCAAGCGAGTGAGTGTATTTGTGTATGAAGGGTTGTGTTTCAAGACCACAGCATGGATCAGTGACCTTTACACACATCACACAAGTAGCTGACTAATGACGTCCAGTAGCAAGTGGAATTTCATTAGAGCGCAGCCACCGGACAATTAAAAAAGTGCTTGCGTGTTTTTATTACAACTCTACTGTAGCAAAGGGTCAGTTCAGAGTAAAGAGGATTAAAGTGTCAAAGTCGAATCTAGAGTCAAACCACGTGTGTGGTAGTTTGTGTTCAGATTGATGTATTTTGTAAATGAGGTAAAAGATGAAGACTTACCCTCCTCAGCGGGCAGCTCTGGAGTCAGACACAAAGGTGAAGGAGGTGGAAGAAATCGACAGAAACACAGCGAGAAAAGGTGATTAGTTAAAAAAATAATGACTGAACATCAAGAAACACTGTAATAAAACTTTGAAAGAAAGATAAAGCAGTCTATTCTTCTCTATATAATATA
This sequence comes from Polydactylus sextarius, assembly GCA_016801845.1. Classification (NCBI taxonomy): domain Eukaryota; kingdom Metazoa; phylum Chordata; class Actinopteri; family Polynemidae; genus Polydactylus; species Polydactylus sextarius. The sequence continues at coordinate 8,484,197 of CM028920.1, read as the reverse complement.
ATTGGGTACATAAGATCATCGGTTTATCACGCTGTCTTGTGTATTTTACACAATTTAAATAGCTATCGTACTGTATGTATGTATGTATTATTTGAAAGTTGTTTCGCTTCTTTTCATTTCCATTCTAGACCTAATCAGAACCTCCATCAAGCTGCTGGTCTTTTTTTTTTTTTTTATAAATTTCTTATTTTCTAAACAAAATAAAACACTATATTCAATAGCAGTTCACCAAAGGGCAACAGAAACATGAGTGTGAAAACAAGACCATTGTTGCTTTTGAACTATAGACTTTGCTATGTAACTTTCCATTCCACTGGTTATTGATTAGCAATCATATCAAGGATCATTTAACCATGAGCCATCTAAGGGCCTCCCCTTTCACCCTAGCCTAAAATTATCCACCTCTCCTGTTAACGCCCGCCCCATATATCACCCAGGAAGCTTCTTGAGCCATCACCTGTCTCTCTCGCTCTCCAGCCATCTTCTTTGCCTATCTTTAAATAGCTCTTCAAAGCCCTCAAAGTCGCTGCTTCTCAATGTCTCTGCATTTCTACCAGCTGTTGCAACTCCTCTCTAAAAAAGCATCACATGCGAAATCTCGACTCAGCCTGATGCAACAAGTATTTGCGGGCACCCTCGCTGGTGTCGAAGCAGCTGAAGAGTTTGTGGAACATTTTCAATGCAAAAACATTTGCATCTTCCTTTAAATGTGAAGTGAGAAGTTTCTCTATGACACTATGTGAGTGTTTCTTCCTTCAGTAGGACTACCACCCCATCCCTGACGCCCACGCTCTCACCATTGAAGCCATACTTGTCCAGGTTCTTCTTGAACTGGTCTGGAGAGAGGCCAGAGTTCTCGTTCACCCCGAAGTGAGACAGGCATTCTGCCGGGGTCTTTGTGTGTGCGTTCTCCATCCTTTCTGGATAGACAAGGGATGGGCCGTCTAACCGTGCCTATCCGCGCTCTTTTACTTCTTTGTTGTTCTCTGCAGGATTTACCCTTGGTCCACCACCCTCACCTAAAAAGTGTGGCACCCTCCAATTCAGGAGTGCTGTACTGACAGAAAGAGCGAATAAGCACATACATGCACAGGGTTTTATACTCTCAAAGGGTTCAGGATTGGTGGACACCCCAAAGACACACGCCCCCAAATTCCAGCATGGGAGGACATGTTGGGGGGGTGAGGGTGGGGCTCGAGGTGGAGCAATGGGGAGGTGAGATGGTGGAGTTGGACAGGAACTGAGGACAAGGAAAGGAGGTAGTGGAGGAGACTGGTGGTGCAGAGGTTGGAGTGGGTGGATGCGTGTGTGTGTGTGTAGGGGGGGTCGTACCGTGGATGAAAATGAGATCTGTTTTTGGAACATGCATGGTCAGTGGAATAAGACGAAGGGAGAAGGTGAGAGAGTGAGACAGGAGAACATCCAGAGGGGGAGGGAGGGGGCACATTGAGTGACGGCTCAACTGGTTTCTGCTGAGGAAGGTGGCTGAGCCAGAGAGACAGGAGTGAACTACTACACAGAGTGACACAGAGAAAGAGGGAGATGGTAGACAAATAATTCAGATCTCGATCTGGCTGCCGTGTTTTTCTTTTTAACATACATGGAGACACGTCTGCACATGAAGTTCTCAATGACCAGAAACGAGAACTCTGTGCAGCAGAGCTGAATCATCTACAGTCACCAACACATGTACATTCATCTCAGGTTTTACAGAACTAATAACTACTCATGTTAACAGAGACACCAGACCTGATAATAACCCTAGTTAGATAAGAGGAGAGAAGAAAGTGAGTGTGTAGTGGGGCAATGATTGCTGCGATGGGGAGGAGAGGGGGGCAGCTGGAATTCCAAGAGGACAGCCAGCATGTCATACTATCTCACCACTGAGGAGAAGCCCCGGCTGCAAGATACAGAAGGATCAGGTTTTATTTTTTTTTTTTTTTTTTTATGAGGAAGGGAAAGGCAGCAGGGAGATATGGTGCAGCCTGAGTAGATGCACGACAGACGATCTGGCCACAAACTGACATTCGGCGAGACACAATGGCTTCTTGTGGCAGAGTCAGAGCACTGAATTTATTTTACTAGAAAACCAAATATCCACGATTTAATGGAATAAACATATTTCTTTTTCTTCCATATGCTTCAGCACGTTGGCTCAGTGTGTTTTTTTTTATTATTCGTTTTTTTAAAAAATCATGGCAGCTAATTTCACTTATCACTTTTTTTCTCCCTCCCTTTTGTTTGCTGGATATTCCCTAATTTGTCACAACATGTGAAGAAGTCTTTATGCAGTTAAAATGGACGTTCTTGGTAGATCTCAGTGTAAAATTGAACGGTACTACGTTGAGTACCGATGCTGTTGATTTACTATTTGTTTTAACAGCAGTAAACAGGCTGCTGGGTGGTGCAGAGTCCTCTGTAGACAGGAATTCAAGTTGCTGTTGCTTATCAATAAACCGACAGGTGTTCCTTTAAGAACAGCAGTGGTCACTGCTCTCCACCTTTGACAGCTTTAGGGAACATTTTCTTGCTGCAATCTATTTATTCCCGCCTTCTGCTGTTGTGCAGTGTCACGGTGTCAACCGATATCAGATATCATGTTTGTATGTTTGTATGTAAGTTTTTCGGTGTGAGAGGTCTTACTGTAAAAGTGCACAGCATAACACGTTTATTTTTGGTTGAACTATTTCTAATTTTCTTTTAATTACATTCAATGGTCGGTCATCCAGATTGTCAGTAGTAGATATATTCTATGTTGGTGACTTGATTTCACTGTGTCATATTTCACTTGGGTGCCAACACCACTTCATCACAGACTAATGACGAGGAGGAGGGGTCAGCAAATTCAAACAAATCAGGTCAAACTAATCGTAATTAAGGGAAACAGAGACTACACCAAAAAAACAGCTGTTGTCTTTAAAAAAAACATTTTTGTTTTCACACATAGAAACACTGATACAGTTAGATAATGCAGAGTTTGTTTTGACAAATAAACATACTGTGGTTAATGATAAATTTATATAAGAAATAATGGTTTGTTGAGGAATAAAAAAATAGCAATATTGGTAAAGTTATATCATTTGAAAATAATAATAATAATAATAATATTATGACCCTTTAGACTGTCTCATTTTTGTGAATATCACCGACTAAACAATCACTATATATTGGCGTCAGGACAACAATATGTCTGGTACTCAAATGTGACATTAACTCTAACCACTGTAACTACACTGTGACCTTAATAAGGTACATGATGTTATCAACTCACAACAAGGTGTGAAGAGTCACCATGGTTCAGGATCTGTTACTTGGAAGTTAAATGAAGAATTGCTGGTGAGATGTCATTTCAATGGATGATTTATTTAGAACAAGAAGAATTGAATTTATTTATTTGTTTTTATTTGATTGTATAATTTTTATTTTAATGGGTGATATTTTCTTCGACTTTTGAAAAAGAACGTCGCCATCGGTGATTTGTTTTGTACAATATGAACAATGGATCTCAAGATCAGATGTGTGCAGTCACTGACTTGCTCAAGGACACTCTAGCAGAGTGGATGCTTCCAGTAACGGAGGCTTTAACTCGAGTCGGACGGTTTCTGTGATCACATCGCCCCTTGTGGACAACACATTACAGTACATAGTGCAACTACATACTATTATATATTTACAGTAAATAGAGGATTGGCCTGTTCATAAACATAACAACATAAACACACACAAACATTTGTCTGCTGCTCCTCTGGGGAGATTTTCTAAAATTGGAAGTTGTTTTGTGGCAGCTTTCAAGTTTCCAATCAGCTGCTTGTGGCCAACTGACTCGATCCTTTGACCTGCCGGTGAAGGGCAGCTCCATTCCCAAAAGGTTCAGTAAATTATTTATGACGTAGGAGACGCCGGCAACCGACACGACCAGAAAACACTTAGTTTAATGTATTTTAAGTGGCAGCGGTAATAGCTTCTGTAAAATCATCACACTAAGAGAGGAACCTTTTAAAAAGCTGTGTACCAACCTGTAGAGTTGGATTCATATAGTCATACACACATTATTTGTTTATATATTACATGAGGTCTTTAAAATTTAATTTTATACAGCAAATATAATAATTTTCAAATTTAATGTAAGCCTATGATCCACATTACAATTAGCAAGATATGTGCACCCCTGCTAAACTGTAAGTATGTTACAATTATTCACCTGTCTACAAGAAAACCAGACTAACATTTGACACTGTTAGAATTTATTTATTTTTGTTCCCGTTATGACATGTTATGTCACGACAAGTTAAAATATTTTATGGTCACTCTGTTCTGCTTTCTGTCCCCATCTCTGTTTCACCCTGTCGTTCTCCAGGCCTCAGCTGTTGTACAGCCGTTCTGACCTCTGAGATTTTGGGGGGGCTGTGATAGGGGTCGGCCTGTCAGTGTCTCCCTCAGGGCAGAGCAGTGACATTTAACTCAATATCCCAGAAGGATAAGGTTTCTCCCTCACTGCCCTCTATCTTCCGCCTCAGTCTATCCCTGAAGTGTCAGTGGCCTGCGTGCGCAGGGACCACTATAACGTAAACCTGTGCAAGCTGGGACACCCATCACCTCCAACTCCCAGTGTGGCGCTAACATGCCACACCTTCATGCCAGCCCCAGGGTTCGCCATGTGCCGTCTTAACCCATCAAAACCCTTCCTCCCTCCGCTTCTGAACTCTATACATGTTCCCAGTTCTGTACAAGTGATAAGTACCGAGGTGGTGCAGCTGTACGCGTGGCTATCTTATGCAACTAAGTCTGTCTCTGCTGACTTGCATGGTACAAGCAAAGTGAGAGGGACAAGACGACATTTGTCACTTCAAGACATGGAGCCAGAGACGGCGGAGATATTTCCTAAAGAAGGTTATTGTCTTTAATAGCAGATTCTGTGGATTGCACACTGTCTAGTTCATTTAGTTCTATAAAAATATCAGCCTAATTATAATATTAGTTAAAGCAAAGTTAAAACAAACAGCAGTTAAAACAAAATAATACTGTATAATGGGCTCTGAGCAAAAAAATGAATCAAAACCGTAGAAGCATCATCTTAATTGTGACTCAGTCAATAAAGTGCATGTTTACTGTATTTCTCTCCTATGGTGCCAAAATGTTCACTGAGCCACAGCGTAAAATCTAATAACACAGGACATGTGTGGTATTGACAGTGAGGACATAATTAGTACCGGGCAATAAGGCAATGGATAAAGGAGCTACAGTGTCAGTGTTAGCTGGGTACTTGTTACAGTATTAGCTAATAGTAATAATAGAAGTGGCAGCTGAGTCTCTGAATCCAGAATTCCTTCACAAGATATAAATAGAGCAGGTGACACTGTGCTGCTGGGCACGGCACCACAACGGCTTTGGGGCTTTTTTATTTCAGAAAACATAGAACCTTTGGTTCAGAGGCTCTCAAGTCTAACTTTCATCTATTGGCAGAAAATAAGATGGGATGTTAGAGGACGCATTTGACTCCACGGTGTCATCAGTATCTATGCGGTACTTTGTTTTGAAGAGTTCCTGGTTGTTCACACCATTCCTCACACTTAGGTTCTGTACTATATAAGCCACAGGGGAGATGACTGGAAAGTGAAGCCGTTGATCAAAAGAGGCTTTCGTTATACTGATGGGGTGTCATTTACTTGACTGGGTCTGCATTTTTAAGAGGCCACGGCCGCGTTTAACTGGATCAGATAAGTTCAGTTATTTCCCAGAGTCATTTAACACAGTAAAATTAGAAAACTAGATATATTGATTATTATTATCATAGATAGATAGATAGATAGATAGATAGATAGATAGATAGATAGATAGATAGATAGATAGATAGATAGATAGATAGATAGATAGATAGATTTATGAATTCCTACCTGTTCTTATTCTCTTGGAACTGGCATTTTTGTGTTGATATACATTTAACTAATTGTCCAATTTTCAGTTCTTCCTTCCTGACAATTAATTAAATGCATAGTAACCAAATGAAGCTGAGTGGTTCAGGTTAATGAGATAATCATCGAGCACCGTCAGCCTCATAACAGTTCCTGGCACATTTCCATTTATTCAGATGGGTGTCTGCACATGAGAAGTCATGAATCAAAGCGTTTAGTGTTTCAGGTCAGCATAGCTGCTTGAACGAGTATGTACAGTATTTGGTATCATCTGAAAGATGAACTCTTGGAAATATACTACATGTTCAGTGTCTTGTCTATTTTCAGTGCCGTTATCTCACCGAAATGCTATTTGTTGGATTTGATTACTACGACTGACGTGAACATCGCAAACGTAAAAGTTGGACTCAGTCCCGTAATCAATGAACTAAAGTTTGAGAGTCAATTTACATGAACGACACAGTCACATCTCTTCACTGACCAACACAAATTTTAGAAACATAATCCCGTACAAGCGTCGCGGTAAGAATCTGAGAGCACACAGCCACTGACCACTAACCTTAAGTTGCCACTGACCTGCTATAAATGTACAGAGGATTGTACTCCTGGAGCAGAATCAGTCTGCCCTACACCTATTTCAGCCTCATCAACATATTGTTTTGTGCACAGAGGTTTGGAAAAAGATACCAACAGTTGCTGCATCAGGATGTTATGACATAAATGGGTTAAGAATTTTGTAATTATTTTCTTTTTTCTTGATTCTTAACAAATGTTTTCTCCTTGAGATCGAAGCGGTCGGGCTTCTCTTCCGAGTGGACATATTTCAAACCGCACGTGCGTTACAGAGACAGTTACATAAATAAAAATTAAAAAAAGGAAAACTGTTTTATGTCCAAACCAAACCCCCTGTACCCTTCACCTATTTGTCACCTCATAGGTCCTGTAAAAGGATGGACTGAAGAAGGGTGTTGATGACAGGAAGACGAATGAATGCAAAAAGAGCCTGAGAAATGCCTAAGAAGGAAACCGGATCCTTTTTTGATAAATATAGAATGAGGAATGTAAAACAGAGATACACAGTTTTCAGCACAGTCCCCCGGGAGCAGCAGCATAATATCTCTGGATCTACTCGATTCAAATGATTATTCAAACTTTACGTAACTTAAGAGGAAACAGGATTTAAAATGAAAATGTTCTAACTACAGCAACATTTGACCAGTATTGGTACATTCGAAGCAAATTGTACTGAAATGTTTGTGTTCACTGACGAAAGTGTAAAAAAAAGAAAGAAAAAAAAAGAACAATGAGCATGTTCTTGACCATAGATCTGCCCTTTGCTTCTGCCCCATAGTCATGTCTCCGACCAACCAAGTCAAAGGAGCTCAACACTGCCTCCCTGTGGACAACACACACCCACACACAGCAGGGATTAGTTACTAATATTAGTTTATACTTCCTACAAAAGCAGTTAAAAATCTGAGTATCTAACTTACAAGATAAATCATAAATTGTAATAAAATTAACTGACTAATCTTTTGTTCAAGTAACAAGTCAAATTATTGCCTTTAAATGTCTTTAAAATGTTTAAAACGTGACCATCAAAGTGATGGTCACGTTTTAAATTTGTAAAATTAAAATAAAATAGAACCACAGGACTTTTGCTGTGAAGAGAAAACAAATCCTTCAAAGTCAAATATGTTACTATATTCTCACTATTTTAAAATGAACAAATCTATTTGATTTGACAGTTGTACAGGTCTGTACATGATTCACGCCCTTTGTAGATAAACTAAGAATCAACACAGCCATGTCACTGACAACGTACACACACCAAAAAAAAAAATACTTGCAGGTGATTAATTGGAAGTGCATGTTTATTTTGTTTTTTTTATAAATCAAAGGTTTACAATAAAAATGACAAGCAGACAGTGTAGCTCAGATTCTCGCTTTATTGGTCAACTTGATGAAAGACTACAAAACGAATTCACAAAAAATCTCTTTCAAGTAATCAAATCTGTACAAACCTAAACTGTATGGGGTTTTTACAGCTCTGGCTCATATGAATCTGAAGTCATATGCATGTGTGTGTGTGAGTGTGTGTAAGCATGCGCTTGCCCTTATGAGGAAGGTGACATACTTCTTACTGTCGGGAGGATACCGAGACATCACACGCTCATATGGGCAACACAGTACGCACACACGCGCGCGCTCACATGCACATACCTGTGTTTGAGATTTTACAGTACAGAGGACAGGGAAAACAAAATACCCACCCACCCCCACCCTCCACGAGTACACACACACAACCTGCTGGGAGGGTTTGCTGCTAAGTTCATCATGTCCAGCACTTCTCCCACCGTCTCCCAAACCCTGCTTTTCAGTCAAAATTACTGTACAGACAGACACTGTGGTTTCAACCTTTCCACGGGAAGAGTGGTAAGAGAGAGGGGAAAGTATAAATCTCTAACACTCTCACACAAAATGTACACGTGCACACATGATTTTAATGCTCACCGGCAGACGAGACGCATTTGTCGCTCGCGCACGCACTCACTCACTCAGACAATTCGTAACATTAAATGTTTTAAGAAGTACAGATAAAAAAGGAAAAAAGCCCTGGGTATAGGTTTGATTTCTGGCTGTTTGGTGAAAGAAAGGAGAGAGAGGTAGAGAGGGCAGGAGGGATGGGTCAGAGGTCAAGGGCAAACTACTGGTGTCATTTCTTAGCTTTCCTCGGGGGGGTGACGGGGCGACCGGAGCCCACGCCGCCGCCGCCGCCACCATAGAACAGCTTCTTGTCTGCAGGTTTGAGAATCTGTAAAAGAAGACGAGGTGATTTAACAAAAAAAAATAAATAAATCAAACAAATGATGCCATTTTGCCAATAGTAATATCGCTTTTTTCTGCAAGTTCATGAGAATATAACATTTCCAGGGGTCTGTTCGGTCTCTTTCTTACCTGGAATGAGCACATGAGGGTCTCGTCTACGCTCATCATGGCTCCGGCGTTGTCAAACTCACCGCAGTAGTTAGGGGCAGAGAACAGCGTCACCAGCTGCCTCTTTGCAAAAAACTCATATCCGTCCTCAACCACCTGCAGACAGACACACAACAGGTTGATGCAAGATGTCTCTGGTCACTTGTGAAATGTCTATTGCTTCTTCTCACAATTTTTGTTCATAACAATCAGTACAACACTATGAGCTTGTAATTAATTTGGCATTAATTTATGAAAGCATCAAATCCAAAAATACTTCTCAATTGCTTACAACTGCCTTATTAGCTGAGCTGAATCCAGCTGCTGAGATTGTAAATGTTCAGCTGGGGCCACTGCTCTACACCGCTATCGAAATACTTCAGAAGTTCTGACTTCTCTGTAAATATTCACCGACTGGACGAGGTTTGTTTGACCAAACTGACTACCCTTGCTGTTACCTTTTGGAAGTTTGTCTGAAAAGGTTGAATAACAGTATACGTCATGAAAAGAGTATTATAAAATTAAAGTATTATAAAAACTAAAAGGTATTGTGAGTAGACCTAGTTACAGTCCAACCCTTGTTTATGTAATTAGGGATAAAACAGTACTTACCACCACACCCACTGTCTTTTTAAAGTATTGTGTTAAGACTTCCATGCCAAAATTCTTTTCCAGTTTAACAAATATACCAAAGAGGTGTGATTTCATTTGTTTTACATTTCTTTACTACATTGTATTCCCACGACTTATCACCTCTTGAACTTTAGAACAAAGAGTGTGTGCTGACCTGATGGGCCCGACAAATAAGGTCCATATCGTGTTTGTGGAGAAACTTTGTGACCACGTCGGCGCCAAAAGTGAAGGAAACGCCACGGTCGTTCTCCCCCCAGCCCAGTACGTCCTTGTCTGGGTCGGCCCACAGCAGGTCGCAGAGCAGGCCCTGGTCAGGCACGTCAGTGGGGCGCATGACCCTTCGCACCTGCTCCATAGACTGGAGGTCTGGGGATAGTCCTAGGGAAGGAGAAAAAAAAAAACAGTTAAAATAATAGATAGCAGAGAAATGTAAACACCGTCTGTGGTGACGTGGGCCTGGATACAGTGGTCTCGGTTCGGCACATTATGAATCAAACGATACGCAAATTTATATGTATTTCACCAACTTCTGTCGATGCGTTCTGTGCTGAAAGCTCAGTGGATTTGTGCTCGACTACTCCGCCTTAGGCTGCATTGTCGAGCGCAGATCCACTAAACTGCGCCTCCCACACTCCCACAATAGCCGTGTTTCCACCAAATAAGTTCCCAGTAACGTTTAGGACTTTACCGATTGTCTTCTCTGCAGTCGCTTCTTAAACAAGACGCTGCAGATCTGTGTGTTTGTGTGCATGTGCTAGAGAGAGAGGGTGAGATAGAGAAAGGAGCCACCTGTTTGTTTTTAACATTGCATTTCGTGTTGGAAAAAAATAAATTAATTAATTGATTGGTAGTGGCCGTGTTGATTCTGTGGAGACCTGCCACAAATTGATCATTACATGTAAAACCCAGCGATCATTCTGCGAAGGTTTCGACTGTGCTGCTTCATTTACTTCTTCGATTCTATTTATAGAAACTATTGATACGCATTTGCCGCTGGGTTTAAAAAAAAAAATAGCACTTCACATCATGGATCTCTTTTTTTTTTTTTAGAAAAAATATCGAACCATGACACTTCAATATTGAACCAAACTGTGAATTTTGTGTATTGTTGCAACCCTAATATATATATATATATATATTAAATTATATTATATATATATATAAAAAACAGGTGTGGTTTATATATAAGTAACAGCTTGGAAACCAAAGGAATGCAGTCTTTTTAAAATCAAATGGGGAAAAACTGATCAAAACTGACAGACAGGAGCTTTAACAGCAATGAACACATTGCTCAAGCAAACACAATATCCTTTGTGTGTTCTTTGTATTATGTAACGTTCAGATGGAAGAGGGAGGTGGCGTCTACCCTCATGCTTGTGAGAGCCTGTTTACATATTTTGCATTGTAGCTCTCACAGGCATGAGATAGCTGTGGCTGATTGTTGCTGTCACGTTGTCTTAACCCTTAGTTGCTTTTTATTTAGACTAGCTTCTCTATTACAAACTCTACAAAAGAGGTCAAGACAGAAAAACATGCTATTTAAAAAAATTACTATTTTTGCCTCTCATCAGTGGATGCGATTAGAAACGACAGATGAAAAACGTCTAAAGTGGAGTTTGCTGACTCAGGGAAAGGATATATAAATACACTCAAACAACAGATTCAGGTCCCACAGTCCTGCAGGCCTTTGACCACTGTGTTTACAGTAACGACAGTGCAGAGGCGAGTTTGTGTGTGCACTCTGGATAGAAGCCAAATGAACTGTTTGATGAGGATACCTCCATGGCAACAGAAGATCTTCTCATCAACAATGGCTGCAACAGGCAAACAGTTGAAGCAGTCGGTGAAGGTCTTCCACAGCTTAATGTTGTATCGCCTCTTACCTGTAGGGGGGAATAGGAAAAAAAAAAAAAAACATTTGGTCACAATCTTATCTTGGGACTTGTAAAATCTTAACACCTGCAGTGCCTATTACATCACATTAGAAAACACAACATTTTACATAATCCTGGCTGTGTGAATAGCAGATAACAGGCATGTGATTGTTCACCAGCCATTATGCCTCATCATGCTCCTTAGACCAAACCTCTGTATACCGGAGGTTATCAGTGCCCTAGCTTTGTTACATCTGATAATCCAGCTCACATTGTCAGCTTCGAAAAATGTGGCCCAAAGTAAGCTTCATGACTTAAAGATGTATTGGATTTTTCAAACATGTGCTAAACAACATTTTGTTTTTGTTTTTTTTTTTTGTAAATTGGATGAACTAAGGATTTTAATAAAAATGTTAAGTGAATTTTGATGCCTTGTTTAGAATAACTTCTGTTTTAAAAAGCTAATTACTAGTATTAGTACATAAGAATCAAAATGATAGGAGATAAAATGAAACATCGCTTTTTCAAAAACAGACAGTACTTTGGTTGTAAAATAATTAGCACGATGCAAAATAATATGCTGTGGACCAGTTACATGCTGGTTAACGGACAAGAACTTCTTCTTCGTCTGCTCTGTGCTTTACTTTCTCCTTTCCAGATGAAACATTTGAGAAATGTAAACAAACAACAGACACGTCTAGGTCACTGCATTACCCTGACCACAATGAGGCCTCCAGGCTCAAGCTTACATTTTTCTTTTCAGCTGTCTGGTAACCACAGACAGTGGTGGAAAGACTGATATCTGTGCAACTGTCACATAACTTACACTCATCATAGAAGCCATATATTCTGTTAATGGAGGCGCACTCATGGTTTCCTCTCAGCAGAAAGAAGTTTTCTGGGTATTTGATCTTGTAAGCCAGCAACAGGCAGATGGTCTCCAGGGACTGCTTGCCTCTGTCGACATAGTCCCCCAGGAACAGGTAGTTGCTCTCCGGTGGAAAGCCCCCATATTCAAACAGCCTGAGCAGATCATAGTACTGCCCGTGAACATCACCTGGTGAGACAAGCGGCATTATGAGTGGAAAAAGCAATGTTGGCCAAAGGTGTGATTATCACAGTGTGTGTATGAGCACAACAAAAGGTAAGGGACCTGGATAAAGGTACAACAACACTTGGCACCCTGTAAATTAACAGCAACACTTAATACTATGTTGGCAATGCATTTATTTTAATTCAGCACTGTTGTTCATGTGTTGCTTGACTTGTTTTTTGTGATGACACGACAACTAATTGAATGTGCAAGCTTGCGTTTAGTGTGAGGATGCTGGTGGTTATCGTTGCAGTGCAAACATGAGCCATTCCTGCAATCTGCAGGCTGGTCCTTTAAACTAACATTCTTCATTACCTGACATCAGCAGTATGACACAGGAGGGCACTTCCCTTGAGACTACAAGTGCAAAACAGCACTGTAGTGGCAAGCCTATATTATCTGTTTATCCCTCCAGTTCTGTAATCATGTGGCAAGGTCACAGCCATGTGCTGTATACTGAACAGGTAGTATGAATGCACATTGTACTGTGGTTGCAAACCTTCCTCTAACACTCTAGAAAGCAGTGTTAGAAAATAGTGTGCGACCACATTTAAGAATCCCCTTAACTCTAAAGATCACAACGGAGCCTTACCACAAATCTTGAGGGGCGCCTCGAGTTCGAGCAGGATTGGCTGGCTGAGGAAGATCTCCCGGGATTTGAGGCAGAGACCACGGATTTCATTCTCTGTCAGCTGAACATTCTTGCCAGGTCGAGAGCCTTTCACTGTGAGAAAAAATGGAACGACATTGAGAAATCGTGCCCTGGAAACAACAGACTTCATTATCCACTGTAATTTTTTTTTTTTTTTTTTTTCAATAGTACAAGTAGTTAAAATTTTAATAATATGTGATAAAACAGTCAAATAATGTGTTAATTCCCAACAGTGAATTCATTCTAAAATAAACTACAATTCACACATTTTGTGTAAAAATAGGGCAGACTGCCACAAACATTTGGCAAATATAAAATAATAATCACGATCTTACATGGTGAGAACTGAGATTTTATATGCTTATTTTTGAACAGTCTGATCATAAAACATCACATAATTTAGCCAGAGAGCACGAATAAAAGAGTCATTTAGACGAAAATCTCACCGCTGTCCTACAAATCGTGAATATGGGAACAACTCGTTTGGCTTGGTGATAGCAGGGTGTTGTTACTCAGTTATGGTGTGCTTTTTTTTTTCTTTTTCTAAACTACATGTCTGAGCCCGCCTTAAAAATGTTAACGCGTTGGGAAGTAAACAGCCAGCAAAAAAAAAAAAAAAAACAGGACAGAACTATGGAGATATTTTAACAGTTCAAACAAAACCATCCAAAACTACGACACAACATTTATCCCGCAATATAATATTTTTCAGGTCAGATACACACTGCTGCATCCTTTTGATGTGAAAATCAATGACTATCGACACAAACTCTTACAATGTCTAACGTGCGGATACTTCCAAAAATACTAATAAAAAATAATTGTTGCGATTAACTTGAAATGGTAAATGTTACTTTGCTATAACATAACCTGATTAATTCAAATCTGTACTTCATTAACAGGAAGAGGGAGATGAACTGAACTCGCGACCATAGCATAAGTGGCTACCGTTGTCTAGCCCTCTCGGTTAGCTAAAATGGCTACCTCGGCGAATAAATATCGACCGAAATAATGAGACTTACCTTCCAGCAGACGCTGTATAATAGAATCGATGTTTAGCTTATCGGCTTCTGCCATGCTATTCCTCTATTCGGGTCGGTTTCTGATAACTTCTGCGATTTTAAAACGTCGTAATACTTAACCAGCTACCGAGTAACAGTTAGCTCAACTAGTTTAGCGTTAATCGGCTATCGTTAGCCGCTAGCTAGCTAACCTTGAGGCAGAATTGGCAACCTCAAAAATTTGAGGCTGGATACGGAATTGTTAACGATGTGATAGCTGGTATGTACTTCAAAAATCCGCATTAGTCAGCTTTTTTCCATTACATGTCCAAATTCACTTTAAAATGTCGTGTTTTCTCGTGGAGACGTTGTTTCTGCCGTAGCTAGTAGCACCATGCCATCGACAAAAAAAAAGGCTAGATGAGCGTTAGCTCAAACCGAAGATGAACGGAAGTGGGCTGGCAATTGCTGCGCTGTAATTGGTCAGTTTTACTGAGAGGCGGTGCTTTGGGAATACAATCTGCTCCTGGATTGGCTGCTGCCAACGTCTTTCAGCATTTACTTATCTCAAACCACAATGTAAGAAAAAGGACAATAATTCTGGGATATGTCCTGATTTTTGTTGGTCTTGCATGTAATAGTTTATGAAACATTGTAGGATACACCAACTTTGCCCCAATTTACTGAAATATCCGTGTTTTTATCGGTTTGTATTTGTTGCGCAGTAAAGCGACACCCACGGAAGTGACCAAGATGGAACGAATTGACGACATGACGCAATGTCCCGGCGCTTGGCAACACGCAAGGGGTGATTCATTCCGAAGCACAGAGATGGCTTAGCCCGCAGTTAGCTTGTTAGCTACTTAAGTGTGAGATAAACATGACTCCAACAAGGATAAACGTTAACCTATCCATTCTACGCTAGTAATATTTTAGTTTATATTAACAACAAAGCATGAAGCTGCTTCAGAAAGACATTGAAAAAGATAATGCCGGGTGAGTTACTGGCTGTAGCTAACGTTAGCAAGCTAATCGGCGTGCCACTTTACAGCTGACTACATGTGTCAACTTTGTCGTAGTAAATGTCCCTATGTGGTTTATATTCACCTGTATTAACAGAGATGTGAAAAGTTCTCAATTAGTAGGGAAGTAATCCCTCCTGATGTGAATGTATAGCGTTGATAACGAGGGGCACTAATTACTGATAGATACACAGATATATACTTTGTTGATCCCAGCAGGGGAATTATTGATTACCTTATGACTTCATGACAATACACTCTTTGGATGTGGCTTTAGCTTGAACAACAATAGAGCTAGGACAGCTCAGTGAGCAATTAATGCACCCAACCTTTATAACCATAGCAGCGGCAGCACATTAGCCTCACAGCTTAAAGTAATAACATATCCACAAAGTCATTAAGTGATAATGAAGCCTACATTGTCTTATCACGGACATGATTGACATCTAATCTAAAGCTGTTTTATTGATTGTGTCTCTTTCTACAGTCAGGTTACACTGGTGCCAGAGGAGGCAGAGGATATGTGGCACACCTACAACCTGCTGCAGGTGGGAGACAGCCTTAGAGCCTCCACTATCAGGTAACCATTTAACCTTTATCACATAAAAATGATGGCACCCAACTACCTGACAGCGTTTCAGTCCTGCGCAGAAGAATGTTTTCTTTGTGCTCATTTAGGACTTCATGATTGGCACCGCAGCCTCTTGCTGGACCTGTTTCATTTATCACTGCTTTGTTTTTTCATTAGTTGAACAGGGATGAAATCTGCTTCTGCTATTGCCACTGTGATACACCCAGTACACACCCAACACAATGAATGCAGCCAGCAATAGAGCGTTTTTAGATGATCTGACAAAGAAAGCTTTTTTCACATGTGGTTGTTTTTTTCGTGAGAATGAAAAAAAATCCAGCTCTCACTTCAGAAAGTTACCCCTAAAAGTACTTTCTATGAGGCTATTGTTAAATTATATTAAATAAAGTAGTGTCAGAGTAAGTTTTTGAGGCAGTAAACAATGTATTTATTTCAAAATTTCCACCTTGAATAGTCTCACTAGTCAGTGAACCTACTTGTAATTTCTTGCCTCAACTGAAATTCAAGTATGAAGATACAGTGTTTCTATTAACCCAGTGAAGATCTGTGGCCAGTTTAGCTTTGTAAAGTTTTGTTTATTATTAAAACACACAAACAAACAGCTACAGCAGCAGACTTACAGCTAATGTCCTTTTCCTCCTGTGCCCACAGAAAGGTGCAGACAGAGTCCACTACTGGAAGTGTGGGAAGCTCCAGAGTTCGCACTACTCTAACCTTATGTGTGGAGACGATCGACTTTGACTCCCAGGCCTGCCAGCTGAGAGTAAAGGGCACTAACATAGAGGAGAACCAGTATGTCAAGGTCTGAAATGTTTAAATAATCTGGCAGTTATTATTTGTAGTCACATTTGTAGACAGTTTCCAGTGAAGTCAGTGAAGCAAAGAATGACATTACTCAAACATGATCAGAGACTGTGACGTTGTAGACTGGGTCTGACAAGTAGTTGACAGGGAAAGTCACTGTGCTTTGCTCTGAGATCTAATCAAAACAAACTAGTGGGTTTTAGGGTTAAGTTTTAGGGTTTGCAGCAAGAACATTTGAAGTGTACTTAACCATAAAGGGGATATAAATAATTACAACACATATCAATGCATTTCTTCACACTCTACTTGTTTACTTCGATTTTACTTTACTTTGAACTCCTGTTTGAAATGAAAAGTAGTTGTGATGATTTTGTGTTCTTGACTCTTCAGATGGGAGCCTACCACACTATTGAGCTTGAGCTGAACAGGAAGTTCACTCTTGCTAAAAAGAGTTGGGACAGTGTTGTACTGGATAGAATCGGTAAGCAGGTGTAACTGATTTTCTGTCTTCATTTGGTCTTATCTATCACAGCAAAACATTCTTAATTCATTTAAGTTCAAACTTTCCACTTAACACATCAACCAGAATTTGTGAATAAAACTCACATGGATTCATGGTTCACAGCTTCATTCTGACAAAACACAGACCTTTGAAAGACTTGTTGAAATCTGTAAGAGATGGATCATCCATCTATTGTTTTCACGTTTACATTTTAGAGCAGGCATGTGACGCGACCCAGAAAGCAGATGTGGCAGCTGTGGTGATGCAGGAGGGTCTGGCCAACCTTGTGCTTGTGACCCCGGCCATGACTCTGCTCCGCGCGAAAGTGGAGCTCACCATTCCTCGCAAGAGAAGAGGAAGCTGCACTCAGCATGAGAAGGTACTGTCACAACTCATTTTTCCAAGCATTTTTTATGTTTTATCTAAAGTCTAACTGTTTGTTTCTCACTGTGCAGGCACTGGAGAGATTCTATGAAGCTGTGATGCAGGCGATTCTACGCCACATCAATTTTGATGGTATGACTTTTGTGGAGACACTCACACATAAATGTTTTACACAACTCTGTGTTCCTGTCTTTCATCACCCTCCCTTCCCTTTTTAACTTGTTGTTCCTATCACACCTACCACAACGTGTATTGTTGTTATTATTTTTGACCTTATGAACTTTGCTTATTTGCCATTTCAAGAAATTAAACTTTAGACATTTTCATTTCTCTTCTTTTGCCTTCCACTAGTGGTGAAGTGCATCCTGATCGCCAGTCCAGGGTTTGTGCGGGACCAGTTCATCACCTACCTGTTTAAAGAGGCAGTGCGACAGGACAACAAGATCCTGCTGGAGAATCGGCCCAAATTCATGCTAGTGCACTCGTCATCAGGTCATAAATACTCGCTCAAAGGTAAAAGCTGGCAGACGACTCTAAAGATAAACAATCAAATCTGATCACAAGCTGTAAACTTGAAAAAATCCCTGTGTTTTGATGTTTTACAGAAATCCTTTCCGATCCCACTGTGACAAGTAGGCTTTCTGATACAAAGGTGAGTATGAATTATCTTATATAGTGTTTTTACAACTTCTGTTGTAGTTTTAGTTAATGCTACACTACAGGAAGCTGTACAGTATATTAGTATATAAGCAGAAGTGTGCTGTTGTGTTAACTGCTGTTTATGTGTAATGTTCAGGCAGCAGGAGAGGTGAAAGCCCTGGAAGATTTCTATAAGATGCTGCAGCATGAGCCTGACCGAGCTTTCTATGGGTGAGTGATAATGTTAACAGGCAGTGACCCAAATAAGCACCATGCTTTCATTCATATACACTGACAACCTTTATACTCGTATATACCAACAACCTTTGCATCTTTGCGTCGTCACAGAGTTGCCCATGTTGAGAAAGCTGCTGACGCCCTCGCCATCGACACCCTGTTGATAAGTGATAAGTTGTTCAGGTAATTTTTTCCGTCCTATATTCAGGTCATCTGTGTAAAATACACAGTTGTGTTTTTTTTTTTACAGAGAACTTGTGACTAAACTGGTTACATCTGGTTGCAAATATTTACAACAGTTTCCTTCTGGATTGTCTCATTTAGATAAAGACACAGAATAAGACATGAAAACTCATGCACATTTAGTGTCTTTATTTCTCTCTGAATCACACAATCCGTTTAGTCTTTAGATTAAACTTGGGATTGATTTTGATGTAAACATGCAGTCACAAGTTTTGTATGTTTCCTTGTGTTCTTCCAGGCATCAGGATGTTCCCACAAGAAGTCGTTACGTTCGGTTGGTGGACAACGTGAGAGACAACGGCGGCAACGTCAGGTAATTAATATCTTTGAAAAGACTGAATGTGTGAACATTTGTAAGACATAAAACTTCATGACACTTTTCTTTTTTTTTTTTTTTTGTTTGTTTGTTTTTGTCATGCAGGATATTCTCAAGCCTTCATGTGTCTGGTGAACGTAAGTCATAAAGATGTTTTTATTCAAAAAGAAAGTTTTCTATACATTCACACCATTAGCCACCTTTAGCCTTCATATGACAAATCGTTTATTATCTGCTGATATGTAATCACCCTTACAGTAACACACTGTCACATCTTTGCTGTAATTCTGTGATGACTGTGTCTGGAGTCATCTCACTACAAATGACAACACCCGAGACATGTTGAGTGAAGCCCTGACGTTCTCTTTATTGATGACATCTGCATTCTTTGGACTACTTAGACATAAAATCAGCCTGTGTACTAGCTGTGGTGTCACATATTGATTTGTCCTCTGCTGTCTTCCCCAGAACTGACTCAGCTGAGTGGAGTGGCCGCCATCTTGAGGTTCCCCATCACCGACCTGTCAGAGCCTGAGGACGACAGTAGCTCAGACGAGGACTGAGACCGATCTGATTTCAGAGAACAAGGAGGTTGTCATCCATCTGACGCAGATAACACAGGAATGCATTGACTCAGCGTGTTATAAAACAATAAAGCTGCTGTGTTATAGGCTATGTAATCCAACTCTGCAACATCCACACCTCCTTACGACCTAATTAATGCAGCTCTTTTTTCTGTGTGGCCACAATTTAACATAATTAGTTACAGTGTTTTATTTGAAGTGACACTGTTCCTGAAGAAGGTGCAGGTTAAGCTAAAACTAAAGAGTTCTCCACTCATAAAGATGCCAATCAAAAAGAATGTAATATGTTGCCAAGGTTCAAATGATAAAGGTGAACATTTTGATTTACATTTAGAAATAGAAAAGAATAATGTTTTTTTCTTTACAAGTGTATATACGATATATCTTTCTTGCAATTAAACAACATAAGCATTCAACCAGTAGTGTCGTTTCACTGTGTAACGTCAATCATTCTCATCATGACCGAATGAAATACAAAGTTGAGGCAAGATATAAAAATATATAATTTATTACATATTATCATTTCATTTTGAATTCCATTTTTAAAAACTATTTGTGTTATGGGTAATATGACCCAAAACTACTGAATTTCAACAAACTAAAAATCAAGTATGCTCAGGATTTTTAATTCAGTGTGGTGGTATTTGAGCTCCACAGTTACAACACTGTAGGTTCCTCTTATTCTTCTCTGGAAAACAATGTCAAATAATAAACTTCCCTTATGAAGAATTTCAGCAGCTAAGACTAAAGTGCAATTCGTAACAGCTTGCCTTTTGATATTTTTACTCCTCCTGCCTCATTGACTGCTAAATCTCATTCATATCAGCACATCCTTGAGTGTATGATTCACTTAGCATCACTCAATAGGACACTGATAGGTTTTAATCCAAGCTAAATCCTCCACTGTGCCCCAGTGTAGGTAGACAATAGAGCAGATAACCATGACGTGCATTATCTGGTGGCTGTTGCCCCAGTTGTCAAATAGACCCGGGCTGAAACGCTCAGGGATCTGGATGATGTTGACCAGGCCTCCCAGCACAGCCAGAGAGTCCATGATGACAAAGAGGCGCAGGGAGTTGGGGCTGCCCACCCCGCTGCCGTACACCCTGAACAGGAAGAGGCTGAAGCGGAACATGGCCTGCCAGACGAAAGCTCGCAGGCGCAGGACGTTGGTTCGAGCCGTGGTGGCACAGTAGATCCCGTAGGCTGACAGGAGGATGTAGGCCAACAACGCAGCCTGTTGCATGGTCGGGTAGCAAAGTAGCGTGATGTAAATGATGGGAAGTGCTCCTAAACAGAAAAGGGAAGATGCACCAATGAATAGACTAAAATCAAAATGTCACCTAGACTAAATCAGATTTGATAGACGTGGTTGTTGTCAAGGTTATTTGGAGATAACAGCCAAATCAACAGACCTGTGGTTTTGACCTTTGACACCTTTCAGACGTTGGAGAGGAGGGAGAGTTGCGTCCAAATATTTATATAACCTTCTGAAATCAACAATCCTACATTTGTATCCACTTTCAAAGTTCACAGTTGACAGCTTGAAGAGGGCAAGAGAGCAACCATAACAACATTGGTGAAGAAGGCTACAGCTACTAAGAGTATGGTGGAGCTTATGGTGGGAATAACCACCATAATGTCCTATGAATGTCCTCTTTCTGTAAATATATCTCCATGTCTTCCCACTGTTTGTGGTGGAAAACTTTTGACTCTGGTTTGATTTCCCAACCCATTCACTTTAGTATCTACAGCCCTAAGAGGTTCAAAGGTGACAGAAGACAAACTATTTATTGGGCAGTGATGTCATGAAGTCTTATGGCGGAAATGCTTTGCTACGTGTTTGGTCAGTGAACTAAAAAGGTGCTGGAAGGCCAGCACTTCCCTCTTCCTAATCTTTATGCTAAGCCAATTTACCTAAATTTCCCCAGTTTTTTTTTAACTTATTCTATTAAAATACAAACATATAGAACACCAGCACTGTGTTTCTTTTGCTAATTTGTGAGCTTCTGAACTAATGATTTAAAGGAGTTTTGGCAGAAAAATGTTCAAAGTTTTGTAATTTTAATGGACAGAACTTCATTGCAATAAGATTCTAGCACGTCACAAAGTTTTAGTGATAAGTATATAAGGGTGTTGGCAACTATTGGTGCAAAAAGAAAGTATTTGATGGACCAGAATGAGTTTTCTCGTGTAAAATTAGGACTTGATATTGACTTAACCTCCAAACTCCTTTGCCTGGTCTTAGACTTGTACCATAAGACTTGAGCATGAGCATGAACCTGTTAACCTCTTCTGCACAATGGAAGTTTGCTCAGGCCAAATAATCTTAACTCAAGGTCCACTTAGTAGTTTTTTTTTCTTTGGAGCTTTCAACTCCATTTCACATTCTTCATTAATTATTTTTAACCAGTGATTAAACTATGAACTGTTGAGAAATCTATGATTTCAGCAACCTACCCAGTGTGTTCACCAGGCAGACTCCGAACATGTCCAGAGAGAGCAGGGTGTCGTACACGTGTTCTCCTCCCACATGGTTCATGAACACATGGTAGACCACCGAGCCAATAGTGGGACAGAGGCAGGCCAGATAGTGGACCACACAGATCCACATGCTGTCCACCTCCATCCAGGGGATGCTGAAAGGCAGTAGCACCAAGAAAAGGAAGAAAGGGATTCCTGAGGGAGATGGATATATTAGAATAGAACAGTTACACAAGTTACACAATTGCCTAATTATTTGCCTTGTTTTTTTCCAATTAACATTTGTAGGGTGGATGGTGATATTAACTCTCTGCAGTAACAAATTTCTGTTGTGTCACTGTTTTGTCGAGAACAATGTGAGGAATATGATTGTTGCACAGAGGAAAACCCGAACAACGCTCTCATTCTAATACCCTTCACTTCCCCTTTAGTAAGAGTGTTAGTCTTAATGATCTTATCGGATAGCCGAGGAGAAAATGGAGCATGAGGAGAAAATGCCTTTGGAAGTTCAAGGCAGAATAACTTTTGGGACATACACAGTTAGGTTTTCATCAGTTTAATGACTGAAGTTAGGTTTGAATTTGTACATTGATTTAAAAGCATAAATTATAATATACATACACACATATATATATAGAGAGAGACTTTCTTTAATTCTGCAACTGCTTATAATCTATGCAAACTCATGCGTTTCCTTGATGCTTTGCTCAATACACAAATGTCCGTTTATTGCTGAAAAGTCAACTAGATACTCATCTTAAAAGGACCTTGTTAATGGCAGGATATTTTCTGGTTAGGGCTTCCCAGGGCAGATTACAGCTAATACCCCATATCCTCATTACACGCTCCTGTCAACTGTGTTGAACTAGCTACTAGTGAGAGTAGCCGACATCTGTGATCTGTTTGTCCATCCTCTGAATAGTTTAATGACTGAGTACAAATGAGACAACTCTGATACAGTTAAAACACTTTCATTAGCATTTTTACAGTGAGATCTTTTACTAGTTGGATTGGATTCTTAAAGGAACAGTACCACCTAATTTTTGGACTTACCATGAGTGTAAATGTTCCCCAGCTCATTGTGCATATAGAAGAGGCTCTTTAAACACTCCTGAGCTGTGGACACTGGCCGGTAACCCGTCAGGACATATTTGTTGAACTGAAGATGTGCAGGAGTCTTTGCAAAGTCCAACAGTCGAGGTCCTTTGTAAAGCACCATCACTAGTTCCTGTCAGCCAATGCCCTCACATTGATAATTGATAGTAGAGGTTCCTCACAGTCTACATCCTAAAACAGGCCACGCTCAGGACTCACCTACAGCACGGTCATGACCACAAACCCGGTCCTTGAGAGCCCATCATCGGACAGGTGTAATTCCAAGCAAACGACCTGTTGAGCTGACCAAGTGGCATGCTTTTAGATGGACCAATCAGCAAACAGCTCTAACTTCTAAGCTGGGGTAATCCTCACAAACAGCCACGTGCACTACCGCAGCTGCTCCTTACTGCAGCTCATAACACACACACAGTTCAACTTCACCTCAACATACCTACATACTGTATTTCCCTTATTTTATTGTGTTGTTTTCCCTTTGATGTAACATAATAATTGTAGGGAAACACACACAAAAACATAAATCAGAGGAAGAAGATTCACTGTTGGGGGTGTTTTATGGTTTTTAATGAAATACTATACAATAATAAACAGATGTTTGCCACAAGTAGTAAAAAAAATCCCTTTTTGTGCACAAAATAAATTAGACTGAATAAGATTTTATAGAAATATTTGGTTGAGAACGTCCAAGCAAAACTGACAGATTCAGTCACATCACTGATCACATGCAGCAGCCAAACTCCATGTGTTTAACAACCCTCTCTTCGCATGTTCAATGAACAGTAAGTGCAGGACAAAAAAGGTCATTAAAAAATGCATAAAAAAATTTACACTACAACCAAACAAACAATTCAAAAATGCTTTTAAGTGTTTTTTTAGCTCTAAATTTAAACAAATACACATAAAAATACGACTACCGGGACTCTTTGACAGATGGAAGAAAATAATAATATAATATACAATCAACTAACAATCAAAAATAATATACAACGGCAGAAAAAGAGATTATACTTGTCGTTGTCAGTGTGGTTAACCTGTGGGGAGGAAAGAATAAAGAAGAGGTGATTTAGATGGTTGAGGAAACTTCAGTTTTTATTAGTAGTTGTTTTTACCTTGATGGCCACTATTTCCAAAGAAGCCGTTCAGATCATATTTGCCATTCTTTGCTCCTGAAGATAAATAAATAGATAGATGTCAGTTACACTGATTTCATGTTATTACAAAGCAAGCAATGTTGGTACAGGAAACATTAAAGATAAACACTTAAATTAGCAGCAATCCCCAGAGACGACATCATTTTATCAAGCCACTATTTGAGCCCAGGAAGAGATTAGTTCCTGAGTAGTTTCCCCCTCTATCTTCCTACTTCACTAGAGTATATATATGATCTGTCTAGTGTTACCATTGCCTCTCCAGGACTTGCCTTGTGGGTGAAAATGCAGTTTGAGATGCTGTTGGATGTGTATTTGACGTGGCAGCTGCTGCAAGTCTTGGGTTTGTTCAGGCCCGTGCATCACGCCATGTGTCTCTGAAACTGGTGCAGAATCGAGGCTGCCGGTGCCCACGGGATCAGGCAGGTCCTCAACACCGACTCCAGGAGCAACGTCTGGTGTGAAGGACTCTGCAGGCACATAGGACTGAGCTGAGGGGTAGGCCAAGGTGGGACTGGAGGTGGGAGCTGCAGGGAATTCCACAACTAGTGAAGAGAGGCAAATACACACAACAGAGTGGGTAAGGTAAAGTAGGTAAGTAGGTAAATATGTGTTATTTATATGGTTGAAGTTTTGGGATGAAACCATTGTCCCTAATTTTACCTTCAGGTTGCACTTGTCCGTTTATGTAGCCCACATTTTCTGAAAATTACAAATAACAACTCAACATATAATCACATTCAATGGACCCACGAGAGATAATCACACAGAAATACACCCTGTTTGTTTACCATATCTACCAACAGACACCCCATCAACAGCGGCTGCAGTTGCTGGAGTCGGTAGTTCTCCTTTCACTGAGAGATCAGAAGAGAAACATAAGTCAAGAAGACACTAGGGGGTTTACAGTCTATTTGTGAAGTGTAATCCCTCAAAAAGAAGCATCTTTCTCTGACTCACCGTAGGATTTCCCAGCTGAATCTGGCTGAAGGAGCAGGGTCTCATATGGTAAATCAGCTGTGTCTATTTGAGGAAAAACAAGGTGCATTGTTAATATAATTTTTTTTTGTACATATTCAAATCGCACTGGTCAGATCAACAAATAGTATTCTTTATTTCCCACCAGATGTGCCTTCAGATGCAGATTCAAGGGGCTGAGACTGGTACACTCCCTGGTTACCTGCGAAGAGAGCGGTGTTTAAAACGCAGAGGAAAAATAATAATTCATACAACAACAATAGAAAAAAAAAAACAGAAACAGATAAAAGGATGCGTTGTATCTCTCTCAACAAGAGGTTGTGCTTCATGGGGAACTTGGCTACACACAGAGAGTAAATAAACAAATGAAATATAAAAGGCAGCAGTCATGTTTTTAGATTCCTACCGTATTTGTTTGTTAATTTTCCATTTGGTCCAAGTGCAACAGCTTCAGGCTGATACTGTGATCCAACCACACCTAAAAGAAAACAAAAAAAGTCTCTCATATCACTCTACACCAGCAGCCAGCTACTTTAGCTTAGCTGCTGGACTGGAAACAGCCATAGTCCTGTTCACAGGTAATAAAATCAAACATTTCTAAAACTCACTAATTGACATACAGTACGTCATTTGTTTAACCTGTACATAAGCTAAAACTAGCTTTACTTAGCTTCATGTATATACAAAAAGCTTAAAGCACATTTCCTAATATGTCAAACATTTCCTTTAAAAACAGTGTTACCATGTTTTCCAGCAGATTTGGCTTCAGGACTCAGTCCTGCTGTTTGGGCGTCATAAGGCATTCTTCCATAACCTGCAGCAGACAAAACAAGAACAGA
Organism: Polydactylus sextarius; assembly: GCA_016801845.1. NCBI lineage: Eukaryota > Metazoa > Chordata > Actinopteri > Polynemidae > Polydactylus > Polydactylus sextarius. Next base: position 8,458,168 of record CM028920.1, on the reverse strand, counting down.
AGATAAAAAACAGGGAAGTTAATTGTGAGGTGTGACTGAGATTTGGTATGTTCACAGCAGGAGACAAATGAGATAATAATTCACCATATTTGCCGGCTAAATTTCCATTACTGCCGAGCCCAAGAAGTTGGCCACCATTAGGGAACCCACCATATCCTGAGCAGAAATGAGGGGAAAACAGTATGAGATGATCACATGGCCTCTCAAAGAGACTTGTCTGGATTTAATGTCATTAGCCTACTGCTGTCATTTCCTACTGGCTACTATATTAAGAGTTAAAAAGATTAGTCACAGCAGAAAAGCTTCCACACTAACCATATTTTCCAGCTGCAGGGTTTCCTCCCATGCCGGCACCAAGATCCCCTGAAAGTATTTTGAATTAGCTTAATATTATCATTGTTAATATCAAAAGACAGTCAAGATCTTTGTAGGTCAGTACATACTACTGGCTACTGAAGACAAATGATTCTCACCATATTTTCCAGATGATATCGCATCACCTGCAGCCCCATATGGTGCTGCACCATATCCTGAATTAAAATGAGACAGACACATAGTATGGACACTTGTACGTATTCTTAATGATCTTGAGAGACATTCAAAATAAGAAATTTTAGTCTTTGCATGCAAATTAAGCCAAACTATGGAACAGTAACATAAACAAACCATATTTCCCAGCACCGTTTGTTCCTGTACTAAGAGGTTGACCGCCAAACTGCAACCCACCGATGCCTGAATAAGAGAACAAAGTAGTGAGTTGGTTTGCACATGAACAATGAAGAGGAACTTACTTAAAGGATTTTAGATGCAGACTTCTGGGCATCAATGATTTTATTTGCTATAAACTAATAAACCTATAAACGTTACTTCCTTCTTCTTTCCCAGTGTCATTACAATGCAGTGATAACATGTGACTGAGCACGACTCACCGTATTTGGCATTTGACTTCTCTGCACCCATTCCAAAGGTCTGACCTCCAAAAGGCAAACCACCCATTACTCCTGTGACGTTGAGGAAAAAGTTTGATTCTAGTAAGTTGTATTTACAAAAGAAATTGTTTCCCAAGATACTATGATGCTCCAAAAAATGAGTAACAAGTTCTCACCAGATTTTGTGTTAATTTGTGTTAATTTGTACATGTTCAGTTATACGTACCACCACCATACACGTTGCCTAATTTTCCATTTGGACCAAGAGCAGCAGACTGAGGCTCAGGCTGACTAATTCCTGCACAAGTACACAGCAAATATGTTCAATTTTACAGCTTCAGGATAATATGTTTTTATGCATTTTCAGACCAGGATGTTTGATGAAGTCACTTAAGCACTGAGACAAGAGAATAACCACAAATACACAATAACCATCTTGGACGGGTCTTACCATCTAGTCCAGCAGGAACCGCTGGAGCTCCATTGTAAGGAGTCTGTCGAGCACCACCTGTAGAATTAGCAGCAAAATTCACAATCATGGACTTTTTATCCACACTTTTTTTTGCACACATATGGTCATTGTCTGACTCCATCATACCTGATTTGGCATCAGCAGAAGGAACTCCCTGGCCAAGACCTGGGGAAAGTAAAGTTCACTTTCACTGTTGCAAAACAGATTCTGTGAATTAGATTTTATAGATTTTAAGACCACTTACTTGCATAGTCAGGCTGTGCACCAGCATTGTAGCCATTTCCATACCCTACAAAACATTATCATTAAATTGTAAATCATTTCAGTGTAGAGAGATTGAGCTAAGTAACACCTCCTATATGGGAATATGGCATCTACCAATTCATAGACTCATCAAATGTTATATAATTTATTATCTTTAGAACAATGTGAACATAAGCATAGAAACAAACCTGGTTTGGATTTGACTGCTTCACCCACATTTGTATTTCCTGAGAAAAATTGCAGAATTGCATTACTGATCAACATCATCGACACCATCATCAGTTTACTGTTTGAATTAAAAGACAGGTTTTTAAGTTTGTCTTTTCAGAGTTCACCTCCATATGAGTTTCCATTTCTATATCCAGCTCCCAGGTATGCTCCTTGTCCATAGCCTGAGTGAAAACAAAACAAATATCAAAATACACATCACACCTTTAATTATTTTGTAATTATTTCTGTGAATTTTTGATAAAGCATCAAAACACTTACCAGGCTGCTTGGGCACTCCTGCATAAGGATATCTAAACCCTGCATAGGTAAAATAAAAAAGTAATTTAGAAATATCACATTTAAGAAAATATCACAGTCCGTTCTTCATTCATTCCCTATACATTTATATTGATAGTAAATATTACCGGCTCCATATCCGTTGCCAAGTCCAGGGACGGGGTAGCCTCCTGCTCCGTAGCCTTTGGATAAACAGACATTAGACAAACAGTTTTCAAACCAAACAAGAAATAAATGATCTTAATATTGATTTTGTCCAGAGATCATCATGTAAAAGAAACACAAACAATATGTCCTGAAATTGTTTGTTCAAACAACAGAATAGGACATGTTTATTAGATTTGTAACCTGGTTTGTTTGCTTTGGCTCCTCCTCCATTTGAATATCCTCCCGCACTGGCACCTGATCACACAATATCACTGCTGTCAGGATTATGGGCACTTATACATTTACATTATTAAACGCACAGTGGGCTATAATAGTTATCAAGAAAATGTTCTATTGTGAGTATTTCATCCACATGAATATTTGATCATATCTGAGATGGATAGTAGAGTTACCATTTGGTTTAGCACCATATCTGGTTGGAACACCAGCTCCTGCTCCATAACCTGAAAACGTGAAAGAATCATTAATTATCACAAATAAATATATATGTATTTACTCAAAATATACTTGAGGTTATAGGTACCTTTTGTATTTGTGCCAGCAGACGCTCCTGCACCACCATCATAACCTTAAATGACAGAGATCAATGTGTTGATGTGTCAATGAGATCGAAGTGTTTATCATCTCAACATAGTGACCAAGAAATGACAGTTTGTTCTTCTCAACTTTGATTAAAGGTCCATGTTTTTTTTATCACTGAACCAATTAAAAACTATTACATTTCATTTAAACTATATTGTAAATGCAATAAGAGTAAAAAAAACAAAACAAAAAACCCCCAAAAAAAACATTTTAGAGACCATTGAAACTACGGTATTGTAATCATTTGGGGACATGGCTGTTAAAAATCACACATCACCAGCAATAAAATGTATTAACCTCAGTTTACCTGGTCTAGGTATTTTCATCCACTGTCCATTTAGTCCTCCTGATGGTCCACAGTCTAGAATAATAACAAAACATGTATTACCAACACAATCCAATCAAAAGCTAAGTTTATCAAATGACAGCACTGGTCGTTGGGGCGTAACTTCAGCTCACTATATTTCACATTATTATAGGAAAACAAATAAATATATACCAGGTTTGGATGCTTTAGCTCCCTGTCCCTTAGATACTGAAGCTCCTCCTCCATTTTCTAAAATGAGATGAAGAAAAGAATAAAAAGTTCTTTAGGTTGTAGTCGAATGGGATCCACAGCTTTCCACTGGAAGGGTTTTAACACAACAGATTTCCATCTGAAGTCAGTGGGTTAAACCTAAAACACGGCACAGCTCATGCACTGAAGGCACCAACTGAAAATTTATAAGGGTTAAGGTTAAGATGAAACACAAAATATCAACAATATTACACAGCAAACACACTTTCTCCCACTCGAAGACTAGAAGTGGGCATAGTATAAGGTGGTTAATTATCAATCAGCTCCAGACATTAAAAGAATAGTTTGACATTTTAGGAAATTTCTATGTTTGCCTTCTCGCTGATGACATCACTTTCAAATGTGTCCATTGAATGTAAAGGTTACAGCAAGTTAGCTTAGCATCAAGACTGGAAACGGCGGAATAAGCTAGCCTGGGTTCTGTTGAAAGGTAACAAATTACACCTACAAGCAACTCTGACGCTCACTAATTAACAAATTAAGTACAAATTAAATGAGTACAAATTGCGTTTTTTACATCCAGGTTTGTTGTGTCTATCTATGCCCAGTCTTATTCTAGATGAACTAACTCTCCCTTACCTCCATCTTTATGTTAAAATAGATAAATTTGGGAATATTTTTTTCATCTCGTCTTCCTCCTCAGCAAGAAAGCAAACAAGAATATTTCCCAAAACATGGCTTCAAAAGTGACAAGTGAATCATTTGCATACAGAGTTTGGTGAGATTGTTTTCTGAGACAACACTGAGAAGAACATGCAACATAAAAACAAAACAAATTACACAATAATCTTTAGAATTAAAACAATTAAAACAACGTGCACCAGCTGGGATTCAATCTTAAGTTGGCATCTATCTCTACTTGACATTACATTTGGTATTTTATTGACAAAACACCATAGTAGATGTGTATAGATGTTCATTAAACTGTTTTAGATGCCATTTTGATTGCCTGAGTGTTACAGGAAAATTAGACTGAATTCTAGCCACGAACACAAGTCCTTCAGTCAGGTGAATCCTATAAGACACACTGAGAGATAACAATGTCCACAATTCTGTAACAGACTTGTAGTTAGGACAAACACAGGGTTCAGTCAACATTTACACATGCAGTTCAACACTAGTAAACAAACCCATATCAAGATCTGGTTTACCAGTTGTCCCAGTTTCCCCTGTAGGGAGACCTTTGACCCCGAGCTTATCAGGTCTTGCCTCAGCCTGGCTCTTGACGTTTGTTTCTTCAGGTCTAACCTCAGGCACACCCACAGCTAGAGCCTCTTCTGGGACGAAGCTCTCTGTACTTTTAACTGCCTCTGTTTCAGGAACACCTTTGCTTTTCTGAGGTTCGGTGTTTTCCGGGGAAGCTTCCCCTTCAGAGGTGCTGTCAACCCCAAACAGAACATCTGCCTCTGCGCCTGTTTGCTCAGGCACAGCACTTCCTGTCACATAACCTGAAGGTCACATATTTTATCAACATTTATGTGTGCATACGAATCTTCACATCGTTACAGCTAATGAGTCCTTGCAACAATAAACACACATTTATGTGAAAAGAAGAAGGAATTAAGTGAAACTACAAAGTAAAAATCAAAAGAAAAATGAAATGTGGAAACTGTGCACATCATGTCCACAAGATACAGACTGAAAATTAATAAATGTTTGTTTTTTCACCTATGATCATAATACACTGAAAAATATAAAAGAAAATAAAAGAAAATGAGTGTAGACTAATACCACATCACTGTAATCAAAACAGTTAAGACAGTAGCAGTTTTGCTATGAATTCATTGGAAAAAACTATTAATGTTCCATGTTGACTTTTGGATGTTAAATTCCTGTGAAGATCACGTAAATTCAGTCGGATTATCTTTCTGTGACTCTGTTAGAAGCAATGACATGAATTAATCCTTCAATGTTGACTCTAAATGATAAAATAACTTGAATTTAAAGATGAGGTCAAATATATTTATTAGGCCTAATAGCATTCACTCATGTTAATTAGTGATGCCAATTGTGTCTAACTGTTCTATAAATGCACAGACTCAGGTTTGGAGTACTTGCCTTGAGGAAGGACTGCTGCTGGTTCTGGTCCTGGGTTACTCTGGGGAACCACTGGTGCTGGTCCAGATGTGACTGCCTTTGGACCCTTGCCCTGCACACTTAGGACTGCAGGTGTAGGTTCAAGTGCAGGCTGTGGGTTGCCACCTAGATGGAGCACTGGTGCTGGTTCTGGTGTAGCTTGGGGGATTAGTGGTGTCTGCTTGTAGGCTTTTCCTTGTGGCAAGGGTAAAGGCAGCTTTTTATATTTCTCCTGTGTCACCATAATTAGGATGCCACTGGTCGGCTCAGGGGCAGCGGGACCTTGAGTGAGTGCTTGTTGAGGTGCTGCGCCCTCTTGTGGTGATGCACTTGGTTGCTCAGGAGAAAGAGCGCCACTTTTGGGGCCTTTTCCATTGGAAACACCTGCTCCCTTTGTGCCCATCCCATTTGGCATTGAGCCATAACCTGATAACCAATCAGAGATGTGAGAGGGAAAAACAATCCATATATGATCTGCAGATAAAAAAAAATTGCTGAATCAATTTACATGCATCTACAAGAGCATTTACCAGCATTGGTGGCTTTAGCCAACTCTTTAGCCAACTGTCCATCAAATGACCCAGTAGGAACGCCATAGCCTGTGAAACAACATTATCATAAACTGAGAAAAAAAATGCTTGCTTACATTCTCATTCTTCAGTTTGGATATCACAAACACTGGAAGTATTATACATTTTCTTCATAATTCTCACCAGTGCCAAGTGTTTTAGTGCCTTCACCAGGTGACGCTGCTCCAACTCCTTTGGTAGCTTGAAGTTTTGAGCCTCTGTTAGGACCCCCGTACCCTGAAAATGATAGTGTTATAAATGTCACAATGTCTGGATACATGTTTATTTGTTGCAGGGCCAAGATCTCACAAGATAAACTCTGACACATGAGCTTCAGAGCTCAATATATCAATTTTCTTTATAAAAATACATTTGCATCTCTTGGTCTTACCATTGACTCCAAATCCACCAAGGGAAGCTCCGTTTCCAACTCCATGACCTTGAGAAAAATTACAACTAAAATTAAGCAAGACTGGTAATTATGAAAGATTTTAAATGCCAAAATTAAACACACAAAGAAGAGCGCAAAATTCATATCGTTGCTTTCGTTTATTATTTATTACTGTTTATGAAGGTGCATAATAACAGGATATACCACTGGGTTTGGCTGGATATCCATTAGAAACACCAGCTCCAGCTCCATAACCTGAGGTTAAACACAATAAATCATAAATAAACCACATCACTAAATCACAGAGCTTCTTTTCTGCATGATAAATATTTGTAATAACACTAAAGTATGATCTATTACCATTTGGTTTATTTCCATATCCATTGGGAACACCTCTATTTCCGTAACCTTGAAAGCAAACAGATCATTCACAGAAATGTAAAAAAAATTTCACTTTGCATTTACAACTAAAGATTGTGACATGATGTTTAAACTACAACTACACTAATAGAAAAGTTTATGGTTTAAGTTTAGGTTCACTCACCGATGGGTTTAGCTCCATTTCCAGCTGCAGCACCATAGCCTGAAATTCAATCAGGGAAACAAACACCATGAGACTCATTTGGTAGGGTTAATGTAATGTGACACATTTCCAGCATTGCTGGAACATACATACAGCAGACTGTCTTCATAAAGAGACTGAAACTGTGAACTTACCATTCAAATGGCCTCCATTTCCATTTGGTGCCACACCAGCAGGAGCTCTGTAACCTGGAGATGATAAGAGAGAGAGAGTTTAACTGTAGCTTCACCTCAGCATCTGACTGTTTCTGTTATGTGTTATATGTTCAGTATGTTTATTATGGTGGACACACTTTGTAGCCATTTCCAGAACATGAACTTAACCAAAATAACCACAATAGCAATTGTTGTTGTTAGCAACAATAGAACTCTTTATTTATATAACCTACAACTTATCAAAATACAATACATAATCACATCTAAAGTACCATTTCCTTTAGTTCCTTGTCCACCGTATCCACCAGCTTGAGCTCCATAACCTGTATTTTAAAGAAAATTCAAGTTGAACGGTGTTGTTTGTCAGTGAGGGATCATAACATTGCCTGTCATTCATTGTCTGTCATTGACTGGGCCAGCCAGAAACTTGACTTTGCATTTATAACTAAAGAGTGTGACATGTCTAAACCTAATACCTGGTTGGGGTTTCATTGCACCTCCTCTAGTGGCTCCATATCCTGTCAAACATGAGATGGTTTTAAAACTGAATGGTCTTTATTTCAAGTTGGATTGAAAGATTGAAAAAGAGGAAACTCACCGTTGGGTTTGGCGCCATAGCCATTTGGAAAGCTGCCATGCCCTTAAAAAACAAAAAACGTATCTGAACTTCATGAAAGATTAACTAAATGTAAATATTTAGTATCAATAATGGTTACATTAAATGTCCATAGCTATTATGAGACTTTTTTTCTTTAAGGAAAAACCAATATCTACAAACACAGAAACTAACCTGATTTTGTTGGCTTGCTAGCTCCACCACTTGTGTATCCAAAACCTAAAAAGTTTTAAGATGAATATTAGTTTAATCACATAGAAGTAATTAGATTAAAAGGGACAGATTTATTGTATGTTGACTCACCATTTGGCACAGCTCCATTTCCATTAGGGACTCTGGCTCCTGCATAACCTTTCAGTTTTACAACAGAATGATTTTAGGTTATTCCAATATTTTCATGTCAATTTATACTTTGATTTATTGTATCACATCATATAATATTTTCAGATTTACCATTGGGTTTTGCACCTTGTCCATTGGACACACCAGCTGCACCACTGTAGCCTGAAATTTTGACGTTATCAAGTAAGTTTAAGGATTGTGTTATCTTTGAACATGAAAGCAACCAAATTCAGAGATACAGGATATAACTTTCACTGGTCAGTCTTGACGTTTTTACCTGGTTTCGGCCCCTTCATTCCTCCATTTCCATACTGAGATCCCAGACCCAAACCAGGATGACCATAACCGTCATTGTAGCCTGTGAATAGTACATACAGTATACATTAAGAAATAACATTTATATTTAATGCATCAGTATCCTGTAAATGAAACCATCAATCACAGATTGACTCACCTCCCAAAGGCTGAGCTCCATAACCATTAAAACGATTAGTGCCATATGCTGGAAGAACAAATAAAGATTTTACTGTAATGTTACTGGTGTATCTCATGATGACTGATGTTGTAGGTGATGGCCGACACTCACCCTGTCCTTGGTTCCTAGCAAGCTGAGGTACTCCCACACCTCTGGAGGTTCCCATTCCCACACCTGGACCTTAAATCACAGAATACAGTGGACATTTTGTGTCAAAGTGAAGGTTTTTGATTTCTGGACAAAAAAAAAAAGGTGGCAGAAGATTAATTGCCTGCTCCATAAGGTGGTCGACCATATCCCTTCATAGGTTTACTCCCAGCTCCTCCCTGCCCTTTTAAAAACAAAGACAGGGTTAAATTACATTTAAGAAATAAACAAACATGTTTTATGTTATATTTAAGTTAAACTCGGTTTACAGTTCCCATGAAACCTATTTCACCATTTCTCACCATTTAGTCTTGCCCCATTGCCACTGGATGGACCAGCTGAAGCTCCTTGACCTAAAACAGTGAAAATTGTATTCAAAGATGAGACATGACATTGACATTTATCCATTTAAATGTGTGTTTTAATCATTTAAAGGTTTTTGCAGTCGTAACCATTAATTGTATTTACATAAGATCAAACACCACAACCCAAAAAACAGAGGATTTTAACAGATATCCATATAGTACAATCGGTATGGGATTTCACTACAACGTGTTGGCGACACTACAAAATCAGAGCTAACCTACCATTGCCTTTTGTCGCAAATCCATTGTTTCCAGCAGCTGCAGCATTATTACCTATAAATACAATAAATAAAACTCACAATCAAGATAAGTAATTTGTTTATATAATATAAAAGTTTATAGTTTAAGTTTGCTCACTGTTGGGTTTAGCTCCATTTCCACCCAGAACTCCAGCTCCAGCTCCATAACCTGAGGTCAAAAGCAATAAAACATAAATAAACCATCATATTAAACCACAGAGCTTCTTTTCCATGTTATATTTTTTTAACACTAAATTATGATCAATTACCATTTGGTTTATTTCCATATCCATTGGGAACACCTCTATTTCCGTAACCTTGGTAGAAAATGAAATGTTACACGCAAGTTTAAAAAAAACTTGACTTTTCAATCTTTACAACCAAAGATTGTAATGTGTTTAAACTACAGCTACACTAATATAGAGGTTTATAGTTTAAGTTCACACACCGTTGGGTTTAGCTCCATTTCCAGCTACAGCACCATAACCTGAAAGTCAGTGAGGGAAACAAACACCATGAGACTCATTTGACACATTTGATAGAGTTAATGTAATGTGATGCATTGTCAGCATTGCTGTAACATACATACAGCAGACTGTCTTCATAAAGAGACTGAAACTGTGAACTTACCATTCAAATGGCCTCCATTTCCATTTGGTGCCACACCAGCAGGAGCTCTGTAAACTGGAGATTAAAATACATAGTTTTTCAAGCGATCACAGCTTGAAATTCTCATGAGTTATCATTTATCTAACTCAACACTAAACAACATATACTACATCATCACATCTAAAGTACCGTTTCCTTTAGTTCCTTGTCCACCGTATCCACCAGCTTGAGCTCCATAACCTGCAATTTTAAGAAAATTAAGTTAAACAATGTTGTTTGTCAGTGTGTGTGAGATAGAGAGTGTGTGTTTGTATCCTCAGATTCATACCGTTGCCTTTCATTTGTTGTCCATTGGTTGGGCCGGCCTGAACACCATATCCTGCCACAAAACCACATCATTATGTTGATTTTACGGTAAACAATCATTGTATTATGTTTCAGTTTTTGCAGCCATGCATGTAAATGTCAAATGTGGAGAGATATATTCATTGTACTGTATCTCTACCATTGGTTGTAGCTCCATTTCCACTGGGTAGAACCGCTGGATTCCCTCCTAGATTAGAAACAGTGAACATTATATACAGAGATAGAAGGGTAGGTGAAAAATAAGTGGTTGTTGAACATTGTGATGCTTCACACATCAGAATATTTACCCTGTGTTTTTCCACCTTGTCCATTTGTCACACCAGCTGCTGCTCCATAGCCTTAAAAAACAAAATAAAATAAAAAAAACATAATCAGAATATTCAGATATTCAAACTGATGATTTACTTAAACAGTAAACACTGATACGTGGTGAACTTACCTTTCATGCCTCCTCCATTAGTTGTACCTGCTGCTGCCCCATATCCTTCATTAAATTATATGGGTGGTGAGCAAAATTCATAATATGTTATAATAACAATACAGTAAATTTGCACAAGGGTGGTGTGTAAATAGATTTACCATTAGATTTTGCTCCATTCGAACCTCGAGCTGCTGGCCCGTAACCTGAGTGAAACGTTAAGAAAAAATGACTTATTCTGAACTAAAATCAATGCGCCATGTTGATTTATTTAGTTTTCACATTGTGTGATCACTGACCTACTCCTTTTGTAGGGTATCCACCATATCCACCTTGTGCACCCATTGTCTTACCGACACCTTAAAAAAACCACACACATTATAATAAACACATCTCAAATGTTTAAGCTCGGGTGAGTTTGTAGCCGTTTCTTATTCTACCTTTTGATGGAATCAGCATTCTTCCTACACCACCACCACCGCCATTTTGGGGTGTCCTTCCTAACAAAAAAAGTGAAATTTAGTTTTGTCAAATTGTAATAATTTCTATGTTTCATGAAGACAAAATGTACAGAATGTGAAAAGAAAATTTTACCATTAAGATGTGGCCCTTGTCCATTGGATACGCCAGATGAAACACCATAACCTTTAACATATATCCAACATATTTAATGCAAAAAAATTTCAAGATTGACCAACTGCTTAGTTAGTTCATCTAATATGATGAAACATGTTTAATGTGCCTGTTCACCCAGAAATACATCTGTTCTGTTCAAGGGTGATTTGATTCTCCCTCCTCTTTTTTTTTTTCATTCATATAGTCCCTTAAATGCTCACAAAAATAATCATTACTTCTTCCACAAGTGAGGAAATGCTTTACATTCCTTGTCCTATTACAGCTGGAGCCGCTGCACTGATGCCACATATGCAGTCGTGTCATCTTGTAAACCTACATTTGTCATAAAACCAGACACTTATCTACTTGTTCTGGCAGAAGCTTCTGTGTCTTGTAGACTTGTGTAAACAGCTCAGAGAAGCTCAGCATAAGGTAACATTAGTGCAGTGATTAAGGGCAAAAGTACTTGATCACAGAAAATTGCTGAAAATGACGGAGCAGCTTTTACGGCTTTTTTAGGTCAAAAACTAAAAACTGTCTCTCGAGGTTTTAAGGGACTGTATTAAAATTATTACTGTGAACAGGAAGGTCAGAGCTGAGGTGCAGTTTTATAGTTCATGTGAAAGCAGGATTATTTTGTTTCGGGTGGGTCAAACAGGACAGCTTTACATTTTATTTTATTACTCCTAAATAATCATTAGGCTATAACAATAAATAATCAAAAATGTTTGGAAGAGCCTTGTGTTTTCACAAAGTTAAACATTACGCCCAGTTATTTTTTAAATTACAAAGACACATTATCTGCCATTAAATGAGTCAGTAGTCTGACAAACATTTTCAGTCAGACTCTGAAGAAGTCAGTGCAGTCAGTGACTGTGTACAAGCAGTAAAACCCATTCTCATCCCTCCTCACAGAGGGATGTTAAATTTAGACGGCGGCTGCCACCGAAGCCGAGCAGCCTTTGATTTCACAAACTGAGGCCGCCGCTTCAAGAGAAAACAGAATATACGGCTGCTTCACGTCATGGTAAGAAAAGCTGGTAGAGGGCCAGTCGCACGGAAGAGCTACACAGCTCGCGTTGCTAAGATTTCAGTTTAACATGATCATTTGAAATTTGACAGGCAAACCCGACCATCAGAAAGACATCTGTCTCATCTCTGGTTCAGATCTCGTCAGGACTCAACTGTCAGGTTCTCTGCATGAGACTGGAGCATGAGGCGCTGCAGTGTTTTAACACAGTTAAAATTAAAAAGCAAGAAAAAACAACAATATGCAGGACATGTAAATACAGAATTGAATAATCTGATCCAAATCATTCAACAGTAGTTTAAATTGTGGGCTTACTGTAGAAACCCTCTGACACATAATGCAGTCACTCATATATACTGATCGGATTGTGACTTCATTTAATTGATTGACTTGATTTAATCCAGCACAGTGGATACAAGAAACAGGAGCGTTTTACTGGACATGTTGTTACTACAATGCAGTGACGAAATTATTTAAGATTTTACCTTTAAAAATAAAACAATAGATATATTTTCTGACCTTTTTGCCTCCTGGGCATTTTTTTTACTCCTCTGGATATTATTTCATATTTTCATCTTATCCATTCTAGCCTATTTAATATCTTTCTAAGTGTTTCTTTTTTTTTTTTTTTTAATCTCCACACTGCTACAAAAGTGCAATTTCAATTTACCTGTAACAAACTCTAACTTACTTTACACAAGGTAATTACTGTATTTTAAACTAATATAAATGATTCACAGCTTGAAGCATGAATATCTTTTTAGTACATTTGACAATTTTATACGTCACGCCCGATAGGAAATGAATTTAAAACATGATAAAACATCAAGAAAATTTAAATTCAATTTGTCCACAGCAGAGGCCTCCAGCTCTACTCTCCAAACACTCACCACCTGTATACGCTGCCTGCGCCAACCACAGGATCACCACACTCTGAAGAAGTAGTTGTCCCAACATAGTGGACCTGGAAGGGAGGAAGAAAAAAGCCAAAATGTTTTCTTTTTTTTTTTTTTTAGACGCAGCAGGAGAAGGTGGCGGGTGAAGCTGATGCTGTAGACTGGACTACGTACCCCGATCGTAAGGGTCTAATATACAATCTGGTCTGAGGTGCTCCTCCTCTCACCATCTCTTCTTGTATAGATGCTCCTGGTCTCCAGATCCCCACCACCACCAACCTCCTCCACCACCTCCTCCTCCTCTTGTTAGGGGTGTACACACACTAACTGAATAATTGGGCCCTTAAAGTACATTAACACATACGAGAGACATAAAGAAGCAAAGAGAAGGAGTCGACAGTGTCGGACAGTGACTGATGAACTGTGGATGCTGCATCATACAAGCTGGGAAAAAGGAAGACACAGTTGTTCTGCACCAGTATGTGACCGTCCTAATATGAAACAGCTTGAACAGACTGTAAAACCATTCACTCACAATTACCCGACTACATACTGCATCATTACAGCAAATCAATCTGTGCAGTATTTTGCGTCGGTGTTGGCCATGACTTCCTTAATGTCACTCAGTGCTGCAAAGCTTAAATTAATTGGTTTCACCTTGAAAGTTAATGCACATTTAAATACATAAATTGAGCTATAGTCAAGTAAATATATATCAAGTAGATGACAGACCAGACACACTGAAAAGTATAAAAACAAGCTTAGAATGATAATATGAACATATAATGTAGTCTGAGTAAGATAAATACAAGGTAAATGCTGGAGTGACAAATCATCTAGATGACAGAAGGAAACAGCTAAAACTACACATCCAATCCTCTGAACAGGCAGCAGTTTATTCCAATATTCAGCTTTAAGTTTCAGTTTTTATAGGCACTTTGGTAAATATTTCTACACACTAAATCTAATAAAAAAAAAACATATCATATATTGGATGTGTGGTAAAGACTGTGTATGTACAGTGAGGTCAACACGTAAACTGTCTGGGCTACATGTAGATTTATTTGTGAATGGACTTTACGACAATAATGACGTCACTTGCCGGTTGAAGGGGTGATACGATGGAAATTGTGAGTGAGCTTCATGGTCTCCATGGTCCCAGCCTATACACACACACACACACATAAAACACGTACACTTGGAGAGTGGCCCCTTGTATATTTAAAGAAAAAGAAAGGTAAGAAGAGAAAAGACATCTCACCTTTCACATAGATTCCTCACCTAAAGTCAAAATCCTCTTCTTATGGGGTCAAGGAGAGGTTAACATCTCGCCTCCCGGCCCGTCCAGACCTCTCACATATTTGGCTTCTGAACAAACTTACTCACCACCTCTGCTGCCACTGACAAACCATCTGTCTAACTTCTCACCGCCTGTTAACAAACGCCTCTTTCGATTCATCTCCGATCTTTCAGCCTCTGATGTCTTTTGGAAGCATTCGAGCATCTAAAGTTTTAATTGAGACAGGTTGACAGGTAACTACTCTTTCCAATAAAGATTTGTTGCATCATCTCTTATAACACATTAAGAATTAATAAAATATCTGACTTTACTAATTGGTGACTGTCTTCGTATTAACACTCATGATGCCTTTAAGATAAATTGTAACCACTTCACTTGACTTTTCATCCAGCACCATCTTTGATTTATTATCAAAGATTTATTTGATTTATTTAAGCCTACTCAAAGAACTAAAACACACCATCTGTGACGTGAACCAATACAGTGAGTTAATCTAAAGACAGCTGTTAATACCAAGACTGGCTTCTCTGAGCTTTTACGGTGAGGTCTGGTTTGAGGCGGTGGTCAGGATGTTAATGTGTCACTCTGCTTAACACAACAAAAAACGAAAAAAAAAAAGAGCTCAAGGCCACAGTGCAACCACTGTTCGACCAGGATCCTCTGCCTCCACACAGTCATCTCCACAATGTACATCCTCGCCCAGATGTGTGCAGCTGTTACGAGGAGGCCGGCCAACAAGGCTTTGACTCCGTGTTTTGGTCGACAGCCAGTGGAATCTGCCCAAAAGTCGGTTGGCATCGCGAATACCGTACAACTCCGCTCAACAGTGTTGCATTAAATCTGCTGCAGACAAACCCAGACAGACAGCTGCGAGTATAGTGAGAGATTGAAAAACAATCACTTCAGTTTTAACGGTGTAGAGATGACGTGTTGGTGATTTACATCCATTAGACTTGAGAAAAAAAAAAAAAA
The DNA here is from genome assembly GCA_016801845.1 of Polydactylus sextarius. Lineage (NCBI taxonomy): Eukaryota > Metazoa > Chordata > Actinopteri > Polynemidae > Polydactylus > Polydactylus sextarius. Next base: position 8,442,505 of record CM028920.1, on the reverse strand, counting down.
AAAAAAAAAAGATTTGTGTTCAAGGCAAAACAATTACTATTCAACACTCCTGCATCTTGCTTCTGGCCTGGTCTTAATATTTGTGAAGAAACATATCTGGCTTGATATTGTCACATGTATAAGGATGTTGTATGTTGGACAGATATGGACACGTAGAGGGTTTGATAAACAAAGTGTATAATTTATTATGTTATTACCTGCCCTCTCCTAAGACTGACTGCAACTTCATGAAAGGGCACAGATAACATTAAATGATTGAACTTGGCCTTTTGGTATTTAAAGAAAAAAAACAAACAAAAACAATCCATTTCAGTCCAAATATTGCCATAGCGCCAACTATCTAACATTAACCCTACACAAACATACCAACAGTGAATAAACCTTTATAAATTTATCCAAAGTAACTACAGAAGCCACCTGCACCGGGTTGCATCATGTCATCTAGTCTTCATGGATCACAGTGGTTTCTTACCGTCATTAATCTACACTGCAGTTTATTTTAAACATTTATTGAAACACATGCAGAGACACTGTTTATCTACTGTGACACCACATTCCTGCTCACTCCACTGCAATAAGAGAATAACAAGCGTCTGCCAACACTAAGATTTTATATAGCTTTTATACAGTCTGGACGCTGACGAGCCAAAACACATGAAAAGAGAAAAGACATTTCATTAGAGTAGCAGAGAGAAATTAGAGCCTCATATGGGGGCACTTGAATAACATGCTGGTAAAGTACTGTAGTTTACATTTGAATCTGGTTCCTTCTGCTTCTGATCACCGTTAGTGTTTCATTTCCCTCTTTGTGCAGCTTTCTCCTGATCTAGTTTCTCATTAGTATGCTCGTTGCCATAAGCTGCCTCTTGAATCCCTAGAGTCTTTATTTTACTGTGCTCTACACATCTTTGTTTAGGATTTTTTTTCTTTGTTATACTCTACGGAGACGCCTCTTGTCCCGCTGCCAGTTCTTTCCTTCAGGAATGTCGCACACTGGTGTTTCAGGACAGAACAGGCCAATTAGTTTCATTAAAGCTCAACTCCCTTTAGCAATAACCTCCAGTATCTGGAGCACAGGTTTGTTTTAGGGAATTCATAGACAAACAACTAGATTCATTAATATAAAGGGTCTAATGTGTGAGTGAGAAGGTCACATAACAAAGCAGAGTCCCACCAGAGCCAATACTAGGTTGCCTTTTCTGAAGATCAGATCAAACTATTGAGCATTTTTAAAGATTTTTTATTTATGTTGCCAAGTGCTCTACAAGGGTGCGAGTTAAGTTATTCCTGTTTCCAAATTAATACAATAAATAAAAATCTTTTCAACTGAAACATCTAAGATGGAAAATTACATCAAATACATAATATTTAGTATCGCTACACGTGTATACACAATGCATGCTTTTTTTTTTTTTTTTTTTTTTAAACAAAGAAATCCAAAACTGCGTGGCCTTTGTTGACGGCCTTTGCCACGACAACTTCCATTAATGGTTATTATGAACATATAGGTTCAGCTGTACAATCATAAGTTACTATACAATCCTCAACCTGGTCGCCATTTTCTCGTCAAACACATTTATTTGAAATGATTCAAAAATTTTCTGAAAACCATTTCTTGACTTGAATGTATCAGGCTTTTAAATGGTACTTTTGGAAACTTGGGAGTTTCACAATGTGCCGATTAGATCCATTATAAATAGAAGATTACTGTGTTTTTACATTGTGCAGCATTTCGTCAAAAATGTTTGATTCAGTTTAAGTAAAATAGTAGTTTACAAATACATGATCCAGGACTTTATTTGATTTCTTGTCCTAAATGTCACAGGTTTTTACTTAATACTTGTGAAAATAAATAAATGTAGTTTGGTTAGACTGGAGCCTGGTAAGTAAATAAGCTGTGTCCATCAGTTGATGTTAATTAAGGATCTCAACACAGAAACTTGCACTGATGTAACCTAGTGGAGACCAAAGGGAGGAAAGTAAAAAGATCAGATAAAGGAAATAAAAAAGGGAAACAGTTAAAGGGTGCAAAAGTGTGAGGGGAAGAGGGAGAGGGGAGAAAGGAATAAGAATCAAAGTATTTTTTAACAAAGTTCAGAGTACATTACATCACTTCAGTTATAATGAACACTGAGGAGTTTTTGTCAGGGCTGAACTTCTGCTCTCTTCACTCCAGTGCCCACAACATCCTGGTCATTAGCTGAACATCCCATTAAGCATCTGAACACCTTAAGATGGAAGAGCCAGGAATCCAGTCACAGACCTGAAAGATATTTGTGGTGAGAGACCATCAAGTTTAAAACATCTTGTTAGCGAAACACCTTTTCAACTTACTCCATGTTGCTTTTCAGCTGATGCACAGTTCGTTTGTCCAGGTAACGGCAGAAGAGCGTGAGCAGGTTTGAGGGCAGAAGAAGCGGCTCCACCAGTGAACACTGGGATAACTGTCCCGCCACCTGGAATATTGTGTCAGTCCTAAAAGACAACATTTGGATGAGGGAGAGGAAAAAAAATTCAACGATTTTACAATCATCTCCCTTAATCCAAGAAGATTAAAAATGCCCACCAGGTCTCAAAGTCACCGATACTGGGCTCGAGAGGGACACCTGATGACAGCAGCTTCTCTCCTTGGGACAGGAGAGCGTACAGTAAGGACAGCCCAAACTGAAAAAAAAAAAAAAAAAAAAAAGGAAAATCCTCAGAAATGTCTGATAAAGTCACACCAAATAAAAGACAATCAACAGAAAGTACAAACCTTGTTCTGACAAGCCAGCGTAAGACACTCGTATGTCGACAGAGACTCAGATGACGTCAGATCTCTGAGGACCTTGATGAGCTGACTGAACGTCAGACCTCCGATCACATTTCGAAGGGACGGGTAGAGCACAGGAAGTGCCTGAAGAGTTGATGTGATGACAAGATTTATCGCAGTAATTACTAAAAAGTTATGAAAGTTCATTCTCAAGCTTTGAACTTGGTATGAACAAAATTACCTAATGTTAATCAGCGGATGGAGCCGATTAACTGGCAACCATTTTATTAGCTTCAGCTGCTTCCAACCACATTTGCTACTGTTCTTCGACTTCAGGGTATTTAAGTTTTGGAGCCGATGGTCAGACAACAAGCTCAAGACATTTTACTTTGGCTCTCAAAATGTATTGTTTGTACTTATTTTTGTACTAATTTTTGGACTATAAAATGGTAAACAAGTTTGAATTTTCAGCTTACATTTTTACTTAGAGGAAATCTGAATGAATCAATTTCACATAAAACTCTCTCCTACCTCTTCTGCATCTCTGCTCATCAATGTTGGCAGGTTTGAGGTCACAACATGCAGGATCTTCACTGCAGAATCATGTTTCAGGAACGGCAGCAGGCGGGCAAACAGCTTTTTACCTTTTGAGACCAGCAGGAAAGGGAGAAACTCTCCGCCTGAATCTCTACATTAGAAAGTTTGAAAATAATTCAAAATTAATGCATCTACAAGCATTATTTACACAAGATGCATCACTTCTTTGAAAGGGAAGGGTGGATATGACTCACAGAGGGTCATGGTGTTGCAGCTGGGAGTAAATGTGCTCCACCTTCCTCTGGGTCTTATCCATCAGCAGTCTCTCTTCTGCTTCAGACAAGACTGTTGTTTTCATCCTCTCAGTCTCCTCCACCTCCAGAAGAGCCATGAATAACTGCAGGGCACGACAGCCGTGACCGAGTGATACAGAACAACTTTAAAATCTCGCTGCATCAAAAAACAAGTAATCAGCAGATACCTTTTCTATTTTGCTGAGGACCTCTAGCCTCTGTTGTCTGGTGTCTTTTTGTTCCTGTAACGCAGACAAAACAACAGTCTCAGTTTCAGAGACGACAGATTTAACATTAAGATAACAGAACTTGTCTCATACGCAGTCACCTCAAGTGGACCGTGTGCTTGGACCGCATGAACTGCACTGATGGCACGGCGAGGAGAGTAACATGTGGATACAGCAACTTGACCCAGAGAGCCTTCAATGTGCACCACTGGTAGAGGAAAAGTAGCAATGTAGAGAAATTAAAGTTGTTTTATCCCAAGTTTTAGTGATTTTTTTCATTCTTTTTCCCCACAAAAGCAGTTTGGTTTCAGTTAATTCAGTAGAATAATGCAAATACAATGTCTGTCAGCCTGTCACCATATTTGAAGGTGATGGGATAATAACCTGGAGTGTAGGAGTCAGTCTTTGTGATATAAGGTGTGGTGAGCTTGGGCGGCTCCCTCTTGCTCCTGATGCCAAGCTCCTCCTCCGCCATCTTGGCTTCTATTCGTCGATAATACTCCTTCAACAAGTTAAAACAAAATATATAACCTTTTAAATTGACTCTTTGCTGAGGCATGAAAACAGCAACAATGAATGATGATGTATTACCTGGTAATAGTAGTCCTCCAGGTAAGGATTCTCACTTTGCAGCTGAATCATCTGCAGCCTGGTGATCCACTCCTTCTCTTTGGCCGTCATGAGGTTACAATAAGGATCCCAGCGCTCTGATTTTCTACAAAACACATCATGTCTACTGTAAATGTGCCTGTTTCATCAACATAATGAATATGACAGGTTCACAACCTAAAACAGAACCAACCTTTGAAAAATGTGTTGTTTTTGACTGAGTAATCGTTTGTGTTGGGGGTGGAGCTGGGTGACGGGACCGGGATACCTGAAGGTCAGAGGTGGAGTTCACATTAAAAAGCGACACAGAAACACTTGGTTTTCATCAAACTTTGTTGGTGAGCTCTGTGAAAATGGCCATTTGTCTTGGTTTTCACATTAACATTAAAACAGGAAGAAAGTTTATGTAAACCACTGAAGATTTTCTACTTTCTCTAACTGACTATTAATCATGACCCAGTTTTCTCCTTTTTAAACAGTAATTCATGAATATTTCCTCTCATTATTCTGATCAATACCAAGTTCAGATGTGTCTTTATATGTTTCTGGGACAGTTTAAAATCTACACGTCAAGTTGATGAAGAGTTTTATACACTCATGAGCAATGAGCAAGATCTGCCAAGTCATACATATACTTGATACTCTGATTTGTGGCCTGAAATATTTGTCAGCAAAGTCTAACAATCTTGTGAAGTACGCGAGATCACAGACCTGAGGTGCTGCACCGGATTAGACGAGGGGCTGTAAAAGGGCGACGGTCTTGGTGAGTTGGCACCAAAACGAAGTTGCATCATCTTGGGAGTCAGAGACTGAGGAGTGGAGGGGCAAGGGCGGTTCAAAGGAAACATGAATCTCCCTGTCTAAACGCAGACATCATGAATTAGGACCTTAAAAAAAGTGTAAACATATTGTTTTCTTTAACAAATCATGGCAGATGTGACTTCTTGTGGAATAAACCTGATTGTAATGTTGCCGTGGGGTCAGAGGTTGACGTGAGAAGATTGGTGATCCTGGTAATACTGGTACATGCATCTGCAGGATGAAAGGAATCAGAGACTAAGATTAAGTGATGAAGTTGAGAGGCAACGGCTCAAGTGGAATAATAGTTGCACATGTTGGGAAATTCACACTCTTGTCAAGAGGGATGATGAAACTCTAGGAAATCAATGTGTCTTGCCGCAGCAGCTTCAGCATAAAATGTGATCATCCCACTACTCCTTTGAATAAATCCAGTAATGCGAGTTGTCCACCTGACAGGGGGCTCTTTGGCCAAACTGTCTCCTGGTGTAGGGTCCTCTGGGTTCCCCTCTCCTACCCCTGAAGGAAGAGACAGGATAGGGCAAGTCCAGGAAGTTGGAGGTCAGGTGCTGACCTCTGCCTCTGTGACCATCAATCACACAAACTATAGCACTGTCCTAAGAAACAGAATAAAGTAAGACAACTTTTTGTTTAAGTAAAACACTGATATACAGATCATCACATGTTCTTCACTGATCTTAACTTGAAGTAGTGATCCTGATAGCCGTCTGTTTTTTCTGTAAGAGGGTGCCATCCACTGAGGAAAACAAAAAGACAGGTTAAATGGTGCCAACGGAGTCAACATTATGTACAAATAGAAAATTGAAATGGCTTTAAATGCTGGTACTCACATCTTCACAGGTTCTCTGGTACATGGCGTTCCCACAGTCCACTATGGCACTGTCGAGACTCTTAGAAGTAAAGCAGATCAAAATGAACAAATGTTGCTGAGGTGAGCGGTTTACTTCAGCCCATAAATAAGAGAATCTGCATCACCTTGAGGCTTGGACGGCCCTCCACCATCCTCATCACAGCTGGGTCTTCAAACATCTGCCCCCGGCCCAGCCCTCCTCTGTATCCTCTACCTCTGCCACACTGCCCGGGGAAAAGCCGAGGCACATACAGTGGCCTCTGTCTGGGTGGAGAGAAGGAGCTGTGGGTAGACGGAGGTTTGGGGTCTGGTGCTGGTGTTGGTGGAGGTGGGGCTGGAGGTCGAGGTGGCAGTTCTGCAAACTGAAGGAGACCATTGCTGGACTCCTCTGTGGTCCCATTCACATCGAGGTCTACGAAAAAAAGAAATCAAATTAAAGAAAAGAGGTGAATCTGAGTGAATGAAATTAATCTACCAAACAGTGTAGTCTTGCACACACACACACACACATATATATATATATATATATATATATATATCTCAAAGTAGGACACAGTAAAATGCTCATTCATAAATTAATAATGTCAAGTGAACTCAGAGATTTGAGTTGTGTTAACTGTAAATAAATTAAAATAAAACTGAATGTTAAAGGGGTACACATCTTTTAAAACCTCTCTGTAAAATAGCTAAATTGTCCTTATTAGGTTATATGTTAAACAGTATTGTTTACACCAACTCACTTACAGGAAGGACACAAATGTCATCGATCTCAACATCAGTATCAACATGTTGTCCCATCTGAGAACTGATCTTATTTCAATAATGTGAAGACAAAAGTAACACACCCATCCCAAACGTCTCCTCGTTGTGGACATTTATCTCCTCATCCTCTTCGGCCATGGCCTGCAGGAGCCCACAGTCCATGTTGTTTCCATCTTCTCCATCACTCCACTCACCTCCATTCTCAGGCCACTGAGGCTCAGATATCTCTTCTGCCTCCTGGTTGGTTTTAGTTAATAAAAAATAAATTATAAATATATCACAACTGTAGAGAAGGTTACTGACATTAATCGTTTCTTAAACGTGTTCAAATTTTAGAGCATTTTGCGTTTAAACACCTGAAAGCCAATTGTCATCATGTGACGTAATGAGCATTCGAAGTTTGTCGCACGTTGTGTGAATTCGAAATTAAAATCAATACAATTTTATTCACACATTTAACACGAAGCTAAATGACACCGACTTACTTGTTGCGGTTTTGATTCACTCATACTGTCTATTTTTTTTTTCCTTTTACTCTCGAAGCCGACGAGTGACGGAGACTCTTCCTCGCAGTCACCTGCTTTCTCTCTTCGGAGCGCGAGGGAGGCTCATTAACTTTTAAATGAACTCACCTGTGCGCCGCGCGGGCGTGCACACGTCATCACGCTTCACGCAGCTGTAACTCTGTAACTCTGATGGTCACTGCGGTTTATGAATATTTCATCGGGCTTTGAATCTGTGAAACGATTCGGTCCCGTTCTCCATCATCCTTTTTTTTTTTTTTTTTTTTTTTTAATGTTTGTTATTCCCTGTTCGGTGAGTGAATAGCGCCACCTAGTGGACAACTACACATTATTAAAATTTGGAAAATGCCTTTTTTTCCCCTCCAATTTATTATTTAATTATCTAATTTTTAGATAATCAATCTAAATAAAATCTTTCTATCTATTTCACCCACTTAAGTAATTAAATATGATGTGTTTTTACTGCTGCTACAGTGTAATATCTCCACTGTTGGACAAATAAAGAAATTTTGAATTTAAACTAAAAAATAAAAAATACAGTATGTTAAAGTATGTTCAACATTGTCAGCATGTATACAAAGCACATAATTAATAATAGATAAAAATACATATAATACTAACATAATTAATAGCTTTATGCTTCGAATTCAATTATCTATTAATATTAATATACATTCATGTAATCACATCTATTTCTGCTGTTATGCAGCTGTTGATGTCTCAGAATCCAGTGTTGTTAATAAAACATTTTTCATAAACTCGCCCATTAAAACAGCAGAACATGTTGTGTTCACCTTTATTGTATTCTTTGGAATTTCTTTTTTTTTTTTGGGTGGGAGGGGGATTGCATAGAGCAATAGTGAAAGAATAATGCAAAATATCTGACTTTAAACATGTGATAGCTCAGTTTGTTGCACAAAAAAAACATATAATAGCAGTCAGCGTACAATATGTATAAGCGATTGCAGTGACAATTATACTTTTGCAATATAAAGCAAATATATTCAAGGGGTGTCCCTTGCACAACAGTACAAATCCTTCACTGAAACAATAAATTTGTTCTCGTTATCTCGTAATCGTTACCTTTGGCAAAAGAATTCAATCTTCAATATTCAATTTGAATCAATACAGTATGCAAAAGATTTACATACGTGACAAAATCATTTCATTTGGCATCATTTTGTGTCTGTCTAACCAATACTAGAGTTATGTTTCATGCTGAGTTGGCTTGGACGATTCTCTCTATTGACTCAAATATTCTTAAAACCAAGAAAGAGACCAGCTCCACCCTCATTCCCACAGTAAAAAAAACACATATTGAGAACTCAGAGTCAAACAGCTTCTCTAACCCAGAGGATGGGTGGGGGGAGGTGAGGGGGCAAAGTCCTGCTGTGTCCTCAACCAAAGAGTTTGATGAAGCAGGGGTGGCAGTAAGGCTTGTTCTCCTGTTCTTTGAAGCAGCCTTTGCTCAGAGGCTTCAGGCAGAAGTGACACACGAGGTGGTGGGGGTGGAACTTGGCGCCCATGGCGGTGACGCAGCGGCCCAGGATGGGCTGTTGGCAAGCCTGACACACGCTGCCGCGCGACTGGTGGTAGTGGGCCTCACACAGCGGCTTACCCTCGTGTTCGAAGAAGCTGCCGTTGACGAAGGGGCTGTAGCACTCCTGGAAACGAGACAGGGAAACAGAGAACAGCAGTCATATCCAAGTCTCGGCACAGATCCCTGAGTCACGGAGCTGTAATTAGAAAGCTGACATGTGAAATGACAACTTTCTCATGACATAGTTTCAACTTATTTTTAGTTTTGTTGCTTTTTCAAAAAAACTTTTTTTTTTTATTTATTTTTTTTTTTTAATGAGAGCAATGCTTCTCACACCCTCAAACACACACACACACACACACATTACAACCACAGACCGATTTGCTCCATCGTAGCAGCTGCGGTTCTAGTATCTAGTTCACATGAGCATATCACACAAATATCACATTGTTGTTCTCAGAAATGTGCCGTGACCTATTTCCAGTGCTGCTTCATTTCTGATTATTAAAAAGACGTTTTTAGAAAAACACACATTTTATCTGTTTATTTACATATCTGTTTAAACAGTTCCGTCTATTTATTTCCATACAGTATGTCTTATTTGATTTTTTTTTTCTTTTGGTGTATGAAAACCAGAACGTAAACTCCTGGTCGTGTTATTAAAATTCCTCTCCTGTTTCCAGAAATACACAAAAGGAATCAACCTTTACTACACGGCAGGAAAATGTTTGGCAACAGATATTATCTCTAGAGAAACACTCACCCTACATACGAAGCACTGCGGGTGCCAGAGAGAGTTGAGAGCTGAGATGTAGTTTTCCAGAATGGGTTGGCTGCAGCCTTGACAGCGGGAAGCAAACAGAGTCAAGAAGCACTGCTGGCAGTACTGCTGGCCGTCACGGTCATGGAAACCTGCAGCAGACACGATCACAGTTGTAAACAACTCCTTTGATTAATGGCTGATTAACTGGATAATGCCAAATAGTGTCTGAGCCTTTTCCATGTAACTCTTGTTTGTGCTACATTTAATTTCAGTCTGGTTGCAATGGTTCGAGGTTTTTTTTTCCCCAGATCTGAACTTTTAGTGGCCAAAAGCATTTCTTTTCTTTTCTTTTCTTTTTTTGTTTTTTTTAATCTAAATGCCTGTAATGTTTTTAATTTGGTCATTTTCATGCCAAGAAAATACTAAGGTCCTGTGTTTCTCCTCACTTCTTGGCCTAAGAGGAAAAGTCTGAACAGAAGAATTCATGTCTCCCCTTTGTAGCAAATAAACAGATATGAACAAATTATAATCTAGAAATGAATTCATGTACAAATTAAACTCTGATTACACCGACTACTGTCTAAATTTTTGTGTTGTTAAATAGGAAGGCTCAGGTTTTGTTAAAGGGTCCTTATAAGTGTGACCTTGCTAGAGTTCACTGTGGAGCCCAGACAGGATACAGTGCCGCCCTTTACCTTCCTCTCCGAACGCCCGGCTGCACTCTACACAACAGAAACACTCCGGGTGCCAGTTCTTGTCCAGAGCGGTGACCATTTTCTAAACAACAAAAGGAGTGAACAAAAAGGAGAAATGGCTTCATGCGGGTTGAAGTTTTGACTAAAACCGTTGTGAAAATAAGCTCAAAATGAGACAGGAGACGTGCGCAGGGACACGCAAGCGCTCTCACATTTAATATTGGCTTGTTGCAGTGCGCACAGTGAGGAGAGAAGAGGGTGAAGTAGTCCGACTCGCAGTACGGTCGTCCATCTTTCTCAAAGAAGTTGCGACTGCCCAACTCTGTCTCGCACTTAGTGCACACGAAGTGCTCTGGGTGCCACACTTTCCCCAGAGCTGTCACCACCTGCACGTAGAACCGGTTACAAGTCAATTTGAGAACAGCTTAATCTACTTATATGCATGAGTAGGATTTATACTGATAACTGACCTGTCCTACTACTGGCTTCTGACATGCAGAACAGTTTCCCTTGGAGGATGTTTGGACTCCTTGTCGGCTCAGATCTGATTGAAGCAGCCCCAGCATGCTGTCCAGTGAGCCGCCAGACGACGGCTGTTGGGGGGTGATGGGCTGCTGCTGCTGCTGCTGGGGTGCAGGCACCACCGGAGTGACAGGTGCAGCTGGCTGCGGTTAAAAAAAAAAGAAGAAAGAAAACGTACGGGACATCTGGTTTTAATATTTTAATTCTACAAGAGTTTATTATCACTGTGCAGTTGATCTGAAATCTGAGATCTGAACAGGAAAAAAAAGGGTGTCCAAGTAAAAAAAAAAATAGTACGTGAGACATGTCAAATCTAACCACAGTACAAGATATTACTAACTTATATCTGTCAGTATTAGCAGTAAAACGACCATAACACTCAACATTGATTCACAATAGGGAGACATTGTGTCTTTCTTGGCCACTGCTGCCTGGCAGTGTTTTATTCCCTGAGGAGAACTGGCTAAAAAGAGGAAATACCAGATCATAAATAAGAAATTCTTGGCTGTGCTGGGACAGGAGTTTGAAGGGAGAAAATTGTTTTTTGTTTTTTTAAATATGAGGGCAATCAATCCGTAAGCATCAAGCAGCAAAGGTTTGTTATGAAGCTCATTAGTTTGAAGGATATCAAGGGCTAGAATCAGTCATACAAAGCAGCAGAGGTAGTCATCTGTCCTCTGAGAAACGTAGTAAGACACAAGAATACACTGAAGCAACAATACATGTATATTTTCATGTCCATCAACACTTCAGTAAGTCCTGAACATCACGAGTTAGTGATGAAAGTATCTAATGACATGTTCTCTGCTGTTCCCATAACCCTGAGCTCAGGCTTGTTTATAAAGCACAGCTGGACGGCACACTGGGACTAAACAACCTTATAATGACAGAACCACTGTCTTCACTCACAGCGGTGAGTTCACTGACTCTGTAAAAAGGAGAATAACCACTTATATACCACACCAAATGCAGATCTATAACTCCCGACAATTTGCAACTATCTAAAGCTATTTTTAAAGATGGAAAATATCTCCACCAAGACTAATTTCCATCCTCCGGGCCATATCTGGTGACTGATTTATACCGGGAGGCATGTGCTGTGGCCAGAACCACTGCAGTCACCGTGAAGTCAAGAAAACTTCGTCATGAATCGACCATGAATCAGTGGGGAGTCGTGTTAAAGCTCAGAACAGCTGAGAATGAACAATTCAAAGTGACAGAGTGGATTTACAGTAAAGACGTTGCCGTTCTTTTGGCTTCTCCGTGTCATTTTCATGCTCTGACTGTGTCGTGTGGACTCTTACTGTGCTCTGAACTCTGAAGTCGGACAGAGACGCCATCAGTTTATCCAGTTCCAGTGTGGCTGATGTTGCCGAAGGCTTCGCAGAGCTACAACACAAATGACAAATCTTGTTTTAACAAACAAACTGATTCAACCTAGAACCAGAGTAAAGCCCCTGTATTGCTGATAGACTGCGTATTGATGGTTGTTAGTTCAACAAGTCCACACTTCATCATGGGCTGTATTGCATTTAGTTGATTCAGATCCACACTTTTTCATTAAACTGATTAAATCCAGTGAGAATTATAGCACTGGTGCAATTCAATTTGTAGCTTGGACATTAAGGGTAAGAAGACAGGCTTTCTTTGTGTGTGTTTTCCTTCACACTAGCAGAGCATTCACTATAACTGCAGTAAACTCTGGTTCATTGGATGCAAACAAACTGATTAAATTTGGTACCTGGAGGAGGAGGTCGTGGCCTTATCCTTAATCTTGTCTCTTTCATCTTTCTTAGAAGAAGGGAACTGAGCCAGAATCTCATCTACAACAATGTCAAAAAAACAAGGTCATAAGAAGAGATTGACTTCGGGGATATAACAAACATATACCAGCATGAACCAACTATAAACCTGTGATGTTGAACTGGGTGGCGTTGAGCTCTTGTAACAGATGGTCCAGTTCGCTCAGACCTCCTCCCAACAGCGAGGATGAGGAGAAGGCTGGAGGAGGATCTGCTGCGCGGGGAGAGCGTGGTTTGCACACTGTGCTGTTAAAAAAAAAAAAAAAACAGACTCAGTGCCCAAAATTAACACAGGTTATAAAACATTGTGGCCCTAATGTGGTTAGATTCATCATGGCTACCATGAATCACAGGTGACTCAGGGACTTTGTCCATTCATTAACCATTCACAGGGCAGCTGGGTCCTCTCATTTACCAATGAGAGGGTTTAAAGATGAAAATACAGCCATTAGAAAAAAAAAGGACAAGATGACAAATCTAATTTTGTTCCGACTATTTAAAACAGGGCACTGTAATTTTGTTTTGTAGACTTCTACCATAGCAATAAAGTGAATCAAAACAATGACAACTGCAGAAATGTGCTGCTTGGTAATGATCACCCTGGATCCTCTTTTTTTGTTTCATTTCACTCATTTCCTTTACAATCTACTCTGATTCATAAATTCCGTTGTGGCAGGAATTCAAAGGTCTGGAACTGAGTGAAGATTTTTTTTTCAATACATTTCTTATTAATATTTAGTGAGAAATTATATAAGATAAAGAAGAGTAGTAGACGAGGGAGTTACCTGTATAACTTGTCTGGGTTTGAGTTCTGGGAGGATTTCATTGCAGCAGAAACAGTCTGAGAAACAAAACACATGAATGATCTATCTATACAGTGAAAATGTCACAGAAGTGATAAAAATTCAGAGAAAATAACTGAAGAAGTTTTTAGATGAAGCTTCATACTTCATCTACCTGCTGTGGGGTGTAGGCAGGTGGTGGTGGGCGGGCCTGGTTTGGGTCCTGTGAGACGGGATCAGCATTTTGAGGAGGATCAGAGGTGAGAAGGACGGGACACCGAGCTAGAGGAGAGCCAGTGTTCTCCAGATCAGCAAGAAGGGCATCTGGAGCAGAAGGAGGGGAAAAGAAACTGAGTGAGAGATGAGAGAGAGAGAAATGTGATACAACACATAACATCAACGATATGATGGAGGATTAGCTTCCGTTTAAAACCCCATAATGTATCTGTGCTTTTATATTAGGGCTATCAGATGAATGGAAAGACATTCAAGTTAAGGACTGGATTTTTAAAGCATGCAATGAAACACACGAGCAAGACAGACAGTATGAAGTTAAGAGTCAGCAGTAAGCAAAGACACGTGAATGACGTGCTGGCAGAGAGAATGAAACACATACAAACACATGCACAGACATTTACGTACCAAACACAACAATACGAGGACTGAGAGGGTAGTTAGGTGTCTCAGGCACTCCTAAGGAGAAGACAGACAGCCTGTGTGACCAGTACTCAACATCACGGAGGACAACAAGCGTCCTAATACACTAATCAGACAGAGGACAGGACGGTCGGAACTGGCATAACCCCAAGATAATCCAGCGACATAGTGAAGTTATTAGAGCACACAAACATTTCTGCATTCATATCCAAGACATGCCAGTATGGAAAGGAAGCAGAGGAGGAAGAGTGTTTGGCAACTGATATCGAAATCCACTCCAGTCAGCCCCCCCCACCCTCATTTATTTACTCCACACTGAAGTGGAAGCTGTCCAGAAACTAAACCTGCTCAAGCCCGAGGGCCATGCAGCTGTATGACATCATTTAGAGCTGACAAGTCCACGTACGTGTAACTAACGGCCACAGCAGAGAGAGTGTGTGGTTGTAAACTAAACGTTGGCTACGAAGCTGCAGTTTGGACAGATCACTTCTCATTAAAGTTATTTACAATCTTTATTGAAACAACCAATTATGTAAGAAAGTCAGAGCAACAGAGACTGAAATATCCTAATGTCTGGATCCTACAGTTCCCATAATGCAACTCAAGAGCATTTATCTATAGACCCTCCTCTCCTCACAGAGGCTGCATCATTCAAACTCAACAGCCCAAATTTATAATATATCTGCTGTCTGTAATAAAACCATAACATGAGATAAAACATCAAACTTAAGAGCATCGTGTGTTAATATCATATGTGAAGGATGGTATAGATGGAGTCTGACTCAATTAAATTTGGCTTTAAATACATTAAATTATGTTTTTTTGGCTGATGGTTTTCTGACATTTATACAGATTGAAGCTTTCACGTCGTAATTACATCTTGGGGTTTGAAAATCAATTTGGCAACTCATAATTATTCCAACATAATGTGAATGTGGCATAGGAAAGTGCCCCCCAGAGCAACAGAGTACATTATCCAACTATTCCTCATGGCCAATAAACAATAAACTGATCTTAATGAGTAAAATTGGTTAGAAGTAAGAAAAAAAAAAATTTTTTACTCCATATAGGGATTTGATTTGATCCTTCAACCAACCGTTACTTCTATTTTAACTGCTCCCATCAAGTTTTCAGGAACCGTCAGTGATATTTCTTGATGAAGATGCTGCATCTGACTGATGATGGCGGGAAATGTGTCATGCACTTGTCAGGTTTATTGTGGCTGATAGTTTATCTATCATTGTGACATAAATATAACCTCTGGAAACTGCTGCATCCAAAAGTACTTCTGGTTCGAATCACCTGACCTAGATCTTTATAAGATGTGAATCAGTAATCAAAACCAGTCAGGGCTCAAACCGCAGCCTCAACAGGACCAGGACTGACATCATAGATGTTTGATGAATGTCTGAACCAGGTTTTTCATTCGGGTCTCAAACATCTGTGGCAGTCACAGTTATGGTAGCCACGTTAAACATAAACTTAACCAGTTTACCGGGCCTTAGCTCATCTCTGCGGTCACTTCTGTCCCAGATGATTCACACTTGTGGTACGACCATGTGGTGAGAATCTTGTGCACATACTACTTGCCCTCCTCCTCCTCCTCCCTGCTGTGAATCTCTCTCTTAAACACACACACTCATACACTCATACAGACACACATACTTGTACAGACTGAACTGCTCATATAAGGAGTTGAACTTCTCTCAATGGGAATTATGACCATATTTAGAGCTGCCTGCTGACTTGTTTGTCTTGGCCAACGCCGTTCTAACAAGTGGTCTCTCTCACCGAAAAGCCGCGCCAGATCCAATACATAAACTTACAACATTGTTGGACAACAGCGTAAACTGAGCTTCCCGAACATGGCCACTGCCGCACTCACACTCACCCAGTCACCCAGTTAACTCGGTGTGCAATCCAATCCAGATGTGCTTGGCTACATCTATCCATTCCTTCTAGTATTGCTTGAAAAGCATAAATCTTTTCAAAGTTGAGACAGAAGTGGACCTCATGAGAAAAAAAAAGTTCCTGAGAGAGCAAATGGCCAGACGAGGCAAAAAAAGACTTTTCTATTTTCATTGAACTCTTGTGGCTTTTTTTTTTTTTTTTTTTGAAATAGCAATGTGGCCCTGGGCTATTTCAGGGCCTTTCCAACACAGCTATTCTAAAAACACAAAGCTTCTCATAATGTTGTTCTGAGACAGACAGACAGAGAGAAAGAGAGGGAGGGGAAAACTTCCTTCAACATCTTTATCAGTAGGAAGCCAGAACCAGACACGGCCTTACTTCTTTGATGTCCTCTAAAATGGAAGACACTCTGTTTAACATTATGTTGCTTTCTGTCCATATCTGACTTGTTAATATTAATGGATGGAGACGACCCGCTGTGGAAACCCCTTTAAATCTAATTTACAGAGAATTTATTGAATTTGCAGGCCAAGCATGAAGCACTCAGTGGCAGTCAGGCAGACGGAGAACCAGTATTACCAGCTCTTGTGTTACCTGTATGAGTATGTGTGTGTGATCTGTGTGCTTGAAAAGGTAAAAGCACATTTCTACAAATAATATTTAATGAATCTTAAACGGATGAGATCACACTGTGAAGAGACAACAGCTTACAAGATCAGATAAAAGATGTCACATGAGGGGGAAAAGCCTTCAATATTTCTAATAGAGAAGTTAAAGACAGTTAAATATAAGTGTTACACAAATAGTGTTATTTTTTACATTTACAGTCTCATTCATGTCTATGGGAAAAAAATCGGGGGAAGCTTGTTCTTCTACTATGACTGCCAGAATCAACACAGACCATATCTCCTCTGTTTGGGCAGACCACCCCTTCCCCAAAGATCCCCTTAAGATAACCCAACATGTAGTTTCAACCCTCGAGAGGAAAGAAAAAAAAACAGCTTTCATACTTACCCAAATCCTCCATGATATGATTTCAGCCGAGTGTTTCCCTTCTTTGTGTGACACAACACACGGACGAGGACAGCATTAAAGTAGCAGTAAAGTGATGGACTGTAGTATCAAAAAGCTGGAAGAGACGCTGCCTCGGTTACTATTGTCTGCGTCGGGTCCTGAATAACTTCTTGGACACCGTTATCCGCCGAGGAGAGGAGGAGAAGGAGGAGGAAGAAGAGGAAGAGGAGGAGGAGGAAGAGGGCGTCCCGTTTCTTTCTTTCTTCCCTTTTTTTTTTTTTTTTTTTTTTTTTTTCCTACGCGACGGTTTTTTTTCCTGTGTAATGCTTACCAGGACCTCAGAGCTGAGAAGGCGTAGTTAAATAAATGTGGTTACAAACCCCGCATACCCCGGACACAAGACGTCATCCTGGACATTCCTAGTCCATATTTGGGAGACGAATTTATGGATCTCGTGGCGCTGCGAGCGAATGAGCGAGCTGCGCGAGCTGCAGCTGGACGCGTCGCCGCCGTTACTGTCACTGCTGCTGCTCAACTTGTCAAAATAAGATATTAGAAAAAAAATATATTATTATTATTTATGGGCCTTCAAAGGAAACTAACCTGGAGGGACAACGCCCATTTGAAAAAAAAGCGGCTTGTAAAGACATTATGTGGATTTGAGCGTGTATGTGAAAAAATACACCCAAACTTATTATTGATATAGTTTTAAATATGTTGCTATAAAATAATTGCATACATTAAGGATTTTTTTTAAATAATAATAAAACAAAATATCAGGGCTAAAACCATGACATTATCAAATCATTTTAAATTTCTAATATACATTTAAATTGAAAACTATTAAAATAAAACAACTTCAGTTAATAAAAAGCCTATTCTTTAAGAATTTTCTAAATTTGTTTCTAGCGTATGTCAACACAATACTCACTTTCTAATATTATATATGAATATATAGCTATAGTTAGCTGTCCTTAAAGAACTATTCATTTCATGTCAGTTTTGAAAATTCATCCTACACAAATTGAGGAATGTAGAGTTTCTGGTCTTATACTGAAACTGTTTTTTAAGATTGGTCTCAGATAAATTTTGTCTTTTGTATATGATTTTTAAAAAGAAATAGGGGAACATTTTGTTTAGGTTATCTAGCTCAGTGGTTGATAGTGTTGCACGCGCTTGTTCAGTCATATCTTGCTGGAACAGGCGATGCAACCAAGTTATCATGAACAAAATGCATTTCATATTTTGCTTTTCCTGTTTGGACTGCTGGGGGAAAAGGGTCACGTAGGAATCAGTTGATATTGTAGTGTTTCGGAGGCGTTTTAAGTAATCTAATGATAATGGTAGAATGTAATGCAACAAAAACTAAACCTTTAGGGACTTAAAGGGGATGAATAAAGTTGTATATTCTTATCCATACCTTACTCAGTTTCAGTGAAATAAAACAAGTAAAATATCTGTGGTATCTGACTTTCAAAAGCTTTTGGGAAAAGGTATTTTATAAAATAAAAACTGTTCATTTCCAAGGGAATGTCTTCTCTTGTGTACTCAGTAGCCTTGTTTCACTGCAGACATTGTGAAATGTCACAGTAGTAAAAGCACACTACATAATAAAATTAATGAAGGCTGAATTTAATTTAGCTGGTCCATTGTCAGGGTCCCTGGAGTGTGGATGATGGTTCAATGTCATCACTTATTGAGAGACTTTAATGAAACTTGTGTAACAGTAAATTCAGTTATTTTCTTTAAATATCAACACAAATCTGATTTAAAAAAAAAAAAAAAAAATCAGCCAGCAACGTAAAAAACAAAACAGGAAAAACTTTTAATTAAGCAAGCTTACAGTTACAGGCTATATTTACGTGATTGGGGAAGGTGCCACATTGATGATGTTGGTGATGTATGCATTTTCAAACTTAAGGTATAACACAAGGAAATGCTGCTCCTGTGTTTACTGTATGTCACAGACAGAACGTCCTCTGACCAAGAAATCCCTCTGCTGTCTAAAGAGGTACCTGCCTTTGGTCTCAGTGCATGAAACATACGACAAAGAACTGACAAGTAAAACATACTGTAGAAACAATAATGACAACATCAACGACAAGAAAAAAAAAGTTACATATGAAATTAATTCCAAAATGTACAACAAAACTATGTGAACCAGAACAAGAAAACACATCAGCTGAAGGTTCATCTGTTTCTGTGAAAATAAAGCCATTATTTTTCAATTTGTTCATGCAGTTTGCAGATTCAGATGCCGGACTCCTTATCCATGCATGTTACTTACTTCTAGAGCACTGTGACACACGACTATGCCTTCACCTTTTTTTTTTTCCAAAATATTAATGATAATAATTAGAATAACACACACACACAAACACACACACACACACAATCATACTTTCCAAACCAACTTCCTCACTCAAAAAAAAACTTTTGAGCCAGTTGGTGCTTAAGAGAAAAGTCAAGGAGCAGAATTGCATGTGATGTGGAAATGAAAAAGTTTTTTAAAAAAAAAAATATTTGTGAAGCAAATTGGATTGGGGGCCGGGGCTGCTGGGATGACAGCATGAAGGTAACATGGGTAAGACTCTGTTACCTACAATGTTTCCATCCATCAACTCAAATTATATTACATATCCTCCACCCCACAACTTCTCCACTGCAGTTAATCCACACACACCCATTTCCATCCTTCCCTCCGTTGCTCATTTCCTCTCCGAGCTATCACTGCACTGCCTGTTCGTTGGCGGTGCTACCAGAGTCCTGAGGCTTCATCACATCAGGGAGTTCTGGGGGGCTGGAGAAGGCCTCGACGTGCAGCTGCTCGAACATCTCATCTGCAAGACAGAAACAAAACAAAACTAAAAACATTAGCTCCATCGTAATGGGAGAACTGCATGTGTATAATCAGCGGTGGTACGAAGCCGCTGCTGTGAGGATTTACAGCGGCAAATGTTTCTGTGTGTTAAAAAAAAAAAAAAAAAAAAAGTGCCAGCTCAAGGTGTTGGCCAAGTTAACTCAAAGTTAAATTAGTCTTGTTGCTCCATTCATGCTTGACATGAGGTATTTAGGCCACAGCTCTAACACAAAGAGAACTGGATCACAAATTATTATTATTATTATTTAAATCATTTCCTCGTCCAACCAATAGTATGGTCAGACTGGAAGCTAAAATATTATTTTTGGCTAATCAGTTTGGAGGTGAATCATATTTTAACTATAATCACAGAAAGTTTAAAATCTAATTTGACAATAAAATTGCATTATAACTGTTTATTTTCTTTTACATCAGTCACAATGCCCTACATTCAGTAATGTCTTAACCAGGGCATGGTCAGTTTATGACCTCAGCAGAAACCGCGGTGGGATACATTCATTCTCTGTCACTTATGTTTTATGCTTTGTGAAAGTTTACATAATGCAACCAATAAGAGCTGAGATATCCAGTAGCTAAATTGTTTGTGACTAACACCACAAACGTATAGAGCAGGAAAAACAGGTGTGGATGTAGGTCACACGCAGCATTTTGCAGCAATGTTTAAAAATCAAACAGGGATGAATCTATTGCAACAGAAGCTTGCCAGCTTTTGTGCTGGATTAGTTTTTTACAACCAAATTTATTGTTATTGTCTTGTTATTGTGTTTTTATCACTAAAGTAGTCAACAATTGTGCAGCCAAAGCTATGATCTGTGTCTGGGGCTGAATGAGGCAGACAAGTTTAAATTAAGTTTAAATTCCTAGATGGCACTGAACATGACATGTTGGCATTTCACAGCGTAGAAGATTTCTCTTATGTCCAGATGCTGAGGGCCTAAATGCACATTATCTGACAAAAAAAAACACAGAGGGTGTCCATAATACAGACATTTAAATATTTGACTTAAGTAAGTCTAAAAAAGGAAGTGCACAAAAACGACACATTATGTGGAAGGAAATATCCCGACTCTTACAAACAAACAACATAAACTGAACGCACCATTTATGCGGAAGGCCAGACCAACTGTAGCTGGGGCTTGAGGTCTGGCGGTTTGGTTGGTGAATCCACAGTCACCCAGGGTTTTGCTGTCCTCTAGCAACTGGTCATCCTGTGGAACAAGGGTTATTTGCTTCAGAATGTATGAATTTGCTGGCAGTGTCTGACATTTACAAACAAGCTCATTTACTGCTGAAACACAAATGATGTGTCATCCATCGTCAGCAAGAATGCAAATCTTTATTGTGTATTTTAAATAAAGAATTAAAAGGCAAATGTGTGATTAATATCTCAGTTGCTGTAATGCAGTCGGTGAAGTGATAGGACCAAGTTTGGTGTCACTAATACACTTTTCCGTACACTCACTTTATAGAGCCGCTGATCTTCTGGTGGTCTTTTTAAAATTCCTTCAACAATACGCTTCAGCTCATACACAGTGGTAGACTCCTTGGCATCTGTGAAGATTGTAGTCTTGTGACGCCGGATCATTAGAAACACGTCCTAAAAGAAAAGGGCATTAAATTGTATGTTTAAAAATACATATGTCAAAAGGAAATATGATGTATTAATTAACCTTGACAACAGGAGATTGACAGTGGTTTGGCTTTTTTTTTTCTTTCAGTTCTAAAACCGGATCAAACAACATGATTAATTCTGTGACTCAAGCAACTTATAACCAGGTTATCTGACAAGGACTCGTTTTTATATGACAAAACATCACAGAAGGCCATGAAAGTCTTTAATAACTAACCATCTACCGACTGGTTATAACATCATAGCAACATATATCCAACACTATGGTGTGTACTTGTTAACAAAGACGTTAAGAGGAAATTAAGGTATCTAGATGGATGTTTTACCAATGTGCCCGGATACAGAAGAATTACTGGTAATTCATTGATTCATAAGCTAGCCACAGTGAGCTACGGCAAGCAGACATAGCCGTGAGCTAACGCGAAATTAGCCAACACGACCCAGCTCGGGGACTTTTAAGTCAAAAATGATGCCTTAGTAGTTAGTTATAATTCAATTCATAATGTTGATATGATTTATACTAGGCGGCATTTGCCCAGTTGGTTTTAATTTTAGCTTAGCCGCGTTAGTTGGCTCACGGTTACAACACTCCAAGGTTAGCCGAGCTAAGATAAGTTGCCTCGCTACAACCTCTCTTTATAGAAGCTAACACAGCAAATATAGCGTTAGCTTCCTAGCTAACACAAACTGAAACAAACAGTGCTCCACGACAGTAGCTTCTCTTAACGCGGCGCGGTTCTTTTCGACGCCGCTCTGAACGTTAAGTCAGTGTTTATATCCTGACACCGATGTCACAAATTGTTCGATAATAATAATAAAAGTTACCATTTCAAGTGGTCAGCTAGCTAGCCAGTTGCGCCAGCCCTTGTGTTGAACCCCAGACTGCACCGCTTGCGGATATTGCGCAATTTCAGATAAGCGGTTCGCATTCACGGAAGACAGTTACGTAGCGCTGCGTATCATTTTCAGAATTTGGCGCCAGGTAGTTTAATGCTGCGGACGGCTGTACGCGCAGTTTGACCCAGGGGAACAACAACTATCTGAATTATGAAGACTGTCTGCGGCTAATACTGGATTATGGTCTGTGAAACAATGTTACTAAACTCTACTTTAGCTAACACTGAACTGTCAGTTAGAGTACGTTATTTTTGAATTAGATATCGAGCTCTCTTTGATGTGTTGTCATGTAGTTAACGTTAGTTGTGTCGGTGACATCTGTCAGTGTTAAGAGCAAATAACGCAGTGCTAATTTGCCTAAGCTAATTCAACGTTACGGTTAAAGACTGACGTTATTAAAGTTTGTTTACCCTGCTAACGTTAATCACATTCAGCGGGTGTATCTGTCGTGTCCACGCCCATTGATATCTACAAGCTAGCGAGACGCGTTTTTTCCCATTCCCTGTTTAATTACTGGTATCACGCAGCTGTCTGAAACAAGTCCAACAGGATGTCAGCTCCAGGGTGACCAAGCTAAACTTATTCAAATATATTCAAATATAATCAGTCTGCACAGATTTTATATTCCATGGGTATATATATATCAGTTCTATAGCACGTGGGGGTGTGTAAATTGTATGATTGTTAAAATTGCACTGTTACCTTCATATTAACTGTTATTTTTCCTTTTGGCTGTTGCAGCACACTATCTTCCAAGAGGGGATCTGAAAAAGTGCACACACAATGTCAGTGGCAGTGGAAACCACAGTGTCCAGGGCAGCTCTCCCTCTCCCGACCCATTTCTCCCACGCAGAGCAGTCCTTCTCCCTCAAAAAGCGGCACCCCCCTTTTTCTTTGTCATCTGTCTCCAGCTCGTCCTATTCTTCCCCTACGAGTCTCTCGCATTCTCTGCCCCCGCAGCCGCCGTCGAAGGGATGCCCACCTTTGAGCAGGATGTTCCCCCAGCATCCGTCCCCTTGGACACCTCTGTCTCGTTCCCTGAGCAAGTCTCCCCCTCCGAATTCTGTGTATGATCGCAGCAAACAGCAGACGTATTTCGCTCAGTGCTTCAAGAATTTGGGTCTGCTGGGAAGAGGATCATTTGGAGAGGTCTACAAGGTGAATAAGACAAAAGTTTGTTCTGTTTTCTCCGTGTGTCTTTGTCATTAATCATCCAAAAAAAAATTAGGGAAAAATACTCAGCATTTCTATATTTTTCTAGGTGCAAAGCAACACAGATGGTTACGAGTATGCAGTGAAGCGCTCTGCTCATCGGTTCAGGGGGAACAGTGAGAGAAATCGGAGTGTGAGGGAAGCCAGAAACCACGAGCGCTTGTGTCCTCACCCTCACATCCTGGATTTCGTGGCAGCCTGGGAGGAGTCTGGCCGACTGTACATTCAGACAGAGCTTTGCAGCACCAGCTTATTGCTCCACGCTGAGAACAAGGCTTCAGGCCCAGGTCTGTCTAGAAACGTCACTCAGATGTTGTCATTCTTGCTCAAGTTCAAATCACAAATCCTAGACACTACTGAAATGTTTGTCTTTAAAACAATTCAATCTAGATGAAGCTGCAGCGTGGGCCTACCTGTGCGACCTCCTCTCCGCGCTGCAACACTTGCACTCTCATGGTTTCGTTCATCTGGACCTCAAGCCTGCCAACGTGCTCATCACTGACTCCGGTCGTCTCAAGCTGGCAGACTTTGGGCTGCTGTTTGAACTCAAACAGAAGAGCCCGGGACATGTGGAAGGGAAAGCAAAAGACGACGCTCAGGAGGGAGATCCAAGATACATGGCCCCGGAGCTTCTCCGTGGGGAATATGGACCTGCTGCAGATGTTTTCAGGTACAAATACCATTAAAACATATTCTAAAATATGCTTAATCTGATTAAAATAAATCCCTCAACAATAAACTGTCATTTTCATTTAGTTTGGGTGTTTCTATTCTGGAGCTTGCCTGTAATATTGAAGTTCCAAATGGTGGAGACGGCTGGCAGCAGCTCAGACAAGGTTGCCTCCCCTCAGAGGTTACCAGCGGTAAGATTCACTTTCTTTTAAATCCTCGTAAAGTGTTTTATTTTTTTGTTTCAGAGCATTTTTGTTGTCACAATGTTCATCTGTATTTTCAGGCCTGTCGGCTGAGATGCAGACTGTGCTGCAGATGATGCTGGCCCCAGAGCCCTCAAAGAGACCAACAGTCTCTGAGCTTCTTTCACTCCCCTCTGTTAGAAACCGCAGGTGGAAGAGACGCATCTATCTTAGAGTAGTAGAGACTGTGCTGACGTTAGCCTCCCTCTGCCAGGTAAGACATCTGACAAACTTTTAAAACATTAACTTCTGGAGTTTTAGTTAAATAAAGGGGTTAGACAAGTCTGGTGTAGTTCACGATCAGCAGTTTGTACCGAGATGCAAATAATGTATCACAGTAGTGTAGAATTTGAAAACATACGCTGCTTTCTGCAAAAAGAATGAGCTCACACAGTTTTAATGGCCTTATGTGAAAATATACAAACATTTCATGTCAACAGGGAAACAAAATCATACTTCCTAATGTTTCTCTTCTGGTCTTTTTACTCATAGTTTGTGGTCTGCTTCGGGTGTAGACTCCTGTCCTGTCTTCACTTGTCCTTTGGCTCTCGTGATTCCAAGCCAGTGCCTTGTACCCCTCCTAAAGACAGCTGGGAGAAAGATTTAACGTTGCCCCTCAGCGCCATGCAGGCCGACCCAGGAAGCCCAGAGGACGATGCAGTATTTCCATTAGATCCCACAGACGCAGAGCTTTCCCCCACCTTCGCACACAAGTAGAGAATCACCATTCATAATGCATTTATAACTGTGTTTTTTTTGTGTGTGTGTGTGTGTTTCCTCTACAAATATCCAGCAGCAGTGAAGCAAAGAAACACATTTTTGCCTAAATCTATTATCTCTAACAAGTTCCCTGCTTATTTATTTATTTATTTTTAACATTTACTCCATGTCGCAGGGTCAAATCCAGGCTGTCTGTGGAAAGCACATCCACTCCTCTCCCAGGTTCACCGACACGCAGTCATCGAAGTCCTGCCCACACACCCACTCACTCAAATCTGGGCGACTGGTCCTCCTGTCACTTGGCTCTGACGCCCTCCAGCATCCACTCGAATGGCTCCTGCCACACACTGACGCCCAGTGGGAGCCCCGTAGACGCAGATCTTCACACAGACAACGCAAATGACAAGTCGGTGCGGAGCCAACACTCTTCATCCAGTAAATCCTCACAGCGGCGTAGTCACAACTGGGTCCGAGCAGAGGAGGCTTTACCCCGACCGAGCTTTGAACCAAAGAACCTTCTCAGTCTGTTTGAGGAGTCGGCTGTAGAGGGACAGCCATGAGAACAAAACCAGTTTACAATTTGAGTGTCAGGTCTTACTGACGTGTTTCACTGCCCACTACTTATTTTCTATGAACTGTTTTGTTTGTTTTTTTTTTTTTTTTTTTTTTTTTTTTGCCATTTTGTAACAGTCATACCACAGCTTTTTTTAATGTGTAATTGGAAAAAAAATGAAATGAAAAGGGTTGAATATGAACTCATACCCATTTAAGCACTTTTTATGTTTGTGTAAATGCAATCTGTAGCTGAGATGACAAGTCATGGTTTATTGTTCAGTAAGTTATCGTAACTTGATGTGCTCTGAGTCAATTATCTCAAGAGTTCCAGTAAAAAAAAACGAATAAAATGCAGAGGAAAGCAGAATCTCAACTTGTGTTTTTTTCCCGAGTGACTGGATAATGGCAGGAGTATTTCTTATTAACCAGTAGGTGGCAGCAGAGCACCTCACACCGATTGGCAGCTTCCGCACACACCCAGGAAGAGGATGATATACGTGGTAACGTCTCGTGCACAAAACAATCCATTGGGCAATGTGTTTTTCAAGCCGGGTTTGGACTGTAACTACGTTTATTGATCACAATATCAATATCTATCGATCTCATACGGACAACCTGTCTGTCCTGAGGATTCTGCAGCCTGGATGCGAGTGTCCGCATAAATGTAAATACTGGAAACAATGCAGGTTGTCATCAGTATCACCATAAAATAATCTGGGATTTATCGAGGGTCACAACAGCGTTTCATGGGATTTACATCAAGTTTAAGGTCTGTTTCTTTTCTGTTTTCTAATTCCTTGTTATGTTATTCTGCTCAGATTTCATTGGACTGAACACAGAGAGATGGTTGTATTGAATGATGCAGAACAGTTAAAGTCATAATGCAGGTAGAAATGAGGTTTCTCCCTTTAAGGTATATTAAATATTCTGACATTTATTTGTTTTCAGGTCATAAATATGTCCAAAATTGAACGTCTTAATGCCAGAGTGGAAAAGCTGCTGTCTAAGGTGGTGCAGGAGGTTCTGGAGGTGGTGAAGGAGACGGTGTCGGAGTATCAAGAGAAAACAGCCAGAACACAGAGAGAGAACCAGAGTCTGAAGAGGAGGCTGCAGGAGCTCCAGGATAAGATCAACTCACAGAGCAACGGTAACATAACACAGCTGGTCACTGCAGTGAAGGTTGGCAATGAAATGACTTTATATTAAAAATGAATTAATTAAGTAAAAATATGTAAAAATTGGTTACACATCCTACTTCTTTATGTAATAATTTTAATGTGAATACGTATACTTGGGGCAGAATGTTGCTCCTATGTTGAGCACTTGATCTAAGGCTGCGTTTTAATTGACATCTTTTTTTGTTTGTTTGTTTTGTTTTTAAAGGCAGCCTCAAGGGGGAAAAACTGGATAAAAAAGCTTTGACAGAACCAACCCAATTTAAATATTCAGCTGCAGATAGATGATGGAGAAAATAATAAATAACGTAATATGGGATTTAATTAACACTGCTTTTGTAGATCATATTTAATGCCATACATTATGTTGAAGCTGGATAAAATCTGTCTCTTTTTTAATTCATCTGCTTTGTTTTTCTTGCAGGAGTTACTGAGAAACACATTTCCACTGTAACCCAACAGATCAATGTGAAAGAAAGCGAGAGAGAAGAGCTGGAGGAAGACACTGAACACCTCCCTTCTGATAAAGACACTGATTCATTAGAAAACCTCGACTGTAAAATATCCATCACATCATTAGCTGCTCCCTGTCTTTCCCCTAGAGCTTCAGAAGAACCACATTTAAGTGGTTATAACTTAAGCAAACCAAGAAGTCTTACAACCGACTCTGATAATTGCCCATCAGCTCCCATTATAAATCATGTAGACCCTGTTATTACAATTAAAAACAATCGAGATGATTCAGATTTACACTTTATATCAGATAAAATTAAAGTTGAACCCATATTGGATGAAGACACCATTCACAAACGTGCAAGTAATTTTTATGATGCTGCTCCAACAAGCTCTACATCTTTAGACAAACTAAAGTTAGATCCCCCTCGGATTAGTTCAGGTCCCAATAAACCTCCAGGGGTCGTCTTTGGCTTAAAAGAGCCCATATGTCAAAGTTACAATAACACAAATAGTGTTGTTTCAGAAAAAGGAAATAGTTCAGATTCAGGAGCTTTTCAGAAAAACATGAGAAAACACTACTGCTGCTCGCTGTGTGGTCGCACCTTCAGGCACGCAGGCGACTACAAGAAACACAACAGGGTGCACACAGGGGAGAAGCCGTACTGCTGCACGGTGTGCGGGAAGAGCTTCAGCCAGTCGGGATACCTGACGGTGCATCTGCGCTACCACACAGGAGAAAAACCTTTCGGTTGCAGCCATTGTGGCAAAAGTTTCAGCCACTCCAGTAACATGAAGAAACACCAGCAAACGCATCTGTGAGCAGTGCCCCTGTGTTTTCACAAAGCTGCTGCCCGACAATGTCCAGCTGTTGTACCCAGATGTTTTCTTCACATAGGATGTTTTTGCACAATGTGTTTTCATGTGCCTTCTTTTTAACAAAGTAGATTCTAGTTGAATTCAGAAGTTAAAGCACATACTTGTTTCTGCTCTACTGTTATTTATAGATGTGAGGAGCTTTGATGTCTGTTATCTACTGTATCCCGGAGTTTCCTGTATGAACCTCCACCTTTATTTCCAAGTCAAATAAATATATTTGGTACTTCTGTATGGTGAAGTGTTTTGTATTGCTATTAAATGGTTTCCCCTGATCCTTTGCAATCTGAATTAGCAAGCTAAAATATTAAAAACTGATCTCTGACTTTGTGTTCAGCTGGTTGTATATATAGAGATAATTGCTGCATCATGTTTGGGTACTTAATGGCACATAACCTTGTCAGACAAGGACAAAAACTTTGCAGCACCACCTTACATCACCTCACAGAAGTGACGGCAAAATGTCTTTTCCAACCACTGAAAGAGCATTTTCCCAACATCCAGCAACTACTTCCCTTTACTTCCTCATCATATAAGATTTGTTTAACCTTGGTGCGAGCTGTTAACTGCCCACTAAAGCAGACGTCCAATATCCTATCCCAACCTTTTTATTTTCTAAATTTCATATAGGCAAGCTGTAGGACACATTGCCACAAGACTGATACGGTAGAAGAGAGAGGTGAGTGCTTCGCTTTGATTCAGTTTTTTATACAATTTTATTGAGAATGTGAGTAAGCGGTGAAATTGACTTTCATGCTAGATTTCATATTGTTGTAATTGTTGATATTCTCAGTATGAGGCACAAGTTAATAACCGCGTAAACACATGCTTTTATTTTGAAAAACAACAAACGCCGGAAGTGAGTTGTACTTCCGGGTGATACGTATGGAAGTGATGTGTTTTTATTTGTGCTTTGTCAGGTTGTTAACAGTGTTTTAACTTATTCGTTAAATGAGCTCGATGTAAATTCATAGTCACGGTCCGTTTAATAGTTTAACTACATGACGTGTCCGTTTGAACCTTTGGGATGTTGAAAGGAGGAAATAGTAACGTATAGCTAATGTAGCTAACGTTAGCTATCACATTATATCAAGCGTTATAACTTGACTGTTAACTTCAGGACACGTGTGAAGGTACTGTTACTTTGAACCTATCTAGCAAGAGTTAATTGTAAAGGTTTTTTGTTGTTATTAAACACTTTCGTTTTGTGTGAACACTTGTAATCATGTCAAGTTAATGTTGATAGTTAATAACATCCAGTGACCTCACAGGGTTTGTAACTTGGGAAATATTTATTTGTTGAAACCATTTTAAATCAAACTGGGGTGATAGAAACTGTACAACATGAACTACCCTTGTAAGTTGTGTTAAAACTTAAACAAAGGCTAATAGACTAAGCCATTTTACTAGTAAATGTTATTCAATGCATAATAAATCAATGTTTCATTTCAGGATGTCCAAACTAGAGCGTTTGAACGCTCGTGTGGCCAAGCTGCTGTCTGAAGCGGTGCAGGAAGTTCTGGAGGTGGTGAAGGAGACGGTGTCAGAGTATCAAGAGAAAACAGCCAGGACACAGAGAGAGAACGAGAGTCTGAAGAGACGGCTGCAGGAGCTCCAAGACAAGATAACAAAAGAGAGCACAAGTGGGTACAGACAATGCATCAATCTCATTCTGGTTGAAGTGTCTCGATATGTTACTTAATAACTGCAATCTTCATTTCGCAGCTGTTCTGCCCACAAATGTACCACTGCCAGATGAAAAACAAGACTCAGAAAACTTGGGTCTCAGTCAGAGGAACAACTCAGGCGTCACTCTTACTGAACAAATGATATTAAGCAGCCACAAACCCGACCATGACTTGAAGCAGGAATGTAACGAACAGGAAAGGTTCTTCAGTACTGAATTACAAGTTGAGTGTAACTTAGCACAGACATCAACAGAACATTGTAAAGACCAACCCCAGGAGGGGACGCACATTATCGAACAGGCAATGACTGTCCAAACATCACACAGTGACAGCAGGGATACCACTTCTGTTTCATCTAATAATCCCTGCAATACTCACTCCAGTAGTCCGCTTGAGTTAAACCTGGCTGCCATCAAAAGAGAACCAGAGCCAACAGACTGTACAACATCAGATCCTGTGACTCTTCAGGAACAGTATACTGGATGTGTGGACTTAAGTTGCAATTCTTCTCGTAACAATGGAGAGGAAACTCTCAGGCCACAAGTTAGCACTGAACCTTATGGACTTATCTTTGTCCATTCAAATCACATCGTACCAAAGAGGCACGGATTTGCAAAAACCAACAGGGCTGCGTTTGAGGTGAGAAAAATCAGGAGGGAGAACTTCAGAAGAGACGACTCGCACTTGTGTGTCGTTTGCGGAAAGACGTTCAGCAGGGTCGGAAACCTGAGAATCCACCAGCGTTGTCACACGGGAGAGAAGCCGTACGGCTGCGTACAGTGCGGGAGGCGGTTCAGTCAGGCGGGAGACCTGAAGAAACACAAGAGGGTCCACACGGGAGAGAAACCGTACTACTGCAACCAGTGTGGGAAGAGCTTCAGTCGAGGAGAGAATCTTAAAAGGCACCAGAAGATTCATATCGGAGAGACTCTGCAGTTACAACAAACGTGGGGGGAACAGCAGCT
Source organism: Polydactylus sextarius (assembly GCA_016801845.1). Taxonomy (NCBI): domain Eukaryota; kingdom Metazoa; phylum Chordata; class Actinopteri; family Polynemidae; genus Polydactylus; species Polydactylus sextarius. Next base: position 8,411,480 of record CM028920.1, on the reverse strand, counting down.
GTGATTATAAAACTTGACTCAGTGAGAATCTGTGAACAATTATCTGTGGTCTGTGCACTTGATTTTAATAATATTTGATTAATAATCTAAAGTCTCTTATAACTTACTTGGAGGTGTTATGGGGACTTATTTGCTGTTTTTGGTTTCTAGTCGGTGCACAAGTTTCATAACATGAAAAAAAAACAATTATATGAAAATTAAAATGCCTTATTTAAAAATAGGTGAGCTAGTTCCAGGGTCCAGGTTTTCATCCTTGGTCACAAGGAACATTAATGGAGCATTTGTTAACATCACGATGATTCAGGACTGTTGTAGAGGTTGATATTAAGGCAAACTATCAGTGTCTTAAATGATTTCTAATCAATACTGTATTTTTTTTTTTTTTTGTGAAAAGATATAAATTGTGAAATTGTTCCTCATATAACTGCATAATAAGAAAAAGAATTAAAGAATTAAACTTTTTTTTTTTTTAACAAAACCACTGAGTCTTTCAGGCCTAAGATATGAGCGACCGATGATTTCAATGATTTTGGTTAATTAGACGTTTCCTCAGGACTTCATACTCAGAAACTGCAAACAATTGAGAGTGAAGTCTGTGAAGTCTAATTAGCTGAAATAAAGGATTTGCAGGGATTTTAACATAAGCATGACTAAATACAAACTTATTTTGCACCTTCTTTAGCATCACTTCATTAATAATTTATTGGATAATATAGAAGGGAAAGAGTTTAGACATTTGCATCTGCTTTTTTTTTTATTTTTTAGGTGACATCTTTTTTGTTGGTCATGTTGAGAATGTTTTTGGTTTTTTTTTCTCTCTCTCTTGTTAAATAATAATTGAAACCTGAAGAGCATGATTGTCATGAAAATTGCCTGATTTTTCTTGAATGATTGATTGAAACTTGCTGTTTGCTCAGTATATTTATTGCAGATTTATTTAGTTAATTATGATCAAAATGGAATTTGCGCAACAAAATAAAAATCGATCTGTTACCGACCAAGCAAACACCACCATCCGTCTTTTTACTTTGCGAGTTATGTTTGAGCATTAAGAGGGAAGAACATGTAAGAGATTATCACGTACGTGCATCGACTTGACTGAACCACAGATAGGAAGGATTTTCACACAGGAACCAACACAGACAACTGACTGCAACAGAATTAACACACAAGAAGAAGCTGCATGTCGTCAGCAGTGGCCACACACTGAACATATACTCTCTCCATACATGGAAATATTTGAGGGCATTGTTCTGCTTCTGCCGTCTCGTCTTCCTCCCATAGTGCATCCTGTTGTACGTCTCCATCATGTAAACAACATACATGTCATCAACCGACCACATAATGTGAGAGAAACCTGATTCATCGGATCGTTTTAGATGCTTTTGGTGGCAGATCTGACCGGTCGACATTCACAACAAACCACGATTCTCTGTGTGCTGTGACACTTTATTAATTCATCTTTTCATCAATGTTAGCTACAGGAGCTCATCTATTGGATCAAACCACATGTCCAACCTTCACTTCAGATCAGGAACAGTTATACAGAGAAGCTCTGACTCAGTCTTCAAGTCATCACGTCACACTGCCCCATTTTTCCTGTTTCAAGATTAAAACATTCACCTGCTGCCTAAATCCACCACTGACTGACCACTGGTGTGATTACAACAAGATAATCAAGGTTATGTCAGTAGGTTTAGTTTTACACTTATTATTACTGCTCACAGGATTGTATGACTTTAATTTATTTATTTACAACCTGTGAGCAAAAACCTGCAGAATCTAGAATCTGAATCGGTGCAAATTTACTGCAAATTTGTAATAATTAATAATAAATATAATAAATAATAATAATAATCTGCACAAAGTGGCCCGAGCGGAAATGTTACACAGCTGTTATTGATCTATTTTAACAGACTGGACTACAGGGTATTAGGGGCCATGCACAACAAACACATTTTTTCTTTTTTTTTTTGCAAATTTTACCTGTCAAGAATCAACAGAAGTCATCATGAGAATAAAAACGAGATGTTGACATTATTCGTCGACGTTAAAGTTGGCATTAGTAAAAAATAATAATAATGATGAGGAGGATTTTTGTAATTATCTTTTTTATTTTATTTTTTATTCATATTTTATTGTTTTCTAATACATGACGCTGGTAGTGAAACACAAACAGTAGCAGTGATCATTGTTTAACTCTAGTTACTCTCAACATGCAGCAGTTGGTGCTGTTGACGTGGAGCTGCCCTCACCTTCACGTACCAGGAAGTGATTGACACACACACACACACACACACACACACACACACACACACACACACACCTCGCAGGGAACTGGGAACACACTGTTACACGCTTCAGAAAGGTGAGTTAAAAGAGAAGTATGTGGAGGATGTGGGAACCAGTTTGCTTTCGTTTCTCAATGTAAAGATAGAAAGTTAACAAAAGGGAACCCGGAATTAAAGATTGTGTTGATGTGGTTGTGTTAGAGATGATGAGACATTAAAAAACAAAACAAAACACACACACACACACACATACAAAACGGCGAGTGAGTTTAATGGCGGGTAGTCTGACACGTCCCCGATATATAATGTAACAATATTTACATTTATGTTAATATAAGAAAATGAAGCTGTGAGGTTTTTTTTTTTTTTTTTTTTTTTTAGAAAAAGTATCAACAATGGACGATGTGAAGCGAGTCGTCGTTGCAACGCGGAAAAGATTTTTTTTTTTCTCTCGACAGAGACGAATAAACGCGTTAATATCACAAACACGGTCATAAATGAGGAAGTGAAGATTAAATTTGATCTTTCTCGTGTTTCTCGGCTCTGTCCACAGCTGTGATGACTGTGATGTTGAAATGAAGATTGATGAGAAAGTTGTTACCTATTTTGAATCCTGCAGCTCACCTGTCGACAAGGAGGGTTACCTTTATAAGAAGGTGAGACGCTTTTTTAAACATTAGAGGAAGAACTCAATATGTAGACGATTACTGTTTATTAGTGTGTGTGTGTATATATATATATATATAATGTATCTATATATGGTGTTTTTATTATTATTTTTTCATGATTATCACTATCAGTTTGTTGTCACTATCTATTTAAATTGCACTACCATCTTCCAAAATTCAAATTTAAAAACCAACACAAAGTAAAATGCTTATGATTATTTAAAATAATTCATAATAATTAAAGATGTATGGTTATACATTAAAACTATATAAATGTGCATAAAATAAAATGTAAAAATATTCCTATACTAAAGTATTTTACTAAAGTAAAATACTTACTCTTGCTATATTATCCTTTTGATTAGTATTAGATTTAGTAATATTTCATTATAATTAAATAAATAAATAATAAATTTAATTTAAATTATACATAGAAAATGTCTAACAAATAAAATAATAAATACATGAATAAAATAAAACTAAATAAATATAACGTAAATTTTTCAATTCTAACCACAGAAAATCATGAAGTATTTTTTTTTTGTGTGTGTGTCAGTAGAAACGTACTTGTCACGTTTACCCACGTTTACCACGTTTACGTTAGTTGGTGTCCTAAGTTGTGAAAGAAGTTGAGTAAATGAGTCAATTGTGAGTGTGTAATACTCCCATTGTCACACAGGGTGAGATAAAGACTTCCTATCAGAAGCGCTGGTTCATACTGAAGGGGAACCTCCTCTTCTACAAGGAACGACAGTCTGACCGCGACCTGATAGGGGTGATTGTTCTGGAGGGCTGCACAGTCCAGCTGTGTGAGTCCGAGGAGCAGTTCGCCTTCTCTCTGGTCTGGAGTGAGCCGGGGCTGAGGACATACAAGTTCGCCGCCGAGGACCAGGCCAGTCAGGAGAGCTGGATCAAAGCCCTGCTGTCGGCCAACCACAACTACCTGGCCCTGCTGGTGTTGGACCTGGAGAAGAAGTACAGAGGTGAGAGACTGGAGGTCTGAGCGTCTTTATCTCTTGTGGCTGAAAGAGAGCAGCCTTTGTTAAGGAGAGCAGCTGCAAGAGACATTGCATCACTATTTACTGTTACATCAGACAACAAGAACATCATGGTACGCTGTTAAAATCTCATACTGTGTGAAAAGATTTTAGGAATTATTGTATTTGATTGCAGTACATAGTAAAGAATATTGCTAAGAACATATCTTCTATATATGAGGGACAGGAAGTAAAATCCAGAGAATAAACAAATATTAATGACAGTTTATATTTTCTGATTTTGTATCTTTTCTTGAAATAAAAACATTTACCCTATAATACAAGAGTAGGAGTGAATTAAAGCTAATTTGTGGGCTGCATGTTGCAATAAATTCAAAACATTGTGGGTTATGAAATAGTCTCACGGGTTAAGATCTGACCCCAGGGTTGTTAGTTGGTGTTGTTTATTTACAGTTTTGGCTCTGGGCTCTTTCTGTCAACAGTCAAAATGTCTTTGGACAAGATCTTGAATCAACAAAACTTGTTTGCCAGATGAAATCTGTCTCATAAGCAGATTGTTGTCTCTGTTTCTCTAACGTCAGCTCTTTGGTAATGTATTTCTCTCTTTCTCTTTCCCATCAGACGCATTAGGACCATCCTCCGGTGAACCACTCAACCCTTTCGTCATGCCAAATTTCAACACAGCAGATGCAGGTTGGTCAGCAGCCAATCAGAGCAGACAAACATCATTGACGCTGCCCTCTCACTTAACGCCAGCAGGACCCAGCGTCAACCCGGCGCTTGGACCTCCGACCACTTCATCCAAAACATCTTACAAGAAATCACCCAAACTCTGGCCCAAGAGGAGCGCTAATGTTGTGCCTGTCAACACTCCCGCTCCACCTGTGATGGAGTGGTCAGGAGTCTGCTTTGCCAACGTGGAAGAATTTAGTAAACTGCATGAAGATTTTGGAAAAGAAGTAAAGGAACTGATTGCTAATTGGTCAAAAAAGAGACAAGGAGGTGAAGCTGTTCAGGCAGAAAATTTAATAGATTTCGGATAATACGGTAAATACTGAAACGGCAGCAGTGCAAAGCTTTTTTGTAAATAGGAAGTAGCACCACAGAAATATATTTTTAACATGTATTTAAGATACTTGTATATAATTGTAACCAGAGAGCAGAGTATCTTTTTCTTACTTGTCATGCCATGTGGTAAATAAATGATCTGTGACTTTATGCTGCATTGACCTGTGTTTATTATTGTTACTTCCTCATGGGAAGTTTTGAAAACAAGTCAAACATTGTTTAAAGACACTGACACCAACTGCAAGTAAGACCTTTATTGAAATTATCTTTCACTACCCGACCCTGTTGTCATCTACTGGATATAGTGTTACTGAGATAAACCCTGCTGTAGTTTTACATGAAAATCATTGTTTTAAGAGCCCTAGTTAAGTTTTTTTTAAATGTCTTTTATTGTCCAATCAACAGTCCCAAAACCAAACATATAATCAGTTTACAGTGATATAAAACCATATCTGTTGTGATAAGTTTACAACCAGATAATGTTTGTGTTTTTCTTGAAAACTGACCTATGATTTGATCAAAGAAAAAGGAAAAAGATGTACCAAGTCTGCTGCTGTCAGCTTTCTTTACTAGACAAGTTCCTGTTTTTAACACCAAATGCGTTGTCATTTGACACCAAAATACCCTATTTATCCGTAGTCAGATCAATATTCTTCAGATTCAAGATTCTTTCTTTTAATTTTTGTATTTGTTCATTTTATCTTTATACTGGTTGAATTAAACTTCCAAATCTACTTTTGACTTGAAAGCAGACCAACGACTTGTGGATAAAAAAAGGACACCAGTTGTATGAGGGCACAGGAGGCCAAGAAGGGTGAAGTCTGTTGAATTTTAGAAGAGAGTCAAAATGGCTGAGAAAGAGAATGGCAGGGGTTGGCTGAGCTATTTCAGTCTGTCCAGCTGTCTTGTTTTTACAGTCTTTAACGGAGCTTGGTCTCTTTCTCCTTCCGTGTCTTTCTGTCGTTCACCTTCATGACCGTCGTACATACCCGGCCATACGAGTGGCTGCTCTCCTGATGGCAACCTAATTGGGACCTAATGGGATTTCATTAATTAAAATTAGAAATAATTGTCCTGATTTTAAAAATGATCAGCTGCAAGGTGTTAGATTAGATATTAGATAAGAGAAAAAAAAAGAAACAATAAACAATGTTATAAAATAGCTGCAGAGACATTTATTAATCCATTTGGAGAGAAAAAATCAGGTCATTCACTTGAAATACCAGGCCTGCAAATGACTGAAGGTGTTGGATCCCAGTACATTCCCAGGCTGTACAGTGTTCTGATTGATGGCAGCCTGTTGTAGCTCATATATGGAGTTAGGTGGGAGGGCCACTGTCCTCCTATTCTAAAGTAACTATACTGGGAACCTCCTGGAGCATCCCAAATTAGTGCGTTCATGGTGGGAAAAACTGCTCATTCAGTCCAATCATCATTTTGTTCTTTTCCATCACAGATGACACGGTAACATTCAAAGGTTTTAAAAAAATATTAAAGATAAGACAGAGATGGAGCATTTGTGGATCTAAAAGTTACACGAAACCCAATGTTCTAACTTTTAAAGGCGTCTCGCTCTTCTTCAAGTGCATAAAACCGCTGAAACATACAGAACAGGTTTTGTAATTGTGATTAATAATATGAATCTGTATTTGTCTCTATGTAAATTGTAGTAGACATTTAGATTTAACTTTTCAAAAAAAAAAAAAAAATCAAAACCTAAATATAAAACATTTCCCTAGTTGTCCCTAGTTGTGTTAGTGATAAAGAAGTGTTTACATTTGTCATTGATGCATAGTCACTGTTTCTAAAGACGTAGTAGTCGCATGTCATGACTGGATTACAGCCAGCGTCCATCAGCCAACTGTTTTCATATTTCATGACTGTTTATAAACCCCACTGGCTACTACTGATCTGGCCGTAGCCTTCAACTCACACACCGACACTATCACTTAGACAGGTGATGACTTCAGGAAATGTTAGCCGCAAACATGTTGGCACTTTGTGCAGCTAAGGGCTGATAATTAATAGAAAGCGCTGCTTTCTAGCGGGGACGACCGGCTGATTACTGTCCCATCTGTGTGTGTTTGTGCGTGTGTATCGAGCTCTGGCCACCATCAGGCAGTACACTGGGTGTTGTTCTTTCATAGAGGTTAAAGAAGACACAAAAATAGCCACAACAAAGACTCTCAGTATGCCGGGAAGGAGAAGACAGACACCAGAGACAGTTCAGTTGTCTGTCAGCATGTCCTCTTGGTCAGTTTGGCCATATTAGTCCACAGATGACACCAAAGTCATGCTGGTGTGTTGGCATTGAATTCACCTCATTCCAAGACTCCTGGGACCTATTTTGGAGCCTGGGTAAGCCAATCTGTCCCACCACCTCCTCGCTCCTCCCTCTTTCTCTTACTTTCCCTCAGCTCTGTTTTCCTGCCAAACCTGATGTTGTGGCTAAAGTTAGCCTCCTGTGGGCTAGTATATAAGGCCCCATGGGTCCACTACATACATGTCAGTCACATCGGCTTGGCGTAGGCTTCTCTTCTTGACCAACAACCCCAGAAACTTGAGAGATGGTGAGTGTGGCCATGTTTCTCAGAAGGACAATCTCTAGGGATCTTGCATCTTCTTTGCACTGAACTGATGAGATGGAAACATCACTTGTGTATTTGAGTATTATGTGGATTACCAACATCACACAAAGTGAAGCTGTAGGAGACTCTTAAAATGAGTCTTCCAATCTGAAGATGTGGACACAGTCTTTATTTTAACCTGATGATTTGATCCTAAGTTGGGCTCAACATCTCAATTCTTAACCATGAAATCCTGAATTACAATCAATCTGGGAAAAATTATCTTATAAAACATTTACAAAGTACTTTACCCTGAGCTGAGAATTTTAAAATGGACAGTTCAGAAGGATATGTGATTCTGTATCTATGTGATGATTTTATTCTGGAGCAATTTTTATCTATTGTGGTCATTCATAATTATTTGACCTTTGTGACCTTCATGTGAACATTGATTGTTTTCTGTGTTAGTTGTGATCTATTTGTTTTGATGATATTTTGTTGGTTTAAAATGTATCTTACCTTTGATTTGTTCCTGTCAGGCACCCAAGAAGGCCAAGAGGAGGCAGCAGCAGGGTGAGGGTGGATCCTCCAACGTGTTCTCCATGTTTGAGCAGAGCCAGATCCAGGAGTACAAGGAGGTAACATTTTCTCTATCACATCTCACTTAAAGTCAAAATGTTCCTGGCAGTAGGATTAGAGATCCGTCTAGGTATATAGGACATGTAAGAAAGGTGACATTTTGCAGCAGCACTCTCATAACTGTTGACTCTGCTTTGCATTTGACCTCGAAGGTAACTTGAGGAAGCTTTTGAAACATATAGACCTGATCATTTTGGCTCCATGACAGAAAAAATGTCCTCATCAGCATGACAGGGACAGTAAATCTGAGCTTTTCTGATGACAGCAGCTACGTCTCCCCCTGTTGTAGCTCAGTAATCCTCCTCAGAGATGTGAAACCTTCACTTTGTGACCCCTCTGGAATGCTGCCCAGCAGCTGGTGAGCAGTGATATCAATCAGAGCAAAAAAACAGGAGACTCAGAAAGAACAAAACTAAAAACAAAAAAAGGGCAAGGTCTGAAATATTATGTTAAATCTACATTTAAGGAATAAGGAACAAAATCTTTTTTTCCTGCTATGAAAAGTTTTTTTTTTTTTTTTGTATTGTATTGTATTTGAGGATGCAGCGAGTAGATTGAAGTCGTTGTCGTTAGATTACAAAATAACAGCAGCTGTCTCTCAGAAGAGACAGAGGTGTGAATTAAACCCTTATTAGACGCATCAAAAGGAGAAAGAGCATTTTGGACAGGGTCAGAAGATTTAGTCACAAGGCAAAAACATGGGAGGGGAGGTGACAGCTGTAATCAATGCCATCCTTAAATGTCGCAAGGGGCTTGTCTCACATTCCGAGACCATTTTAACACCTCAGGAAGACAAGTGGCCGACCAGCTGCCAAGTCCCAAAAGGTTTCTAATGCCATCTTTGGTTTCACCGAGGGGGCTACGCCTACCTATGTGGAGAACAGCTCCACATTTACACGTTTTTATTGGCAGACTGTGTCACGCAAATAATTATCGTAAGCAAGTCTTGTGATAAGGATCCTGTGAGAAACGTGAGAAGTTCAAATTTCATTATTTATTTATACCTTATAGATGTATTTTAGTTTATTGTCATCCAGCTTGTGAATGTGAATGTCATCTTGAGGAGGTGCTTTAACGTATTATCCAACTGTTCCCGGGCAGGCCTTCACAATCATCGACCAGAACAGAGATGGCATCATCAGCAAGGACGACCTCAGGGACGTGCTGGCCACCATGGGACAGCTGAATGTGAAGAATGAGGAGCTGGAGGCCATGGTGAAGGAGGCCAGCGGCCCAATCAACTTCACTGTTTTCCTGACCATGTTCGGAGAGAAGCTGAAGGGTGAGTTGACGCAGTAACTTAGATCATTTCACACTTTTTTCATTTTTATTTTCAAGGTGCACATTTTTCTTATTATTTGCTTGAAACAATTCAAATTACATACTTGATGTAATCCAGGATTCTTCAAGAGTTTCTTTATTTATAATTGAAAATAATTGATCGGTTTTTACTTGTAGGTGCTGATCCCGAGGACGTTATCGTGAGCGCTTTCAAGGTCCTGGACCCCGAGGCCACTGGCTTCATCAAGAAGGAATTGTAAGGACTTTTACTTTTATTAACAACTTTCTCAGATCTTCATGGCGTAATCTTGAATCAGAACAGATTATCTCATATTTATTTTTCCTCCTCCAGCCTTGAGGAGCTCCTGACCACCCAGTGCGACAGGTTCACCGCTGAGGAGGTGAGCTGATCAGTCAGTTTTCAGGTTTCGCTCATTACCCTGAGTTGTTTAGGATTGTAAGTCATTTCTTCAATCCTTCCTCTGCAGATGACCAACCTGTGGGCTGCTTTCCCCCCTGATGTGGCTGGCAATGTGGACTACAAGAACATCTGCTACGTCATCACACACGGAGAGGACAAGGAAGAGTAAATCTTCCTCTCTCTCAAGATTTCTACCTCCACTCAAACCCATACCCACCCCCTTCGCCATCTGCTCGCTCACTCTTCTCCCACACCGTGACTTCCTTGCACACGTTCGCACCCCGGCTCACTCTTTCCGCTTGCCAGCTCACTACGAAAAAAAAAAAAGACTTGTCTCTTATATTGAGATACTCAGTGAGAGGACTGAAAAGCTGTGGGGGTGTTTGTGTGTGAGTACCGACAGGGGAACATGGGATTATTTTCAATAATAAAAGAAATAATCTTGTGACACCGAAACACTCTCTCTATCTCCGTCCCTGCCTCTTGTTCTATCTCCTTTTTCTCCCATCACTCATTCTGTCCTTCTGCGTCGAGGCTGACAGTGCATGTATCACACCTACGTGTGACATGTATGCACAAGCAGTCCAGTGTGTACAGTGGTCAGTCCAAAAAAAAGTGTCTTGGGTGCTGTGGTGCATGCACAGACTTTTACTTGAAACAAGTAAGCAGCCTGACCCCAGTGGTCTGTCAGTCTTAACACGACACAGAGTGTTTTATGGATTTGTCCCTTTGTCTGTATCTGAGACGGGTGCACAGTAAAAGAGAGGGAGTATTGTACTACAATAGCTTCTCTACCCCTCTCTTTTTAAAATCTCTCTCCCCTCTCTTATACACAGGTATAAAAGGAATAAGTTGCTGTGAAAAAGAGGAAAAACACTGTTTTCAAAACTTGTACATAGGGAAAGAGGTGGTGAAAGATGGTGAGTGGGAGGCAGGAAAGAAATAAACAAAAGTGAAACGTCTTTGTTTTTGACTCTTCTTCCTCCCTCTCACTGCTGTTTCTCTCCTGTTGTGACTGTGTCTGTGTCTCCACTGTAACAAAATAAAGAAGTACAAATAAAATCCAATATGTTTCGTACGACACGGTGTCTGTTGGTTTGAGTGGGGTGGGAGCGCCATGTTTGACTGTGGACTGACTGCAACATGAGTCGTTGTCGTGGTTCGAATACGGTTCTTTAAATGGTCTGATGGATGCGCACTAATAGTCCCCAAGGCCCTGTCTCACATTATTTCCATGCAGCATCATCTTGTGACTAAAGGACAGAGGCACAAAATAATAAAAACACTTGATAAGACAACAGATCAACTTCAGTCCATGGATAATTACTGTAAACCTCCATTAAAAACTAACTGTGTGTGCTATAGAAACTGCTACAAAAGTTTAATAATATTTGATCTGGTAATCAGTCATCAATTAAAATGTCTTTAAACAAGCATTTTTATAAAGTATCTTGAGTATTGAGAGTATCACAACATACCACACTGAGGTTGGTGGTTTTGGTTTTTGATTATATGTCTTGATAACTAATAATATTTAACTAAATACTTGCAAAACAACCTCAGCTGTGCTTTTAGTTTATGGCAACTTTATATTAAATCACAGTCTGTTTTGTGGTTGTATTCATCTTCCGCTCTTTGAACTGAGGTGTCAATTGTTACACAACACTAAACTAATAGCTCATCCTGATTTCTAAATTTACATTAAGACTAAAAATTCAAATCCATTGACAGTGAAGGACGATGATGACACATCCACTTCATTTCTCACTGTTACACCTACACAATTCAAATGGAAAGAAATGTCACTGTGCCGTTGCGCCCACAGTGAGATGTCGGCTCAGCTTGTTCAGTGATATGGATTCTTTTATTTGATTTAATAGGACAATGAAAAAAACTGGTTTAGCAAAAACACTACAACCGATCAAAATGTTTCTAGTTAAATAACAGACACCAGATACTGTAACACCATAATGACATGATATGTCCGTGACCTCTGAAGGCCTAGAAGACAGTGTTTTCGTTTGCTTTGGTTTTAGATTTCCTGGATCTGTTGCTGTAATTAGATATACTTCAGAAATGACAGAGGAACTGTTTTCACCCCAGTGGTATCTTTATCTATTTCTTTTAATTTCTCCTTTCTAGTTCCACATTTCAGCAGAACTTTACTCATACAGAGGTTCCCTCTATTTCTATTTTTATGCTAAACCCCCCTCTTTATTATCTGTGCATACAGTATATGTGCTAAATTCAGAATCTGTTCATCTGCTATATACATGTTATGATTCATTCACCCGGTAAGTGCAGCAGCAATCTGTTGCCTTTAGACCATGATAATACATGTCACTACCTGTTTTAACACCTCTAAGCAGTTGTCACTTTATTTACTTACAGGACTAGGTCATTTATCATTTGGAAAACACTGCTGTCGACAGGCTGTTGGAAGTGGCCGGCGATGGATGATGATGACAAAACAAAGTGAAAAGATTTCCATATTCAAAACAAGACACATTATCTACAATATGGAAGACAGAAGTTATAGCTACAAAACTGCCGATGAGATCATGAAAAACAGGTTCTTCTTGAAATGTATTAAAGAAAAGTGGCATCAGTGTGCAAGTTTTCTCCCCAAGTATGAAACTGTTAAATAATAATAAAATTCTTATCCCATTGTGTTTTATTATATGTAAATCTGTTATTATTAGAGACTCTCCTCTGGTAATAACTAAGGCCATAGATGGTCTGAGCAGCAGCCTGGTTTGACTCATAGTTAAATATTAGAGCTAGGCGACCTCTAGTGGTAAATAATGTAGTATTTAAAAAAGGAGAGACGATTTCATCCGTGTAAGATGTAAGATTTTAACGTGAGATATGTAATTTCTATAAACATTGAGCCAAAACCAAAATAAATAAATAAATAAAATAACAAATAATAGTAATGACCTAAATAATACAGTTAAATCATTACACAGATATGATAAGTGACACTAAAATAAAATACAACATATATTGCGTACATATTTCCCTGTATGAAATCTATATTTTTGAATTACAGCCAATGTACGAACGCCAATTAATCACGTGATATAGTGACGTTGCAACCCAGAACCGGATGTGTGGCTTTCAACAACAAACCATTATCCTTTCAAAATAAAACCATAGATTAGTTCATTAAAATATCGACGCTGAATTTGCTGAATAAGTTCACTAACAACACAAGATTTTGTTATCAAGGCAATGTGTAGAGGATATATGTAATATATAGCAATACTGCGGCTGTAACTCGATGTTTTGTGACTCAAACTCGTTTTATTTTGGAAAATCAAACCGGAAGTACCGTTTTGAGTGTGAAACTTGACCCAGATCAGAGGGCAGCAGAGCTGTGAATATAACAGTGCGGTAACTGTGACATATTTCAGGCCCGGTCTGTCATTATAATCTAATAATGGTCCTGTGGTAATGTGCACCGACCGCTGTGGAGGCCATCGATGCCGCTGTCGTCCCGCCGTGCCTTTGTGAGTCCTGACGGGCCGAGACCCTCCACCACCACCACCATGGCCTCAGCGTCACCCCGGTGCACATCTGTCAGACTCGCCACTCTGGTCACCGCCGTCCTACTCCTGATGTCTGTGACCACCGTGCAGTCCTCTCAAGGGGACAAGGAGCCGGTTTACCGAGACTGTGTGAAACAATGTGTCCGGACCAACTGCACCGGAGCTCGGCTACGGGGCTTCCAGTCCGCCCAGCCGCAGTACATGGCGCTGACAGGTGAGTTGTTGTTGCTGTTGGCAGGTGAGTTAAGCTAACTTTAGCTGGCTAGCACTCTGAGTCTCTCTACAAGGTAGCCGACATATTTACTACATTTAACAAGTAATTGTCTTTGCTAACAGGTTATGTTCACGACGTGTTTACTGAGTTCTGGCTCTAATTCATCATCTTTGACGTTTCATGAAACATTTCACTGGTGCCAACCTTGAAAGCTCAAAGCCAGTTATTCAAGCTGAACGAGGTGTCACAAAAGGTCTATTGTAACCCTCGGTTATACGGGCTACTGTGTGGGATCTCAAAACACACAGGAAACTGGCACACATTTATTCACAAACCTCAGAGTTTCTGATATAGTAAACTCATTGATTGAACTCAAACCAACCAGATATATACAGAGCAGTGCCTCCTTTCTGGTGCTATAATTAGAGCAGCACATGTAATCCTTAAAAAAAGTCTTCTTCTCTATTTTATTGTTTCTACTAAGCACCTATTCTTAAACTGTATTAATTGTTTCCCCCGGTTAGTTCAGCTTGTCTCTGTAAATAACGTTTTTGAACTATTGCTCAGACAAAACAAGGTATTTAAAGACATCATTCATATAGAAATTTGATAGACTAAAGATTAACCAATTAATCAGTAAAGATAAGAGTAAGATAAGTCCGTTACTTATTTGTAATGTCAGTTTTTTTTCTCTCCCTCCACTTGTCTCTGATTCATCCTGTAATGCAGGTTGGACATGTCGTGATGACTGTCGCTATCAGTGCATGTGGACCACCGTGGGCCTTTACCAGGCTGAGGGATACAGAATCCCACAGTTTCATGGCAAGGTGTGTGTTCACTAGTCCTCTGTAATAAATGAGTATGAGCTTCATCACTTTTTTTTTTTTTTTTTTTTTTTTGAAAAGTTATTGTTTATTCTCCAGGTTTTCTCCAGTACACATCTTGTCTTAAAATCATTTGATGTGAAAATTATGAAATGATGAATAATATGTTTTTATCTCTCATAGTGGCCATTTGCTCGTTTCCTATGTTTTGAGGAACCAGCGTCTGCCCTGGCCTCTCTTCTAAACGGTTTGGCTTGCCTTCTCATGCTGTTGCGCTATCGGAGCATGGTCCCACGCCAGAGTCCAATGTACCACACCATCAACGCCTTCTCTCTGGTCAGTTGAATTCACACTCATATACACTAGTACTGCCACTGTCTTTACATGAGTGGGTTTGTAATAAAAAACCTGTGTGTGTGTTTCTATAGGTATCTCTTAACGCCTGGTTCTGGTCCACAATCTTTCACACCCGGGACACTTATCTTACTGAGGTAAAGGTTGTGAAGTTGCCTAAAGTCTTTGTCTCTTACTCCTTATTTTTTTTATCAAGAGTCAAACTGCGAAAATATCCAACCACCAGACTTCCTGGTAAGATGAGCTCTTTGGTGTTGTGTTGGTTAATGAGCTTAACTAATCAGTAACATCCTAAAGCCATTACCAACAAGCCCTGCAGATTTGTGCACTATTTTAACTGTTACATGTTGCACAACAAACAAAAGTCCTTCTCATGAGTTTTGATGTTGATTCTTGTTATTTTAGTAAATGACTCTTTATGTTTTTTTCTTTCTTGTTTAGAAAATGGATTATTTCTGTGCAACAGCAGTCATTCTCTACTCAATCTACTTATGCTGTGTCAGGTAAGATCTCAAACGTGACCTAGTTTGACTGAAGGTGAAAAATATGGTCAGTGAAGAACTAAAATTGCATCCAACTCTAATAAAAGAAGGTTATTAAGTATTTACAACTACAGAAGACACTAATGAGGGTGAAGATTGCAAACATCCAGAAAAATGTAAAATACTTTTGTTATAACACATTGGTTCACAATGTCTTAACTCCTCTCATTGCCAGAACACTGGGTCTGAGGCGACCCGGCGTGTCCAGTATGGTGGGAGTCCTGCTCATCTTGGCCTTTACCTCGCATGTGTCCTACCTGACCTTTGTCAGCTTTGACTACGGTTACAACATGGCTGCTAACGCCTCCATCGGTATAGTAAAACTCTCAAAAGTCACATTAAAGCGTGATGTAGATGATTGTTAATGGTGTATTTTAATGAGCCTATCTCAATCTTTTAAGGCATGGTGAACCTCCTGTGGTGGCTGTGTTGGTGCTGGCAGAACCGGCGGACTCTGCCTTACTGGTGGAAGTGCGGCCTGGTGGTGCTGCTGCTTCACGGTTTAGCTCTGCTAGAGCTGCTGGACTTCCCTCCGCTGCTCTGGGTCCTAGACGCTCATGCCGTGTGGCACCTCAGCACCGTCCCAGTGCACTTTCTTTTCTACAGGTTTGATCATTTTGTCTCAACTCTGTTATTTTAATATGTGTGTGTGCGTGTGAATGCGGACCTACCTCACAAATTTCCCACCCATTTGTTCTCCCTCCAGTTTCCTGATAGATGACAGCCTCTACTTACTAAACACAGAGAAGATGGGTGTCAAAGTCGAGTAGGAGGAGCTCATCGCCTCATCGCCACGCCCTCACACCCCTCCAATCAGGGCAACTGAACACGGAAGTAGCTCAGCCTCCCAGATGACATGCATGGCACTTTTATGACTTCCATCAGTGTAGCCTTTGTTTACATTTTTCTTATTTTGATTTATTTTTCTTTCTTTTTTTAAATGAGAATTATCACCATTGATGCTTGTTCTTATCAACTTTGCCTTGTACTGTAACGTGTGCTACTTTTTTGCCATTTGTTGTAACTTTAGAGCACAACAGAGGAAACAGATTAGTAGTTTTTTTTTTTTTTTTTGACATGTCCAGCTGTGACGACTCGGGTGCACATCCTGCGTCCTTCGACTCTTGGATACTTTGTGAAATTGACACCCCACCCCACCCCTCTCCCTCCTCAATGCATTTAGGCAGTTTGCTTTGGCTGACAATAGATGGCACCAAATCACTCCGCCAGGTCCGTCATTTATACCTACTTCGTGTTTTACAGCATGTGTCAGGGTCCATCTGTGCCAAAAGTGGACTGACGGACACTGAGAGGTGCCCCTTGTGAATGCAGATGGGGGGAGGAGTGTGGGGGGGGCTCTGCCAGCAGATTGATCTAGAGCGAGGGGGAAGGGGTTTTGTGTTTGAAGGCCATTCTAGCTGACTGTGTTTTTTTTTTCCCTTTTCTCACCATCACACCTTTATTTTTGTGCCTCCGTTGTTTTTCAACCGCTGCTTTTCTTCATTATCATTTATTAGTTTTCTACTGTCGGTAGACTTAGTTGTTTTAATTCCACTGCCGTTGACCAACTCGTGCTTTATTCTGTCGACACTTTCATGTTGATTACTTGATTTTTTTTTTATTTGGGTGGAGCAGTGTATTTCATAGGATCGTCAAAAAAATGGAAATGTTAGCTTTATTCACCTGGATTGCCTTTAAGTGAAGGAGAAACTGACTGAGGTAGTTATTATAATGCAATGAAACAGAAAGCAGGTTTGTTCTACTGAACAAGTTTCTAATAAATTCTTGGGTTGTGTGTGTGTGTGTATGTGAGAGAGAAAGAGAAAGAAAGTAGTGAGTGTTGAGGTGTTTGTATGACACCCATTTTTGTGATTTGGTTGCATTTCTTGCTGCAGTATTACCTACAGTGACACACACACACACACACAAAAAAGAAACCAGCTGCTTTACAGATTCCATTTCCCTCCATGTTCGCCTTACATACTGTATCATAACCTGCCAGTCAATGAGCATATTTTTGTATCAAATCTATTTGATTTCTTCTCTCTCAACAAACCTCTTGAATTCATACCATGTATGTCTTCACCCCTCAGAGTTTCCCTTCCACATGTGCACTTTACGGGTGTATGTGTATGTGTGTGTATGTACATGTGTTTTTGTTTGAAAATTTCTGTCCATGCCTTTGTATTTCTGTGCGAGAATGCGAACAATGAACAGTACGTGTGTACACGTTGCCTTGACTCGACATTGTGTTGTTTTTGCCGCCATGAACTGGATCACTGTGTGTGTGTGTGTGTGTGTGTGTGTGTGTGAGTGAGAGAGAAAGAGAGGGGTAGATTGTGCTCGATCCTTTTGTAAAAGTACTGATATGTGTGAGTGTGTGTATGCTAGAGATTTGCTGTGTGTGTGTGTGTGTGTGTGTGTGTGTTAGATGACGGGTAAATTTAGCTTTGCTGAGAGCCTGTGATGGGGGTGGGGGAAGACAGAGGACGAAAGACATGGAGAGGTTGGCATTAGTTTGGGTGGCAGAAAGATTCTTTAAACCATACTGGAATTATTTTCCTTATGCGATAAGAAACAATACATGGTATATATTTAATTTGATGTTGACCAAACGTGTATATTTGTTAATGGTTAATATTAGTTAATACTTAACCTTTGACATTAATGGAACAATGTCTGAGGTCCAGTTAACGCCACATAATGGCAAAAAAAAAAAAAACTTAAAAAATTCTTAAAAAAAGAAATCTCATCATCTCAACATTATCATCTCTCCAAAACAAATGCAAAATACTTTGTCACTTTGTTGAGAAATTGATTTGCTAAACCATCACATTGGTATCTGTTTCCTTAAGAGAATTAATGTTCAACTTAAAAGTTTTAGCTCTGTAAATCATTTTCTTTGTTCTTTCCTTTTTTCCTTTTTTGAGTTAATCACATCAGTCTCACTCATCTGCTGCCCCCTGCCTGCTGCCCCGTGCACCATCACCTCTCCTACCGAGTGCACTGTCCTCCACCTCACATCCAATATTTGACCAAAAAAACCAAAAACAAATAAAAGTGTTCTTTGTTGAGAAGGACATGAGCTCTGCTGTTTGTGTGCGTTTTTTCTCTAAACAGGTCTTGGTTTTTGTCTTATTGTTAATGTGACTCCAGTGGTAATCGGTGAAAAAAGACAGGAAACTTTAACTTTCAAGAAACTCTGTGACGTTACCTCACAGTTGTTGAGGATCTTATGCAATAAACTACACTACTGCCACATTATCTGGGCTGTATCATCACAACAAACATCACAAAATTCCACAAACTCTCCTTTCACTGTGTACTTCTCATCATTAATTTCACTTATTCCGATGCAGAAGTGCAAGAAGTATCCACAGACTTTACTTGAGTCATACATCTAATAAATGGCAAACGCTTTTTTATAAATATCAATACATTACAGAAGTTTCTTATCATTGATTTACATTAAGTCTTAAACAAAAGTAATGTTTTACTCATCAATGTAGGGAACATGATGTCTAAAATTAAATTTCATGTGATTTAATTTGAAAAATATAACTTGTATAACAAGTAAATAATAATGAATAGTTTGCATATAGTTACATGAAATAAATAACAGAGTGAGTAACAAGCCTCTATCATCATCTTCCCAGACTTGTTGGAGGTGTTAACAGAGCGTCGTGCCTCCAAGAGTAAGTGAAATGTATCGTCTGTGGTTCATCCCTCCCCTGCAGTGTCTGAAGGTCGTGCTGACCTTGTACCATTTGTGCCAGTATTAAATGCACAGATTCTTGGTACGCTGTCATTATGTCTCTAATATCACTCGGGCACATTCCTCTGGGCCTGTAGTTGTTATGCCTGTTGATGTAAATGCGACCAGTCAAACCATGAGGCGTTGTTGAGCGTTGGAAACAAGGCCTTCTTATACTTGAAGGAGCTATATTCTTTGCAGTCTTGCGTAGTAGTCGTCCTTGGACTCTCTCACTTCTACACAGTATCTCTCACCCACTTGACGGCTCCTCACTTTTCAACCCACAAAGCCCCCAATGAATATGATTGTTTTATGAGTCTCAGACAATTTCACCCAAGTTTATTTTTTGTCACCTTCCCTTTGTGCTTGATTATGTTTATAAGTCCATAGGAAAGCTAACTATTGCTAACTTACTTTATCTGACATTTGACACTTGAGAACTCCTCACGAAACTTGGTTTAATTCATTTTACTGAAGTCTTCTATAACAACAGCTCCAATGCTGAATTGGCTCCGACCCTTGAAGGCCAAAGTGGCACCAAACCGCATAAAATCGGTTTATTTCTGTGGGAACCAAACAATTAAACAGGACCAGGAGCACTAACCCTCGGTTGGAACTTGTGTTCTGTTTGGCTCAGTGAGTAGCTTTTTGTTGTTGCCTGATAGCTCTGTGCAGTACGTTGGACTCTGACCCTGGCTGCTGTGGGTGGGAAGAGTGGATAGATTGGGATGAATAGAGTTTATTCTTCCTCCTTCAACTCCTGATTTGTGACCATGAAGTGAAGGGCATGAGAAAAGTGGAAGAAACATGAAGATGCTCTGAGCTGCTGGTATAATGCAAAATAAATTCACCTTTAAGAACATAAACTCTAGCTAAATTATGCTAATAATCACGTGAGCGTAAACACTGTAAAATTTTATAATACTAGAGATAGGAGCACTTGTGCGTGTATGGGGGCATATGGGGATTTTAAATGTAGGCAGATGAATTATTGGGTGAAATGATGTGTGAGTGTTTAATGGATTGTTGTAAAAGTGTTTGTCCTGGATGCTCGGAAGCACTGGTCCATGAATGATAGAAAAACTCATAGATAGACCTTCATTTTTGCACAGCGGTAGGCGACAAAAAACAGTTTTTGTGTAACTATTATAGTTCAGTTCAGTTCAAGATTTTAAGGTCCACAGAAAGAACCATTGTACTTTTTTATCACTTTAATTTGACAGTTAGTTTTTGCAGTTTTCTGCAGAAATTGCAAAAGTAAGGAGGAGTAGATGTGGGTGTTTATCAAGAAGGGAGGGTTTAATGAAAAAACCCCCATAGTTTCATTACGGGAAGTCTGACATCTTTATTTTTGGGGGTGACTCAGTTGCGGGTAAAAGTCAGGATATCGCAGCCTCTGCAGCTTTGATTTCACCCTTTCTATTTTAAAATCAGCCTCTCACAAGCCCTCCAATGTCATGAAAGTAGCCAACTCTGCTAAATCACTGTTTAGTTTACCATTCATTAACTTTGTGATGATCGACTGAACTTTTTTTTTTTTTTTTTCCTGGGAGTGATATGTCATCCATGGCTGGTGTTTGGTTCATCATATCTGATACCTTGATCACTTGACTTTTGAAGGTTGTTAGGAGGATTGAACTGCCATGCTTGGGGGAGCTTGTATCCGCCTATTTAAAGATACTCCCCTGACATGTTATATATATATATATATATATATATATATATATATATATCCTGCTCTGAGAAAGAGTTTATGCTTAATTATTTATGTCTACAAATGGTGAAAAATTCTTGAAATTACACATCGACCACATTAAAAAAAAGAAAAGTTGCTGGATATAAAGTGTCTCCTAAAGTGATTCAAGTTTCCACATCACCCTCGGGTAAGTTGCAAACTGGAGCTCGAACTGGCTTTTAAATGGTGTAGCAATATCATGCTGGTACATGAAAACCACTTCTAGTTCTAGTGTCAAACTTCTGCACAAACAGTGTTTTCCATCCTCAGATTCACTCTGCGGCATAACAACTAGAGTCATAAAGAACAAGAAGTCTTGTGGCAGATGGTATGGGCCCCGCAGAGCCTTGATCTCAGCATCATGGAGATAAATCTGGGATTACATGAAGAGACGGGGGGACAGTGAGACAACATAAATCAACAGGACGAACTGGGGCAAGTTCTCCAACAACCAGCAGAGAAAAGTTGGAGCCTAAGGCCAATGGTGGAGGAAGTATTTTAATGTACTTAAAGTACTAAAAGTAAAAGTACTTGTGCAAAATGCTTTCTCTTAGTATCTTTGTTACAAGCAGTTTTTACAAGCAGCTGTTGTTGTTTATTGGAAAGGTTATTGTATTAATAGTGCTTATGCTCAGTGATAAACTTCACGTTCTGACTTATGAAATGTTATCCAACAGGGATGATCTGCAGAGTTGATATCACTGACCAATAAAGCCGACATAATATATCTTTAAAACATTCAAAACAAACACGACCAAGGGCTTGGCAAGAGGATTTGAACGCCAGGTTAAGAACCAGTCTACAAAACAGGTAGATCTTGGAAACCTATGCTACCCATATCTATATAATAAAAAAGAATGTAGAAAGTATAGATAATAGCTGCAAAATGTAATGGAGTAAGTAAGTTAAAAAAAAAAACCTCATCATAAAGCCTGACGTCCAATAATAGCCGGGTGTTTATTAAATCTAATAAATTACAAAAAACTATATCATTTCATATATGATCATTTTAATTTTATGTATATTTTATTTGATACCTGTTGATCATGTAGACAAGAGAGATGTCACAGAAACTCATGTAGGAAATATGACACAGTTGGCTATTAAAGGGTTAAGTAAATAGTATAGATACGTGAAATACGTACTTAAGTACATTAAGTAAATATTTGTATTTCGTTAAGTTTTACCACTGTTAAAAACTAAATAATGGTCTCAGTAGAATGTTTGTTTTTCTTTTTTTTCAGTTTTCTACATTTTGTATAAAAAATAATTCACCGTGATAATTTCTGATTTTAATTTTATTAATTATTTTTCAAAGTGTAAAAAAAAAAAAAAAAAAAAAAACTTCTGCACAGAACCTAACACCCTTTTCGCACAGTGAAGCGCAGATAAGCCAGTTTGAAGTGAGGGCGGGTGACTCAACCTGCCACTCCCCGCTCAGGCCTTCACGGGAGCGCGCCTCGGCTCCGCTGTCACGCTTTACTACCGACAGGCACGAAATTCCAAGAGGAAGTCACTGAGATTGGGAAACGACAAACTCCAAACTTTTGCCCATAAAAAAAAAAAACAACAACACACACAACTAACTAAACCGAGGGACGAGGAAGAGAAGTTAAAACACATTAAGTCTTCACTGGGAAGAGTTAAGGATTTTTTCTCTTTTGGAATATGGACTAGAGGCGGCGGGTCGCGGCAGATGGAGGCGGTGAGAAGTTTGGTGTTTGTCGGGGCCGTGCTGCTCGGAGCGACGGGCGCGCTGGGCAGAGAAGGTGGGTAACTCCCGGAGCTTCTCTCGCCGCTGTTGAGTGAAACACACGCTCGGCGTTTATGTTATTTGGAGGCGGCGTTGCGGAGGCGTGATACGGTGTGGTTTATATTTGAGTAAATGTTTTCGGCTCGGCTCGAAAAGAAGGTTGATATTTCTGGCAGGGACCACATTCCTCCGTGAGTCCGCTGCCCTCGCGGTGCTTCTCTCTGCGGCGCTCGTGAACCATCACGAGCGAGTGTGTATGTGTGTGTGTGAGAGGGAGAAAAAAAAAAATCACACCTGTCACTTTGTAGCGTATGAGATTCAATACCAGGAGACGAGCTGCTTTGTAAAAACTTTAATGGCGCTTTTATTTGTTGCAGAAATAAACATTGTGCCAGGGCACAGTGAGTGGTTGTAGAGACAGGTGAGAAATATGAGAACCTGCTTTGCTACTTGAGGACAGATAGAAACACTGACTGCTGTGTGTGTGTGTGTGTGTGTGTGTGTGTGTGTGTGTGCGCGCGCGCGCGCGCAAGGGCTATGGCCATAGCGGGTTTTCTGCGTAAACAAAAACAAACCAACAATAACAGGCAACGCATTGTATGCCAAGGATCATGACGATGTCAATTATTCACTTCTGTCTCTAAAGAGGACATTGTCTGATAGAGGGGCCACTTGCTACACTTGGAGCTTGAGTGCATGTCAGTAAAACAAGAGCTCACCGAAAGTGCAAACAAGTTCATATATATATATATATATATACACCTATTACGAAGCAATCCTATAAACTATGATTATGACTTTTATGCTGCACTAAAACACGGTCAAGTAGTTCAGCGCAAGAATCCACTCAAGTGCAAGTGAAGCAACATGAACACTAGTAAACAAAGATTCTGCTCAATTAAACAACAGAAGTAAATACATACAACTCGTTCTGATAATTCATTTCATTTCTCAGAAACGCTGATCATCTGCCAAAGCACAGTCTCAAATAACTAATGAATTAATAGATGTCTTTAGCTTAATGCAACTTTATAGCAAATCTATATTTGAAATGGTGCAGCAGCTCAGTTTAACTTGACTATTTAAGCCAAGTTGATGCTGCATTATGATAAAATGTTGGAAAAATAATAGATAATATAGTAAAGGTTATTTAAAAGTGCCCAGATTGGATCAGACTTTCGAGATCCTTTTTTCTAGTCTTACTCTATAATAACCTTATTATTTTTGTAGACTCAACACTGGTATCACAGAATTAACACTAGTCATTTTTTTCAAAATGGCCTTGTTGGTTTTAGTTGTTGCACTAACCCCCCGCTCCTAATCTGATTCAGTGATATCAATAAGCACAGTCAGCTGCTGTTAAAAGCGTTTTATGACGCTAAGTTAATGGCAGAACTATTGACATCAGTGACATGGAGAATTACTCCAACAGTTCTATTGTTATTGACATGCACTTGTGGAAAAAAAAAAATCAAAACTATGTAGAACAGCGTGGCTTTTAAAAAGAATAATAACACTAGTGTTTACAACGCCTCTGCAAACAACTAGTATGCGGAAAAAATATTGTAGTGAAGCTCCTCTGGCTGTCTTCAGGTGCTATCCCCATTACTGCTACTATTACACACACACACACACACACACACAAACAAAGCCAACAGTCACAGACGAAGTGAATTTCCAAATACATCTGCATTGTTGGTGAGAACAGGTTGGTGCACTTTGCGCCGCAGTGTTTGTCTCTGTAGCATCAGCTCAGTGTGAGCGCTCTAATTGGTTCATTAATCCCAGAGTTTAGCAACACATCATGCACAAGTGCTTACATCTCCACATGATGCTCTTACTTTCGATTATGAAGAACTGTTTAATCTGTGCTTTTCTTAACACACACGCAGACTTAGACGCACGTATACACATATACACACACACCCTGTGGCTGACAAGAGTATGACTCCAAAGGTCAGAAGTTGCACTACTGTTCCTCCTTTAGTGGTTCTGTCTGTGTCTGTGTGTCTGTTCGCTGGCCTCAATATCTGCAGAGTTCATGTCCTTGTCACACCCCAGTGCACCTATTGAGTGAAACTCAGTGTGAAACGATTAAGTTCTACTGAATTGGCCTCAGTGCAGGTTAACTCAGCCAGCCGTGACTCACCAGTCTAGACTGCGCGTTAGTGATCTAACTGTCTTGGAGCAGAGGAAGAGGGTCACCAAGTGAGCCTCATTAAATCAGCCCCGGAGGGAACTTTTAACACCTTCTTGTGTGCTTTTCCTGCACATCTCCAACTTTCATATAATCATTTAAAGTGATCTGGACACTAATGTCTAGAAGGAAATCAAAGTCTGAAAATAAATCACAGCAGCCCTGTTACAGAGGACGTAGCCTATTTATTCATAAACATCGGTCCTGATCTTGTTTGATTTTCAGTGCAGATCATCTGCAGTCAAAGCTCCTACTTACTTGTTTTCTAATGGAAAAAAACGTAGTAGTAATAAAACACTAATTTCAGGGGCAGCCCCAGGGTTAGAAATGCAGTGTCTTTGATTTGAGTGTTGTCAGGATCCTCATCATTCATTGTTGGGCTAATAAGTACCAACAACATGATAATTAATAATTAGCATGTGGATGTGAAATGGTGTCAGTGGTGAGTGATGGAGTTGAAACACTGAGGTTGGAAACATCCACCGGTTCACCAGCCTCTGTTGTGTTTTCAGTGGTTAATGACAAACTACGGTAGAATGTATCATTTTAACAGTCACTGATTAATATCAATACTGTCAGTAAATTGATGACTTAAACCAAAACAGCTTGATGGGGACATCGCTAGAGGTAAAACTATGTTTGTGTGTTTTAAGTTTGAAACTACTTTGAGTCATGAACAATACCAAGAATGTGAAAAACAAACCAAATATTTGTCCTGTAATTGAACCAACATTGAAATCAAAATTCTGCTTTTGAACGTTTTTTTTTTTTTTTTTGATTGTTTTGCCAGTGTGTTCCAGAGCAATAATAAAAACAACTTTTGTGGGTTTCCAGGTTGTGGAAAAAAACACCCTTTGGAATAATACATTTAAACTGTACAGGGTAATGACTTTTATTAAACTTAAAACAAATCAGTTAATAATAACCTTTAAATACGGCAATTAAACCAATGAGTAAAGTGTTTTTTTTTTCCTCAGAACGTAGTTGGTCAGATTCTCCTTCCTGATGAACTTGCTGGTGATTTCCATCACCGTGGAGCTAATAAAGTTATTAAAGCTCAATGGACAATTTACTTATTTATAATTATAACATTTTGCAACGGCACTGACTCACTTTGTGTTTCCAGTAACCTGTCTACAACTTCAGACTGTAAATTGAAAATAAAGGTTACAGATTAACTTTCCATTATCATACAGACCAGTATGATTAACGTCAACTATGCTATCTATAATCCAGCTTTAGATTTATTAGATTTGTCTGCACGTCTTTAACACAGTGAGCACAGTGATGTTACGAATGTGGCTGCAGATGCTTTGAAATTATGAATGTGTAAAAAAAAAAGTTATGCAGGAGACATCCTGGTGTATATGTTTGTGTACATGTTTTTTAAGTGGAGCGTGTGCAGGACGGTGAATGAGGTGAAGACTTCATGTCTGTAGCCCCAGAACAGTACAGATCCTGTTCTGCTTGTCTGTTGAGCAATACCTGTTTTTTCGTACTCGTCCGTACAGTGAAGGGAAAGAAAGAATGTGTTCGGGGAGGTTTGGAGAAATTTGAGGTTTATGCAAGACACGTTGCGAGTGTTAGTTTTGCATTCGAATCGGGACTGACGCGTTGAATCTGTGGGCTGATAAACTCACACAGTGTCCTGTTGGATCAGCTCGCTCTGTTTGTGTTGAGCTTCGAAGGGATCAGATCTGTCAGTGGAGAGCGGCGGCCAGAGGATCTAATTGACTTCTGCGGTGTGTTACACTGCACTGCACACTGTTTTTCTACCAATGCTAAAGTCCAACTCCTGCTGTAGCATCCCCACCGTCGTGTTTGCGTCGCTAACACTCACTCACACACACACACACACACTGGTAAACACACATACACACTCCCTGTGCTAACTTGGCACGCTGCCATGCACAGGTGTGGCTTCAAGCTGGCTTTTAGTTTTCAGTCATTCTCAAGCCACACACTGTGTGTCTGCAATGACCTCATCCTCTTTTGTATTAAGGCAGATTATTATCAAATCAGTGACTGTTAAATCTTAAAGACACAGTCTGTGGTGGCAAAAAAAAAAAAAACAAAAAACAAGTTATGTGACCAACAACATGACAAAAACAAGCGTGAAAATCTAAACTGGTTGAAAACAGGAAGGAATAACAATCAAGGGAGTGAGAACACAAGAAGGCTGTGCTCACAAAGTATGTCTAAAAGATTTTAATTAACGAATCATGCAAATTTACCATGAATACACTCGTATCAGCCGTTCAAATGTGAACATTTGCTACTCGTCTCGGTTTTGTATCATCGTTTGCTGAATATATGGTGGTGAGTTGAACTCTAGACAGTTTAGAGAATAAATATGTCATTAGTTGATCTGAAAATCAAGGTTAATTTAAAGGAAAATAAGTAATTTCCACCTAAGTATCAAGCACCTTTCAGCTTTTACTAAATGAAGTCCTTCATTTCCAGTAAGTTTAGCAATTAATTTCCAATAATCCTTTCCGTTTGGCAGTGGCACTGCTTTCTAGAGACGACTGATAGATCGATGCACATGTTTTTATCAGCTGATGTTAACCAAATTTACTTCCTGATGCTTGATAACTGTCTCTGTCATGTGAGCTGGGATTTACTAGTTAAATGTTAGCCATCAAAGCTGCCGGTATAAGATACAAGATGAAGTGAAGAGGTTTGTAATAAAAGAATTTATTCACATGATGTGCTGTCTATAGTGGCAACTCTTAAAAGGAGACAGTCTGCCGCCACAGAGACGGGTGTGAGCGCTAATTATTTAAGTATGAATATATATCTCGGATTAATCTGTTCCCAATGGTATCCATATTGTTGTCCACGTTAAAAGCGACAAGTTGTTGTGTCTGGCAAATTTCCGTAGCTTTCTGTCTGGAGTTTTTGACACACTTTAGTCACACGCCTTAAGTGTAAAGTCTTTAGATTTCTCTTCATATGCAAATCAGCTTTTGGAAATAATAAAAGTCCTACAATAGAGTCAGTGATTGCGTGTGCCCCAGATGACTTCTCCAAGCAAAAGGGCACATGACTTGTCAGTGAATCAAACTCCCTCGTTATTTATGGACTGACACTGAATGTGATCACAGTGAATGGTGAATGTTTCAGAGAAGAAATAAGAAATGTTGAAAACTTGCATGTGAGAACGATCTGACGTCTAACCGAACGCAGAGGGACAATAGGCAGGGAAGCAGAAACCGTTGGTAGATTTCAGAGCCAGGCTGCTGTTACACACTGTGCAGAGGCCAATATTAACACATCGGCCGTGTGTGTGTCAGTCATTAATTATGTGCGTTATGTGCTCGACCTGTCAGACGTAGGAGTGGTTTTGATGTGTGTTTGGACAAGACTCTGAACTACAACCTGGCCTCCTTCGCTCGCTCACTGGTAAAAAAAAAAAATTTAAAAAAAAAACGTGCAAGTGTGTCATCATCAAGATATGCAAAGACAAGCATTCTTGTGAAATGACACTTTCCAGAGGCCCCCCCCCCAAAAAAAGAGTTGGGCAACAACTCAGAGACTGACAGGAAAAAATGAATGGGTTAGCTGAGGGGAAATTCTGAGATAACTCGGCTTTGAAAACAGGTAATAAAATGATGTAGGGACATATTTTGAAGAAGAAGGCAGAGACAGTGACAGGACAGCGGGCAGATGGAGTAAAGTAAGTGATAAAAGAGAGAGTATTTTAGGCCATGGGGATGGAGGGGTGGGCAGCTCCTCACAAGGCCACGCACACACACGGCCGTTGCTGAGAGACTTCTGGAGAGCAAACAATGAGAGAATAAAAGGAGAGGAAGCTGAGAACTGGCTTTACACACACTTTTTAGAAATGGAAAATCTGCTCTGTTGTGCTCCCTGTTACGGCACATTTACCTAATCCCCAGAGCTGGATCTGACTGTGTTTTCTGTGCGTGTGCTTTAGTTTGCTCGGGTTTCAAGAGTTAGACTTTACGTCTTATTAAAAGTGATTTAAATGCTCGAGGGTGAAATCCTCCTTGGCTTCACATATAAGACTATTTTCCATAATGACATCACCGACGGAGGCCGTGATTAGTCATTTGATTTGATATTTGACACAAGCTTCAACGACTGGGCGTGTATTTTTGGCAGACAGACTATCAATCACCGACCCATTTGCTGCAGTAGCTCGCTGCCGGATTTTAATACAGACCTTATACATTTTTAGATCCAGTAATAGTTCTCGGCTCATTAGGAAACTTCACACATGCTTGATAAGAACACGACCTGAGCTTATGAACAGCTCCTGGATTTTGTTTAGACTCTGTGTATGATGAAAATCACCCTCCAGTCCTCTGCTGGGACTTCCTGTTCCTCCACTGATGTATGTGTCCCTACGTTTTTTTTTTTTTTTTTTTTTTCCCCAAAAGGAGAGCCAGAGATAGCACCAGGAGTAGAGGTGGTGGTGGGGGGGTTGCTTCAATCAGGAGAAGTGGGTTGACTATTGAAGGGCTTTTGGAAGGAAGCCAGAGGAAGTCATTTATAACCTCAGCAGAGGAGGGACTGTCCACTGTGTGACTTGTCTGCTCAGGCATGGGAGCTATGTGTCCACGAGAGCCTCCATGAATTGTAACGCTGTATGACCCTGAATGTAATGCAGTGTGTGACCCACCGTGGGGAATCTGTGCTCTCTGCTGCCAGTGGAAAATATATCATATACACTAAGAGGCAGGCAGAGGCGGCACATGGGGTTTGTATTTCAAAGTATCCATTCAAGGCCACTTGTAAACAGTTAGACAGTCAAAATATGTGGAGTCTAAATCTTTACAGTCATCACCATTTCTCTTAGAGCCCAAAACTCAAATACATTTTCATTTACAGTGACAGACGTCAGTTTTGCAAGTGGCCTCTTGTGTTATATTCATGTATTAGTTAACAGCTGTAGGAACAAATATGAAGGTATAAAACAAATACAAAATATATGTTGTCTTGTTGTTGACTGATAAGTCAGATTTATGTTCTTTCTGGTGATGATATTTCATTTTTGCTGATCGTATCTGTTGATATTTAGTTTGACAGTAAATTAATTAAAAGTCATGACTGTTCATGACTGAACTTGTACTTAAAGCTGGTACCTTACGTTGCAGTATGCCTGGGCACGGATATGAAGCTGGACCTGCCCTCCAGCCAGGAAAACCACTACGAGACACTGAGGCTGCTCTACACCGGCTGCCAGGTCGTCCACGGAAACCTGGAGATTACTCACCTTAATGGAAACCCTGACCTCTCCTTCCTACAGGTATAATGCTGTTTTTCAGCATTCATTAGTTATAAAACAACAAAATATGATATGGAAATAAATTAAAACAACAACAGTGTGTAGTAAACCGTATACTGAATATCTCCTTTTATGTTTAGTTAATCACATCAACCTCTTTCTGTTCCAACATCACTGCATTCTTTTGTTTCTTCACCTCTTCCTCTCCAGGGGATCGTGGAGGTGCAGGGTTATGTACTTGTTGCCCATGTGTCAGTGAGTCTGTTGCCTTTGGACAATCTTCGGATCATCCGAGGCAGCCAGTTGTACAATTCCAGCTATGCCTTGGCTGTGCTGAATAACACAAAGAACGGGCAGGGGCTCAGGACACTCCGACTTCGCAGCCTCAGAGGTCAGACAATAGTATAGTAGAGAATGATAGAAAGTGAGAGTTGTTTTGATTCACTCATAAAATGAATTTCTTCAGCTTTTGAAGGAAATCAATCTTCACCTCCTCATGTATTGGGCTTCTATGAATTCAAAGATGTGATCTTCTTTCTTTTTTTTTTTTTTTTGTTACCCCTACAGAGATCCTGTTGGGTGGGGTGTACTTTTGGGGGAACGACCAGCTTTGCTTCCCTAACCCCCAGAGGATCTCTTGGTTTGACACTTTGGACGAGCAGAACAGCTATGCCAAAGGGCATCGACTGCAGGCTGTGGACCCTAAATGTGAGGCGCTGATTGACTGATACAAATGTTGAATATCCTACATGGTTCTATATCGAGAGAAATTACACTTGTTTCTAAGAAGAAACACTTCATTGTGTGATGTGATGCTCAGATTCAGATGTAATTGTAGTTACACATCCACTAGATCATCCAGGCACCTTTGGCTTTTAGACACATTAGCTCTGTAGTCATTGGTGTGGAAATACATTATTTTTAATACAATATAATCTATAATTCTTGGCCCCCAATGGATGCACAATTCTCTTTATAATCAAATTATTATTTAGATTTTGGTCAAATTTGCCTGAGCTTTGCAATGTGGCCATGAACAAATTTAAATGCCCTTGGTGACAATTAGACTGCACAGCAGTCTGTTTTATGACTACATAATGAGTGTTGGCTTTACTTAGTTTTTATAGGTAACGTTAGCATGCTAACCTTAGGGTAACCTGTTAAACCTGATGAATTCGAACCTGCTATGTACGTATGTTTGCCTACTGGGAGCACATTGCACATGCCTGCTCATGCTAATATTAGGCACACGCTAAGTCCTCACAGAGTCACTAGCATTGCTGTCGACACTTCGTTGTTCTTGTGTTTTTGGTCGCTAAATTGTCGTTTCTTTGAGTTGTTGATGGGTTTCTTCTATTACAGGTCCAGCTTGTTCCCCTGCGTGTGGGCAAAAGTGCTGGGGAGAAACTGCAGAGGACTGTCAACGCTGTGAGTCCACATTAATTTGCACAACATGAAAGTGACACCTTCTGATTTTCACTTGGAAATCCAGACTGTTGAGATACAGCTGACATTTTCCTTCTCCTTTTCATTTTTTTTTTTTTTTTGTTTGTTTTTGTTCTAAGTGACCCGTAACTGTTCGTCTGGTTGTCAGCGATGTAAAGGCCCCGATCCCAGCGACTGCTGTCACATGCAGTGCGCTGCAGGATGCACCGGACCTAAAGACTCAGACTGCCTGGTACATCACATACACGTTCACACACTTGTCAGAGACGGTGGTTGTTGTTTTATCATCAGTGTAATCCCTTTGAGCTGTCACACAGTCTTTTGTCATTTCTTGAGTAACACGTTTCCTCCCTCGTCACCCTTTCTGCAGGCGTGCCGTCACTTCAACGACAGCGGCGTGTGTAAGGAGAACTGTCCTCCACCCACGATCTACGACCCCGTCAGCTTTCAGACCAAACCCAACCCAAACAAAAAGTTCAACTTTGGAGCCACTTGCATCAAGACGTGTCCCTGTGAGAATTTATTTTTATGTAACACCTCTATTCACGCAAGAAAGATATAACTTAGTGCATAGCCACTGTGGTAGCTGATTGATGATGATAGACACTGAGGGAGGAGGAGAAAACATTATTTACTTTACTCGCCAACTTTTCCACAAACACTCCAGGAATTCAAACCTGCCAAAGTTCAAATCACACTACTGCTACTGCAGCTCTGTTTTAATTTAGTTTTATTTCAGCTTCTGCAAAAATGCCATTTCAAGACTTTGTTTCTGTCCGTAGATAACTATCTGGCTATGGAAGTTGCCTGTACGTTGGTTTGTCCTAAAGCCAACCAGGAAGTGATCATCACTCACTCTGATGGAAACGAGACGCAGAAATGTGAAAAGTGCGAAGGAGACTGTCCCAAAGGTAAATAGGGCGAGGGGGCGGTTGAGTCTTTGTGTGCTGGTGTATTAGTCTTTAGACACAATGCATCATTTGTAAATACAGCGGCTATTCAGAAGTGCAACAGGAGAAAAATAATCTCATATTATGTGGCGTGGAGCTTCACCACAGGTGATAATGAGTTGCGCCGCACGTTCTGATGTTCTGAGGCATCACATGCTGAGTGGCGCAAAGTGAACCAACCAGTTCTGTAGTACATTGTTGTTGTCACTTGGGTTTTATCTCATGAATCAGTGCATTTAGATAACTTAGATAATTTACGCTCAGTAAGAAGTAGAGCTGATTGGAAGGCAGTCGTTATTTTTGACAGATTTTGTCACACATACTTTTTTTCCTTAATTGATTTAACCTAACTTAATTTAACTTAACTTAGTTACATTTGTTACAGAGTTAAAGTTATGGTATTATTTGTTTTTAGGTACATTTTGTAAGACATCCGGCTTGGCTGCCCCCTTTTTTGCTCTACAACCACTTTCATCCTTTACAGACAATATCCTGGTTTACATGGGAATATGTTGATTCCTCTTCTTTTTTAAATAAGATAATGTTAATATCTTATTAGATTAGAAGTTACAATCTGCTGTCTTTTTGTGGTTTGTGTTTCAGTGTGTTATGGTTTGGGTATGGACAACCTCGGCGTCATGGACAATCATGGCATCACCATGGTAACATCATCTAATGTGGAGCAGTTTAACAAGTGTAAGAAGATCTTTGGTAGTCTGGCCTTTCTCCCAGAGAGCTTTGCAAGGTAAGAGATGCACTGGGAAAATGTAAAACATTAGGAAAGAGGAAAGTTACTACCCAAGCCAGACCATGTAGATTACTGAGATGTTGTCAAGAGATATTTAGTAAAACTGTACAGAGAAAATATCAAAACTAGTTGGAACATGTGTCTTGGTCATAAGGTACAATATTGGCAGATGTGTCTGTGTGCACCAGAGGTGCCAAATCCTTGTTAAATGATCTGTTACTGTGCGTGCCAACTATCCACAGTGGAAATATAGGATTTCCCTAGCATCATAATTTCCATTTATTTCCCTTTGTCTTCAAATTGAAACAGAAATCTAAGATTACCTGAATCACTGGACATTGAAAAGAGATTTTACATTTTAATAGTGTGGAGATGAAACCAAAGAAATTCCTACGCAGTTGAGTCTACGTGTTCATGTTCTGTTCTGCTCAAATAGACAAACAATTGGTCATCGACCTTTTTCAGGAATATATGTGGGTTTATGTGTGTGTACATGCTAAGAAACAAGATTATACTAAAAAATACTCTAACATCATTGTGGTCTTAGTGGACTACAAAAGATGAATTCTTCTCAAAGTAATAGTTTAAAAGGAAAGATATGATATGAAATGTAAACTAAACGACTCAAATCAAAATCATATCTTATGCTTATTATGTCATTATCCAGGGACCCAGTGACCAACACGTCAGGTCTGACTCTGGAGCAGCTGAGCTCCTTCAAGAAACTGGAGGAAATCACAGGTACTGACCAATGAGGATGTGTTTATCAAAGCACTTTTTTTTTTATCTTTCATCAAGCAGATAAGATCATATCATTCCTTTTCCGATGAACCAGTTTCTCCTATCTGTACTTCTTCTCCTCTGTTAGTGTGTTTATTATCTATGTTTGTGTTTTTTTCTGTGAAGGTTACCTGTACATCGGCGCTTGGCCAGAAGAGTGGACTGACCTGAGTGTGTTCGAGAACCTTAATGTGATCAGAGGCAGGATGCTCTACAAGTAAGACCGAAATACTTACCTCTGTCTTACCTCTGTCAGTATGCTCACCTGTTGTTTTCTATCTCTTTTCATGAACAAATATACTCACAGCCTTACTTTACAGCACTGGATTTGTTTTCATTGATTTAAAAAAAAAAAAAAAAAACTTTTTTGGACATATTACAGAATTTTACCTCATATCAAGTCAAAGTAGAGTACCAGTTTATTTTTCTGTCACCACACGCCAGGGTGTTGATGTCCATCCACCCACACTGTGTCACAGCGTGTGTTTGGTTCTGTTGAGCCAGTTTGTTCACTTTCAGGGTTATAAAGGCTAATTATTAGCTGGCACAGCTGCTTTAACCTGCAGTACATTCTGGCCTGGATAACAGTAAGAACCAATGGAAGTCTATGAGATCTATTTGTCTGACACCGTTTTACAATAGTTGTATATTTTGGGCTCCTGCTTGGTAATTAGGTCAGTATTGTTGTTTCTTTGCTTGTTTTCTTTTCTTTGGCAATTGCTCAGTGAAGCATTGTTTTTTCTTTTTTTTTAAATCTTCATTCATGGCTGTTTTCTCTCCCAATTGCCTTTTATCTTTGTTGTCTGTTTTTTTTTAATGACATCTTTCTTTTACTTGCACAGACCCTTCATTCTTATGTTTACACACATGTTTACAACAAATAAAAAGTCTAATACTTAGATCTAATTCTTAGATTTCTTCAAAAAAAAATACACAGCTTCACTTCCTTTGGTGTCTGTTTTTAGGGGTGTATTTTCACTCGCCATCCAAAATCTACACATCCAGTCCCTTGGGTTGCGTTCACTGCGCAGCGTCAGCGGAGGTTTGGTCCTGTTGCACAACAATTCGCAGCTGTGCTACACAAATTTGCTGCCCTGGGACAATCTCTTGCATCCCACCCAGGGACCCCACCGCATTGTAAGCAACAACCAGGACCCCAACGTGTGCGGTAGGTGAAATGACACATGATGTTTGTAGAACAAAATGTCAAAACCCTGTCAAGGTTCGTGTAGGTTGTATTTTGACCAGGCACTTGTCACTCATCCAAGTTAAATCCTCTTGCCAGAAAACAAGAAACAGATTCATTTGTTGTTTCAAACAAGAACAAGAATTTCAGCTGCAAGGATGGTGCATAAAATACTCCTCTGTGTGGAGTCGTCACATTACCAAAACTCTGACTTTACTGCGACATCTGCCTAAATATTTCAATGCCGATACTGAAGCAAAACCACAAGCCTGATACCACTTGTTCTGCTGTTTCTGTCTCACTTTGTGTTTCCAGAGGCTGAGGGGAATGTTTGTCACCCGTTGTGTGACGGGGGCTGTTGGGGTCCGGGGCCCAGCCAGTGCGCGTCCTGCAAAACTTTCCGACGTGGCACTGAATGTGTTGAGCAGTGTGACATCCTTCAAGGGTAAGAGAGTTTAATCTGTGGCCCTGGTAGCCGAGTGGTTAGTGCGTACCCTTTTGGAAACAGCGATCTCCAGTTTGAATCCCAGCTGTGATGATCAGTTGCTGCATAGCATCTCCCACTCTTCTAACCTTCACTTACTTGTCAATTAAGGCAAACAAAAAAAGACACACAAAAAAAGAGTGTGTTGTTTCCAGTAAAAACAAGTCCTCTGGTGAATAAAGACGAAAGCAATCATGCATTTGCCTTAAATAAAGACGTGAACAGGTGGATACATGTGGGGTTAATTGGTTTGGCAGTCGTAACCACATGCCAGAGTAGTGACAATAAATCAGTCTGAATGTCTCTAAATTAAAATACCCTTAAGCAACTTTACGTCATTTGACAAAGCGAATGCATGTGAAAACTGGGCGGCATGTTTTCTGATCAGTAACTGGTTTGATTTTGGTATGATTAGCGATGTGTTTACAAGATGACACAGCTAAAATTCACAGCCCCATGTCCTGCACACACAAGCACAAGGATGACTAAATATTTATGTGTCTAATCTCTACGTCCATCATGTTGAATTATAAATGATTGTACCTGGATGATGAAACCCAAGTCCCATTTTCTTTTCTTTCAGCATTACTTTGATCTTGGTTTGAGAATGATTAAAATCTAAATCACACTGTTATTGTTGATATTAAAGATAATGTGCTAGTAAACCAGTGTCCCTCTTGTACTGTAATATAAGAAAGACATTAAGGTCTTGTTTGAAGTAGCTGAATGCACTTTCTTGCCAAGAATTAGAAGAGAAGTTTGATACCACTCTTAGGTTTGTATGTTAACTACGTAGTTAGTTAGTAGCTAGTTAATTTAGCAAGTTATTGTAACTGTGGTTTTCTAGATAGATGGTGTCTAAACTCAAACTTTTCCATGTCAAACTATTTCTTCATAAGGCGTTCATAACATAACACTACCCACTCTAAAAATGACTTTCTTTATGATACATGAAATGTATGTAAATTAAATGTTTTAGATAAATGTATCCAACAAATAACATGCTATGTTATGGGATGTTATGTTACATCTTCTCTGTGTTTTTGTTCCAGGGACGTGCGTGAATTCATAAATGGATCTTTGTGCGTTCCCTGTCACAAAGAGTGTCGACCAATGAATGGCTCCGCCTCCTGTCATGGCCCGGTAAGACCTTTCTACTGTAAAAGAAACAAACATCAAAACGGATCATTTCACCTATTTATAAATTTTTTTTATAATTTTTAAAAAAGGTTTCTTTTATCTACTAAATCTGTCTCTGTGGATCCTCAGGGTGCAAAGCACTGTACCGAGTGTCGCAACTTCCAGGACGGTGAGTCTTGTGTGGACCATTGTCCCAGCGGTGTAAAGGAGGATCAGCAAACTGTATGGAAGTACAGCAATGCAACAGGTCACTGTTTGCCCTGCAACACCAACTGCACACTGTCGTGAGTGGACGCACATCGCAGACGCACAATGGCACCCATACACTTATGCAACCCCACCAGAACAATCTCACACCTAATGTTTGTGTGTTTCAGCTGCACCGTGATGGATGAAAAAGGTTGCCCCATTGACACCAGGACAGGGTGAGATGCTTTAAACTCTTAAAGTCCACTTAAAACACTCACCAACAAGGTGTCAACCCAACCAAGTCGTTTTGTTTTCCTACACTTTTCCACTCAATTCAAACCACAATTTCTCAGTGCTTCTCTTGAGGAACACAAGCTGTTTTTAACCATTTTACTCTGTTTAGACCGGCGACAACCATCGCGGCTGCCGTTGGTGGCGTGGTGCTCTTCATCATCTTGCTGGCTCTGTTGGTCTTCTATCTAAAGAGGCAGAAGAAGCTGAAAAGGAAGGAGACCATGAGAAGACTCCTGCAAGAACATGAGGTGGAGCAGATTTTTTTTGTTCATTGTTCTGATGTGTTCTTTAAATGAAACATGTACTTAATTGTGCTTAAGTTGCCTTTGGGTGTTGTAGTGTGTAATGAGGGAATCTGCCATCTGCTTCCTCCATGTGTACAGCTGGTAGAGCCTCTAACACCCAGTGGTGCATCACCCAATCAAGCTAAGATTCATATCCTGAAGGAGACTGAGTTGACAATACACAGGGTGCTGGGTGCAGGGGCCTTTGGTACTGTTTACAAGGTATGTAATTCAGTTCTTAAAAGATGCAGCATCTGTTGTTATTTTGAGATTTAGAATCAAATCTTTGGTGAGCTTTATTGAACTTTTGACAACTCTTTCAGGGAGAATGGCATCCTGAAGGACAAAGTTTGAAAATACAAGTTGCTATTAAAGTATTGCGAGAGAACACTTCTCCAAAGGCCAATAAAGACATCCTTGATGTGAGTACAGAATCAGACACATAAGCACACTTAAAATCCACATAAATACAGTTCACAGCCTAACAGCATCTTTTCTCTATTCTCTCCCAGGAGGCTTATGTGATGGCAGGGGTTAACCACCCGTATGTGTGTCACCTTCTTGGGATCTGTCTGACCTCCACGGTGCAGCTGGTCACTCAGCTGATGCCCTATGGCTGCCTTCTTGATTACGTGAGGGAGAACAAGGACCACATCGGTTCCCAGTCACTGCTCAACTGGTGTGTTCAGATCGCCAAGGTACGTCAACATGCCTCTTATTATTGCATTTAGTGGTAGAAGTGAAGGTGTATACATGCATCTTTTCTAAGTAAGATGTCACTGTCTGAATGTTGATGTTGTCTATCATCTTATTTTTCATGTGGCATCAGCTTGTATATTTGTGGACACATGGATATGTGCGTGTGTGTGTGTGTTGGTAATAGGGGATGAGTTTTCTGGAAGATGCGCGGCTGGTTCACAGAGATTTAGCCGCCCGCAACGTTCTGGTGAAAACCCCCAACCACGTGAAGATCACCGACTTTGGCCTGGCCCGTCTGCTTGACATAGACGAGACTGAGTATCACGCTGAAGGAGGGAAAGTAAGAGAAGACTGCAGCTGTCGGAGCATCGGCACTGAACTCTATCAGTTTGTTCATTTATTTTCATTTAAACCAACACATTTGTGTTTCTAGGTGCCGATTAAATGGATGGCGCTCGAATCTATTATGCAAAGGAAGTTTACTCACCAGAGTGACGTCTGGAGCTATGGTCAGTGGCAGAGCGTTGAACTTGAGACAAAATCTCTTACAATCTTACAATCTCTTACAAAATCTTAACAATACGATTGTGCCGTTGTACTCTCAGGAGTGACCATATGGGAGCTGATGACATTCGGTGCGAGGCCTTATGATTCCATCCCAGCGAGGGAAGTGCCACATAAATTAGAGATAGGAGAACGGCTTCCCCAGCCCCCCATCTGCACCATCGATGTCTACATGGTCATGGTTCAATGTCAGTGTTTTTTTTTTTGTTGTTGTTGTCACAGTGTTAAACTTTAAATTTTGTCTGTTTGTCAAAGTGTATTTACATCATAGTCCATTCTCTGTTTGATCAGAGCAGAGCAGCTGATGTGTAGTTTAGAGTCTACGTGTTCATTTTAAACAACGTCATGTTTTCTGAGACAACTCTAATGTAGTTTGTTGTTATTTGTCCTTCATCGCACATGTAAGATGATCCATTAACATTATGATTTTTATATTTGAATGGCAGGTTGGTTGATTGACCCAGACCAAAGGCCAAAGTTCAAAGATCTGGTCAATAATTTAAGTGCCATGGCCAGAGATCCTCCTCGCTATCTAGTCATTCAGGTACGTGTACATGTACTGGAAGTTGTGTTTCTTTTTGTAAATATTTTACTTCTGTATAGTTGTTATTGAATCTTGCTGTTGGTCAGAAACATTACTTTTTTATTATGGTGTTTGTATGTTGTTTATATATGTGTGTGTGTGGTTATTATCTTATGTGGTTATTATGTTTTCTATTTGCCTTGTTGTTTCTTTGTCTTCCAGAATGATGAGCAGATGAGCACGTCAAGACCAGTGAACAGCCAGTTCCTCCAGATGCTCTTGGCCGAGGGGGGAACCAATATGAGGGAACTGCTGGATGCTGAGGAGTATCTGGTGCCAAACTCTCAGCCAAGCCTCTTCCCCAGAACACAGGGAGATGGGGTTCAGTCCAACGGCCCATCCAGACACCAATCATATAGGGTATGTGAGGAGGACGACATTTTTGACCGATGTGATTATATCCTTCGTTATAGGCTGAATGGCAAGAGCTGTATTTTTAGCTGGTCAGTTTTGATGCACATTTGTACTTGTCTGTGTTGATATGAGTAGCCATGGAGACCTGGAAACCTTTTGAGTAGCTGGATTACTGTCTAGGCTACTTCTCATTCATCATGTGCTGTATCTCTTGTCTTTCTCTCAGCAGAGCAGAGATCATGGCTTAGATGTTGAGCCCTCTGTCCCAGGCGGCCCCCGAAGCATGCACTCTTCCATGGGCACTCTCAGTCGCAGCCAGTGCCCAACGCTACCATTGGGAGCTAGCGCCACCAACGGCATGTGGACTTCTCCGTACTCAACGCTGGCTCGCAGCCCCTCAGCTGGAAGTCTCTCTGACTCTGTCTTCACCGACGGGGGGCTGGACGAGTCGGCGTTGCCGGCCAGTCCCGGGCGCTACAGCAAAGACCCCACCAACCCCAATGGGAGCCAGGATGACCTGGAGACAGACGGACCGAACGGCTTTCATCATCCTCATCACCTCCATCACTCACTGCCCAGACGGAGAAATGGGTATAATCATAATCACGTCTTGCCAGGTGAGCATGTCCATTCTACCACTGTAGATGCTGTAAGTTAATTGCGTCTTAGAATATGTTGTCCTGACTTTGTACTTTGTCCACCTGATCAGAATACATCAACCAGGAGATTCTGGATCTCAGACCTGAGCGGGCCACCACGCTGCCTCGCAAAGGCTCCAGAATAGACC
This sequence comes from Polydactylus sextarius, assembly GCA_016801845.1. NCBI lineage: Eukaryota > Metazoa > Chordata > Actinopteri > Polynemidae > Polydactylus > Polydactylus sextarius. The sequence goes on along the minus strand of CM028920.1, from coordinate 8,370,881 downwards.
ACCGCCTCCCAAATGGTCTGAGCTCTGGTCACAGTGTAGAAAATCCAGGCTACTTGGTCCCCGTCACCTCTAGCCCCCCCACCTCTCCGGCGTTTGATAATCCATACTATCTGGACCTTGTAGCCAAAGCCAAAACAGTAGCTGAGGCTCCAGGTGACGACGGGACATTGGAGACAGACGGAGCAGTGCCGAGGCAAGTCAATGGGTTTATGATGCCCACAGCAGAGAATCCAGAGTATCTTGGAGTAGCAGACTCCTGGAGCGGACATACCTGAGGAGAGCAAACAGGAGTCATTTGATGAACTCAAGAGGAGCAGATTGTGTTCTACTGAGGTACAGGAAAAGGGAGAGAGGGTGAAAAATGGATGACGTTAGGAATGAGCATGTAGAACTGAATCTTTTCTCGATATCAAGTGAGACACCATGAATCCAAACCAGTTGAGAATGTCAGAAGCCACCAAATCACCCATGATGACGTTGTGGCACAATGTGACTCAACACTGTAGCATTCATCTGGTGTCTGTGGCATCATTTGTATTCCTGTCTTCCTCTCAGCAATCTGCAACTGCTAAGTGCCAAAAAGAAGTTTACTCAGTCTGTGTAAATAACTCAGTACTTGATTTGCAAAAGAGTTCACACTCATGGAAACCCATCATGGTACGAAAAAGGACTGATCATCATAAAATCAAATATTTGACTGGATTCATAAATGCTGATTTTTTTTTTTTTTAACATTACTTTTCTTTTACTTTTTTTCCACTGGTGAAGCATTTTTTTTTTTTAATTCCCTCATTTCCTTTATGTGACCTGATATGCTATTCAGTCTAGCTAAACACAGAAAAAGAAAAGGTATAGAGCACAAAGTGAGCCACATTATGCACTGAAGATCATGATTAGTATTCTGGTCACTTTCTCTAGACCTGATGGGGGTCTTCAGTACACTCAAAGCCATTTTGTTTTGGTCAGAGAAGGCCCTGCAGCCCATCTGGCCAGTAGACATGCTCCCAGAAAGAAAGGCATCCTGTATGGAGAAGACAGAGGCATTGTGCCGCACTGATGTATGTGGTTGTTAGTGTCTGCGGCTGCAGCTTCTTTGTGGTACGGCCGAAGAGATATGAGGTACAGGCGGACTTTTTAAGCTGCAAAAAGCTTGAATATGATGTTTTTGTTGCAAAAACACAGTGAAAGAGACACTAAGGTAAAGAGAACCTTTCAGGGTTTGATAGCTTTGTGAAGAACTGGGGGTATTTTTTGAGTTTTTATTTTATTTTATTTATTTTTTTTTTAAGATACTGTTTACCCCCACCCCGTGCTTGAGTTATCAAGATGAGCCTTTTGGTTTTGGTGGCCGTTCACTGTGCAAGAAAGCAAACAAGCTACTGGTAGATATATTCCAAAAGAAGTGAAGAATTTGCATGTATATTTACATGTGTTTGTTACCCTTTATGTAATGCACTAGACACTGGAGCTGAATGTGATTCTGCAGACGCAAAAACATCGCTCTTGCTCGGTTTGGATAATCAATGCATGGCTCAAATTCCACTAAAAGAGAACACACTGGCATCCCAGTTAATAATCAACAGCATTTTTTGAAGACTGTTTTTATGTTAACTAGTGTTGGGCTGGGGGAGGTCAAACCGAGTCAATGGAGCCATTGTTTGACCCCATGTCCTTGTTGGAAAGTCGGTGTTGTGACTGATTGCCCCAATCCCGACTGCCACAGTGGTGAAAGAAACTACAACGTGTCCCTGACACACATACCTTTAGTTAATCCTTTGTCACTTGCTTCTTCATTCTCACTGCAGATTTGCAGGATGTACTTTCCTTAGCTGTATGAGTACTTGTGCAATATTTAGAATGAGGCCTGTTGTTTTTGCGTCACGCCATTGTTGTGAGTCTGTTTTCTACACATTTTTGTAGTGAGGACCACTACAAACCCTGATCCAAACACAACGAGGCTACACACTTCTGTCTGTTTATTGCTTGATTGTGTGACGTGCGAGTGCCCCCTCGTGACATGGCATACTAATCTCCAAAAAAATATGAACGAGCCTTTCAAATATGGGGAAAAAAAAAAAAAAACACCCATACTGGCTCCGACAGCCAGTACTCCCCAGTAACTGTTGTTATCACAGCTTTTTTTTTTTTCAGCAGCAGAATATGATTCGATGTTTGGTGCTCGTAATCCTGAACCAGGATTTTCATCATGCGTCTTGTTGTGTACTAAACAAACATCCATCTGCAACCAGCTGCTTCTGAGTTTCAACACTTTTTTTTTTAAAGCTACAACTCCTCTGAGATGTGTAATTTCTCAGAGATGGTCCACACAATGAGCGGAGTGTGCCTGGTCATGAGTGGGCGGGCTGAGACGTTTGTTGAAATGTGCACAGCTCCCCCATCGTCCTCCGCCGTCACATCAGTTTTACTCTTAAAAGTCTTTGGCAAATCTTCTTTTTATCTTGATGTTCTCATACGGGTTTTGAAGAGTTTTGTTCCAGAGTAAAGATCTCTAAAATAAATATGCCTAATTTTATATAACAGTTTCTTACAGAAAGTATTTTTTTTTCTTCTGATGGTAATATGGTGATTTTACTTCAATACCTTCAACTTTCATGTACTAACGTTGTTTAGGATGGAATTATTTTTGTGTGACATGTTTCATATTACAGTTGTTCATGTTTATATTGTCATGGTTATACAGTATAGTGTTTTGGAATGAAACCCTTCATATGTGTTGTCAGGAGGAGAGATTCTTGTGGTATTTTAAAAAAAGGTTTAACATCATAAAGGGACGTGTATGTTTCTCAACGTAAATTGGAATTTAAATGAAACCTCCTCCTGATTTTTATGTAGCACCAATAAATCTTTAAAACTGTCCAAAGCTTTGAAAGAGCAACTGTTAAAAGTTTGATGAAAAGCAGACGCGTCGGCACATTTTTTTGTGTTTTAAAAGAAATCGGCGACAACAAACTACAAACAATGAACGTTTGTATCTCATCGTTGTTGACGGATGTGATATTATCCTTGGGAATTATGACACAAAGTCACATGTTGATGTGTTTGTGTTTACACTGTGTTGTCATTTCTGTTTGAATCTTTCATTTTTAGACGTCTCTGTCAGTCCGCACAGTACAAAGGAATCTAACAGACACAAGGTGAAACAACAGGAAAGGGGGCGATGTGATCTGTCTGCCCTCCTCCTCAAAAAGACCATGAGTTCTTTCTCTGTTATTTCTATGTAAAAACCATTCATTTGTAAAACTAAAACTAGTCCACAGCCCTGGTGTTTATGGTAACATGTTCAATCTCATCAGCTTTCTGATGTTGGCTGTTTTTAAAAGTTCTTCATCCATCCATGTAAGAGTAGTCGATAGGTCTCTAATGTGGCTTAAGAAAGAAACTCTGCATGTTTTCATCCAGGATTGAACCAGAAAGAAAGGTAAGAGGAGAAACGGTTAAGTGTGCGATGAAGGTCTTACAAAATCTAACATCTGTAATTTACATTTTGAAGAAAAAGTATCTTTTATACTCTTCATGTGAATATTTTTTTATCGTTCACAGTCTGAGTGATTGTGACAGGACACAAATAAACTATTTTATTGGGAGTTATGCAATGCATCCTTTCCCACGTGTTTGGTCAGTAAGTCCTATTGTGTACATGTGTAGTATATGTGTGTGTGTGTGTGTGTATATATATATATATATATATATATACACATACATACACACACACATACATAAAAACAATCATTTTGGTAGCTACTATTGTGCATTGTGACCAGTTATTCTACTATGGAGGGAAAACAAAGAAAAAAAAAAAAACAAAGAAAATACATTATGAAGAAAATGGTCATTTTTATATGGAGTTGTCTGAATTCATTATGTGTGTCAAAGAAATATAAAACACTTAAACCCCAAACATGTTCTGATTCTTTACAAAGTTGAAAACGTGGATTCTTCTGTGTGTAATTTTCTTTTTTTTTCTCAATTTCTAACTTTTCTGCAAACTTCTTAAAACCGTAGTCTGACGCATCTTTTAACTGTTGTTTGAGAAACAGAGCTCCAGAAAGTTCGAGACACAATCCTCTGTGCACTGCAACCTCTCACTGACCCCTAGTGTTGATGGCTTGAACTACAAAATATAGTTTAAACTTGGAAATGAAGGACAGTAGCACTGTGCATCATATAACCACCTCCTTGATTTCTACTAATTCAACTGCAATATGCTGTAGATGTCTGGTTAAAACTAAGGAGTTAGAATTCGATGAAAATAAAGTTCAAGTCAAATTCATCGAATCACATTTTTTGAGAAATAATATTTCTGCTGAAGTTAAGCAGTAACGACGCCTGTTGGTCTGATCCAGCTTTTCACAAGTAGTAAGTAAATAAGATAATCTTTATTGTCTCTTAGGAGGAACTGAACAAACTTTGAGACACTGTTACACACATAACTTACGCTCAACATCAATCAAACTGCTACAGTCACACATGCAACATAATAAACCATCCTTACATAAATACAATACATAATATACAGAAATTATCGCACAGATGCCCAACCCAAGTTATCGCACTACTGCTCTTTACCCAGTATTGCTCAATTCCCTACTGCGCAATATTTCGTCAATTTTCTTAAGAACTAAACTGGAAAAGCAAGTATGAACGTTGAATGACGCATAATGTCACCGTGTTTTCTTTTGAAATTAATGTGAATATGACGGTTATTAACATATCTGGCAAGTTGTATAACTGTCTATTCTGAATGCAAATTTGAAATGTCACAATGTCAAAACTACAAAACTACAATAAGTTAAAAAAAGAATTGTCACCATCTCTGGTTGAAACTTGGATGTCTGTTTCACCTCCGTTCAAGACTGCAGGTATTCATCACTGACAAGTAAAATCAATAGGAGGTCAGCAGAAAAGTAAATTAAACAATAGCAGATTCAATAGCATCTATGTAACTTTCAGAGCCTCGATCTCTGACTTCTAACTTTACTAGGAGGTAGAGAAAAGCTTTGCGTCATTAATAGAAAAGTTTGTATTTATTAGTGAACCAGTTACGCGTAAACAAATCATATCCACAATACCTGGAGTCAGCTCGATTTCCCGTTTTGTAAAAACATAGGTACCTGATAACCCAAGACTGGAAAATGATCCTCAATGTCACTTGCATATTCAAATTATCATTTTCATAAGAGAAACAAACTCACTGCGTCAGTGCAAAGTCTTGTGATAAGACCACGTCCTCAAGGTTCGGTGAGTATTGAACAGCTCGGGCTTAATGAGGTAGACGAAAAAATTCACAAACAACTTTGGGTTTTTAAGGGATTAGTGTTTTTTAATTTGCCTCAAGAGTGTGTCTTGTCTTGTATATTTCAGTTTTATTTCAGGTATAGACTGATTACTCTCAGATCCATCACTGAGACGTCATTGCATCACTGCTAAGATGTTTCTCCATCTGCATCTTCGCTTCCAAAATCTAACCTTAAACTCCAGTGACCATTCAGATGAAATGTTTGGACACTGTGGTGATCTGGTAGCAGGTGTTATGGTCTGGGCTTCTCTCAGTGCTCTGCTCTCTCTGGTTGGATGTCCTGCATGCATCGCTGTTCTCTGGAAGCTGTTCCAGAGATACAAAGCCAGAACCCCCATCACCCCCAACGACGTCTTCATGCTCAGCCTCACCGCCATTGACGTAGTCTTCTTGCTTTTTGTCCCATTTGGCCTGTGCAACTTCTTCATTTGGCACATCCCATCTGTTCAAATTTGTAGTAACTTTCTGTATTCTTTAAACCTGGTTGGTCGACCTCTTCTGACAGCATGCATCTGCCTGGATTGCTACCTGGCTGTGGTCCATCCTATCATCTACAGTACAAGGAAGAGTCTGGTTCCCAGGTTCCTTATGGTTGCTATAGTGTGGACAGCTACAGCAATTCAAGGGACCATGTCTGTGATCATTGAGGAGCTAATTCACAGCCCCTGGGCCATGTTTGTGTATGTGATGGCACTGCCTGTCATTGTCATCTGTGATGCCTCTATCCTCTGGACTCTGAAGAAGTCCTTCAATGGCGGGGGAGACCTCCACCCCAAGAAGAAGAAGGCTCTACAGATCATCACCAACAGCATGGTCATGACCATCACCGCATACGTCCCTCCAGTTCTGGTATACATCTTTGGCCGTTTTGTTATTCGTGATGACAAAGAGTATGAATGCTTTTTAGCCATACCTATCCTGGTAACCCCGACTGCAGGGAGCGCAATCATGCCTCTGCTCTATTTGGCCAATTTGGGGAGTCTGAAGAGCTTTTGCTGTTTGGTGTAACAGTTGAAACAATCTACAATAGACACATAGTACAGTATATATCTATAGTAATATGTAGCACATACATGTAGTATAAATCTATAGTAGCATATAGTAGTAGATTTGGGCAGAAATGTGTGTCACCAATTGAAAGTTTACTCTTGGAAATTGCATTCACAGAGCTCTAAATGAATTATAACCTGTTTGTTGGATAAGATGCAAAAAGACAAATTGAAACTTAGCTCGTAGTCCAGTTTCCATTACATAACATAACAAACATGTCTTTGTCTATTGTCTGTCCCATATGAAATATTCAAGCATTTAAAGGCAAATAAATCAAATGTTAACTTGTTGTAGATAAAAGGTTGCAAATGTAAATCAGATACAGCAAAACCTTCCCAGTTGACCATATTTTAAACATCAGTTGCAAACAAGTAGGATTTTCTTTATCTAATCACCAATCAAGGGAGCCTCTGTTTTGATTCATTTAGGGATGTATCTATTAATATTTGTCTATTTATGTTTTTGCATGCAGCCAATAGAACTGCCATCTGTTTTGTAAATATATTTCATGCGCCACTTCTATAATTTAATGCACACATTTGTCTTTACAAACAAAACAGCTTCCATGTCAGAACCATGCAGGTATAGAGTCACATTTGTTTCCAAATTTGCATATTTATGATAAAGATGCTTTGTAGAGAATAAACACTCGCAATGCCAGTGCCAGTGCCAGTGTATTCAAATTATTTTATTGCCATGGCAACACAGTTGATGGGAATTCAAAACAAACAAAACAGAAATGTTATACATCACATAATATATATTTGAGACACTAATATTCATCTATTGTTTTTATTAGTTTTCATACTTAGTTTGGTTACATTGTCTATAACTATCTACATAATCTAAACATAAGTGTGTATCTGTGTATTAATATGGTTTCTAGCTTCGTCAGCAGGAGTAAACATATAACATATAAAACTCTGCAACTTTGGGCCTGATATGAACTTCAACTCATTGTCTTTTTTAAATTTTCATTTATGTTTGGCAGTAAATCATATAAAAAATAAAACATCATTAATAATATTAATAAAGCCATAAAACACACACATGTTCTGTAACTATGAGGCTTTTTAAGACGTTTTGATCAAACTTAAGTCTATTTTGTTTGATGCTCTGACCACTTTTGGTTGGTTATGTTAGAAAATCACCCTGGATGGGTTTGTAGTTTTTTGTTTTTATACTTGCACACCTGTGTGAGTACAACTGCCATGACAGGTGATCTGCCTGACTGCATATTTACATTTGTAATCTGAGCATCGTACATGAGGAGGAACCCTGTGTCAATCTGTCATGTAATGGAAGTTTGTGATTTTTAGATAATTATCTAGTAGATGAGCTTGTAATGACAGGACTTCTAGCTGTGAGGCCAATAATACTCTTGCTGTACTGAAATCTGATGACAGATATTCAAAAAATAGAAAAAGAATAATAAAAATTAGTATGCTGTTCATAATTCAATTCTGTTATTTATCCTGATGAAGGTTTCAGGTGCCGTGTCTTGCTGGGAAGATCTGGAGCCACTTTAACTACAGTGATTATGAGCAAATCAACAGTTTGTACATCTTATTCTGAAGCACAATTATTAATTCCAAATTTTAACATTAAAATTAAGCACACTGATCCCAAAGTATACTTACAGTCTTAAAATATAGATTATAGTATATGAAAGAACAAAGCTTCTTAAAAACTACACCATTTTAACTTTCTTTTTCTATTGTAGCATAACAAAATATTAGTCCAAAATAACATGCACAGTTTGTAAGAGGAAACAAACAGTATGCAACAATGTCATTACATAACAGAAACTCAGAAACTGAATTACATAACATAACAGAAAATAATCACATCTCAACATGTGACAAAGCAGAAATGAGCAGAGGATGCATGAATTAAGACTTACTACAGCATCCACGCTTGAAGCAATCCAGTTTTCCAAGATTATTGAGGGTGAGTAATGGCATTACAGCCGATCCCATAGAGGAAGTAATGGTCATAGGAATACCAAAAGAACACATGAAGATAGCAGTGTTGGAGACCACAGCCCACCCAATTATGTGCAGAAATACTGGAGGAAGGTACGAGATGAGTGTCATGACCAAGCTGTTGATAATGGTCTGAATGGCTCTTTTCTTCTGTGGGTGAATGTTTTTCCTGCCGGCGTCAGATTTAATTAATACATAGATGATTAGTGAATTGCAGAGTCCAATTATTACAACAGTTACTACAAATGGCACAATGGAACAAAAGGTCATGTACAACCAATGAAAAATCACATATGCAATCCCCAAAGTGAGTGTCACAGTCCAAACAATGCCAGCCATTATGACCCTGGGAGTCAGACTTTTCCACTTATGATATATGATTGGATGAACTACAGCCATGTAACAGTCCAGACAGACACAAGCCATCAAAAGTGGCCTCCCACACATGTTGAAGTTGTAAACAAAGCTCCAAAATGCTTCCACCTCTACTTTCTTCCATATGTAAATATTCAAAAATCCAAATGGGAGAGAAATTAAGTAGAACGCATCCATGATGGAGAGGTTTACTATGAAGAAATCATTTGGTGTTAAGGGATTTCCTCTCTGGTGCATTTTCAATATCTCCCAGAGGATGGCAAGAGATGCGGGAAAACCAAAGGCAAAGCACAGAAGTGAAATAAACATCCAGATATATAGTCCCAATTCCATGCCTTCACAATCTTCATAACCCATAATATGCCACATCAATTCAGAGCCGTTGGACAGTTGTTTGGAAAGATTCATCTCAGGAAACATTATTGAGTTGAGTAGTTGATAGAAACACCTGATTGACACAAGACAGGTATACTACTTTAGATCATAAGAAATAAGAACATATACAAGCAAGAAACTTGTTAAATAAACCTGATAAATTTGTCAACTCTGTGTCTTGTACCATATAATGAGGTGTCCGTGCTGCAGCTCTCCGAGTGTCAAACATCCGTGGAAACTGCTAAATAGGGCTTGGTTTAGCCATCGATCAAAATCACAGCTCTGGTTTCACTGTAAGTTTTGCAAGGCAGATATTATGCAGTTGATTCACAAAGGCTGTGGAAAATATCCAAAACCTGCGTTTGTGTGTTTACATTGAACTCCCAGTCAATCTCTCCTGACGTCAGAGGGTGAGATACACACACACACACACACACACACACACACATACATACACACACACACACACATATATATATATATATTAACCTCCACTGCTAATCAAATGTGGTGCAAGTATCATTAAGATTTGCATGGTGGAAATTTCTGTATGCAAATTAAGAGTTAAAGCTTGGGTTTGTTATGACAAATAATGTGCTGTCACTGAATATAAATGATCCTCATTATATTACTGTGGTTAAGTGAGCGATCACAGCCATACGTGCAACTAGCTGAGACAAAAAAATTAACGTCTCTGTCAAGTGTCATGTGACTGTTGGCATGTTCTTGTTCTGTTTCCTTGTGAACATTTGACCCATCCACCTTCATATGTAAAGAAGATCCACATGTGCAGCTGTAGGAGGTGGTTCACATCTACATATAAATCTAAATAAATGTATATCCCAGCTGGAGAAATGATAATCGACCTCATCTCCATCCAATGAGTTAAGCTTTCGTGTGCACAAAGGCAGGTCTTTGTTGTCTTCTCAAACAGCATCTCAGGTGTGCAGCGGATCATCTGGAGTGCTGCCTTCAAGTACATCTTCGAAAAAAAAATACTATCTTCATGAGAGGTGACATAAATTTGCAAATCATTAGACATCACAACAAATAACATTATATATTTCTATAAATAAATGACAATGGCATAAACGAAAAGAAGAATCTAGACCACTGATGGCTTGTTGATAACTAATCAATTACAGTATTTTAAAAGTTGAATATTTGCCAATTTTAGTGAGTGTGTCTTCAATATTACTTTACTTTATTATGTGTTGAATAAGTATGTATGAAATATCCTATAAAATCACACATAAAAAAGGACAACAACGCTCCTAAAAATGACATGAAATAAAATGCTAGGCTATTTTATGAACTTTTTAATATAATTACGATTTTATTGCCGTTTCTTGAAGGCAGCATGACGCTCATCATCGCCTACTATTTTTATCCTCTGGTCTCCGCCATCGCTGCCATATCTACATCTTCCAGCAGCCTTGAGCCGAAAATTTCACACATTTAACACATATATTTTGTATGTAACGTGTTGTTGTTACTGCCCCGACTACATGTTCTCAACAGTTTAGTCACTTGTGTAGAAAATTACACACGTTTTACGGAGACAATAAGTTAACATTGCTGAAAGTAGGCGGCTGCTGCGACGCGTTCAGGGTCTTCTTTCCCTGCTGGTAATTAGTTGTGTGTTTTTTAATACATTATCTACAGTATTATTATTATTATTATTATTATTATTAGCTAAAGATGTCGTTACACGGTAAGCGTAAAGAAATCTACAAATACGAAGCACCGTGGACAGTTTACGCCATGAACTGGACCGTCCGACCGGATAAACGCTTCCGCCTGGCGCTCGGCAGCTTCGTGGAGGAGTACAACAACAAGGTACGTTCACGTCCCGTCCCACGCTGCTTTTTAATGGCAGACATGATCAGTGATGGTGACACTCTGGTGTTCAGTCTTTGTTAAATGTCACCGGCTGCAGGAGTTTATATTAATGAATTAATATTAATTAGAGCCAAGGGGTCACATTATAAAACAATAGGAAATACCTGCACATACTGTGATTATGTGATGATCAATAATGATCAATAATTTTAAATGATAAAATCATTTTCTGATGATTGTAAGAAGCAGTTTGTGTTTTTTTTTTTTTAATTTGAATGTGACATGATGATATGAATGTGTAGAAGTAAATAAGAGATTCATTTTTGTACTTTTTAATTTTATTTCACATTATAGGAATCATTTTTTAAAATCCTTTTTATTGCATATTAATCATTTTATAACTTTTTTAAATTTTAATGGGCTCAATATATAAATGACATTATATAAAATATAACATTTACAAACAGTCTACAAACTTGCAATAAATGTTATATGTCTGCTTATGTGTTGTACCGTGTTATAAATCATTTATTGAAGGTTTATGTCCTGTTATAAATAAGTCTAAATAAGTGTGTGTTAAATAGGGACATGTATCAGTGAAGCAGTGATGTTAATATGTCTAATGATGATGTTAAAGGCACAGGATTAAGCCTATATCAATCATCAATTAAGACATTGAATTATGTGGGAAAAAGGCTAATTTATCTTTAAATGTTCTTAAGTTTACAATTTAGTTATGATATAAAATATAATTTTGTATTTGAAATTATAAATAAACATGGTTACAATTTACCAGCATAAAATGGATGATGGTTTTATTACAAAGAATTGAAAAAAATGAATACTGACAGTAGAAGTAATCAGGTTGAATATCAGGGGGAAATGATACGATACAGTGTCTGTGACTGGCTGTGAATCCTTAAAATCATCGCCTCCTGTCACAACACTGACTGACTGTACTGTTCCCCGTTCAGATAAGTAACACTACACTGGCTCACTCAAGGTGAGTTGTTACTGTGTCTCCTCAGGTTCAGGTAGTCAGTCTGGAGGAGGAGAGCTCCGAGTTCGTGTGTCGAAACACTTTCGACCATCCCTACCCCACCACCAAGATCATGTGGATCCCCGACACGAAAGGAGCGTACCCTGACCTGCTGGCCACCAGCGGAGACTACCTGAGAATTTGGAGGGTAAGAAGATCAATCCCACTACCTGTAAAATTAGTCATATAAGCCCTGTTCTCACGGGATTGGTTTTACCTGGTGATGTCTGGTAATTTGTAATAATTGCAGATGATGTCTGTGATTTTAATCCCGTGCGTTTGTGCCATGTGTGTAATTTGTAAAGTAAAAATTCCACCACAAATCACCTACCATATTTCACCAAACACAGACGTCCTGTGATAATACTAGTCCCGTGTGAATCTGCATCTCAGTGATTGAGGGGTAGTCTCATCATCTCCGTACAGAGACCCGTCCGCAGCCCAGATCATTAAACCTGTCTTTTATTAAGCAGTCTTTTTAGTTTTAATTTTATTTTATTGAACATTGCCTGAAACACTTGGGCACATTGTATCAAGTATTTCTACAAGTTGTCTTTCTTTTCACAGAGAAATATTGAGAATAACGTGTGTTTGTTTTGAAAAGGTCAGTGATACAGAGACACGTCTCGAGTGCTTGCTCAACAATAACAAGAACTCCGACTTCTGTGCGCCGCTCACATCCTTTGACTGGAACGAGGTGGATCCAAACTTGTTGGGTAAAAACTCAAATTAATAATAACTTGGGAGTCTTTATTGACAAATCCCTCATAGAACCTTATCGAGATTACATAGTTTTTACATGTTATGTGTGTGTGTTTTCTGTCCAGGAACTTCCAGTATTGACACCACCTGTACGATCTGGGGGCTGGAGACTGGACAGGTCCTGGGAAGAGTCAATTTAGTGTCAGGTCACGTCAAGACACAGCTAATTGCTCATGACAAAGAGGTAAATATTTTATAAAAATGGCACAATCTTTCGAGTAACATAGCCATCTCTTATGTCACATGCTGAACTCACCGTCTTCCTGTGTTCGCAGGTGTACGACATCTCTTTCAGCCGAGCGGGCGGAGGCAGGGATATGTTTGCTTCGGTGGGAGCTGACGGCTCGGTGCGTATGTTTGACCTCCGTCATCTCGAACACAGTACGATCATATACGAAGACCCCCAGCACCACCCGCTGCTCCGACTCTGCTGGAACAAACAGGACCCCAACTACCTGTCCACTATGGCGATGGACAGCATGGAGGTAAAGGAGCTGCTCTCTCTGGTGTTAAACGTGTCTTTTTGACTCAGTTGTTTCACGTCTTTTTTTTTTGTCATATCTGCAGGTGGTGATCTTAGATGTGCGTGTGCCTTGTACTCCAGTAGCCAGACTCAACAACCACAGGGCCTGTGTCAATGGCATAGCCTGGGCACCGCACTCCTCCTGTCACATCTGTACAGCAGGTACAGAGATGTCACTGAGAACACAGTTACCAGTGTTCACACAGACAGTTGTTTGCAGTTGCATGCATAGCCCCAGTGGCCTAATGGATAAGGCACTGGCCTCCTAAGCCAGGGATTGTGGGTTCGAGTCCCATCTGGGGTGATTTGTTTCCTTAATTTCCCTTTGGGGTCATTAAAGTATTCATCATTAACATCATAGAGAGGTTTAGGGGTTTATTTCTGCAGAATGACCATTATCTCTTCTATTGCTGCATCCGACACAGAACACAAGGGGGCGGTGATCCCTTGTTACACATGTGAATTGAGCATTGAATCATAAATATAACTGTAACAATAATAAACATGTTTATTATTGTTACAGTTAAATAAAATATAGGTGGCATTGGATGGTACAAGCATTGCTATGCTGTTATTGAAAATAAAGACAGAATTAGCATGATAGCATGGAGGTAAAGGCGCATGGAGGTGTGTGTATATATATGTATATGTATGTATGTGTGTATGTATATGTGTGTGTATATATATGTGTGTGTGTGTGTGTGTGTGTGTGTGTGTGTGTGTGTGTGTGTACTAAAAGATCAGAAGTTCTTTATCACTGATCAGAAACCACATGTACAAGGCAGGATTGATCACACTGAGATGCGTGAGAATCTGTTTCACACCGTCACAGTAACTGATCAATTGTGTTTCATGTTGAGATAATTAATCAGAGCAGAATTTCCGCAAAGGGCAAAGCTGAAGTTAAAATCATCTACTAAGATCATTTTGTCCAAAAGTCTGCAGCACAGTCACATGCGTAACAATTCAGTTCACTTAGAATGAATGTACCATTTTCTTCCTGTCTAAATAAGATAAATCAATTCTAATCAAACTTTCTCCCCTCGCACTCTGTCTAGCGGACGACCACCAGGCTCTAATCTGGGACATCCAGCAGATGCCGCGGGCCATTGAGGACCCTATACTGGCCTACACAGCTGAGGGAGAGATCAATAACGTACAGTGGGCCTCCACCCAACCCGACTGGATCGCAATCTGCTACAACAACTGCCTGGAAATCCTCAGAGTCTGAGCTGCAAACATGACGACACAGGCAGAAAATAACTATAAAAAACATTCTCAAGTGGGATTTACAAGCTAACATGAGTCGGCTGAATTCTTTGTTTACTAAGGACAAAGCAACATGCTTGTATTGGCTTCATGTTGATACAGACGATGTTTGTGAAGCTGTTTTATCAGCTGAGCAAGAACAATACTGCTTGACTTTGTGATACTATGATACCATGTTGCCCTCTATCAGAAAACTGAAACGAGCATCAAAACAAAAACAAAAGTAACTAAAAGACTGTTAAATCTGTTATGTACTGACAAACTAAGGCTCACTACCCTTTAAGATTTCAGCATGTTGTCTAATCAAAAAGCAGGCTCATGTGTTACATTTTTCTACTTGGTGTGCATTTTGTTTTGTAGTTTGAACCATTTTATCATCCTTCAGTGTTCATTTTTGATGAAATTTAGCTGTATTTAAAAGTGGATTGGATGTGGTTAATGTGGATTTGAATATTGCCATGTAGTCAAATATTTAAACACACACACACATATATATATATATATAGTTGAAGAATTGAAGTGGTTATCATTTGATATGAAACAAACTTAGTTGCACAGTTTACTCATATGAACTGACCATACAACATATTTTTTTGTCATATCTGCAACAGTAAGTTTATTCATAGTAACTTTATTTAATTTTCTACAGAAATAAACAATCCCTCTCAGTTTTAAAACCACCATACAGAAGGTGTATATTTAGACATCAGTTTAAGTTATTTCACAGTGAGGTGATTCATTAACACTGATAAGAATCTATTGTACAAATTTACAGTTAGAAATGATAGGTTGCAAAAGTGTATTTCTTCCAGTTACTGTGAAACACTGCCTCAAGTACTTTTTCCGAGATCTGTAACATGTAAAGAAGTTAGTTGGTTAAACAGTCTGGGTCACAACTGCCGTCAGTCCTGTTTTTTTTTTTTTTTTTTGGAATCAGGATTGGATCAGAAACAACAGAGTGAACAAGAGTCACATTTGCTGCAACTGTTTCAGTTTCTGTGGCTCTGGTTGTGCTGAAATTGTTTGTTGAACCTCAATTGAGGAAAAAACTTAAATATTAAATCCAGATCAATACAGATGAAGGAGGTCCAGTGAAGAAGCACATTAACCAGATGTTGTACAGAAATGTCAGAGATATGTTTGCGGTAATTTAGCGGAAACAAAAATGTTTGTGTGTCAGAGAGCAATGAGAAGTGTCCCACACTGTACAAATCTTGGTCACAGTTCTTTATTGACCAGATTCAATGGATCCTGATCCAAAATGTTTGTGGCTGAATATTAGCAAAAGAATATTTTCATTGTGGGAAACAGAGAATTTGGTGAAAGATCGAAACCACCCTGACGACTGTCTGGTAAATATACAAGCTACAGCCACAGCTTTGTTTTTTAGACGTTAATTTGTTTTTTTTGTTGTTGTTTTGTTTTGCTTTTTAATACAAACAGAATGAACAAACTTTGATTTGTACCAAGCAAATCTAACAGATTCGTGGCTGTAGCTGTATACACTCACGAGAAGGATATCGATCTGTTCTAACTTATGGCAAAAATGCAAATAAGTGCTTCACCCAAAAGGTGAAATTATTCCTCCTCAATGTAGGAAAATAATTACTGAGGATTTAAACAGGATTAGGATTAAGACAGAATAGACATGGAACAGGACTGGTGCTCACTGGAACCAACCCAGGATAGAAAAACTCCTACACAGTCTTTATCAAGCATACACTGTAAATTAGCAGTTGTTCTCTAGATGTGGTCACTGACTGAGAGCATTCCTGTGTGTTTTATATGAAATCCTTGATCTTGAGACAGTTGTGGGCAAATTAGTCACACGGCTCCGTCCACAAGTCGGTCAGAGGCAGTGTATCACAGTGATTTGTCATGAAAACTCTTGTTCTGAAGTTTCCTCAGATGACAGGCAGCACGGGGTCTGACAGATGTTTCTGGATCTCAGCCAGTCCTGAGGTGATGTCCAAGTTCCCCGGCAGTGACGGGTAGCGGAGGCTGCCGTGCATCCTGGGGTTCTCCATGAGGGAGGATTTGACTGATGGCTGGGGCCACTGAGGGGTTAACCCCGTATGGGTTTCAGTCTCAGGGGTGACGGTGAACATAGTGTCGTCTGACGCCACAGTCACGTGGATACCGCTGGACAGTGACTCCTGGGACTTCTTGGTGAATTTAAGCTCAGTCTGGGTCGAGTTCTAGAGTAAAGAAGTCAAACTTTTAAACTTTTATCTCCTGACTAAACAAGTAAACATGAACCTGAATAGTGACTGAAAGTTTAATTGTATTAAACAATTATCAGTACATACCTGTGTGGGTCCCCTGCTGTCCATCTGTATGGGAGAAATGGGATACATGTTGCGCAACACTGGTGTCCCAGTCCCATACAGACTAGACGTGTCAGTAGGGAGGGTACTAGATGATACAGTGCTGTACGCTGGAGGCACAGGAGCGATCTGCCTCTGGAGAAGCTGGAGTATGACGTTGATGTCAGCTGTCATGCGAGTCTCCAGTCTGGAGAATTAAGAAACACAGAATGTGCACCATTCAGTGAGATGTAAGATGCATCTGCAGAAAATATTCAAACTGGATATTAAGGGATTTAAAATCAACAGTAATAAGTGGAACCCAGACATTTTACCTGTTGAGCTGTGAGTGTAAAACCTCAAGTCGAGACTCTAGTTCACTGGGTTTCTCTTCTGTGAATGGTGGTGGGTGGTATGAGTTGCGAACAGAAGACGATCGCCACGTGCGACTGGAAAACTGTTGTGACTGTCGATCTGGCCAGTACCGGTACATTCCTGGCACATTCAAAGATGAAGGTGAGGAAAATAAAAATGCAAGAAATTGGTAGAAATTTTCACTCCTTGAGTCCTCAATGTAACACCATAACTTAATTAAAACTGATTTTATGTCTTTCTTGGGCAGTAACAGTAAAGACCTAACTCTAACTCTCTATCCACCAACCTTGGTGGCCCCTGTCCAGCACTGCTTCTCTTGCCACTGATGGACCACTTGGCGGTAACAGTTGCACTACGGAGGGGCTGTAGTCCCGCGTGGCTTCCTCTGGTGGATAAAGCTCGATGTTTGCTCCATGAGCAAGAGGCTTATCCAGGTCCTCGCTGGACTGGGAGCACGGGGATTCACAGCTACAACGGTCATCCCAGTGGTCCTGTTGAGGCGAGTGACCATGACGGAAGGACTGAAGGGGGTATGAGTCCTCATGGTCTATTCCATCTGTTTACAGGAAAAACATATTGATTAGAGTATTTTATCTGCATATGGCATCTCTTGATCCCTTGAAACGGTAGGAAACCAAAGACACTTCCAGCAGGGCTGCAACATGAGCAAATTAGAAACACCATGAACATATCATCGCCAAGAAAATCTGTTCTTCACTCTTTAGCTGGGTTTCTCAGTATCCCCTTTTTAGACAGTTACAAAAAGACAGATTTAAAAATGAGTAAACTCATGCCACCATATCTCACCTGGCCTGATTCGACAGTCCAGTGAGTGCATTCTGTGTCTTGGCTTGTGGTGACATCCACAGTCATCACCAGAATCATCAGTTGTTATTATTGGTGGTACTTGATCAGCCTGATCAAAATAGGAAAAAGTATCAGGCTGTAAAGCTGAAAATGTCAAGATCAAATAATGTCAAAAAACCAAACTATTAACGTACATCTCTTAAGTCAAAGGTTATTTCCAGGTTCCTCCAAAAGTTGTCTGCAAAACTGGGGTAGATATCCAGGACCTCCAGCAGGTCGTCCCTCAGGATGCGGTGGAGGTCACAGTAGGTGATGGTGTGCACGTCCGAATTAGACTTCCCTGGCTCATCATATAGGTGGATACCTTCACCAAAGATGTCATTCTTTTCTGAAAGAGCATGAATACTTGTTGAGTAGATGCTGTCTCTGAAGTATGAGTCTTAAGCTTTTCTGTGACACTACATATTTTACCTAATATGGCTACCACCACATCATCCCTGACGACCTGGATGGAACCACGGGAGATAAAGAAGAGAGAGTCGAGGATGTCTCCATAGTGGATAAGAGTATCTCCTGGAGGAGCGTGGACTGTTTTGAACCTCATAGCTAAGGCACGCAGACAGGCCTGACTGCCTCCGCGGAAAGCCTTGCAGTTCTGTAGCAGAGATCTGTTCAGGTGCAAACAGATGTCAGCCTGCAGAGACTCTGGAAACCCCTTCAACACCTGCATTTGAGAAGACAAAACCATCAAGAACCAAGCAATCATGAACAACCATCAGATGTGACTAAGGTGCTTACTTACAGCGTTCATGTCAATGCCATTTGTGTATGACCAGGCATGCTGAAAGTATTCCTCCAACCTTTGGCGCAGGCCACCTGGGATTTGGTGGAATCGGATGAACTCTTTGACTCGCAGCATCTGGGTGTGGTAGCGGGTTGTACCTGAGTACAGTCGCTGGATGATAGCAGACACATTTCCAAATATGCTGGCATACATGAGAGCTGAGACACAAAGCAAAAGAGCACACATATTAGGAATTAGTAGAAATATTTGCTGAAAATGCCAAAATAAATTTGTTCTGAAAACAGTCAGAGTTTGTGTTCTGTATGTAAGGTAATAGTGAAAAAATGATTAGGGAACTGTTATTGTGAGGGTAGTATAACATCTCCAAATGAGTTATTGATAATGCTACCTTTATTTAAAAACTATTCAACTCACAGCCAATGACCATGACGCAGATGGAGAAGATCTTCTCAGAGTTGGTGTTTGGAGAGACATTACCAAACCCCACACTGGTCAAGCTGCTCAGTGTGAAGTACAGAGCAGTGACATACTTGTCTTTGACTGATGGACCAGAGGTGGAGTCGCTGTCGTTATATGCCTTGCCTAGTTGTTCGGCCAGGTTGTCCAGCCAACCCGTCTCCGTGTAGGGCCTCTCCACAAAGCCAATGGCATACCAAATGCAGGCCAACCAATGAGCAATAAGTACAAAGGTGCACATGAGTAAGAAGAGGACAGCAGCCCCGTATTCAGAGTATCGGTCCAGTTTCCTTGCCACACGGACCAATCGTAGCAGGCGAGCTGTTTTCAGCAGACTCGTTAAGGTTGCCATCTTTGGTGTCCATTAACAGAGAAGAGAAGAAGATATTAGGCAAAGAAACTGCCATTCAATATACAGTAGCTTTAGAAAACTTCTGATTTTCTCAAGTTGGGTCATTTGAGGACAGCACAATCATATTTAAGAATTGCTGCTAAAAATTATTGTAGAATTGATGGTTCAGTCTGGAGGATTTTTAGTGACACCTACTGGTGAAGTTACACAATGCAAACAAATGAATGCACCTTGCCCCATCCCGCCCTTTAAGTGTGTAGGAGAAAATTCAGTTTATTTAAGGGAGAATAAAAATATTCTCCTTTAAGTACTACCATAGACTACCATAGAAACATGATAGTGCAACATGGCGGATGATGAAAAAGGACCTACTCCTCATAGAAATATAAAGAGACTATTCTAAAGTAAAAGAAACACAACAGTTCTTAGTTTCAGTTGATTAAAAATTAATATTATTTTCCATTTTGAACCAAATTCCTACAGAAATCCTACAGATAGTATGTTTAAGCTCAAACGTTCTTCGTAACTTCTTACCTCATCAGAGCCAGATCTGAAAATGAGAAGGTCAAAAGGGATCGCTGCAAACAGATCAATAGGGAACCAGCCTTTGATATAGTGCTTAGCTATCCGGCTTGGCTGCGTGACCACCTCATCATTCTGGTCCACGTACGTTGTACGAAGGTTGATGACTATATCCACAATAAAGAGCACGTCCACCATAAGGTCCGCCACGTTCAGAGGGTTACATGTGTATCCACATCTCCTTTGACGTATATCCCCATGTTCATCCAGGAGGAAGGCAGCTGAGTAAGGTGTGAAAACAGCTGTGTAGAGGACCAGGAGGAGAATTATCCAATCCCAAAACGCCTTGAAGGGGCTGTAGTGAAGCAAGATCCACCATGTTGTCTCTGGCACCTGGAGTTTGTATTCAGGCAGTACATCAGACTCCAAAGAAAGTACCTAAGCATGAAGAATGTAGCAGTATGCAATGATTCTCACTTATAAACACTGACTTTAAATCTTTCAAAGGGAAATCTGAACTTTCAATATGCACTATTTTGTGCTAAACAGCAAATGAACAAAGGTAAAGCACAAGTAAAAACAACAATATGAAGACAAATACTATCTTTGATACAAACAGCAGCAATTATCTTCCTTCATTAAACAATACTAACCACAGACCTTTCTAGAAGACGTATTGTTTTGACCGAGCTCTTGATGGAGGCTGCATGCTCCGCTTTTGCGACCTTGTAGGTCCAACAAATCCTTGACCATCCTGTCATTGGTGACTCAGCAGATGCAAGACTTGGGTAAAGGTTACATCCAGATCCAGCGCAATTATTTCCAGATAGCTAAAAAAAAATAATCTTGGGCAAAACTAAAGCACCAGTGTGCTGCAATCAACCATGCAAGCACTGACTGAGTGCAGGATACTGGTGAGCTGGAGGGCTGTAATGATGAATTGAACGTCACAATCACACAACAGAGTTCATGTGCTGCCACAGTCCTCTTGCTCTGTTTAGCTCAATTCCAAAATAATATTTGCTGCCCTGATAAATCTCACTGACCTTGCTGACAGATGGATCTATCTATCAGATGCATACATATGATCATACAGACTATCAGATATACAAAGAGACAGGGATCAACAAGTGACCCCGTGCAGCAAGGTCACAGGTCGCTGTGAACACTTCCCTTGCATTTGTTTCATATCCACCACTCAGCGTCTCACAGAGGCAGTGATGCAGAACGCTGAGCCTCAGGGCTGCAGCAGTAACAACAGTAGGTCTGAATTGAACTGTGGCTCAATGTAACTTTGTTTTTCACACCCAGGAGGAAAACATTCAGCCACCAAATCACCTACTGATTTTTCCACTAGCGGGTTAAGTAACAGTCCTCTTCCATAATGACAGATTCGTGGAAACCTTATTATTTCTAAGCCTTGAATGCATCACGGGGAAATTTAGAGGTGAACGAGAAAAGGTCATTAACTTTGAGCTTTTAAATAGGACTTCTTTGCTCTCAGTCAGTCCAGCTGCACGTCACGAGTGTATGAACCCCACGCACACAGCCAGAGACTGAGCCCATGAGAGGTTCTCTGCCCCCGTACCTGTGTGACCTTCTCTGTGACGTTCTGAGAGCGGTCCTTCACCTTGGAGGGGCTGAGCAGCTCCATCCTGGGAGTTGGAGGCGAGCGACATTCAGGGCCCCTGCTGCCTGGTCCCCCGCTCTTCATAAGGTCCGAGTCAGACATGGAGCTCAGCTGACCTACAGGTGATTTTTTCATTCATATTTAGGGCCAAAGAGATGCTTCACAATCTTTATTTTTTACATTTCTATTTTTTTTTTTTTTTAACTTCACTACAGTTTTTATATTCATTAACATTGTTAGTAACATTATTGTACTCATGATGTAGGTTTCTTTACTATACTTATACTGCAGGTTCCTTCTGTATATATCTTGTATAAATTTCTTCTATTTTTTCTGCAGTACAAAAAAGGGAACTACTCAGTGACGTTTAATACCCTGCACCCCCCCCACCAACCAAAATCCACTCTGCTTTGATTTCCCAGAATGCTCATCTAGCTGTGCCCCTCCCAAAAATACTCTGCCTTCGAATACTGGATTGTTTCAATACTTGATTCACAAAGTGTAACTGCACAGAGACGGTAGCAGTAGCACTACAAGTACTCTCACCAGTCTGGTCAACTCTTCAATTTTGAGTGAAGAAATAAAAAAGATAACTCACCTGATTTGAAACCAGAGTATCAGATCCTCCTTGGCTTTGACCACTAAACAGCCACAGCTCAGATATCCATCCTTCTGAACACTTTTTTTTTTTTTTGCTTAAATGTGTTCAAATATGTTCACTCTCATTTTTCATGGTTCATATTTAGGCAAAACAAATGTACATCTGGTTTTCAGCATATGGAGGCAGACGTCGATGTTGAACCCTCCACTCTGGCACAGGGCACAGGACTGGCCTGCAGCTTTCATGTTGCTGTGCAACACTGGCCAACACCAGAAAACAATCAATGTCATGCTGAGAGGAACTGACAGCAAAATCAATGATGGTCATTGATAAACAGAACAGATGGGCTCAGAGCCATTACACTGGACTTCCCCAATAACATCAACTTACCATTTCACTCTTCTTGTACGCAGTTCGGTTTAGTAGCGTACATTTAAAATATAACTCAGGCTGTGACCGATATGACACTGTGGTGTTAAAAAAAAAAAAAAAAAAAAAAAACAGAATCACCCGGCTGAAGGTATAGCATCCGCTCAATATGTTGCATGCATACTGTTAATGTGGGCTCTTATTGACTACAATGTTGACACTACAGTAATATGAGGGAGTAATGACCTGTTATGACATTGGCTAAAAATAACCTTCAACTGTAACCTTCAGTCTACTGTACATTTTTATTTATTTTTTTCCACTGAGGATGACACTTTTTAATTAAAAAAAAACAAGTGGATCAAACAAATTATTATTCCAAGCAGATGATTTTTATGTCAAGTATCTCTGGAGGGAACTGGTGCTTGTTAATGCATACGTATCATTTTGTTTCCTCAACATTTTATTTTGACATTTTGACTAATAGGATCTCATGAATGATTATTTACTAAATAGTTCAAACTGAACAACTTCAGTGTCAGTGACAATGTATCCCTGGGATGGATGCTGACCGACTCCTGTTTAAAAAAAAAAAGTAGTCTGGCCATTGAAAACATTTGAGGTTAAACATCCCAACATCCCTTTACATTCTAACAAGGACCAACAATCGAGTTTTTTTCAATATAGAGTTTCCAAATGCCTAAAAAACACATTGACAAACCAAGCAGCACAAATTGATGTACAAGGCTGTTAAAACCGTTCCCTGTGAAATTAAATATTCCACATGCAAGTTTTGCAGTGTCCTCCGAGTTTCCAGAGATCTCACTCAGCCGTCGGCCTGGACATTGTCCCACACTCGAACTACATCAGGAGAGTCACTGAGAGCATCTATTAGAGTTGAAGCAGCGTTCATCTCACCCTGGTCCAGAGTTGTGAAGTTGGTGGGAATAAACTCCACCTCAGAAGACTCCACCTTCATTCCCAGACCCTCCAGTGAGCGCCGCACCTTAATCAAGTCCATCGAGTTGCAAATGAACTGAAAAGGAAGAACAAATCTAACTATTAGTTACACTGTGAACAGATGATCATCACAGTTAGTTTAGTCAATAAAATGTGAGAAAATATGGGGAAAATGTTAATAATTGTTTCCTAGAATGCAAGACTGTGACTTGCCATTGGTTGTTTGGATCAAATGGTCCATTGCCAATATAGATTTGTAATGAGAGATTAAATTAGATCAGATAAATGGTAAAATTTACTATTATTACTTGAATATACTGGTTTTCTTAATGGCTGCAGTGGTAAATATTTAATACATCCAATATGTTTGACTAAATGTATTGATGATAATTATGTAGTGATAGTGACAGGAGGCACAGGAAGACAGACACGTCACACTAACGATTTCTTAGAAACTTGTGTAGTGAGAGAAATGAGTGTGATGTTGTTTCCTTCTACATCAGAACTACAAAAGCTCCAAAATGTTTTTAAACACTAGAGCCTGTTGTGTCATGATGAAACAAAATCATATCATTTGAATTATCCATGTAAGTTATTAGATATGGGACATTTTTAATATCATAGATATCTGGAGGATGTTTGTTTCTGTCTCCTCAGGATTATAAAATCCATCTTGGTTTGTCTGAGTTCAGTCAAGCATGTACTTTTAATTAAATTTCAATTTCAGAGCTCGATGATGTGAGATGGCTCCGCACATAACTCATACCCATCATCAACATCTTAGCTGCTGCTGCTTATCTGAATCCAGTGACATGTCTGACCTTCAGGATGGGCTGCTCTTCCTCATCCTCAGCCTCCTCGACGTCTTCAGCTCCCGCCTCAATGGCCAGCTCCAGAGCTCTCTCTGTAGAGATGCTCTCATCCGCCACCACCACCACCCCACTCCTACTGAAGTTATGACGGACTCCGTCTGACAGCACCCCTCTATGGACCAGCAGAGAATTACACCATCAGCACAACACAGGCGTATATAAACCTATTCGAACAGGTCAGCTCTATTAAACTTTCTTTTAGTAAACTTAACTTTGTACTACAACTGTTTGTGAATTATTTTTATTTAAATCTCTATTGCAATCCTGCACAATCCACAATCACACTAACAGTAAAGTATTTTGCATCTGGGTAAAAATACACACTGATTTGATGATCAACTATCATTATGTATTGCATGATATTGATGAATTATTCTATTTAATGCTGTAACATTACTTAATTGTGTCGGTGCCAACAGATCCCAGTCCTAAACTGCCTCATAGGGACAGATACAGTTCATAGTCCTACCAAATACAGGTTACACCAGCTTCCTTTACCTGTATATAATGTAGAATACATGTATACCATGCATTCTTGTTTATCATTATTACATTTATCTAAATATTTATCCACATTAAACCAGTCCACCAGATATAAACTCCACCAGAGTGTGAGATGAGAGGCAATAACACAGTTTTGTGACATATAGTCATCATGGTCTGAATGATGAAAGAACATTAAATATCTGCGAATAATATTTTTAAAATGCCAGTCCCGACCCGTTCTTGTTAAGCAGGCGTTTAATCTCTGCGTTGGTGCGGGCGTTGTTGTCAGTGAGGACTTCGATGAGCAGCAGACATCCACCAGGTCCCCGAGCTTCAACAACGTGTTGGGTCACTGGTTTGGCTTTTTCCTGTAGAGTCCAGAGAGAAGACATTAAAGAGTACAGTTGTTATAGTTGTTTTTCATTTGTTTTTACCATGACCGTGTTGTTAACTTACAGCACTCTTGATTGCATTCTCTATGGATGCTTTGGGGATGTTTTTGCTCTTGCACTGCTCCACTAAGTGTGCTAAGTTCAGATTCAGTTCTGGGTTAGATCCACCCTCTGGAGATTATAACAAATGTGAAATTAGCTCAAATAAACAAAAACACACTGCAATATTAATATAAAAACGACAACACTCGAGTCTCACCTTTAACAGCTATCCTTATCAACATGCCAAACTTACTAATTAACTTCCCCCTCGCTTCATCTTTGGGTCCTTTAATATGTTTCACCTTCGACCACTTGTTGTGACCCGCACACATGGCGGAGCAGAGCTGCAGCGTCCGGACCTGCCACAGCGGAGGAAACACACACGGAGCCGGCGGCAGAAAAGACTCTACCGGGACCGAACACCTGCCTGAGACCACGGCCAGAGTCCTGGGGAGCAGGACCCGAGGAGCCCTGAGAACCGCCGCCCCCGCCATGCCCTTCACACACACACACGAACAAACACAAACACACACAAATACAGACGTTTATTCTCCCATTCACATCTGAGGCGTGTAATTTAAAGAACTTTTCATTTTAATTTCGATAAATGAAAAGAAATAACTCCACTAACAGTTCTGACAGGTCTGGAGAGCGTGTAGCAGCTGCTGTCCTTGTTGTGAACCCGGCACTTCCTGGTTCCGGTGTCGTCAGAACCCGACGTTTCAAAATAAAAGTTTCGTTACAATTCACATTTGTTACAAAAATAAAATTACTATTTTTTTTCTTTTTTGTATGCGCAACTAAAATAGAAAATACTAATGATAATAAAATTAATAATAAAATTAGTAAAAAATTTCTTATAATCATAATTTAGTTCTGTTCTCGCTTTTGTAAATTTGATTACATTTTCAATGACAGTATAATTATTATTGTATGTATGTTGAGTGTTTTCTTTTAGGGTCTAAAAATAGATTTCCTGGCCTTGTTCCTTGAGGTTGCATAAGAAAACAGTACGTCTTGTTTCTAATTATATGCTGAATAAATATGTATCTTTTTAAATACATATTTCCATTAAAATAAGTAAAATCAAGCACATATACATATTTCACAATCAGTGATGCGATAAAAAACAACAACCAAACTTTAGCAGCTGTGAAAGCATTAGGGTTACAAATATTTTCAGACATTATTGTAGTTCCTTTATTTATAAAGTGTAGGCGAGCTCCTTGTCTATTTTTTTCTCCCTTGTAGGTTTGGTTTCTGTTTTTAGTTGTATCATTTACAGTATTTATTCTCACGCAAGTCCTTTCAGTAGTTTCATTCACTGTGATATGTACTGAAAGAGGAAACTGTCATAAATCCTGAACCATGGGAACTTTAAATCTCTCTGAGGACCCCTGGATGTTTCTGTTTGAGATTGGGAACCAGTGCAGAATATCAGCGACACCAGCCAAAAATATCGCTCTTCTTTCCCATATCATTTTCAAATTTGTTATATCTGCTAATGTGCAGGAAGTTGACTCTAGATGATATAGGGTCCTCTAATTGATACAAGCACTAGTTTGTATGTAAATAAGTCTGGTTTGCATCAGTGTCCTCTGAAATGACTTATCGTGGGAACTGGAGAAGAAATGTTGGTCTCTTCCCATGGGACCAAAGTTTATTAAATCATACTGCCTCCATTTATGATGATGGAGTATAATAATAGGACCCGCTCAGTGCAGGCACATTGATTCAAAAAAACAAAAACAAAAACAAAACAAAACAAAAAAACAACAAAAAACAAAAAAAAAAAAACACAAACACAAACAGTGCGTATGTACTAATCTCCTGAATAACATGTTGTAGTGTGGGATCAATATATGCGTGAGTAACTATAGATAAAGATGAATGTCCACAACGGAGGAGCATGAAGAGTTAAGTGTGAGTGAAGCCACAGCCAACCCATCTTCAACAGACAACAGTCAAAATAACTGCAAAGGGAGGAGGTTTCTGTCACAGTGTTGCTCTCTGCCCTCCCCACAGAAACCTCCTCACACCTCCTGCTGGCTGCAACAAGGTCCCTCCGACCTGATTAGTGATTTCCAATGAGCTCTAAGGAGAAGACAAAAGAAAGGAGAGATTTTTAAAACATTGTTTCTGGATGTCAAGAAGATAACAAGCTCAAGAAAGACAGTTGTTATTGACCAAATGACCATGGATGGAGCAGTGACAGGAGACCAGAGAAGAACAAGCTTTATATTTGGGATACAGGTTCCCTCAACACAACGCAAGAAGGATAAAATGATCTGAGAGCTCGTGCAAAGTTGTATTCTGTTCTGTTTGAGTCGACACTAGAAAAGACGTTATGTTGTTTTCACATGAAATTGGTGCTTTGGCTCTTTTCCACTGTGTAATAACAGTGGCTGCACTGGTGAGTTTACTTTGCTTATCCCGAGCTTTTGGATGATGACGATTTATTGTCTGAGTTGGTTAAATAACCATTATTTTCTCTTTATAGATTGTTTTTCTATGTTTTATCTACGTTTTGCATTTACTTTTAGTGTTTTTTCCTAAAATAAACAGACTTAAAATAAATCAATACATTTATACAGTTTTCGTGTTTTACAATTCACACAAACATCACTTTCTAAAATGATTTTTCTATCATAATGTCATTTGACTGAAATTACATTAATCTAATCTATCACAGCTTTGTGCTGGAATATTATTAAAAAAAAAAAAAAGAAAAAAAGAAAACAGTAGCGAGTGAATTATAACTCTCTTAGTCTGAGGTTATCAAAAGATGGTTTCTTTTTTCTAAATTTAAACTTTTCACACTGTTGTATCATTTCTTGCACTTTATTATGACAGTGAGTCAGAAATTACACCCCCACACTGCTGCACTTTGGGCCAAATAAAGAAAATTTCATATGTCTGTGACTCCCTTTGAACATTTCACTTTGGGACATAGATTTATCTCTTTGCTTAGGGAACCATGCCAGCCATTCACTTTGACCATAGATGAGTGGTCTACACTTTACACTTTTTTGACAAAAAAAAATTATGGTTTTCAGTTTCACATCAGTTTCAGTTTCATTTCACATTCAAACCAAACCAACCAAACCAACCATTAGGTGGCAAGGAATTTATTAGGTCTTTACAGTTATGTGATATGTAGCACAAACTATTAAAATGAACAGCAAAAAAAAAAGTAATGAGCAACAAAATGAGAAATTATAATTATAGGTCATTTTATACATTTGCCTGTTCAATCTTATCTTAAAACACAAACATTACTTGGAAAAAATGTGTTGTTCCATCTGCAAATAATAAAATGTTTTATTTAGAGCACCAGAGTTTTGGGGAGGAAATATAAATGAGATATCTCAATGACTGAGATAAAAACCTCTAAAACAAACCAGCAAATCTATAGCCGATCAGCAGCAATAGTGAAACCAACAGGTCAGTCCTGAGTCTCCACCAATAAGAAATCATCTCTGGTCTGTTTTATCTCACAAACATCCATCAGCTCTGATCCTTTTAACCTTTCACCTGCTGGAGCTTGACCCTGCGAGCAGCTCGCTCTAAACCGTCGCCTCTGAGCCTCTATCTCTTCATCTTCCCTGGGTCGATGTGTGAGTGTCAACATCAGGCAGACTTACAACCTCCTGCTCAGTCAGCCCGAAAATCACTTTACATGAAGCCTCAGAGAGAGCAGATTCAATTACGACACAAAGGCTAAGACTAATAAGACTAATTGTTTTGCCAACACTCCCTGTCCATCAGCAGAAAACGCTGATGGGTCTGAATTGACCTGTGTGTATTGACTTAAGCTGCGTGTCATCTTATTGTCATTTTTGAGGATGTGCTGCTGAGGGACAGGTGAAGAGCTCTGTTTCATCAATAACCAACATATGTTTAAAATCGTGGATCAGGGATCAAACACTATAAGCATTTCCCTCAAAGTCACGGTGTATCCACAGTCCAATATACACCAGGAAGTGTTTTTAAGCTGCTCAACACATCTGTATTGACTCGACAGTAGCGGAAACACTGTACAGCCTTTTAGCAGTTTGTTTTAATAGCCTGTGCCAAGAATCCTTATTATCACACGTCTACTGATATTAATTGTTCCACTTGAACTTAAGTCTAAACAAGGAAAGTGAAAAGTTTTGTTTATACTGCGATAACAGAACTAGTAGAAGCATAATGAGTTGGATAAAGTTATTTGATGGCAAAATGTAACATTACTAAACAAACATAACAAATAACATGACAAAACTAAAGACATTAAGTATTATCAGCAAAGTGTAGTTAGTATTAAATGTAAAAGCACTAAATGTGAGACAAATTGGACCTAGAGTTTACATAGCGTTTAATGTTAAGTTATTTGATTATTAGATTTTTTTAGTTACTAGAGCTGATACGGTAGGGATGGCAATATCATTATTTTGTTTTGTCCACCATTTTGCAAAGGACCAAAATATGGTCCATGTTTCAAATAGTATAACCTCAGTTATACTTTGTGTTTTTGTTTCTTTTATACTGCAGTGTATTTTTTATAGTTTTAGCATGTATATGTTTATGTAAAATCTGAAAAGTAAATAGCAACGACACTTACGTAAAGAAAATATTAAATCTGTTGAAAATTAATAAAGCGCAAGTATCTCAAATTTGGACTTAAGTTTTTCTAAGAGGAGAAAGATAAAATACATCTGTGGATCTTATTTTCTCTCTGAAACCAAATCTTTTTTTGTTTTACTTTTCTTCCTTTCCTGCTTATCACTCCGCTGCTCTCTTCTGTCTGGCAAAGCGTTCTCATGTGAGTTAGTTGACTCACTGCTAGTTTTGTTACTCTGTTGTGAAATGTACCCAGGAACACAAAGTGTCTTGTGTAGGCTAGCTCTCACCAGCGTGGCCGAGGTCTTCAGGACAAGGCCCCCATGTGGCCAACGGTAGAAAAAGGGGTTGGCGGGGGATCATCACATACCGCACCTTCACACAACTATTTCACAACACCTGGAGGCAGCACATCGGATCTTTGGGAGTGTTTGCGGTTGATAGATCGTCCTTGTTGGAAAGTGACTTCAGAGGATTTTTTATTAGGAAACCTTTAAAGTCTGTGTACTCATCAAAAGATGAATAAATGTGAGAAGAGCTGCTCAGATGAATTGAAGTAGCTCTTGAGGCTTGGAAAAGTAACAAACAACCCAGTCAGAGTCCTGAAGATGGATTATAGCAAATCTAAGCTCAAGTAAATTAGATCTTTTTTTAACTGGATCATTGACTTTGTTGTTTGACTTTGAGTTGTTTAGCACTATTTTATATCATAGCAAATTTATAGCTTGTACCGCCTTTACATCACTCTTTACATTTTTCAGACATGGTAAAAAAAAAAAAATGTTTGCTTGGTGAGAAAATTATTCAATCTGAGCAGAGAATGCAGTGAAAAATACTTATTTGGGCCTATTTGTTCATTTAAGAGGAAATAACCTATTTGAAGCAAATACTTGACATAATTTATCATATTCATTGTTTTTACATTATCATAAATATGGTCATTTACCTTTTGTTTACCATCAAATGATCATTCAGTCTGTATGCACTGTAAAACAACTGTCCTCTCCTCTACAGATTGATTCTGATGATGTCATCACACGAGATGAGCAGATCTACGTTCTGATTGGTGCTCACACCAGGTGTGAAAGGAACATCCAGGCACAAATGGCCCTGCTCAAAGGTTTGTCTGCTGCCACTGACCCTTTTATTCATCAGAAATAAGATTGGTTAGTTTGGGTTGCATTCAATCGCAGCATGTACCATATTCATTTGTTTTACCCCTGAATGTGTATAACAAAAATATCTAGTTTTAGTCTTAGTCATGAAACACAATCTGTCTATAAAGACTGGCTTAAACCTTAGCTTAACCTCCTTTAACTGAGTACACTGACTGGTTTGAAAGGTTTTTCATCCTCTCAATATATATTCAAACACGTATTAGGTCAGAGAGTGCACATCCAAATATATAAGCAGAAACTGATGATTTATTTAGGATCAGATTAAACACCCGTCCAATATCCTGCTGACTACAATCGCTGTGATTGTGGAGTTGGATGTAGGTTCAGACAACAGCGGGACATTTTTAACTGAGGCTGTGACGTTTGAGTAGACGATAGGGTTCGCAGATCTGTTGATTCAGTGTTGCATTTGAAAAGGAATTTAATAAGACGGTGGCCCCAGTCAAAAGAGTGAGGCTCAAGTGATTATTTTTCTGATACGCAGCACAGTAACACTGATGTAACTCTTTTGTAATCATCACAATTATATTGCCTACATGGTCAGGTTACGACAAAAACTATATTGGCTCCAGGACGAAAACACAAAAAACTGTTTTGAGGTTATTTTTCATCTTTATTGTGATGTGTTCGCTGATTAACCCCAACAATAAAATAAATCTGCTTTGGAAAATTACATATAGATTTAGTGTGATTTACTGTGTTCCAGTGTCAGTGGAAAATCTAGAAAAAATATAATGTACGTCCACTTGATGGGGGTACGTCTGTTTCTCTTTATTTTTGAAGAGGGCGACTGCATGCCAGAATGGGACGGGATCATCTGTTGGCCACGGAGCAGAGCGGGTCAGCTGGTCTCAGTGCTGTGTCCAGAGTACATCTACGACTTCAACCACAGAGGTAGGAAGAGCTCAGCAGCTCCAACACACATTGTAAAATATGCATCTTGTTAAATATTCCACAAAATTGACAAAAAGAGGATACTATCCATGTTCAGATTTAACGTTGTCCTGTCCATGACTATGTCCTGCACCTCTCTGACCCAGGACAAGCCTACCGGCAGTGTGATGCCACAGGAAACTGGGAGCAGGTGTCCAGTATCAACCGCACTTGGGCGAACTACACAGAGTGCACCACATACTTGACCTCTAACCACAGGATACAAGAAGAAGTTTGTATACGTGCATTCGTCTAGATGTGTGTGTCGCTGAATGTTTATGTTGGCACCTCTGTAAACATTAGTCCGGGTGTGAAAGACATTTCAAGCTGCAGCTTGTAGACAACTGCATTTTCTCAGAGGCTGGTTAAGGTGAACATGCTGTACTTCTGCAATCTATAATGGAAACAACCTACCACCTAATTGTTAGGGTTAGAGTATAATTTATAGATGTTTGAAGAAAAACTGTTCTCCGATCTTTATATATCTACATAAATGCACACTTTTAATCATGTCTTTGTTTGGTTTCAGAAGGTGTTTGAGAGACTCCACCTCATGTACACTGTTGGATACTCCATTTCTCTCACGTCGTTGTTAGTAGCAGTCTCCATCCTTTGCTATTTCAAGTAAGAGGCACC
This sequence comes from Polydactylus sextarius, assembly GCA_016801845.1. Taxonomy (NCBI): domain Eukaryota; kingdom Metazoa; phylum Chordata; class Actinopteri; family Polynemidae; genus Polydactylus; species Polydactylus sextarius. Next base: position 8,338,020 of record CM028920.1, on the reverse strand, counting down.
AAACCTGAAAAATGTAATCTATAACTCTGACTTAAAATGATCATTGTGCAAAGTCAGTTACCTCCATCATCTCCCAAAAAAGTCCTTTAAATTAGGAAGATATCATTTATATAACACTCATGAGCTTCTGAAAAATACAGTAGTTTGATTTACATGAAACATAAATCATTTTCATTCCACCTTCCTTCTCTCTCTCTTATTTATAAAAACTCACTGTCACATTTCCAGGCGTCTCCACTGCACACGCAATTACATCCACATTCACCTCTTCACCTCCTTCATATGCCGTGCGGTCAGTATCTTTGTGAAGGACGCTGTGCTCTACTCCATATCTGATGATACCAAGGTTGAGCCTGAGTTTCCTGCGCAGAAGCCCCATATGGTAAATCAGAATGTTATTTATATTCATCAGCTTTATCCGTAGCTCTCCTGACAACATGTTATCATATTTAAAGCTTCGTTCACCTGCTGCTCTGTGTCTTCAGGCCGGTTGTAAAGTGGCTGTTACTCTCTTCCTGTACTTCCTGGCGACTAATCACTACTGGATCCTGGTGGAGGGGTTGTATCTGCACAGCCTCATCTTCATGGCCTTCCTCTCTGACAAGAACTACCTGTGGGCTCTCACCATCATCGGGTGGGGTAAGCAGCACTGGAACTACACTGTTGTCTTGTACAGACCTAACAATCTGTATCTCACTAACTGTTTTTTCCTCTACATTCATTTCAGGTGTACCAGCTGTGTTTGTGTCCATTTGGGTCAGTGCACGAGCATCACTGGCTGACACTCAGTGAGTCATACGTTGCATTTATGTGTCTAGTATTGACATGTATTATTTAATTGATGTGTTCATGCTCACATGAACTGTTCTGTCCCTGTCCTCAGATGTTGGGACATCAGTGCTGGGAATCTGAAGTGGATCTATCAAGTTCCCATTCTGGCAGCTATTGTTGTAAGAAAAAAGGAACTCAAATTTATGTACAGTTAAAGAATATCAGACTCTTAATTTGAAATCTCTGTCCCTGCAGGTAAATTTCCTCCTCTTTGTCAATATAATCCGAGTACTGGCCTCTAAATTGTGGGAAACCAACACGGGTAAACTGGATCCTCGACAGCAGTACAGGTGTTTATTCATTGTTCATTTATATTTTCCTCAAAATCCAAAACTTTTATATCACTGTGTGAATGTTTTTGCTCTTTATTGACAGGAAGTTGCTCAAGTCCACATTAGTCCTCATGCCCTTGTTTGGAGTTCACTATATGGTTTTCATGGCTCTTCCTTATACTGAGGTCACCGGGCTGCTGTGGCAGGTTCAGATGCATTATGAGATGTTCTTCAACTCTTCACAGGTCAGAAAAGACATTTACGAGAATTAACTGATCAACACTGATGTTAAACGTTGAGCTGAAAGTCTCTATTTCCTCTTTCTAGGGATTTTTTGTGGCATTTATCTACTGTTTCTGCAATGGGGAGGTAAGAAAGATAGAGATGGATTTTGGTTTTAAACGATAAAGATTTACTTTGGTGAACTTACCCCTTGTGCTCTCAGGTGCAGGCAGAGGTAAAGAAAGCGTGGCTGAGACGCAGCCTCGCTCTGGACCTCAAACAGAAATCCAGGATGACCAGCAGCGGCGGCGGAGGCAGCTGTTACTACGGCGGGATGATGTCACACACCACCACACACAGCGTCAGCTTGTCCGCCACTCATCCCAGAGCACTCTCCTTCACTGGAGGCGTAGTGGGTTCGACGGCCGGAGCTGTTGGTGGAGGGTCAGGGGTCAGGGCGCCGCGCCACAACTCACTCCACCCACAAACCAGCCTGCCTGGATACGTGCCTGGTGAAACTGAATCTTTGGGGATTTTTCCAAGAAATGTCAAAACAAACAAAGGAAATAATGAGTCTAAAAGTCATGGAGTATCCTCAACCCAAACTACTGGAGCAGAAGATCCAGACAGCTCCTTACCTCTAAAAGAGTTGGAGACCATTTTGTGACCGTGTTGATATGGAATAGATGAGTGTTAAACAAATGTAGGACTTTAATACAAAATCCACCATGTTAATTTGAATTTTAGAGACATCAACACTGAATAAATCTTAAAGACTTAATTTATTTGCAGTGTTGCATTCAATCTCATCTACACTTCGGAGGAAGACGTGTGATACGACTACAAGCTGCAGAACTGCTACTGTTCAGACTTTTTGGTTTTTAGAAATCAATGGATTTTTCGGTGGATTTCAGCAGGAATACAAACACAATTTAAATCTGCAAACTTACATCAAACGGCAACATAAGGAACATGTGCATCATGTGGAATATGATGTGAAATGTTGTACAATAAAACCTCAACTGCCTCAAGTTATAGAAGCAATGTTTTGTTGGATTTCTTCTATGTTTAATAATTTAAGTCCTGTCAGTGTTCATAGATTGTAGAAGAATTTTTAACACTTCCAGCTGATGTGAAATTACTGTGAAAAAACAGAATGAAATGAATGATTAATTATCTGTGAGGATGTGATGCTGCAGAGAACTGAGAAAAGTCAGAAGACAGACATTGATGTTTAAACAGTAAGATCTCTTTGATTTTTTCTTCTTCTTCAGATCTTCATCCAGTGTTGGATTTTCCAGGTGGGATGAGCTCAGTTCAAACTGCACTTACGTGTGTGTGTGTGTGTGTGTGATCCTCCCTTTTCCAAATATTGATGTCTACCAGCCACACTTGTGACCCATAACAAGCCAACTGTCCCAGTTTTATTATTCCCAACGTTCAGTTGAGTCTAGACAGGTAGGGATCCTCTCTGCGGGTTTTTCAATCTATTGGTCTAACAGGACCCTGAGGATTGATACACAAACCCTTTTACCCTCACGGGCCAAAAACTTAACTCCTTTCAGCATGTAACCTCTGCCCCGAATGCCTTCACAACACCATCCAGAATTTCACATGTTTCCCTCAAGCCTCAACTCAGAGCAAGAGGCACCTGAGCTGCTGAAGATGTCGAGCGTGAGTGACAAACCTGCAGCACAAGCCGCCACTATTCACAAGATTACAGGGCAGGAAATGGTGTCTGTAAATATTGTGTCTGGATTAGTGTTCTGTGGTTATATGACATGAGGTGATAATAATTATTGTAATTTAATAAATGTGTCTTGACAATTTCAATAAAATGAAATGAACTGAAAGAAAAATAATGGACATTTTATTCAATACTTCCTGTGTCTAACATTCAGTGCCTAAATTATACATTTCCACTATTTATTTCTAAAATTTTCCCCCGAGTTCAGAAATAATTTAAGTTTACTTGTCATAAACACTGTTGTGTTTATGACACAGGATGAACAACTGAAATATGCTGTTGTGCTAAATAATAGGAAATTCAATCCAGGATTAAATATTTTTTTTTACAGAGGCCCAAAACTGAGTTATTGAATTACAAAAGATGCTAAAGGTCTGCCCCCTGCTGCAAAAATAAAAACACTGCAAGTAAAAATGTCCTTGGTGGTCGCTGCAACTTGGAAAGTCAAATTAGATTTAGAGGCAACGTAGCCATTAATCAAGAAACAATACATGTCAGAGTGTGTTTCTGAGCTTTAGATAATCAAGTTACCATTAAAATACCTATTGTGACCCTTAAAAAACACATGGTCACTATTAAAAATAAAAAATAATCTGTAATTATATTGAAAAACTGTCTGAATTTGTGTTTTGGTGGAAGTTAAAGATGCATAAAAAGCACATTTAAGGGAAATTGATGCTAATTTTCCACCTCTAATCTTGTAATAACGATATGAATCATATGGAGGCTCATAGTGAAACATATGGAAAACCAGACACAGTTATGCATGAGCGATCGCTCCCCCACCAGGATGAAAAAGTCACAACCAACCCCCACCCAAAGATGTATGTTGGCAACCAGCTGTCAGCTCATTAGAGAAATTGGGGACCAAAGTGTCACCATGAGCTTTTTGATGACACTTCAATGCAACTAGGTTGAGGCTGCATCGACATGGAGCAGAAAAAAAGAGAGGGAGGAGGAAGAAGGAGAGACTGATCGGAAATTACAGAAGAAGGAAACGATCCAGCGTGATGACTGCAGGGGTGGTGTGGATGATATCACCCGAGATGAACTGTGTTTTACTGGGCAGCTACTGAACAAGACATTTCTGTCACAACATGGAAGCACAGTGTTTACAGGGAAAGGTCTTACATGTATAGATACACATTAAATTCATATAATACAGGTGTACTGTCTCTTACTCGAAAAATACACGAAATTAAAAAATATGAAATGTGTGTAGGACAACATATTGTATTTTCTGTCTATGAAATTCTATCTATGATGGTTTAATACCCCCAAAAAACATTGTATATGTTAATATATATTAATATATCATATTTTATAAATAAAGAGAAGCTGTGTATAGTAAAATACCATTTCAATATCACATATAAGCAGCAGTTATTCATAAATTAACATTTTAACTATTTCAGTTAGGTCTGCATTTACATTTTCCTCCTCACCAATATTTATAATCACATCATATATCTATATAGATCAGACCATACAGACAGATCAGACAGATATGGTTAGCATTTTTGAAAACTTTGTGATGTGCAGAAGGCTTTAAATGAAAGATATGTGCATGTGAATAATGATAATGTTAATGTAATGATAATGTAAATATTTGGGGATATTCAGATCATTCCACAATAACAATATAAATTGGAAAAAAAATAGATAATAAGTTGGTCAATATATTGGGGAAATGTACATTAAATTTGGGGGAGTGTATCTCAATAAGAGGAGCCATGTTTAAAGCAGTGAAAGTGAACCTACATGTCTGTGGAGCTGCTGAGGTGATTTGTCATGTTCAGGATGGGTGATGGTCAAATGACGTCACGATGAGGTCAAAAAAAGAGGCGGAGAGAGAGAGAGAGAGAGAGAGCTGATGTAGGTCTCTCTCTCTCCTCTGCGTTTTAACTGTAACAATAACAACACGCTGCGTGTCCCTCTGGATCTAATGTGTCTGCTTGATTCCTCCGCCGCTGTGTGTCAGCGGCTCTGAGGCGGCATCCTCTCTCCATCATCCAGGCGTTGAATGAGGAGAGCCGGTACCCGACAGGGAGGGGTCCTTTGATATCAGGGCTGCCTCCTCCTTCACATCCTCCTCCACCTCCTCCTTCGCCTCCTGGATGGAGTCCGGCTGTATGCCCGCAACGATGGCCATGGGAGATGTCTCGAAAAAAGCATCGGCTAGAAACGTGGCGGTGGAGAGAAAAAACCTCATCACCGTCTGCAGGTCAGTTTATTGTCACAGAGAAACTGTGTGTCTGTCTGCGTGTTTAAAACAAGCGCTCTAGTGTGTTTTGTTTAATCCCAGTGGTTCTATTTTGTTTATTTATCTCACAGCACATTCATCCTGGGGTTTTTATTCTCACCTCAGACAATAAATGTACCGGCTATAAGATATATTTTGACGTCCGGGTTTACGTCATCCCTATAATAAATCATATTAATCAGACGGGCCTGCGTCTGGTCTGTGCGCCAACGACCTTTCACGACAACTTCTGTTCTTTTGTAGAAATCCGTCAGCTCACAGTCAGTCCGTCAGAAAGACAGACAGACTGGCCTCCCTGTGTGAATTTAGCGTTGTCATCTTTGTCACTGCGATTTATTTTCTACCCGCTGATGGCGTGGTTGCTATGACGACAACCTTCTTGGGGCAAGGACTAGCTGGTACCCCAGGGACTCAGGGCAGGGAGGCTGTATACACCACAATCCTGATTGGACTTTATGAGGATGTTGCATCGAGGTTTTGCACTTTAATGCACATAACAATATAGAAATATGTATACTGTACAAGCAATATATGTCTTATACACACACACACACACACACACACACACACACACACACACACACACACATATATATATATATATATATATATATATATATATATATATATATAAAATAAACATAAACACATGTACATTCACTAATACGTGTTTATGAAGGGAAATCAAAAATTCCTTTTGATGAGTTAAAGTTACATCTCTTCATATCTCTTCATCAAGATTTTTATTCTAGGTTCTTAAATCTAGCATCATACAAACACCAGACACTTTTAAAAAAAAAAAAACATTTTCAAACCACAAGTTTGAAGCCATGTTCTTCTGTCTCAGCTGCTTGTTTCACCACGATTCGAGTCAACGATGTAACAGTATGTTTCCTGCCTGGTTCGGTTTTAAGCCCATCTCATGTGACCGAGACATCCACAGACTGGACATGTGGTCTCTAGTCACATGTCTGGTCACACCCGTGTAGATGTAGATGTAGATTTGAAGTGTGTGTAAACAACACCTATTCAAACACGCACACGGATTCAGACGCGTTTGTGCAGGCGAAGAAGGGAGTGCACCTCTGAGTGTTGAGCTGCTGTCACTGTCAGGTGTAACTGGGTCATGTCACGTCCCTGCTGTCTGTAATACAGTGAATACACGGGGGATTGTAGTCGTTTTTTTGAGGATAGTCAGCCAATTATTGTCCGGGATCTGGCCACAGTCAGAGCAGCTGAATGAAACATTGTTGCCTTTGGGACAATGGGCAGTGAAATCACTTTGCCTCAGTGGCTCGTGTAAGGATGAGCATTGTCTTATGGACACACACACACTCACACACACACACACACACACACACACACACACACACACACACACACACACACACACACACACACACACATACACTGTGTGTGTGTGTGTGTGTGTGTGTGTGTGTGTGTACTGTAAAATGCTCAGATGACTTTTAATGGCCACTAAATCTGAAACTTTGTGATTTTTAACTCAGAGAAGCCTTATTAATATCTATCTGAAGTAATATTTTGGTTCAGCTAATATCAAGTAAATTGTTTACATAGTCCATTTGACGTCACACAGTGTTGTCTCCTGAGGCTGCTGCAGAGTCTACCAGGAGTTATTAGTACCATATGGTCCCTTTTACTGCAAAGTGTATCTCTTTGTGACTGGACAAACAGCCTTTGGCAGGTGTTCTTGCAGCAAATAGACCTGATGAATTATTTACTCTCCAGGAAAAAATATTTAGGAGCAGTCATTTCAAGAGAAGGATGCAGAGGCTTGAAATAAACTTACAGTTTTAGTAATCGCTCTATCACTTTTCTTTAGAGTTAAATATCCTAGTATCTTGGGAATGTATGACTATGTAGATTGGGGTCACAGCTGTTTGTATCATGTATTGTTAATCACTGTTGACGTTAGCATCAGCTTCAATTTCTCTCCTCACTCCAGCCGCTGTGTGTCTTTAATAGTCTGTGCAGTGCGTTTGGCTGAAATGTTTTGTCTTCTTGGAAACCTTCACAGGACGTCATGCCTACCACCTTACATCGTTATAAAACATTACATCAGGCTACAGTCATTTCCATGCTCTATAATAAAAAGTAAATTGAGTTGTCTGAGCTTCCTGGAAGCTCTCCCTGATTATCTTCCTCACTGTAAATGGGGGACATCCGGCTCCAATGTAGAAATGAGAGTGGACAGGAAATGGATAGCGTGAGTGTTCACAGATTTACACCCAAACAATCACAAAAGACAAACATTCAGTTGCAATTTGGACACTGAACTTGACTTAGACCTTTACATGGACTTGTGTGATTTATTTTAACAAGTACAGACTCCAAAAAAAGTGGAAAAGTCATAGTTTGATAGTTCTCCTCCAACAGTAAACTGTAACACAGAAATCAGCAGTCCATTAATTTGTTCTCTGGCTAATCTATTCCCATGATGACTTCATTACTGGCAACCAAACTCTTTTCTATCTGTCTCTACCACACACACAGGTTTTCAGTAAAGACGTTGTTGGAGAAATACACAGCCGAACCCATCGATGATTCATCTGAGGAGTTCATCAATTTCGCTGCCATTCTTGAACACATCCTCAGTCATCGTTTCAAAGGTAATAACTTCTATAAGGAAATGTGTAGGGATTGGCTTCATCTTAAAGAAATTCCACTAACATCTCACATACAAAGAAGCTTCAAAATGCAGAAATTCTACCATCAGCATCAGTTGCTTTGGTTTTGTTTCTGTAGTCACTGAATGTAACTCTCTCTTATACACATGTGTATATGTATGTATGTGTGTGTGTGTGTGTGTGTGTGTGTGTGTGTGTGTGTGTGTATATATATATATAAAATGTTCATGTTGCATCTTCCTTTCAGGCTCTGGCAGCTGGTTCGATGGTCAGAGGAGTTACTGGGACTACATCCGTCTTGCCTGCGCTAAAGTCCCCAACAGCTGCATCAGCAGCATTGAGAGCATGGAAAACATCCGCACCTCAAGAGCAAAGGTAAATCCTGAATTATAATGATAATGTATTGATGTTAATATTCTAAATGATCACATTTGTGAAGACAATTAAAGAATCAACAAATTAACAAGAATTACTGAAAGTCATGCAGCAGGTTTATATGATTATGAAATGTGAAAGTTAAGACAAATCTAACATCTAACAGGAAAAAAAACCCTAATGTGGGACATCTGGATAACCAAATGATTATCTCGCACCATGTTGGTGTATTTGAGCTGTTCGCCAGCTCGATTCCCAACTGAGTCTAGTTTTACTTTCCCCCACTGTTCCCTTTGTTTCCTGTCTCTATCATTAAAGGCAAAATGCCTTTAATATATATATATATATATATATATATATATATATACACACACACACACACACACACACACACATATATATATATATATATATATATATATATATATATATATACACACACACACACACACACACACACATATATATATATATATATATATATATATACACACACACACACACACACACACACACACACACATATATATATATATATATATATACATAAACGTAATGCATTTCACTTTGATGAACTCTTCAGGGCCGAGCCTGGATAAGAGTAGCTCTGATGGAGAAGAGGCTGTCTGAATACATCGCTACTGCTCTGAGGGACAGCAGAACAACCAGGTCAGTGCTAACTTTACAGCTGTGTGACCTCAACGTTACGAGAACTATGTTCTCACCTGTTCTTGCCTGTTCGTGTGCTTCAGGAGGTTCTACGCAGAAGGAGCCATAATGTTGAGAGAAGAAGCCACAGTCCTTACGGGGATGCTCATAGGACTTGGAGCCATAGACTTTAGGTGACCTTTAACCTTTGACTTAATCTATATATGGTATACATATTTTGTTTTTTTTTTTTTTTTTTTTTTTAGCTTAAATCTGTGTTGTTTCTCTTCCACAGTTTCTGTCTGAAAGGGGAGGCGTTGGATGGAAAATGTGGCGCAGTGATCGATTACACGCCATACTTGAAGTTCACACAAAGGTAATATTCACCGAGGCTGTGGAGAAAAGCTTGGACATCAACTGGTGTCAGCTTTCTTCTAAACTGAGTGTCTCTGTTGTAGCTACGATTATATGAGTGACGATGACGATCAGCACAGTGTTGACAGCAGCACGAGCGATGACAGTGTCCCCGAACACCCCTACATCCCCCTGGTCACTGACGAGGAGAGCTGGAGCACAAAGTGTCGCAAGATGGAGCAAAGGTTCAAGATCGTCAACGCTCAGAAGGTGAGCAGCCATCTTTTTAGCCATTATTTCTTGGGCAAATTTTCCCTTTAATGATAGAAACAGTGTAGAGAGACAGGAAACAGGGAGGAGAATGGGGAAAAAACTCACAGTAAAGTTCAACTCGGTCGGGATTTGAACCAGCAAACAGCTGCACAGCATATACACACCAGCCTGGTGCACCGTGACCATTCAGCTATCCAGGTACCCATGAGGAGCCATCTTAAGTAAAATACCAGTTAAAGAACTAAAGATGTAGTAAGTTATAGCTTGTTTTCCTTCATCTGCAAAACAGAAGTTGGTGTCAACGAGGCAGCTGAGTGTGGATGTTTCTCTTCACTCAGTGTGGATGTGTTGTTGTCAGGGTTACCTGGAGGAGCTTGTGCGTCTGCGTGAGTCTCAGCTGAAGAACACGGAGACGGAGAACAAGAGGCTAAAAACCCGACTCGAGGAGCTGCAGAGTCAGAGCCAACAGGAAAAGAAGGAACTGGAGACCATTGTCCTGGAGCTTCAGGAGCAACTGTGAGTTCAACACACAGATTTTATTAGTTACAGTTCAAACGTTTTGAAGCATGGCTGTTCCAGACATGCAGATTTGACTTGTTCTTAGTAATGTCTCAAACATAAACAACACTGAGCTCTTGACCTCATATGATTCCCACGTGTTTGTCAGGACAAGCTTGATTCCGTGTGACTCCAATCACCTGGCCAAAAACCTTTCCATCCCTCTGGTCAACCAGTGGCCGACGCTGCAGCCGTACAACAGCCAAGAGGACGTCAAGCTGTTCCGCAGGTCGGACCGAGTGTCTGTCTCTTTAAAAGAAACAAAACATGCAACACAAGTAAAACAACATAGAAAACAACATAATTTATGTCTACACACCATATAATTACACATTTGACATACTTGCTTCATTGTCTTTGTATTGTATTTGCCTCAACACATATCAAGAGTGTGCCACTTCAATATATATTATATATATAAAGTCATAATCAATTAAATAAATTGGTTGTGATTTGGTTTATTTTAAAAATAGTAAGCCAATCTTAAAAAAGAAACTATTAACGTTATAATGAAAAGCAGGCACATCAGTGCATTCAGTACTGTATTTAGTTTTATTTTAAGTCCTTATTTGATATTATGGCTACATTTTAAGTGCCAATGAAAAGTATAATATAAAGACACACGTTAAAGAAGTAATTAGGAAACAAAAATACAATAATTAGAACTGACAGTGAATGGTCTTTTGTAGTTTTATGGTTTATGTAGTTACGTGGTTGCATTTAATTTTCTTTCATTGTAAATATATATACATATATGTCCATGATTATTCAAGAGGCAGACTTCAGCACACATAAAAACACATACCAAAAACAACAAATACTTACTTTCTTATTTTTCATTTACAATCAATAAAAACTGCCTGGACTCTACATTATTGTTAAGTCTATTGTGAACTCTGTTGACCTGTAGGAGGAGTTTCCCCAGCACAGAGCTGCTGTCAGTGGAGGTCAGCCTGGATTCAGACTCTCAGAGAGTTGATGGGAAACAGAACGGAGGAGCTTGGTGCACAGGTGACATATCACACTGTCACATTTTGACTGCACCACATCTTTTTTTGTGACTTAACTCTCACTGTAATTGACGTCCCTGTTGTTGTTTTGTTTGTCGCATCCCTTCAGAAAAGGACTACACCCCCTCCATGATGGGTCTGTGTGGCTCCTTGGCCTCCCTTCCGAGTTGCAAGTCTCTAAATAGCCTCAAGTCCAGCGAGTGCCTGGTAAACATCAGCACAGAGAACAGTCCTGCCCTCTCTCCCAGCTAGGGGACGCCAAAGAAACACTGCCAACCCCTTAACAGACTGAGACAATTCAAGATGAAAACAAAAAGACTGCTTTGGTGGGCGGACAACTGTGCTCTCTTTCGTGGATGTTATGTGAGTCTCTTTACCTTTACGCTCTAAGCCCAGCACTCTCTCAACTTACACCTTTTAAGTGTTTGTGAAAGAGAAGCCTCCCCGTCTGGGACTCGTCCAACAAAGATACAGGAATAGCTGCTGTACTGCCCGGTGGCCTCCTTCAGTCTCACTGTCTTTCATTGTCTTGACATGATTAAGCCTCCTGCAAACAACTGGTTCAAGTCTGACTCCTCTTTACATCATGACACTCGATTTTTGTGCAATTGCAGTAATGTATCTGTTCCGGTCTCGTTCATCAAAACTCACTGTAGGGTTGTTCTGTGCGTATCTGTCCACTTGTCTGTGTCTTATGAGTCTGTCTTATCTTATTCTGCCTGTTGCATAACACCGGCAGGATGGAGGATCTGTTAAAACATTTTAGGAAACAGAAAGAATGTTTTTTTTGCCATATTATATTACACTATACTATAAGAAGAAGATGGAAAGATAAACAAAAGGATTTAAGTGGTGTGTCAAAATTGTGGGTGAATGGTTTTTATGATGAAGATTATTTTAAGAATTAACAGATGCAGCTTTATGATAATAGGACAAAATGACAGTTTAGGCCATATCCAATCATACAGTAGGGTTAGATACGTTTTAGGTTGTGACACACATGACCTGTCAGGTTGTAAAGGTTTGCAGAGGCACTACAATGTGAGCATAACAAAAAAACAAAAAACAAACAGACATAATATCTATTGCATACAAATGCAAAGTGCATTGTGACTATGCAGAATGAATGTTTTCATTGTCTTTTTCTACAAACCTGGCTTGATAGAGTAGTTTGAGCAGCAGAGAAATAGTGAATGTGCGAATGTGTATCATTAGTTAATTTTTTTATTTTTTATTTTTTGTCTTACTTCTTTTCTCCCCTGTAACCTTTTCTTTTTTATATTATTATTATTATTATTTACTTTATGACATGACATACTTGTATGTTTTATCATTATGTAAATTGCAATCTCTTGCAGTGTTGTTGAGAGTTGGGAAATGTTGTGTTATTTAAAACTGCAATAAAACTGCCTTTTTTGAAACATTAAATACTGTGCATATGTCTTTTAGCTACGCTAGAAAAACAGTGTTAAAGGAGTTCACTGCTCGAACTTTTTTGTTTTTCTGTCCCTTGTTATTTCTCTGGCATTTGATTGATGATACATTGTTCTTGTATTTGTGTTCCCCAGAGGATATATCCTGATGACTTTGCTATCTAGTGAATGTTAGCATGCTAACACTTTTTTAATACGACAGACGGTGCAATAATCCTTATACCTGCGTGTCAACATGGTCATTACCCTAAAATGCAGTTTCACACAGTCCATAAAACAGCTGTAAACTCTTAAACTCATGTATCTATGTGTTGTCTCCACATTTCATCCAAAAAAATTTGTTTTCTGCAAATTGTGTCAACAAATGACATTCATTTTAAATGAATATCTGACATCAGAGCATTTTTAATTTGCTGTAAGAATTTACCCAAGAAATCCGACACACTCGCTTTCACTGTGGTTTGGTCACTTTTTGTCTTCATGTCTCCCCTATTGTTGCTCAGCTCTGTGAAGCGTGACATCGTCCCTCTCTAGGTTTAAAATAGCCTACGTGAGGTCATAGGTTAGGATCATTTGTTCATTAACGCAGACAAATACACAGAGCTGAACAAACAGCAGCTGAAGGTCCATTGGTAAATGTTAGAAATGCATTATGTAGGAGACACATTCCAGGTCGCGGTACTGTCCAATTAACTGCCCGGCTGTAAATGGGTGGATACCGAAGGGGTTTGTGAAAAGTCAGGTTTTGTTATCTTGTTTTGTCTTTGGCTGTTTTGTGAATGTGACATCAATTGTTGGGTGCAGTTGCAGTAGATAGATGAGCAGGCTGCTGGACACATAGTTCAGCACTTCACTCTCATGTGATAAAGCACTTTCACTCCCATCCCAGTGTGCCAGACACACGAGCATGTTATCTAAGCACGGGTTGAGGTCATGAGTGCACGTTTTGGGCTGGTTTGGTTTGGGTGAGGGGACACTGGGTGGGAGCCTTAGCGCAGGTCTCGGATCTGTTTGTAAAAGTTCATGTCATGTTATCTTTGCACCCTTCTCCTGTCCCACCATTGGCACTCCCTTTTACACAGAGTCTGGGCATTTATCTCCCACAATGCACACTGTCTCACACATGCATGCACACCACCCAAAACCACCTCACAGTCCACCCAGATGGTGCACACACACACACCCAGCTGGGGTGATTTAGTAGACGTCAGGACAGTGTGATGAGATAATTAGCCAGCAATTGAATGAATGAAACACAAGTCCACATCAATAGTTTTATATATTATGGCCCATTTACTACACATCACCTACACTTTATATCACACCTAACTACTTTAATCTCATTTCTTACTATGTACGTATTGAATTTCCACATATTTCATTTACAGTCATTAGATTTCATTGACCAATTAAACCATTGGCCAATATTGTCTCAGATCTATCAGTTTTGGCCAATTATGAGAGTTATGTTAATTAAGTTAAAGAAACTAACCCTTTTTTTTATTATTACTTTATAGTAATATATTATCTGCTTTTATGAATACATATCTTTCCTGACACTGTCATGTGTGAACCAAAAATGAGGTATTATTGAAAAAAACAAAACAACAACAACAACAAAAAAAAGCAATTTACGTTACATGAAGAAAATCAGCCAATTAACTGTTTGTCAGACTTTTTTCTCCATAACATCACCAGACCTGGTATGAAGCTGTATTAACTCCTGAAACTAACAAGTCTGCATTAATGGTTGTTCTGGTTATGAGGTGATGCAGTGCAGACTTTCTTAGACTTGCGTTGCATACAACAATTCTGTAACGCTGATAAAGAAAATGAATGTGGACTTGATGTAAACTACTCTAAACAAGTTGCAAGAACTACGAAGATACTTTTATGCTACACTGACATGAAAAATACTTCATGAAAATGTTCAAAATGTAAGTGAAATGTAACTAAGTGCAATGTTAAGGCTCTTTACTCGAGTATTTCCATCATATATTCATTTATAACACTACTCCATTACTACTTTCATTACTTTAGTACATTTAATTATCAATTACTTGTCATTCTTAACAGGCTTCTAGTCAGTGACTTGAACTTCTATCAAAGTCATTTTTTGGTCAAGTATCTGTACTTCTGCTATAATGATGCTTTCAGGTACTTTATACAACACTTACTTGAGGGAACTATTGTACTTTTTTTTACCACTGTGTTAATTTTGCAGCTTTAATAAACACGGAACTTTAACTCATCAAAATATAATAATAATAATAATAATAATAATAATAATAATAATGAAAAAAGTACATTAAACTAATACATTATTACATATTATCATATAACAAGATTTATAGTACATATAGTTTAGATCATACCACTAGCACCAGCTGCAACATTAGTGATGGTTGCACAAATAAATAAATAAATAAATAAAATATGACATTAGGTCATTCTCAGCTACTTTAAGTGCATCGAGTTTTGCATTTTATGCAAAGTTTATGAGCTGAAGACGTGTCTTTTTCTTAACTTTAACAAAGCAAATTAACAGTTCTTCGGGTTTCAACCATTAATTCAGTTTTAAAAACACATTGATTGATATATTAGTGTCAATAGCAGGTTGGGTAATGATTATAAATGTGATATTTTTTTCTCGGATATTGTTTTAAAGTGGTATTTCTACACAACATCGGTTAATGTGAGATATTCAGTTGGGGGCGGTGACAGAATCTTCATTGTCCGAGGTTTGACGGATTGATGGCGTATTGTCCAATAGGATTTAAGTCAGTGGCTCCACCGACCAATCAGAAGTGTGTATTTTCTGTGGCCCCGCCTCCTACATAATTAAATCCACACCAGCGTGGTCCTGCTGGTGGAAGTGTTTGGAGTTTGCTTTGGAACAAGGACGCTGAGGGCCGGGGAAACTGTAACCACCTCGCAGCCTTTGTGGGCCATCAAAACACGCTCCAGTGTCGAAGATTTACAATGAAATATGCGTCAAGTTTTGTCCAGAAGACGTTGGAGTTGACGTTAAAGTGACTTTTTTGAAACTGGAGCCGCTTCCTTGTTCGACAACCGGGTGAAATATCTCAACATCCTCACAAAGAAACTTTGCTTGCTAAGGCTGCTAACTCGCACACAACCTAGAGGAAAAAAAAAAAAAGTATGATCACCGTCGAAAACTTGACCACAAGCTGGTAGTCACGTATCATCTGTCGAGCTACGTGTCGATAGTTGATGTATTTACTCGTAAATGGTGTTTTATGTGAGTCGGGTCTGGGTTTTGTAACGGTTTTGAGTAGTCATCATCACCACCAGAGGAGGAAGAGTTGCAGCTGATAACTTGTCCAGCCGCTACCACTTTTTCCACAGAGCGCCCCCACCTCTCTCTCTCCATCCAGGCAGAGATAAACCACTACTGATCTTTCAGCTCGCAAGTCCCCAGGTCTGTTACTGGAGGAAAAAAAACAAAACAAAACGAAACAAAAACATGTCCGGCCGAAGTGGAGTTGGACAGACCCGGGGAGCAGCTCTGGGTCCACAACCCCTCAAGGCCACCATCCCCTACCAACTGGCCAGCAAACCTCGATCAAACCGGAGAGATGGAAAGTCAGGTATGAGCCTTACACCTGTCACACTGCATGGATCACACACTTAATGTCCCTAAAGTAAACATAAATGTCTAATATGGCGTCACACCAGCTAAATCCACCTCTAGTAAAATTAAAAAAACCTCTACTAATTCAAACAGATAATCAAGTAAAGTCCCATTGATTTGTAAACCAGTAGTTCAACATGTTGCGCTGACTTCCATGTTGCAAAATGAGGTTTTCAACCGACAGACATTAGTCAATCATTCATTCACTGTAACAGTGATGGTGCTGCTTTCAGTTTTAATTCAGCTGGTTGGATTAAAAATGTTCATATATCACATATCTGTCTGTCAAGCTGACATTGTAACTGGTTAAAAAAATCTAAAATGCATCATTAAATAATACAGTAATGCAGACTAGCACTTATTATAACATACTTTATAGATATAATTAGAACCATGTTAATGTATGAATGCATTGTTTAGTGTGTGAAATGCCAATAAATAGTAATAATAAATAAAAATGTCAACAAGAAGTTGGCTGCGTCAGTAATAAAACTCAAAAGAAATGTAGTTTCCATAAATATCAGATGTGTAAACAGGAAGTTCTCGTATTTGAGAAGGTTAGAACTGGCAAATGATGTGGCATGGTTTTTTTTTTTTTTTGCAACCTATTCTTTAAAAAACAGCTGCAAATGCAAATTTTCTGGTTATAAAATGTAAAATCAACATATCACTTTAGTTGTAGGTTTTCCTCTCTGGTGCCTTTAAGCTGTTTGTTTCCTGTAACTCCTACACTGCACTACCATACACTGATGTGACATATTGAAGAATATATTGCTTATTTTAGCACTTTTTGATATAGAAGTGTAAATGAGTCAAAACTCAACCTCTTCTTGAACTAATTGAAGAAAACCCAAGAAATTACAATATCAATTGTGCAATGACAAGTTGTCTCTGATACTACTGACAGCTGGAAAGACCAAATTTCCTCAGCTGAGCTCTGGTATAAGGCGGACAATGTCTCTCGACGCCATCATCGGGCCGTACCTGCAGGGACACTGGCCTAAAGAACCAGAGGGCCAGAGCAGCCTCTCTCGCAAGGACAAATCTACTCAGGTTAGCTCCTGATGAAAAGTGTATCCAAGTGTCAACGTGTTGATGGTGATACTTTTGAGTCAAAGTTGTTTTTATCACAAAAGAAATCATCTGCACTTATGATGTTGCTTTACTACTGATGATAGTAGTAGTTTTTTTTTTTAATAATTAGTATGGAGTGCAAAGAAATGGATATATGTGTATATGTGTGTGTTTGGGGGAGGGGGGGGTGTAAATAGAGTCAAGTCAGATGATTAGCAAAGATAAGCAAAATTGCTGTGACACAGAGGGTGGGAGTGTCCAGTGCCTGCGTAGCTATTACAAAGTAAGAACCACAGCCATGAGAACAGTCCCTGAAGTCAGCTGACGAGGCCGTTTTGGCTGCACCCATCCTCTCTGCTCAGTGTGCAGGCAGTCGCCACTGCTCTTTGGTTGCCCACATCCTCCCCCCCCTCCCTCCTGCTTCTTTGTTTTTCAGTTTCTCCTGCTGTTTTTGCTCTTCTACAAGTGCGAAGAGAGTCTGTGGGTGTGGATGGTGTGATGTGGCTGCAGATCAGCCTTTGAGCATGAAAAGCTTATCTGTGCTTAGTGTGAAACTATTGGTAAAGAGAACGTTTGAAGTCATTGTAATAAATGTGACTACAGTGTCACAGTTTCCCGTCTCCATTTTTATTATGGTCGTAATACGGCTGCAGGGCAAAGCTTATACACTTATAAGCCACATGCTATAGTATTTTGAGGGGTATTAATTCTTACGGCAGCTGACCCGAGTTTTTTTTTTTTTTTTTCTTTTTTCCCTTCCTCAGACTCCAGACTCGTGGACAGATTCCTTCCAGAACCGTAGAGGAAGCAGCAGCAGCCACAAACGCTCGGCATCGTGGGGCAGCACCGAGCACCTGCGAGAGGTCAGTATCTGCCTTTATTGCTCAACGTGTCTGTGTGTAACCTTCAGGTTTGGTAAACAGGGTATTTTTTGTATTAAAAGCAAGGAGTTGACTCAATTGTTTCTGACAGAATTGAGCAACAGGAGATCAAATGACCTCATCTCAAAAAGAAACTTCCTTTTTTTTTTTTTTTTTTTTTAAAGCCTCCATCAGGTCTCAGATCATTGTCACATCTATTATCTGAACATCACGTAATCGTGCATTGTGCATTTGTGTGTGTGAGTTTATTGACTGGTAATAACCTTCTGCTCGTTGCAGATCGCTAAACTAAAACAACAGCTGCAGCAGCGCAACAAACCTACAGTCTCAGGGGGACATGATAAAGACTGCCAGCGAGGCTACTCTCAGAGGAGCTGTAGCCTAGGATCTTCACAGGTACCATAACATCATCACCAGCGGCACATGTAAACACAACATACCTCATACATACATGTGTGTGTCTCATCTCTCTCTCTCTCTCTCTCTCTCTTTTTTTTTTTTTTTCTAAAATGTTGAGACAAGTCTCAGTGATTTACAGTCATCGAAAAGTGAATAAGTGAGTTAGCGCAGCTCAATGCAGGAAGTGAACGAAATAAAAAAACTGAAGCAACAGGAAGGCCACTACATGACGCCGCTTCTGCTTTTTACAGCAAAATACACACTTCTTCTTTTCCAGCACAGCTGGTCTGAAGTGTATTATTGGCATGTTGCCACATTGACTGACTGGGCTGAGGTGGTTTCAGACCAAGGTGTGGTTACAAGAAAAGCCAGAAAGAGGTTACGATGCAGTTCGCACCTTCAGTGCGAGTGAAAGATTATAGTTGATACATACACGTTTTGTGTACGTGTCAACCACTGAATTCATTTAAAATTATGTGGGTTTTTTTTTTTTGGCTTTTTAAAGGAAAACCTTCATGATTTGATTGAGTGTTCATGTAGCACTTTTCAAACAATTACTGTAGGTCAGTGTTTCACTTTATGAGTAAACAAGAATAACTGTAAAACTGGGGGAAGGGGGGGAAAGAAATGTTTGTGGTATGTTTCTCCTCATTAGCAACACAGCCTAAATTCCATTTAACTTGTTTGTGTGTCCACAGACTCAGCCAATTCCCATCCCTCTCACTCCCTTGTCTACACTGGTCCCTCGACTGCGCTGCAGCGTGGAGGGCCTGAACCAGGAGCTGGAAGGCATGTTCATCTGCCAGCCGCCGCACACTCAGCACAGGGTAATTTGGCCACTCATGGAGTACATATGGGAAAGCTTTTTTTTTTTTTTTTTCCCCCAAAGACTCCTAAACTCCTATTTAGCATAAAATAGATAGAATTGACTAAACGCTGTCGTTTGCTGCTCCTCAGCTCCTCGAGGTTCCAGACGGTCACCGGGCTCCGGTTCCTCCTCAGAGCTGCAGCTCTGGTTCTCAGAGTGACCCCACCACCACGCCCTTGTCCTCATCCTCCACCTCCTCCTCACCCTGCACTTCCCCCAACAACATCTCCAACTCCCTGCCCAACTCTGAAGACACTCCTCTGGAGCCGCACCAAGGTTAGTTAGTTAATAACTAAGTTGATCACTGATGTTACCAGTTTCTCTTTGTCTTGCAAGCAAAAACATCATCAAAACAAAATGGACATAATGAGAATGATAATGGTGAATGAATAGAAAGGGATCTAGACATAAAATATCGTGTCAGTGGAAATTTAACCAAAGCCAAATGTCAGTATGTTACTTGAAAAAAAATAACCATAAACAACTTTACTCGTAGTTTGTTTTGAAATTGTAGAGAAGATGAAAGTCGGCTGCTGTTTATACACCTGCTGCTGCAGCAGCTCAAGACTCGACCTAAAATCACAAACCACCCAGACACAAACTAAAATCAGAAAACCACTGTCTGTTCACACATGTCCAAAGATAGGTGCAGATTATTCAACACGGACGCTTCAGGAACAAGCTCGACGTTATAATACTGAGCCAAATAAAAGGTCATCAAATCACCAATGGCTGTTTACAGCGGTGGTCCAACGGGCTGTGGCAGCTCTAGATTGATGTTTATGAAAAAAGCCTCAGCTTTATAGCGCTACCTTAAATATTCAGGCCCAGGTTTATTTGTCTTCTGTCAGTTTAGTGTCTTTAGTTTAGAGTCTAATGGGCTTAAACACACATTACCTTGATAAAACTCAAGACTAATCAGATCCATGAGTAGCAGAATAA
Organism: Polydactylus sextarius; assembly: GCA_016801845.1. Lineage (NCBI taxonomy): Eukaryota > Metazoa > Chordata > Actinopteri > Polynemidae > Polydactylus > Polydactylus sextarius. The sequence continues at coordinate 8,317,564 of CM028920.1, read as the reverse complement.
CACATACCATAACTGTTAATTATTAAAAGAGATGTTGCATGAGATGGTGTTTATAGAATATCCATGTTTACTTTGCATATTAGTTTAACGATGACAGCTGCTTTTCAGTTTCTGTTGTTTTTATCTTCCTTTTGTCCTGTTTTGTTTTAACTATATTTTCATTGATTTTTAAGTTACATCCACAAATTACATCCTGTATTATGTCCTCTAGACATACAAACACTACCATAATTCTGTACAGGGGAAGATGCACATGAAGATGAAACAATCATAACAAATCAAAAATCTAGGGTTTTTTTTTTCTTTTTTTTCCCCAGTTCTGTCTCCTTGTGTTCATTCCCTTCTTACAGGGAAGTCCCTGTAAGAAGAATCCCATTAATGGAATAATAATAATACATGTAAACAAAAGAACTGTAGCACAGTAGTTAATAGGATATAATACTATTTTTTATATATATAGGGTGTGTATTTGTATTGTGTAACTAAACAGTTAATCACAAGCAATATGTAGCTCATGTTAATGGTAACCTTACTAGATGTAACAGTCTAGTAAGTAAAAATGCTTGAAAAAGTTGAACAAAACTGATATTATCTTTAAATACTAGTGACTAGTGAGTAACTAAAACATTTCCCTCTGTTGTTTTCAGGTTTAATAGACAGTACAGAGATGTGCCTTCTGGCTCCATTCTCCTCTCAGAACGAGGCTGACCTCCCTCTGCCTCTGCTCATCTCCTCCTCGCCGGGGCCAAACAAAAGCTGCTGCTTCCAGAGAGAACCTCCCGAAGGCTGCGAAAAAGTCAGAGTCTGGGAGGAAACCAGGTATGTTTTGTGTCAAAGACTGCAGTGGTTATTGTGACTTCAGCGAACCAGTTGAATTGAACAGACATATATGACGTGAGGAGGCCCTCTGGTGGAGGTTATTGACATGTTCGTTTTTCAGCATGTAGACACCAGTCTGCCACAGCAAGTGATTCAAGTTGGGTATTTTTATAGGTTTAAACTGCAAAACAATCCAACCTGTTATTATCTTACACTTGTAGGTTAAAGGTTTGCTCATCAAGCGTCTAAATGTCACAAAACTTCAATGGCAGACCACGAGCGCGCGCGTGTGTGTGTATTTGTGTGTGTATCTATCTACATACATACATACATACACATATATATATATATATAGACACACACACTTATTTTACTTCTTAATGTGACTTGATGCTTCAAGGATTGAGACGAGCTTGCACAAGCAGACGCTCATGAAACAAGCAACAACAAAAAAAGTCATTGCAGACTCTCAACTTCCCCTCTTCTCTGAACACGAACCACTGCCATCAGGAAGAAGTGTCAGGGTGCGAAAGTGCAAATCGAACCGTTTGAAGCTGTTGTTTGTTTCATCCTCCATCAAACTGCTGAGCTTAGTGCAATTGTGTCACATATGTCCAAGTTTCTTCTCGAACTGGCGTGTTAACACTTGTTAACCAACTCTGGGGTTAATTAACATAATGAGTGACTGCTGACAATATTTTAGTCTAATGTCACCTCTCCTCTCATTCTGTAGCACTCCGCGCCAGTTGAAGCCAACCCTCATCTCATCCTGCCCCGACCCAAACAAGGTCAACTTCACCCCTCACGGTGGCTCGGCTTTCTGCCCCGTCAGCCTCCTGAAGCCCCTGCTCCCCTCCATGGACCTGTTGTTCCGCAGCCTCACTGTCTCCCCAGCAGGCAGTTGCTCGAGTCAGGGAACATCCCCTTCAGATCCTCCTGCCGTTTCCACTGCCGCTGTCACCACTGCAGCTGCCGTCATGGGAGAAAGCTCCGGGGAGGGTCTCGCTTTCTGATCACAGCTGCAGAGCTTTTCCTATGGAGATGATTGTGCTGATTACAAATCTTTCAGTGTTCTGGGACAGAATTTTATTTTTGTTGCTGTTGCTTTATTTTAGGAAAGGCCCGAATCCTTATTTTTTTACAGAGGAGGGGAAAAAAAATAGAATTAATATTATTCTCATACATAATCCAAAGCATATGCTGCTTTATAAGTTACTAGTTTTGGGTTTAGGTCTGAATTAAGACCTTTTTATGGTTGTGTCATTTCATTATCCAAAGATTTATTTTGGCCAAACATGAGTGTGTGAGACTGGGTGGTCTGATGCGTCTGACCCGTCACTCGGTGCAGTTAAACTCCTCCAAAAGAAGCCATGACAAACTTCTTATTTGCTACTGTTTGCAGTACAATATGTCATCTCAATCCAAAATATAAGGAGTCAAGATCAAATATTTTTTTTTTTTTTTATAAATATTCAAAGATATTTATCGAAATTTCTTTTTACCTAACTCAACCCGACGCCAGTTGGTAGTGTACAAAGCATGACAAATCAGTTGGGTACTTTTTTTTTCTGTTATTTACCTGATTTAAAATAAACAAACAAAACAAAAAATTAAAAAGATGATAAAATGAAATCACATTTTGATTATCGTAGACAGAAGGGAATTATTCCAGTTGTTGCTCTCTGGGTAGCATCGCTACCTTAAAGGCTTCAGCTTATTCATTCCTGCTGTAAAAGTTGTATAGACGTTATTTGTTCTTGTCGCCATCTTGTTTACTTGCAAAAGTAACTTGTGCACGTATTAATGGACAAAAAAAAAAAAAAGAAACGACAAACAAACAAAAACAACCTGTTATTCTTTGATGTTCTAGATATGTGCTTAAAGTTACGTTTTATAGATTTTTGAGGTTTTGCAGCCTAGTTGACTACCTAACCAGTTTTAGTGGTGTAGATTCGTCATCTTAAATGTTTGTTTTTTCTCTGAAGATGTTCTCTTTCTTCTCCCAAGCTGACAAAGTTGATGTTGAGATTTTTTTTTCTTCTGGTAGACATGTTTGCACAAATTGAACTGCTACGTTTGAGTTGCAATTCTTACTTTTTTTATATATATATATATATATATATTCACTTTTTGTACTTCATTGTAAATTTAAAAGTAGTAATGTGTATTTTCTACATCTTTGTTTTGTTTTTGTTTTTTTCCTAATTACCTGCAACATAAGCTAAAAAAAAAACAAAACAACAAAAAAACAAAACAACAACAACAAGTTACATTTAGTTTTGTTCTGTCAGTATAATTGAGGCAGGTCTTACATGAGATGTTGTATCAGGTGGAGTTTTATGCACTTCCAGGAGATGATTTTAATGTGTTGGAGCGTACATTAGTCCTGGGTTTATTGTTTCTGACAGAAGTTGTGTGCATGCGCGTGTGTAGTTTATACACACATGAATGGAAAATCTTGTTTTGTCTTGTTGTTTTTTCAACTAACTTCTAGTTAGCGTTTAAAACATCCTCTATTTCCAAATATGCCTCAATGTGGACGTTTGATGAGTTTGGTGCGGATGCTGGGGGGCGAGGTGTTATCTCAGGTTCTGTGTTCTGTCCACAAACGTATGATCGATGACATGTTGTCTTTGTGTTGATTAAAATAGTCTTTAAATCATAACTCGACGTGCTCTTGGTCTGATGTCTGTTTTGATTTGGGTCATTGTGAAATCATGAAACGGGAACGGATTAAAAAAAAAAAAAAAACAACATATAGACTTAATATGCAGCATGTGCAGTTTGTGCAACATTGCCTCCCCGACATGGTAACACAGTGGGTGTGCAACTTAGTGTTGTTAAACCACAACCTTTAAGACTAAACTGTTTTGTTGGTTTCGTCTTGCGCTTTTTGAGTCATCTTGTCTCATCGGATTTCTCTAATCTTCCTTGATTAAAGTGGAAAAAGTTGAAATTGAGATTAACACGTTGGAGCTTAATGTCTGGTGAATGGTTCACTATTTTCTTTTTGATTATGAAAATATCAGATGTAATATTCTCACTTCTCATATGTTTTTTAAGTAACTGAAGGAATTTTAGATCTTTTCATGCAGGAGAAATGAAGCCTGAGTGCATATTTTGCTGCAAACAATGATGTAATATAGAGAGCTACTTATATAAGTTGTAGGTTTGTACTTTCATCTTGAGGTTTTAATGGATCTACATTGTCTGTTTGTGTAATTCTGTAAAGGGTTTTTAGTTTCAATGAGGAGGCACCTGCTGCCACAGATGCACGTGGCTCCAGTCCAGCTGAGTACAGATGTGCAGCTGTTGTGTCGTTTCATTGTGGGATTGGCTGGCAGTAGAGGAGGTGGTGAACACTTCACTGTACGTTCAGGCCTGCAGGAAACCGTGAAATTCTCCTCCTCCTCGACGGCAGCAGAAGACACCCACTCAGATATATTTTTCAGCCCTGCAGATATTGTTTTTTACGGACCGTGTTAACGGGAGGATCGTCCACCATGTCCATTTTGAAGATGGTCGGTAAACAGCTGAAGAGCCATCCGGCTGTAAGTCCTGAACCTTGTGTGTTTCACTTGTGGTAATTTCATAAACGACCCGGTGACATTGAAATGTGCCGGTTGGACACGACGCGGCGTGTGTGCGCGTTAAGGCGCGGTCCCGCTACACGAGATCTCGCCTTTTTAATGATCTATTTCTCTATTTCTCATCAACGCGTTGTAATGACATTTAGAAGGACTAAAAAAAAATCACGATCTTTAATTATTCTCGCAGCGATCAGGATCATAAATAAATACAAATCGACTCTCATATCATCTGATGGCAAATTCCTGGACAGATGAAGCCGCAGTCACTATAGCATTATTTATTCTCATACATATATATTCCTGTTACTATCCGTCCTCTTATGACGACATAAGATTTAATTGCTCTGCCACCTTCATAATTGTAATGACAATGTAATAATAATAACATCCCACCTTCTCTGATAAGACAAAACACATTGAACCCTGTTTAAATCGACTTGTTATTATGATGATAATAATAATCTGAAGGGAGGATATGGAGGCAAAACACGCGTCACCCTTTGCACCGTGTTCACAGCCATGTATGTGGGTCGCCGCCGCACGTACAGAGCTATATGGTCTCTATACTGGAGTGACTCATGAGCAGGGAAATGCACGCAGAGTCCACTGTTTATCACACGGTGACAGGCTGAAACTGTTATTAATAGATCACTGAGTGTAAATGCTTTTTGTCCTGTCTTGTTCTTTGGGTGAATACATGATATTCATGTGTAGAGTCCAATGATAGGGTGTTGTTGTTATGACTCCTGGGTGGTTAAATTAAATCACATGCTATTTCTAAATATACAGTAGCTATATCCAATTATAGGTGTATCATGTATGCTTTGTTGGGTGTATAAAAATGCCAAGGAGACAGAGAGTTGATTGTGATTTTCTTGTTGATGATGGTTTGCAGAAATGATCTAAATGACTTTGAGAGTAGGGTCGGCATTAAAGCAAAGATGGCAGCAGCTTTAGTGGTAAAGGCTGAGAGTGGCTCAGATTACACTGGGAACAGAGAGCATGGTGACATTGTTAGAAACTGTAGACAGTGGACAGTAATGCTTGTGTATTAGAGTCATATGTAAAAAAGAAACATGTAATAAAATAAAGGTTTATGATCTCAGGAGTCAAGACAGGACACTTTTTTTGCGCATAAAATGATTCAAATAAAAGGTTAAACTGGTTAGAGCTGTTAAGATGTCAAGAAGAAAACCTGTGAACATCAGCAGCTGTTTATTGTCTTCACATAAACAATATCAGTGGTTTTATGCTTCCTCCACCAGCTGATCCCCCTCTTCGTCTTCATCGGTGGCGGGGTGACCATGAGCATGACCTACTTGTGTCGGCTGGCTCTGAAAAACCCTGATGTCTCGTAAGTTACCGGTGTTGCACATTCACATTGCGAATCTAACTCGTTGTTTTACAAAGCACCGAAAACCTGAATGAAGACTGATCATATTAAAGAACTGTCTTGTTTTCTCATTTCCAGATGGGACCGTAAGAACAACCCCGAGCCCTGGAACCAGCTGGCTCCCAACCAGCAGTACAAAGTAACACTTTAACACTTCTTTATACCTTTTTTAAAAACATGTTGATGACTGTGTCTTGTTTTCATATATCTTTGTGTGGCCGCCTGGTTATATTTACAACACTACAGCTTATTTCCCTCTATGAAGGACAAACCATATATTTTCTGTTATCTTGCCTCAAAGTCCACGTTCCTTTCCTGGCACTGATTGTGTACATTTGTGTATGTGTGTGTGTTTCTAGCTTTTCACAGTTAACATGGACTACTCCAAGCTGAAGAAGGACAGGCCTGATTTCTAAGTCACTGCGTCGTTGTTGCGCCTCTGTTTCTGACGTCATCGTCAGCGTGAAGAGCCTTTGCACATTTTTTGCCAAACACGAAATCAACCCGTGACACTGAATGTCAGTTCTAACACATTCAGTTGAATTCATTTCCGATGTAAATGGGAGGAAGGAAGGGATCATTCACTTTATTGATGACTTATGAGTAAAACAGGCAACCACCTGTTTTACTAATTTATGAATTTATTTTTGACTTTGTTGTAAATCAATAAAAATATTTAAACCCAAACCTCTCGCTTGCATTTGTAGTTTTTTGAGTCCATGTGCAGTACTTTGTACTATTTCATAAACAATACCAACCTGAGCTACTATCTTTTTCCATTTCATTTGAAGTTATATTGTCGCTATCTGTACAGATAAGTGGTAATTAAAAAAAATGTGTCATAGGGTTTTTTATAAAACATAAAATATCTATTTTGTTTCAGGAGCACAGATTGTCTTTCAGTGGTTAAAACACACACACACACACACACACACACAAAGATGTTTAACTTTTGCTGCTAGAAAAGCTCTGGGAACATGAAGACACAAAACAGAAGAGCTCTTTAAGAAACAAGTGAGTGGTGAAAGTTTGTAAATTAGTAACTCGGGGTGGAGCAGGAAGTGGTAAACTTAAAGAGAAAACTGAAAATGTGTGTAAAACTGTGTCTGAGCCAATAAGCACTCAGTTCAATTCAGTTCAATTCAGTTCAATTCAGTTCAATTCAGTACTTATTTTTCTCAGTGCGAGACTTTACACTGTACATTGGTTAAAGGAAGAAGCTGCAGCATTACATTGCATATAGCATATTTCATATTTAGGAAAGAGATTAAAAAGCTGAAATATCCTCCTCCTTGCCTTGTAAACCGACCTTTGAAGATAAAAACATTAGGTTTATTTATTTCACATTAATGTTTTTACAACTGGTTTCCTCAGTTTTTAATTTTCAGTAGTTGTACTTCCTCGTATTGGCAGCAGATGGTACTGTTACATTAACAAACACAGAGGTCCAGTTTGCTTCCTAGGCACCACGAGAAAATGTGTTAATTTAATTTTTCATCATCCAGCAGATGATGCAAGAGTTCAGTAAACGGTGAAAAAAAAAGATGACTACAGGCAGTGTGATTTTGTCAACACCGCAGTTAATAAAAACAGGATGTGTGTGTGTGTGTGTGTGAGATGAAGCAGGTGGGTGCATGTGCATGAGAGGGGAGGGGTGGGCCGGGGTGGGGTGGGGTGAGGGGTGGGTGGGGGGTGAAAGAGAGAGAATGCAGACACAGCAAAAGTGAGTGTTAAAAATCTCCAGATCTGAGAAAGCCACCCAGTGTGTGTGTGTATGTGTGTGTGCGTGTGTGTGTGTGTGTGTGTGTGTGTGTGTGTGTGTGCTGTGAGCTGAGGCTGCAGCACACAGACAGACAGTTTCCTGATGGTTTAACTTGATGGTCTCGGTGTTTTTTAACGTGGATGGAGCTATTCAGCACCGACATCCTGAACTGACTTGGCCTGGTTGATTGAACTTCACGTGAGAGTGGATGGATCTTCTGACAGGATTTTATACAACATGGAGCTGCTCATCTGTCACTGCTTTCTAGGGATCCTTCTGAAAACAACCTTTTGCTTGGTGAGTAAAATGACCAATACCAAATTTAAAAATGAACAGTTAATTAAAAAGTGTATTTACTCACTCACACTGAGAGACACTGACTGTTAATTTGTCATTTTATGTGACACTTGTAATTATTGCATAGGATAATTTTTAATTGTCTGAGTTATAAATCATAAAGCAATGTGTTTTCAGAATTTCATCTAACAGTATGTGTTTAGTCAGGTTGCCTAGGAGACATTTTTTTATACCTGTATGTCAAGTTTTGTGAGTATTTTACATCTTGGTGCTACTAATGTCATGTTTCACATATATTTAATATAAAATATACTTAGGTAAGTTATTGTGGAAACTGAGCCTCCCCTGACATGAATGTTTCATTTTCCTCATGGTTTTCTGCCTAGTTTGTTCTCGGGCAACATCATCATGGTGATTACACCTTCGACAAAAGAGAACTCAACAAAGACCAAGTGTCTTCTTCACAGAAGAACTGGAGTTTGATTCAAAATATGAAACTACCCCCCAGTCCCTTCACCCCACATTCAAAGCAGGGTCTTTGGGAAGTACTTGGAGGGAACTCCCAGTCACACTCCAACCCGTCCCTAAAGATCAAGCTTCAACCCTTCACTAAAGTTCATGGAAAGTTCTCCAGGACGTTCAGTTGGGGAGAGTTTCACTCAAACATCAAGACAGTTAAGCTGAATTTGCTGATAACGGGTAAGATTGTGAATCATGGGAACGGCTCTTTTGGAGTCTATTTCCGTCACAACTCCACGGGCGAGGGTAACATCTCCGTCAGCCTCGTCCCACCAATGAAAGAGGTGGAGTTTGATTTGGAGCGTCAAAGCGTGGTCAACCCTAAGGACTCAAAGACATTCAACTGCAGGGTGGACTATGAGAAAACGGTACGTAGCAAGAAGGTGATGCTGTGTAACTACGATCCATCCAAGAAATGCCCTCGGGAGCAGACCCAGAGCCACGTAGCCTGGATGTGCTCCAGACCTTTCCAGGTCATCTGCATCTACGTGTCTTTCTATAGCATAGACTACAGGCTGGTTCAGAAAGTCTGTCCTGACTACAGTTACCAGGAGCTAGGATCCTTCCTGCCCACAGGTTGAGCCAATGTTTGTTTGGAAAATGTTTTGGTAAAAGAGAAATTAAGTTTGAGCAGCTATGATGCAGTCTGAGAGACTGTTTTGGACATTTTTGAAATGACGCTTTAATGTAGCATTTCTCTAGAAAATAACTATTTCCTGCATCTTATGTTTTACCAAATACTGTTAAATAAATGTTTTAGGTGGAATATATTGCTTGCTGTAGACTACAACAGTTGTATTATCTTGTGTTTTTATGAAATGTATATTATTAGTGCTGCAGCTAAGGATTATTTTGATTGTAGAGCTTTAACAATTAGTCAAGTCATTGACTTAGTCGTCAAATAATTATTCAAGTGAAAAATGTCAAGTATTCTCTGGTTCCAGCTTCTCAAATAAACAACTTTACTGTTACTAATCTTTGGGTTTTGACTTGTGAATGAACAGAACAAGAAATTTGAAAACATCCAGGACTGTTGGAGTAATCAATAATGAAAATAATCGTCCAGTCAACTGATGTGATTATTGTTTTCTTTTAAATGAATGGATTAACCATTTAGTGTTATAATATAACAGGAAGTTGTGAAAAGCTTAATAAAACTTCAACATCCTTTGTTTTGTCCAATCAACTAAAAAATTCCAACGATGTTTTGTTAAAACAGTTGGGCGACAAATAAAACCTGCAAATATTAAGTTCAGTTTATTATTTTCTCTTCTTTTTACTGACTGATGGGAATTATTAATCAGTCAGAGCAATTAGTATTAATAATCATCAATAACTGTGCTGAAACTAAAACCATAAAGCATTTTTGTTTAAAACACATTACACACAGTAGTAGCTTGTTATCACCCTGGGATGTCATTTAAATGCTTGATTTTATTGAGTCATAGATTTGTGCTATTTACCAGTTACAGTGATGAGTAACATGCATTTATAACATATAACACTTTGTATTGACTATTATACTTTTGTTATATGTCATCCACAAAAACCAACAGGTTCACTACTTAAATGATGTGAAGCTGCAATGATCGTTTGAAGGAAAGTTGACGTAAGATGTTTACTTCAGTCCTTTAGGCTATAAATAACAAAAAAAATGCACAGGGCTAAAATATTAACCCCATTAAAGACGTGATATTTGAGCTGGCAGCAAAAGTATATTGTTTATTTCACTTACTTTTCCAAGTGATCGACGATGATACCCATGTACTCACCAGTGGTGTATCTGATGTTACCGATGCTGCTCTCACCTTTCTGTGCTAGAAAAACAGTCATGTGAGCAAGACGCAGTGCACGCTAGAACTCAGCATCCTGCTGGAAACGCAGGTGCAACTTACTGAAGAAATCTTGGCTTCTCTAAGACACTGTTACAAGATGGCGCTCATCGTGTCCATCTTTCCACTTAACTTTTTGACTGTTATGAGTAGAAGGGGATGGAGTCAGTGGGTGGACAGTGAGATACATTTTACGTCACTAACAACCATTATCTAACAGACATTTCTAAAAGAGGATTTTTTATGAAAAGGGGATGTTCAAAATTTCTAGCACTTTTCGCATGTTCCTGAATGTGGGTGGACGACCGTTCATCAACAAAGACGAGGTAAAAACAGTGTGTGTGTGTTTGTGTGTGTGCACGCTAGAACTCTGCCTTAAAGAAGGGTTCGTTAAAAACGAAACACATCAACATAAACGTATCTTACGACACCATTAGAGTGCTGTGTAATGATCTTGGTCCTACAGGACAGAAATGTGGATCAATGTCTCGATGGGGCTGCTGATAGGTGCTGTGTGTGTTTAGAGTTGAACGTTTCAAATGACCCAGAGCTCGGCAGAGGTGTTGTAACATGCCGGAGATTCGGAGATTTTTCTTTTCTTTCTGTTGTCAGTTGTAGCTCGGTATCACTGTGACCTTCCCTCCTGGGTGAACAAACGTTAAATGAACCAGACGCACACTGCTAACTCACTTATGTAGGTGACAGAGGTGATGCCGAGAGCACATGGTTGATGATACCGTTTGACAAATGTTAACACACTTCAGTGATCACGATCATTACAGCTCTGGTTGTTTGGACACCAAACCTACAAGCACAGAGCTCTTGTTTAACAGCTACAACTGCATTACACATTAGCCAAAGACCTGAGCTGAAACTACTTATCTGATTCACTGCGTAGGCTGCTTCTATTAAATCAGTGACAGCCTCTCGGTGGAGTGGACCGTCTGCCTGTCAGCCCTTTTTAATAGTGATCATCCTCCACCTTGAGGCTTCAGCAAGGATCAATAAATAGAGTTTTTTTGTTATAGGATATTTTCATGCCAACATTTTTTTTTTTTTAATCTAAAACCTTCATTTTTAAATTATTTCATTACAACCCACAATCTGGTTTGTATTGCACATTTCCTCACATTGGGTGTTTTTTTGGTCTCTTATCGTTAAACTGTCATGTTTCATAATGCTCAAAACAAGTTCACCTCCTACATGAGAAAGATGTTTATTAAAACTTATTAATCAAATAAAGAGAGGTTTAAATGTTTCACAACCTTTATAACTGCAGAAAAACACAACTTTTAAGTGGTTTCAGAGCATTAAACCCTGCTACATCTGTTAGAGAAGGTGAAGGACCTGAAAGCTTCAAACCGAACCCTCTCCAGTCTCCTCTCACACCGTCTGTGCCTGAGTAATCAGCTTGATATCGAGTCACACATGTACTTATCCTCCTGTGGCCTTGACGTCCCGTCACCCCTCAGATTTTTCAAAGAGGCACTAGAAGTCACCGCCACACAACCAACTGACCTCTGGTTTTGTTCCAAGACCATTTTAAACAAAACTTAAGAAAACTTAGTTAATAGTGAAAACTGCTCTACTCAAACTAATGATATTCAAATGAACAGACTCAGACCGTCTCCTTTTGTATCGTTAAGACTCATCTGTCCATCATAGCAACCTGCTGATGCAACCGCAAAAAAAAACCAAAAACTTACCACTAAGGGGAAATACCAGGAACGGTGTTATAATAGTTATTGATATTTCTAAAAAAAAAAAAACATAAAAATAGAGAAATGGACAGATGGACTGTTCATACATGAGAGGCAGAAACTGCTGCTCTGACTGTTAGTGAGTCTGAATTCAGATACTTCCATGTGTATACTATGTACACTATTTACCTACTTCTGTAGTAATTTTCAACAGGGTAGTGTTGTTCTCAAATTGTTGTGCAATTACTGGAGATGATGATCATGTCTTCTTCTTCTTCTCCCTTTTAATGGTGAATTAACACTGGACAGAACTTTAACTACCGATTTGAAATTGAAGTCTTATTGAGGTCCCATGAAGAGCCAAGATGGTGTGTCCAAGTGTCCATCGTTCCACACTCAACTTTCTGACGGTTATGAGCACACGGCAACAGTACGCTGCATTCTGCCATACTGGTCAGTCTGAACACACTTAAAGTTGACAGAGAATGTTTTAACAGGGTTTTGATCCTTGTTCTGTCATGTGACATATACAGATCACACATCATCAAGGGGCAGTGAGATACATTTTCCGCCACAAACAACCGTTTTTGAAATTGACCCATTTTCTAGCGCACATTTCTAAAAGAGGAATTTTAATGAAAAGGAGATATTCAGAATTTCTAGCACTTTTCGCACTTTTTCCTGAATGCGGGTGGACGACTGTTTTTCAACAGATGAGGTAAAAACACTTTTTGATTCTCTGTCACCCTTAAGCCCTCAAAATAGTAAGTATAAGTATGGAAGTGTTCGATTTGAGACACGTGGTGCATGTTCCTCTTCTGCCACTCTGGGGAAGTGAAAACAATGATTAATAAATATCAACTTAAAGAGATGAACTTGAATGTTCTCAGTTTCAGAGGCATTTACAAAACTGTGAACAAATCGTGGTGTGTGCCTCTTAAACTGATGAGACAAGATGAACAACAACAACAAAAAAAGATCATAAATTGTGCATCTTTTTCCCTGAAATGTAATTTTATGTGACAGTTCAAAAATGATTCAGCAGAAGCATATCATTTTATACAAAAATACCCAAAGACAAAGTTTGCATTGCATTCAATACAAAATAGTTGTGGTTTATTCTTTTTGGGAACAAAAAAATGGCAACAACTAAGTGTCACTTCTCATAACCAGCGATATCTACAGGAAAGAAACAACTACGGTTCCTTCTATCGATTACCATTTTCCACCAGGTTCAAATGATAAACTTCAAATGTATTTTATGTGGTTTGCATTTCTTCACATTCTGTCTGTTCTGAACATTAAAACGTGTTCATTTCAATTCTCATTTCCCCCTCAGTCTTCATGCCTGCAAAGAAAACATCTGTCCACCTATTTTAATTTCACGGTCGAAAAATGCTTTTTGTTTTTACACGACTTCAAAAACACTAGTGTCTGTACAAATTTCTATGAAAAAAATAGAAATGACAGTTCTGAGGAACAACAAAAAACAAAAACAAACAAAAAAACAAATTTGGAAATCCGTCATAAAAGAACATTAACATGCCTGATTGAATCCAATGTTATTTTGTAACCATTTCTTGACATTTTTTTTTTTCCTCCATGTTGTTTTCTCTGACGACACCTTGGACTTTATTTCCTCTCAAGGGCTACAAAGACAGATCCACACACAAAATACTAGTTCCCCAAGAATGACATCCAGCTGTGTGTTGCTATTTTCTGTATCCTCTCTAAACTGATTTTTTTTTTCCCGGCTATTTAAAAAATCAAAACTGATGCAGATGAAGCTTGAAGAGTTCTAGAGTACATGTGTTGTTGTTTTTTTTTTTGTTTGTTTTATCACTTGATGATAAATCTTCTTAAAGGGAACTTGTTCTTGGTGGTCCAGCTGGGTCTTTAGTCCATGAAGCTTGCTTCAATGTGTGCTTGCCTACAGTATTTCTACTTCACTGCTGGTAAGGGTTGACAAGGGGTGACCTGTTACTTTAGTGCAATGTTTTCCCAACTTTTTTTGGGAAAATGATCTTGATCGTTTTGTCCCGTATCTACTTTCTTTTCTTTCTTTTTTTTTTTTTTTTGACTAGCCCTTGTTTGTCTTTCTCAGTTGGGGGGTGGAGGGGGGCTTCTAGTTTGTAACTAACAGGCCCACGTCTTCTTTAACCCCTCACAGGCCCATGTGTCCTTAAGATCGAGGGGCTCCTCTGACCGCTGAACGCCAAACACTCACAACATGGCAAAAAGCCTCGTGATAAAAGAGACAGTTAAAGACTTTTTATTTGTCCGCATTTGTCCTTCAAGCCTCTGAAATGTCCCAACGTTTGGCTCTTGGTTGGTTGTTACGTCCAGTTCTTTCTTCCAAACGGATTCCAAAGTTAGCCGAACGTCGAAAGGATTTGGAATTGTCACACACGGAAAAGAGCACGATGTCAGATCTCACTATGCCGGAGCCGAGGAGAAAAAAGGGAGGGGCGTTGTGGTTCTTTTGTAAACGACAAACATCCACTTCACAAGCCCACCTGTCCCACTATTCCATCTCCTCCTCCTCCTCCCTCTTCTTCTTCCCTCCATTTTTAGAAGAGACTAAATACAGCAGGTTTGGATGGGGCAGAGGGGGAGATTCAGGGGGAGGCTGTAGGTAGTGTAGTAGGTAACGGCAAGGGGAACGGTTGTCCCTGTGTGTTTGAGAAGGGGTATTTGTGTGTGGTTTTTTGTTTGTGTTTGTACGTGTATGTGTGTGTAAGTGTGCTGACACTTTCCTCTGAGGCTGTTAGGATTGTTTGAGGCGTTTGCGTGGGGGTCCGAGGAAAGGGCACTGGGCTGAAGCCAGGGAGCGGTACGCTTCAGCCACCAGGTGAGGATGAGACGCTACCATAGACTTCCAGCCGGCCGTCTCCATCACCTCTGCAGCGTGGCTGGAGCACAGGCAAGAGACACACAGAGAAAAATAATTTGTATAAACTCACACAAATAAATAAATGTACGCGTATATATATTTATTTTTCAGAAATTACTTTTGATCATTTGCGTTGTTTTTGAGGACAGCGAACCCAGATGATCAAAATGTATTTTTGAACACTAAGGGCCTGATTTACTAAAGGTTTGCGTGTGCAAAAATGAGTTCAAACTTGATTGCACACGCAAACACGTGTTGATGGTGATCTGCTAACAATGAGGATCGCGTCCCTTAAACGGGCAAAGTAGCACACGCAATCCATTTAGCGTGTTTGCCTTAATGAAAATGTAAATATGGGCGAGTCTGCCAGAACGCACAAAATATTGGGAGGAGTAGATGCAAAAACATTAAGACAGCGTCCCCCTGGGCTGAAGCCCCCGGCTGGCGACGCCACTGCGGCTATTATTTGCAGCTTTACGGTAGTAAACACATGCAAAAAGCTCATTTAAATACGGTGGTCTCCACCATGTTTGCATGTGTTATCGTTATGTGTTGCGCGAGCAATCTTAGTTGATCACCCACAACACCAATAGCACATGCAAACCATTTAGCACCCTTTATCTAGGATCTTAGTAATCAGGCCCTAGAAGTGTTGCATGCTGGGTTGTTTGTTAGCATAAGCCAGTAGTTAGATAGCTCTACTGACGTTACATTACAACGCTATGAATCATTTTATGGTGCACGCTTTCTCCATCCTACTTTAAATGCGGGTAAATAAAAATATAGTGACTGTTTGTTCTGTTTTTTGACTGCATGTGATTGAATAATCGTATTTTTGATCAATCTGATTTTTTTCCCCACTACACTCAACTGATCATTGTTTTTCGTTGTGTCAACATAAATTATGAATCGTGTGTAGTCATTGGAGAAAAGTAATTTGATCTGATCTGGAGTTCGACATCTATACAGACGTGTTCTGAGTTACGCATTATCACACATTAATCTGACTCAAAAGTGGGGAAACAGCAGACACGCTGAGGCGTCAGGTTGCCCTGATCCCTCGTGAGATTCTCCATGGGGTTTAATAATCAGACAGACCACTAGAGGAGGAGATGTGAGAAATTAAATTAACTCTGAAACCGAGGTACACGGCAAGAGATGCGGTGAGACCGAGCCCAGTGCTGCCCGTTAATGATGCAGAGATAAAGATGAGCAAGATGTAACAAACCGACAGAGACGAATTGTGCGGTAGACTCCGAGGGTCTGTGAAGTTTTGGGGGAAAAAAAAGGCACCGGAGCCCCAATTACAGGTGATGACGAGCCATTTTCTGTGTGTGTGAACTCACTAGTTGATGAAGTCGACAGCCTGTGTCTTGAGCTGGTCGGCGCTGTGTAGGTCCGCCAGGATGAGGATCTCTGCAGCGTTTTCCACAGACAGACTGGTGCACAACGCGTCCTCGCACATGACCTTCAGTCTCTCCAGAGCATACTGACAAAGACGGGACAAAAGACCATTAATATTCTCTCATCCTTCGCTGGCATTCGCGCAGCGTTTGCTGTGACTCTTCAAGGGATATTTACAAACATTCATTTCTTTTTTGATTTTTTTTTTTTTTATCTCAAAATGACAGTGAAATGTCAGTCTGGCCTCACGTCATTTCAGTTCAAGATATAACGTTTTGATGTTGGACCTAAGTGAAACTGTGTCTCAAAGTCAGTGTGCTATGTGGTGTCAAAGTGGAGCGAGATGAGTGTGAATCATCCAGCTGTTTCTGGAAATCCTCATGGTTTATTGGGGTAACGTTTAGTCTCATATCTGAAATCTAACAGCTCATTCTGCGTATAAAATAAAATAATAAATAAATTAAAAAAATGTTAAAAACATACCTAGATTATCAATGTTTTATTCATTTCTTTAAAAAAACAAACTTTTACATCCATTTACCAACCCAACCTTTGACAGTCTCTTCTTCTATTCTGCCTGCTCACAGGTACGCTAACTGTAACACTGAGTTCCACTACTAATAGCTTTCTAAACACAGCACAAGAAACCAACTTTTAATTTTTGGCTCCGAATGGTGTTTTTCTTTTGTCACCATTTTGCCACCGACAGAGAGAAACAAGCAACTTGGCAACAGCAAAGAGTTTTATATGATAAAGACCATATTGTTAAAAGATACAGGAACATTTTAAATGTGACTTGTCACTTACACGTTCAATACATTTCAAATATTGACAGTTTGAACGCCGTGATACCGTGACATTATTTAAAATACCACCCAACTAGAACCAACTAACCTTTTTCTAAACGCGCAATAGACAAAGTCGTGTTTCTAGTTGTTGTTTTCACCAACAATTCATATGTTTAAACATATTATTTCATAACTGTGCAGCTAAATCACCTTGTCAGCTGCTGCCAGAAGGTCGTCGGCCATTTTGTCCAAGTTGGGAGCTTTGTCTGTGTAAATGAAGCACATCATCTCTTTGAAAACCTCCGGCTCCACGTCGTTGATCTCCACGCGGTTCTGACGACAAACAATAAGAATGAGAACGTTACAACATTTCATACATACTCTTGACGTGAACTTCGACTACTGCATGTTCCATTTTCCCACACGTGATCTTTCATATCTAATCTCTAATGCTGATACTTTGAAATTTACGCATGAAATAGTAAGTTTGGGGAAAAAAAGAGGCTGTAATCAACGGCACAGAGAAGTTGTTCATGTTCTGTATTAAAACAGGAAGCAAAATCAAGCAGGAATCAGATTAATCTTTTGAGTTTGGCTGTTCATCAAGCGAGTCAACAGTTCTTCCTTTGTGGCATCTGTGACTGACTGACATAAGGTCTGTGATATGAGATAATCTTACAAGATTGGCAGAAAGCAACATGACTAACCAGCGCTGCACGAAATGTGGTTTAAGACTTTAAATGTGAAAACATATGCAGTGTCTGAGTCTGTGAATAAAATGTGTTAAATGTGAATGTAAATTTAACTGAGTAAAATTTATATATAAATGTACAGTTCATGTAACTGAAACTTCTTTCTTTTTGCAACATTTGTAACATAAAATGTAAAAATGGCCTTGGTTTAAAAAAAAAAAAAAAAAAAAGTAATCTGGCAGCTTCTCCTGCAATTTCATTTCTTACAGTCACATGTGCACAAACAGAAGGGGAAAAAAAAGCAATTCTTTGCTTCTGGAGCTTTGTCAGTGAAGGATGAATCCTGACCCTCAAGTACAGCAGGACAATTTCATTTCAGGTATGCTATCATTCAGTTTCACCAAACAGCTCCGCGCTGCAGCCATTTGACAGCACACAATCCTTCACTCACTTTAACCCCCTAAACGCAGCAGCGAAAACCTGAGCTGCTGAGCCACAGGAACAAAACAAATTTATTTCGAAGTGTAAAAAAGCTTCGGGACCTTGGGCTCACCTTTTTGCTCTCTTCCATTTCATGCTCAAACATGGCACTGAATACAGGAGAGCGCGCTGAAATGAGTGATATGGACAAACTGTTAGCAAGCAGCAGTCAAGACGGCAAATTAATTTTGAAATATACATAGAGTGAAGCTTTTTTTCAACCTGGGGAAACAAAGCCACAAACAAAATAAATAAAAAAAAATGGAAAAAATTGGGTGTGTCTGACTCATGTCTGTACCTGCCAGGATGGCTTTGTGGGCCTGAAACTCCTGTCCAGCCACGCACAAGGAACAGTCTGTAAAACGAGAGTTTTCCCAGAGGCCTCCCAACTCATCTGCTAACCGGCAGTCAGGCACCTTCACCATGTTCATGGTGTTCTGCCCCGATATGTTGACCGAGTCTTGCACCACACTGACCTGAGGAGGACAGATGTAAACACATGCAACACAAAACATTCAGTGTGCATCAAAAAAAAAGTTCACTATAATGAAGATACATATAAACTAAGAAGAGTTTAACAACAGGATGAGGCAGTTACCTCACAGAAGAGCGTGAGCTTGTCGTCTGGTAAAAGTCCGTTGGCCTCATCCAGGAGGAAATCCCTCCGGATAAACTTTTTAAAGCCCCAGTCCTTCCCCTGGACGAAGCGATATGCTCTCTGACTTTCTGCAGACAGTCGTGACAAAGAAGTCACAAGAGGTGAGTCAAAGTGAGGGGTGATTTAAAAAAAGAACAAATAGAAACCTGGAATGGAATGTTAGATGTGGATTATGATTATACGTAGTTTCTGTTATGGTTTAAAGTTTCTTATAACCAGCTCACTTACCCATGGCTTTGGTCTCCTCTCCCTTGGCGTTGAGGATGGAGAACTTGAACTTGGCGCGCACTTCGGCCTTTGGACAGCTGACCAGCAGCAGGTAGAGAGACAAGTAGTCTTTGCTCTCCTCATCTAGCCCCTTTGGATTCACCCTCAAACACCTGAGGGCAGTGGAAGGAGTTGGATAAAAAAAGATTGGAAACTTCAGAATGCCAGTAAATACAGTTCTCTAGATATTTCTAGATAGGATTTCTAGACATTTCTACACGGTCCACTTCCTGTACAACACAGTAACAAAGCGTCACTCTTGCCAACCCACCATTTCAGCTTGTCGTTGGCCCCAGAGGAGAAGGTGGAGCTCTTGATGACCTCTCCCATCTCCTCTCGACAGAAGCTGAAGTTGTTGATGGTCCACATGTAGGAGAACTTCACCACTTTGATCTGACGGGTAAATGCAAAGAAAAAAACTCAGACTCTGAACCTGATATTCTTCTTGTAGAAAATAAAGACGACAACATTGACCACGTGGTCATTTTTACCTGTGTGTAGCACCAGCTCTCGGCCACAGGCCCGCTGGACATTTCCGCAGGGGGAGGGGGACTCGGGACTCTTGACATTGCCAGCGTGACAGAAGGTGTCGGTGGGCAAGAGGGTGAGGGGGAGGAATCTGTCAATTCCACTCGTCAGCGTTGGGTCCTGATGTCCATCTGCATCAGTACATGCCAGATGGAAGCACTTTGCCCCCTAGAAACAGATAATGTGGGTGTGATTAACAACAGACGAGCATTTAAATCCCATCTCCTTGAACTTGACTGAAAAACAACTGTTCAGTGTAAACCACATTGTTATAACAGACGCAAGCAATCACGCAACACACAGAATACTATACACTACTCATACTTTAAACAAAGCACAGCTCATTGTGATGCCACACACAGACACTGCCTCTTTCATTAATCTGGTTAAGACTCAAAGTCTTTTAATTCATGTGGCCACGTTGCCTGCTGCTGAGGTTTGTTGTGATGGTGCTAGATGAATTGTCCCTGACCCATCCAGGGACAGCGGGAGATCGATGGCCCATGCCCGTTGTAAGATCAATAGTGGCTGCAATTGCAATTAAGTCTCAAAAATGAACTGTAAATAAACAAGCTGTCTCCCTGGACTGTGGTGAGGTTTGGAGGCACAAGCCAAACTCAAGGTTCCCAAGTTACCTTCAAGTCACACAGGAAGGCCATGCAGATTTGTGATGTGCTACTTCATCCTCCAAACACACATCAGAACAAACTTCAACAGCATGAAACAACCCTGACATTCACCACAAAATATTTAAGTTTCTGACTTTTGTCTCCTTTGCAGCTTTTCACCATCAATCTACAGCAACTATCACACATTATTAAAAGGAAACATTGCCATGGTTAGATATATTTGGGTTGGGTTTTTAGATTGAGTAAAGAAGAAAATGTTTTTGGTTTACATTTGACAGATTGGTGCAGACATGATCGTCCATTCCATGTTTAGACCTGATGTTAAATGGTCAAGACCTGCTGAGATCTCCTGGTTGTTAATATCACAAAAATAGCTCCCCAGAAGTGCACTATTCATTATGATTGAGAAAAAATGTTCTAAAATCCACAGGGACCAGCACTTTAGGGAATTTATTTAATTCTTCTTAGAAGTGAAAAGTAATATTTGTGAGCTGTTTATAGAGAATCGCAGACTATGAGTCCACTGATGTAACTATGGCTAGAGGAGCATCAAAAACAGATTATGAAAGTGGAAAGTATTGCAAGATGAGAGAGAGAACTAACAAATTGCTGATTTGGTTTATTTGTGGGGTTGTGGATTACAAAAAAACTATTAAAAACTATTGTTCTGACTCTGAAAATTTTACCCAAGATAACGCAAGAAGCATTCAACTTCTTTTATAAAAATTAGAACTGCAATTACAATATCTGTCTAGGGCGTGCTGGGATGGACCCCAGGCACCCATGACCATTAACAGAACAAGCAAGTCCTGAGAAGGTAAAGTAAGAGTTTCAAATGATTGTAGCACAGTGACTAAAGAATTGTGGAGCATTAAGACATCACGCCGAGAAAACTGTGCATTTGGTTTGCTGTTAAATTATATATTAGAAGCTCTATATTAGCAGCATTTACACACATCCTTTTTCCTGAGTCATGCAGAAAAAAAACCTGCAAAAGAAGAGCTGACAGAGTTTTTAGTGGAAGTGAAGACGGTGCAGACAAAGCCACAGCCCAGTAGGCTGCACATGGCTGTCACTGCTTAGTCATCTGATAAAAGTGTGCAGCAGAGCTCCAGCGGGGCACCGGCACGTAATTAAAGTGCTTCCAACAGTTTTCACTGTTTGAAACAATATGACATAACCACAACTATAACTGTTGGATGTGACAAATGATTTTTTTATTTTTATTTTAAATGCAGATCATCAATATACTGTCAGCAAAATGTGCTGCTCCTGTTCCTCCGTTTGTTGGGTCTGGGCTGGGCCATCGAAGGCTAAGGACGGGTGTGACGGGCACCACAGCATTTTTTTTCAATGCTTCTTTTTATTTTTAATTACAAGGCTGAGGATGTTACTTAATGGGGAAGTACAGCGCATAGTTTCACAGTTTCAAATATACTTTTCACCTACTTACATTTACGCGAATTACATTCACACGAAGAATATCAGGTTCAGAGCCAATCAGAGGCAGAGTAGGGTCAGTAGTTAAGTGCATTGATGCAACCAGTGAAAATATGAAGTTGGACAGAATCTTTTGGTTGCAGAGCTTCTGTTGCCCCCATATCTACACATTTGGTAAAGGATAAGAATAAACTGTACTGGAAACAAACTTACCACAATATCTGACATCTAAACTGTCAGTGTCTGAACAATGCAGTGCATTTCACTTCATCACTTGCCAGTTTCTTGGCTGCCCTTCATATTGTTACGTGCACATTTCCCCACAGTTCACTATCACTTCCTCATCTCATCTCATCTCATCAATTCTTCTAGCTCTTCACACATCATGACCATTTTCTCCTGTAATATTTTCATCCTTAATATAAATTAGGTGACGATGATCCTGTTTAGAGGCTGTGAAAGGTAAGATCCACACAGACGGACAACCGAACGCATGCAAGACATCACAACCAGCGCTGGGCGGTACACCGGTTCCTACTGAAAACCAGTTTTTAAATCGGTGCTGTATCTGAAAGATGAAAGATGCTTTTCATTATTGATTTATTCCACAAATCCACCGTGCATTGACAATAAGACAGTCCACGGAGAATGATGCGTCTCTCAAATCCATCCATCCAAATTGAAAATACCACTTATAACAAGGATTTGAGTCATTGCATAGTGATCACACTGAACGTGTCGAGGGACAGAATTCAGGTTGCTATGACTTTCCTCCAAAAATTCTCAAATAGATCAAAAGAAAAGAAAGACCAAAGAACTTTTAGAAGAATTAAACTCGATGGTGGTGAAAAGGCCTCACGAAAATATCAAGAATTTAACTTCTGGGGAAAACGATTTACTTTGTCTTCTTCTCTTTTATCAAAGCACAGTGACGTTCAGTGTGTACAGTAGCATCGGGACTCATTATTTTCTACAATGTCTTCAACCCAGTAACAGCTCAGTACAATGGCCTTCACAGCCCCCAGATTCGTCCACAATAAAACACCTTTCTGGACTGGACTGGATGTTCATGTTCTTTGTGTAGTCTGGGTCCTGCTGACATACCACAGTGCACGTCGACAGGACCCGTTTTCTATTGGTGCTGGTGGCAGCACTTGATGTGCGTCATATGATGATGTTGTCAGCTTAAGTCACAAAGTGAAAAAAAAAAACAACCTGATCTTGGGGAACAAAATGGGCTCTTTATGGGGAAAGAAGTACCAAACAAAGTCTATAAGAACTTTACCAGTCTGATTAAGCACAGCCACCCTGAATCAATTGCAGAAATTTAGCCTATTGTGACCTAAATGGACTAAGAAGAACATTTATCATCTTAATGAGGTTATTCACTGCTCCAATTGCTGGACTAAAGTCCAACCAACACAACGTAATCCATATTTGACGCTTGGTTCTGGCAAGTTCCAAAGCTGCGTTAACAAAATCCAATCAATGAAAAAACCAAACCAATTCTCTTGATTCTTTAACTGTGGCGACTGGTAAGATGGAGTGAGGCGACGAAGACAGAGGAAGGTGATCGAAGGAAAGAAAATGAAAAGTAAAGTGATAGAGAAGCCAGATGAGAGAGAGAGAGAAAAAAAAAAAAACAGATGGCGAATGAAAGATGGGCCACTGTCTGCGGGACCATTCGATGACATAAATTGCCACAAAAAGAGGTTAGATGGAGAGAAAAGAAAATCAAACAGAGGTATGAAGGAGAAACCAAATCCACATTCTCGGACAGGATGTGATGAAGACGCCCGCTGCATTGAAACACGACGACTTGCGCCACACTAACACTTTGTTGTGCTTTAAGGTTTAAAGGCACGTTAACAATGAAACACACACATTACTTTAAAGGTATAACCTTTAAGACTTTAATGAAATCAAACTATTTATGTTGTTTTTAGTAGCTTTAACCGAGAGCCACATTTTTGATTCTATTCCAGACGTGTATGTTTTTCTGCAGGAGCCACACGATGCATTTACATGCAGTAATTACGACTCTATATTGTAATTTTATGGGCAGGGACAGAGTCCACCGTTGCCAGGTTGAATTCAGATTACCTACCTACCCTCCGGGGATCCTGCTGCATGTAATTCAGCTCACTTTTATAACACTGATATCAGCCTCACTGTGAACTCTTTGTTCTGTGTCAGGGCTGGAACATAAACTGATCATGTCACATGTCACATTAAAACTTGACACTGACTGTGATCACACGTCAAAAACAGAGCTCACATATCCTTTATTTTTTTGTTTGTTTTGTTTTGTTTAATCAGCAGATCAGTTTTCATTTTAGCCTCAGTGTGAATAAAAAGCAAACTGTAAAACGTGAACAAACTCAACTGTATCCATGTGTACTTAGTGTAAACAGATACATCATTTCCTCTTCAGCTGTATTACTGACAAAGTACCTGCTCCAAGAGCTTTTGCTGTGGTATTAAACTGCACTTGTTGTTAATACGATGACACAAAATCAACCAAGAATTCTCTCCTCACACGGTTTGAGATCAATAACGAGTAACAACCGATCAAACTCTTGAAGACGTGTCGGTTTCCAAAAGAAAAATACAAACTTCCACCAGCAGAGGTCAAAGCCAGATACAGCCTAGAAACGCTTGTTGTCGTCAGCTGAACTTTAACCAGACGATCTATACACTCATCACCAACAAACATTGATTATCCGTGTCCTATAATCAGAGCAATAACAAATACCTGCAAAGGTTGGTAAAAGAAAAAAGATGAGGAACGATTTAAAATTCAATCAAAAAGAAGACGAGACGAAAGATTTAACCATCAATTTAACGTCCTGGAGAGCTAATGATGGAAAATAGTTTTCATACCTTATAATCATAATTTTTCATGAGAAGTAAAGTTTCTTTCTAGACAAACCATCTATACAATTTGTGGTCAAATCACCCTGGTAACTACCACAACAAGCACAAACAATTAACATTACAGTAGTTTAGTAACACGATGCAAATCTTTTCTAATCTGCTAAATTTGTCATTACTATATGATCGGCAATACTGTACCTCCTGTTCCTCGGGAAATGAGCACTAATCTGACTCAACTGAGCTACATTTACAGCAGCAAAGCAAGATGCAGGAAAAGTATGAATAAGGAAAAGAACGGGGAATTCAATCTGTAGCTCAAGAAAACAAATTCTCCACACCTGAGAAATTATTAAAATGTATGAATGTATAGGTGTGAAGCAGTAATACATAATGTGGCAATTATGACCACAATCCTTTTTTTTTTCCCCCTTGAGATTTTGCTCCACCGACCCAAAAAAAGGAGGAGAAATCAATCTCTGCTGTAAATTAAAGACTGGAGGTATGGAGGCATTTCAGACTGCAATTTCCAAGGGGGATGAAAAAATTGCAACCCTTGTCGAAGTGTCAGTGAACACAATGTCTATTTCCAAAGCTTTGGTATTAGAGGACTGCAGTAAGCCACAGACAAACCTTAAAACTATAATTGGTACAGGGACTGGGGATCGATCGCACGGTGCGCGTTGGGCCTCTGTGGGAGTGATTTCATATTCTGCCCTTGGTCACGGTGCTCTTCCTTTCCTAAAAACTCAATCTCAGAGAGGTATGAACTATTGATTTTGCTACAGCGATCAGCTTGCCTCTCTCTCATCCCTGACTTTGTGCACACCCACAATTACACTGGAGGGGATTTGACAGGGCAAAAAAGCATTAGCACCCAAGCTTCACCTCCTGCCTGAACCTCCTCAGTAAAACCCTCCTCACTTCACCGGGCGTTGGAGGTTAAGGAGACGAGGTAACTCAATGCATATCTAATGTCTCCAGTCACCTGGTTCACACCATCACAAAACACCAGCACTTGACATGTTGACCTGCAAGGGCAGACGTCCCTGCAGGCTTCAAGTAGACCAGGTACTAAACCTTCATGAAAAATAAGTTTTAGTTTCACCTCAGCAGTGGAGAAATTACTCTTATTATTATTAAGTCATTTTAAATGATTACAACACTTAATATAATGTTCTGTTATTACTATGATTGGTTTTGTGTATTTTAAGCTGCAACAAACAGACATGAAAGTATAATTTGGATGTACTAAACTGTCAAGTAGCAGTAGTAATGTTTTTTTGTTTTCTTGTTTTTTTCTTGACATCAGATCAAATGTTTTTTCTTCCTTCCTGACACCAATGTTAGTAGTAAAAATCAATCAGTCAATCTGTATCTGCTGATACAGAGCAGAAGTGTTAACAGCTCTGTGAATGCAAATGTCACTGTGAGCGTGGGAGATTCCATTGATCGTCACAAAAAGTTTCTACTACGCCATACTAGTGTGTCTGTGTGCAATTTAGAACATCTGTTGCTAAATTTACCAACTTTTCAGACTCTTTCAGAAGCTTTTACAGGAACCCAGCAACAAATCTAGCAAACTTTTAATAATATTGTCACTGTCTCCTCAAACAAGAGGGACACCACCCCCACATCTCTCTCTCTGAGATGGCAGAGTGTGTGTGTGGAGCTGAGAGCAGAGCAATTGAAGCGTGTGAGGTTTTTGGCAGAAATTTCATTTAGATTGCTGACTTCAAGTGGTAACTCGACGTCACGTCGTCAAGCTGGTCCCCTCGGTACCGTGTAGTGCGGAGGAGGCCGGCCTGGCCGTGGTGAGGTGGTGGGGTATGAGTGTCTGAAATCGGCCTTGAGAATGAATGGAGCCATTGTGCTGCTTTTAGATGCTACAGCTAAGGTGAGCGAGGTGGTGGAGAGAGGGGTGGTGATTCAGGACATCTTCACCCCTGTTCTCCCTCTTGTTAGCCCGGCAGCCAGGGCGGCCATTTCCAACGCTCCCACGTTCATAAAGAATAAAAGTCTGTAGAAGGAACTGTCCCGGTTTGGTCGGGTAGTCTCACTGATAAAGATGGTGTCACTGGGCTGTAAATCAGCCAAGATAAAACATGTATTGAGTCACCGCAGGTATATGATCCTGAAGGACTCTAGCCGTGATCTTAACCTGTCATTCTCCTTTAAAGTTGAAGGTTACAACTATATTGTTTTTGCAGCATCAGAAGCAATGAAGTATTTCGGCTGCAGAGCGGAGGGTCACTTGATCTCCTGTCCAGAGAGCGGCGGCATGAAGCAGCTGCCGCGGGCTGCACGGTCCAGGACTACCGCAGATGGAGAACCATCCCGGGCCACTTGGCCCAGGGCTGCTGCTGGCGGGGAGCCGTGAGCTAAAAGTCTTGTTGTTCGTCCACAGTGTATCCAGACACTGTTAAGTGGACCAGAGGACACCATGTGGAGGGCTCTAGCCTGTTGCATGCTGGGGTATTTTAGCACCCTGGGTATGCTATAAAAACCATAAAAGTGTTTTTATAGTCTGGAACTCTGTTAAAACGGAGAGACAGAAGCAGGCAGACTCTCTACACTGGTTGCTGCAGGAGCTGGTCCTCCACGGGGGGGTGGGCGGGCCCCTCTATGTTTCCAGACTGCAGGGGTCACTACTCTGGGCCAGGTGGTGGAGCTGACTGGGCCCTGGCTGCAGGACTCTGCTGGGCTGGCTTCGAAGGTGGGATTGAGGTCCAGTAGGGTGGTCAAATGACTCCTGGACCACTGGAGAAAGAGGCTGAGTGGACACGAGCTCCTGATGTTGGACACCTACTCCTCAGGTGAAACCACAGCCAACAAACAGGACTCCTTCCCCCTCATCCAGCTGAACTCAGACCTGAAGGACTGTGCAGATCCTCACCTGGACCACTGCCCTCAGGCTTCTCTGCAGGAGGCCTCAGAAAAGACTTTTTACTGCCTGATGGTAAAAACATTGAATAGGGACAAGTTGAGTCGACGCAATGACACTCCCTGGACGCGTCACTTTGACCTGAGGGGGTCAAGACCAGCCTGGAGGTCTCTGTATAAACCTCCTCTGACTAAGAGACATGGGGACTTACAGTGGAGGATCCTCCACAGAGCGACGGAGGACAGATGTTCTGAATGTTACCGACTCTCTGCACTGTTTCTGTTCCTGCAGTGTTTTTACTGCTTTTACTGAGGTCTTCACTAAAGGGGTTTTTATCTGTGGTTTTAAATACTCTCGCCAGAAGAAGAAGAACCAGCTCCTGAACTTTGTGTTGGGTCAGGCTAAGACAGCAGTGTATGTGAGCAGAAAGAGGAGGGTGGAGGGTTGAGAGACCATCTCTCCTGGTCCTGTGTGTGTGGAGCTGATCAGGTCAAGGATCCAGCTGGACTTCAGCTGCCACAAGATCTCAGGAGATTTGAACTCTCCTAAGAACATGTGGTGTGTACACACACACACACACACTATTTTATGTGTATGCATGTGGATCTGTTTATGTGTGGGATGTTTTTTATTTATTGAATAAAGAGGTTTTTATAAAATAAACACAAAGTAAAACTGTTCAAGAGCGGCAAATAGCAGCTCTCTCAGAGGTGGAGTTACAGTCTGTGACCCAGACAGAGAAAAGATGTGCAAAGATGTTTTTGTAACTTTTACACTTTCTCCTCAGTGATCATGTTAATTTAGTCAAAGTCAAAACGCAGCCATCGTCTTTCACGCTGCTGACTTTTTGGCAGAAAATTAAGATTTTTTTGCAGCTCAGAGCAGCAACTTGGGAATCTAGCTGAGTTCAAACATTGTATATATAAGCGCAGATGGAGAAAACCAGCAGATACTAAATGATTGATATAACTTTATACTAATTTGCAGTACAAAGTAATATTTTTCATGTTTTTGTAAGTTGTGCTAGTAGTACAATAAAAGTCTCCTCAACTTTCACAAACAGTCCAGACATGCTAGACCTAGACCTAGTCTGGTTACACAGAATCTAAAACCTGCATACTTCAATGTGTGAAGTATGCAGCAACTGAACCATTTGTAATATTGAAACAAAGCAAGACGTGTTATGATCAGCAAAGAAAGTGTTTTTTTTGTCTCCATAATATCATTATCACAGTGCCAAAAATGTATCATCACTCAGCTCTCTAGCACACAGCGCAACCACAGGAATGTTTATACTTGCATTTACTAGAGTTCGCCTGATACTGTTCATACCACTGTCAGAGCTAAGAGAATAAAGTCTTATTACTGCACAAAATCTGACATCCAGATCCAACCAAAGAGAGCCAACATACCAGATAGGCTAACCACCAATAACTATAAACTATATTTACAAAAAACCTTTTAATGATTTCACTAAAACCCTACAGGTCTTATTACAAGTTATAATCACAATCTATAAGTTTTTGTTTGTACACATAAACAGTGTGTTGTTAATGATTGGATTCATTTGCTAAATTGTAAACAGTCAAATAACAGATGACATTATGATCATATCAACCAGCAATCATAGCATCCCAGCGTAACCCGAAGAGTACGTTCATAAAAAGAGTAAAGTGTATAAAAAGCGATAATTTTAGGGATTAAAAAAAAAGTAAGTCACCAACAATACAGCAAGATAGAAACATTCACATGTCACTAAAAACTTGTTAAAAACATAAACATGCCTGAAATGAGAAATGGAAACTCAGTATATGTAGGGAAAAACAA
The DNA here is from genome assembly GCA_016801845.1 of Polydactylus sextarius. Taxonomy (NCBI): domain Eukaryota; kingdom Metazoa; phylum Chordata; class Actinopteri; family Polynemidae; genus Polydactylus; species Polydactylus sextarius. The sequence continues at coordinate 8,288,288 of CM028920.1, read as the reverse complement.
ACCTGGGAAAACTTCAATTAGAGGTCATTTCAAATCTGCTCTGAAATGGCAAAAATGGGGAAAACTAAACTAAACAGACTGTTACTAGCTGGTCCTAACTTGCAGATAATACATGTCAGTTCCCTGGACGTCCGTTAATGCTGCTCTCAATTATTTCAAGTATATACACAACATCCAAATGAAAGCATACACATGGTTTCCTTTGAATTTTTCCTTAAACACCTTAATTACTGAGCTTATTTCATGCAACCACTAGGCTATGTAAACATTATGAATGACGACATTTCTATAGACCTCATTCTCACAAACAAAAGTTTCTGGCTAGAACAAAACTAACATACTAGTGTTTGTGTTGTAAGGATACATGACACATACAAACCCGTCCTATCAGTAATAATAAATAACAATCATTGCTGTGGTTTTAGATCTATTATATATTAAACCTGACAAACACAATGTTCACCTCCCTCAGGGCCACATCCCCTTAAGACCAAGGCAAAGTGTAAACAACTGCATGTCTGGTAACTGGTTTTTCAGTAGCTTGGTTAACCACCATCCTCTCAGGAAATAAATTATGACTATAAAAACAACTACTATATTAAATGATCCATGAAGTTTCTCTAATGATAACACATGATGAAGGCCCAGGACATATATCATCTTATTCTTGACATTTATTAAACCATAAAAATAAATAAATCCGTCACCATTTTCAATCAAAGTTTAAACGTAGCTTTATTCAGTGTCTTCCAATTTAGTTAATCTGCTTAAATTTGTTATTGCTGATGAGATGTTGATGACAGAAACACAGACTTTGTTGTGAAAATAGGCTGAAACAGTTGCAGGTAGTTAACCTGCTAACGATGCATATAATCGACACCGTGGTATATTATTTTCCATTAACTCTCCGCTTTACCCACGCGTAAACACGCGTGTACTTATAGATGAAAAACACATACATCGATACCAGAGATTGATCCCGTTAAACATATAAAACCTACAGTCAAATAATCCAGACAATCTAACGGTAGCACACAAGCTAACACGGTCGAGCTAGCTGGCCATTTAGCCCTATTCCTGTAGCTGCTAACCTAAGCCAAACAAAAAGGTCGGTGAAAATGCCGCATAACTGCCGGTCAATATACAACACGAAAGCCTTTATCGTGTGAATTCAAGCCTTTTGGTTTTATAATTCAGCTTTACGTTGTATTTATCGACGGACTCACCTTTGTGTTGGATTAAATTGTAACGCTAGTTGACCGGGATTTTGTGTTGTTGTTAGCTAGCAGGCTAGCTGTCTGTGTAACTGACACAGAGAGGTAGAGTATGTAGAGAAGCAAACAGCACCTCCTGGTGGATTGGAGTGACCTCAACATTATAAAACGCTCCGTTTAAGGGTCGGAAATTAAGCAAATTATTTAATTGTTTTATTTTATTTTCGAGTAGTTTGTCTAAATTAATCTTTGGAGTTGAGTCCAAATGACCTGGATCATATGTAATATTCATCCAAAGAAAAAAAGTTTCTTTTTATTCTTTATAAAAATAGTAATTATAGTGTCCAAATGATATGGTATTTCTTTAAAAGAGCATGTCATCATGAGTGGGTTAATTTAGGAAATAAGAAAAAATTAGATGTTGCACTTCTAAGGTAGATACTTAATGGAAGAAACACAAGATTATAAAGTCTGTTAAAGTAAATTTATGATAAATGATGTGACAGTTTAAATGCAGAAACAGCTTTTGTTGAGGGGCAACAGTTTGTTAGAGGAGTAGATGTGGTCAGTGAATTAATATTTGCTTATTGCTGCTCAAAACCAGTGTATTCGTTTTCAATATTTTCTGTCTAACCTTGAATAGCGTAGCTTACATGGATAATACTGCAATTTAAATACAAATATTTGTTAATTACCTGTTTGTAAGAGGTGAAAATTAATAACTAGTTAGAGCTGTTGTGTGTGATGTTATACATCATTCTCATACATTCAGATGCACCACTCCATTTAATTTTGGCACCAGTGAAAAACTAATTTATCTTAGTTTAATCAGCAGAGTAGATGATCTATTGCCTCATGGCAAGATTATTAACAGAGAGAGCCACGATTAACGGGTATCGGCCGTTAAAGGTTGAATTTAATTAAGATGTGAATGGAATTAATCTCCGGATCCACCAGCTCACCTTGAGTGTGTTTTTAATACATATTCATCCTCTGATACTCATGAAGTCACATCTTAGATGTAATGAATTTACTCCATCTAGTGGAATCGGGTGACGCACTGGACAAGATGACCTACTCAGGACTTTCCATCTGCAAAAACATCTTTTCTATTCTCAGAAAACAGCAGCAGCTTTTATATGGTCGGTCTGGAAACATACAATTTAAATGCATCCGTACGTCCTACAACTATCACGAATGTTAGTTAAAGACATCTGCTTGTTAATGGCTACAAATCAAACATGAAATCCTGTGTGGGGAATTTTATTTCAGCATTTATTAACTCAAGACGTCTGTGCAAAGTCTTTGTTCTTATTGTCAGAAGAAATAGTATAAACACAAAAAGAAACATGAAGAAAGATGACAAATTGATCTTAAGTGATATATGCAAAATGCTTGTTAACTTATGTTTTACATTCGTGACCCTCACACATTATAATGCAGGATAAGAAATAAGAACGGCAGAAAGAAAAACATAGACGTCACATACAAAACTGAATTATCAGAAAAGAATAAGTTGACTTATTTACAAATTTACAGAAACCTCCGTGCTGTGATTAACAGCATTGCAACTAAGGATAAATCAGATGCACTGCAAGAAAAATATGTAGCAGTCAAAGAGATAAAAAACAGAATCAGAGCACGAAGCTGTGGATACATCATTCACCTCCGCTTTTTAGGAAAAACAACGTTTCCGCTGGTTGCGATTGGGATCAGCAGCTTGCGCTGATCCATGCGAAGATATTTTTCAATAAGCACTTCGACCGGCACCTTGTCGTTCACATGACCCTGCCTGCAGGAGACGAAACAACAGAGCAAAAAACAAGTTAAATGGAAGAAAATAGATGTAGTGTTATAAACAGTGTTTTTAAAGATTTCAGTATGAAAGGTTCCTTCTTTATACAGACTTCTCTGTCTCATCCTCCTCTTTAGATTAAACATGAAGCTCAAGATCGCCATCTAGTGTTCAGTATAATCCTGGGTAGCAGTGATTTTTTTGTCAATACCTACTACCTGCTCTGCTAAGATATTCATTTCTTCATCTTGTGTGTTTGTTTTAGTCTCAGGACTAAGGTCCTGAAGTTTTTTTATACACCTTTTTAAAATCAGCATTTTATTTTGAAGCTGGTCAATGTTTTGTCAGTGTTTCGCATCAACATTATTATATAACATCAATGTTTTATCACAGCCTCTAAATTACCCCTCCGCTACGAAGCTTTGTAGTTTCTTTAAGCTCAAACTTTTTGTTTTGTTTTTCTCATCAGTGCTGACACCAGACACAGTAAGCAGCTCTACACTCACCAGCACCGAGCAGCTGTCAGTGACTAACTGGTGAAAGTAGTGGAGCATTTAACAGCTAAACAACCGTTTATGTTTCTCAAGAGAAGAGGGAGTTGATGTTGGATTTCATCTTGTTGCCAGAAACACAAGAACAAATGTGTGGCCCTGTGTCTTCTACATGTTTGTGTTTATATACTTGCCATGTCATTTAAATGACACTACACCAGTGTTGTGTTTATCAGTATTATTTGGATTATTATCATTTGATCTAACCCTAAAAGGAAAGTCAATATGAAGTGAAACTGAAATAGATTTGATTCAATGTTCACCTTTGTTTTTTCTTTGATTACTTTTAAAGTTAAGTTACATTTCAGACAATTCTTTTCTTGTCCTAAAACAACACACACATGCTCACTTGAACACACAACTGACCTTTGCAACAGAAGTTCAGCGTCCTCAACCTCTATGGTTTTTCTCTTTGCATGATCTGCATATGTCTCCAAGTCGTCCACCATCCGGTCAAAGAATTTATCCATTCTGTTAATTCAGTATGCAGCAGTTATCATGTATCTCAACAGGGACTTCACTAAATTACAAAGATAAAGACACTTCACTGCTTTTCAGCTAACTGAATATAAACACCATCTCACAGTCCACGTAGGACTCAACTTCCTCCAACGCACTTAAAACTCCACAGACATTTTTACTCACACTTGTTTTAGGATGGGGTAAACGTCGGCAGAGACCTTCGTTTTCGCAAAGTGCTTGAACACGCCCATGACGTAGTTCTTAGGAAGGCTTGCTTCTTTCTGAGCTGGCTTCCTCTGCCTCTTCTTCTGTGGCACCTGCTTAGACTTAGCCTCAGGTAAAGCTTCATTTGCAGCACTGAAGGTACAACGGACATAAGAAGGACTTGTCAGTAACATAAAGAAACAAGGGTAAATAAAATCAGCATATTCAAATGGAGCTTACTGTGTCAGCAAACAAGCAATATTTTTTGTAATCAACCGGTTTTTAGCAACAAAAAGTCTAATTATTCTTGTAGAAGAAAGTGTAACTTACCTGGCTTTAGTGTCCTTAAAAACAGTAGGTGAGGCGAGGTGATCAGTCTTCAAAAAGTTGGCTTTCTCTATGACAAATGCTGGAGTCTTGCAAGGGAACCCTGGAGTTTAGAAAACAAAACATGTTTTACTCTCCTCATCTGTATATCACTCACTCACTCACACACACACAAGACAAACTAACCCTCATCCTCCTCATCTTCTTCTACTTCTTCATCTTCTTCCTGTTCAGCGGACTCCTGAGCAGCTGCATCACTCAGGTGGCCGTCGTCCTCCATGTCATGAATCATCTCCGGGTGAAACGAGTTCTCTTTATCATCATCAGGCTCGGTCTCTTCGACCTCCTCTGTAACGGAGCCACCTCTCGGTCCTTCAGTCAAACTCAAGTGTAGATTGTCGACACGGTTTGTTTTAAACTTGCCATCAGACCATCCTGTCAGGAGATGACAATGCTTAGATCGGAGATCGGATTTTAAATACCGTAATAAGATGACATTTCAGGTCATTTGGTTTATTTATGGCTAGAAAATATTATTTATTATCAGTTAGTGTTAATGCTGTCATTATCAATAAGATATGATAATAAAAATTTAATTATCAACAATTTCAATAAACATCTTTGCTGTCCTTGTCATAATGTTGAATTCATTATCTTTAAGTTTTGGACTGATGGCTGGGTAAAAAAAATAAAACATTAACTTGGGTTCTGGGAAACTGTCATGGACATTTCTTCACCTTCAGTAATCAACAATGTTATAATAAAAACAAACAACAACAACAACAACAGATCTTCGTCACATCCCTGTCATCCCCAGAGATAAGAGATTTTTTACCTGGCCCTGAGACATCTGCCAAATCCCCTTCTGCTTCTGTAACAGGTATAATGAGACCACCCTCAGAGCGCTGAGCCCTTCGACTGATGTGCTCCTTGTCATGTTCCAGCTGGTCTGATGTCTTCTCATCCACATCTTCCTCATTCTGCTGATGCTGATTCCCATCATGTTCATCTTGAGTCTCAGACACATCTCTGTCTTCTTCAAACTGAGACCCGGCCTCCACGTCCAAATCAGACTGAGAGTCAACTGCACTTTCTCCTGTTTGGGATTTGGCTGCAGCTTCCTGTTCTTCAGCTTGAGAGTCAACTCCACCTTCTTGTTCATCATTTTCTTCTACATCATCAGTTTGGGAGTCAGTTACAACCTCTTGTTCTTGCTCAGACTGAGACCTACTTGCTGCATCTCCTTCTGTTTCAGGATCAGCAGCAACATCCTCATCTGTCTGACTGTCTAATACGTTCTCCTCTTCATCAGGCTCGACTGTATCAACGCCTCCATGAAGCTGCATTTCTTCTTCCTCAGATTTTGACATCATGGCAGCATCTTCAGGTTGATCATCAGCTGTAGTCTTCCCTAATTCAATCTGACCTTCAACTGCCTCCTTCTGCTCCATGTCTGTTATCTGTCTCTGGAGCGGAGAGGCCATTAGTGTAGGTTTATCCTGTGTTGCAATGGAAAAGTTCAGGTTCATGGCATCAGAATGGGTGTAGAGGGCTGTGTTACAGTTAACAATGTCAGTTGTCACATCAGGTTCACTGATTTGGCTTAGGTGGAGGGTGAAGCCCTCAGAGTAGGCAGTGTCACTGTGAGTGCGCATCACTGATGCAAGGCTGCTCATTCCTGGATGACAAGAAGGAAATAAGAGCATTAACACTGAACGTAGCGGCTGCAGATAACAATTCAGATAGCAGATAACAAGGAAACACTGGTAGATTAAAAAAAGTAATGAAACTCCCATAACCACCTCCAGTCTGTCGTTTAATGACAGCGATGCCAAATTCATCCTCCGTGATTTTTCGACGGTTGGGAACTCTTCTCAGAAGGCCTCTTTTCTCACTCCGAACATCCACAAAGGGAGTTTTTAGACTCAAAGAAGAGGAACTGCAAAACAGATCAAAAAAATCATATAGTTACAAGTTATTCACTCATTATCATTAAGAGCTGATTGTTGTCAAATCACCAAATGTCACTCATTTCAACCTTTTCTATGTTTAAAAAAAAACAAAACAAGACAAAACATGATATTATAGTTTTACATGTTCTTTACCTTGACAGAGAAAGTGAATGTTCGTCTTCAGATTCTTCATCTTTCTCTTCAGCATCTGTGAACATAAGCATCGGTTAATCAGTAATCATCATACATGGTAACTGTTCACCGATACAACTCAAATGTTTCCAAAAACAACAAAATCTTCTATAATCCCCTTTAATCACTGGAGTATGTCAACAGTGGCTTGAATCTTACCATCTGCACCTTTAAGTCGTTTTTCAAATGCTGTTACATTAAGGGTCTGACGTGGTCTCTTCCTGCTCAGTCCCTTTGCAGTGCTTACTGCCTCGCTGATGGTTAAATCAGGCAGACTCAGCCTTGACAGCTCAATGCTAAAATTCAAGAACATAAAATTTGTTACATGACATGATTAGGCATTTCCTCTAAAGAGTAAATGAATAGACAAACTACATGTAAGTAATATCCTGTTACACAAAGAGCCCACCTAGGACGCTTGCTCATAACAATGATGGGTGAAGGAATCTGGGGCTGTACTGACGCAGCCTCCTCATGAACCACAGGCGACTTCACAGGTTCTGAATCATATGAGAAAGGTCACGGTTAAAAGGATAACAAAATAAGCTACCTAATGTGTGAAGAAAGTTGTGCTCATGCACTTACCTGTCAGCAGGATGTTCTTAAGTATGTGTCTCGGTGTGTCTCCATCATTAAACATCATTGAGGTTGAAGCAGGAGTGGCTGTCTTTCTGAGTAAGGTGGTTCTTCTTGACGTAGCAGGCAAGGATTTCCTGGATATACTCTGGAAGGAAGATATTTTGATCAACTTTATGAAACTCCAAAAATATGTTCATTATGAGCTTATCATACTTGTTGGAGAAATTTCAGGAGCACTGTTGAAAAGAGGATGAGGCAGTCAGGAAGACACAGGAGACTCAGATGTCTTAGGTTGTATAAAGTTTACTGATATCAGGAGAAATGACCTTAGCGTACAGCACAAAAACATGCTGTGCAGAGCTGACACCACATCTGATGCTCCCCCAGGAAGTCGAGGATTTTATCTGTCTCTGTTCAAGGTCTAATGGATGTTGTATGTTAGACACCGTCAGTGTTTCAGTATTGTATATGAGGCCTAAAGATCAGTTTCATTACCCTAAATGTGGCACACAAATTAACACAGGTCTGCCATAAATAGAACAATATATCTGAAATATATGAGTGTACATAGGAGTGTATGTATAGTGTGTGTGGAGTAGGGGTGCATGATATGATCATAACTTCACCTTCTAACCTTTAGGTGAGCCATGCTGTGGCTATAGCTACACAAACTACACCTGTCATGTCATGTGTTTTACTGTAAGGTCTAGTTTTTTCCCTAAAATTACTCAGGTCGTCCTGCTCACCTCACGCATTTTATGTTTCAAGCTGCGCCGCAGGATGTCCTGTGGGGTTTGGGGTCCAGCATCTTTCCTGCTCAGCCTGTTGCTGCGCCGGGTCCCGCTGGTATTCTCTGTTTTGGAGTCACTAAAGACAAGACGATTAAACATCAATGATGAGTCTCCATTATTGTTTCAGATTAAATGAAGCTTAGATGTACCTATCGTTTAACTTAAAATCACTTATAAAAAGGCAGAAACGCTATCAAAAGTACCTGCGGGTGATGGGAGACTTGGGTGGCTCGGTGATGAGGATATTTTTCAGCAGCACCCGAGCAGATAAATCCTCCGTAGGATCCATTTCGACACCGAGTTACTCAGCTGGTTAGCTAATGTTAGCTGATGTTAGCTGACAAACGTTACAAACGGCAGAACAGTAGCGTTAATCGAACCAAACAGCGGCTTTTAAAAGCTGAAACGACTCGACTGAGAAACTCCGAGTCACACAAAAGAAGATAAAGTAAGTTCAATGTCATTTATAACACGTTTCGTCCATTTACATGTTATTTACTTCCCCTTGTCTTCGGTCTCATGTTGTCAGACTCAACGGTTTCACTCCTCGTAATGTCCCGCTTCATTTTTAAGTGAAATCTCGCGAGATGATGATGAGACTCCGTTCCTGTGTTTTGAGGCTCTCTGCTGCCCCCTGCTGCTCAGGACACAAATCTTATGTGTCCTGCAGTAGTTCCTGTTTACAGAGATCACATCACTGACTTCAAAGAATGTGTTGTTTCCTTCAATAGATTAAGACACATTTCCAGTGAATGAGTGTTTGTTTGAGTGTTTCACTGCTGTGAATACTTCACTTACATACTTACAATACTTTACTTACATGGTTAAATAAATGTAAACATTAATATACATTTTAGTCAAAGAAACACCTTTATAAGTAAATAAAAATATGCTGCAAAGAAATAAAAGTGGAAGAAAATACAATAATAATAATAATAATAATAAATAAAAAATTAATTGACTTACTTTGATTTATTGTCTCCATATTGATTCACATATTATTTATCAATGGATATATATTCCAACATTTATTCCTGACTTTCTTCATTTATTTATTCTCATTTCTATTTATTTATTTGTGTATTTATTTATTTCCTCATATATAATTATATGATCCTCATATTTGTCTTTTTTCAGGTTGTCTATTAACATTTTTTATTTTTTTTCCATTCACAACTATAACCTCAATAATTAGTAATCACCTCCATCAATAAGCTGAGATGTTCTTGTGCGCTTTGAATTTGCCATTTATCTAAACATTGAGCCGGTGAGCTCAATGCAGGTCACCATGTGATGCCGCCATCTTGAGCCTACAGGTGCCGACAGGGGACAATAGTATGTAAATATAGCTCCTCCGTCTTTTGCGTTTATACGTTCAGTTCACTTACAGCAGAAACCCACCAGAGAGTACACACACACACACACATACACATACACACATATATATAGAGAGAGTATTTCCTATGGACACAGTCAATGTCTGTAAAATAATATAGCCAAGTTAAACCAACAATAAGTATTTCTGGTGACTTGGAGAAAGCAGACACATCTGTCTGTGTCGTCCAACATCAACATTGTGATTTCATACTGTGATAATAATGAACAATATTCAGTCTTGGTCAGTGTTGACCAGAGTTTTCCTATGTGTCTCTGTGGCGCAATCGGTTAGCGCGTTCGGCTGTTAACCGAAAGGTTGGTGGTTCAAGCCCACCCAGGGACGTTTTGAACCTAACATTGATAGACAGTCAATATGTGCTTGAATAAATCATCAGTGATCATTAATGTCTAAGGAAACCGTTGCCTCTTAGTTATAATAGAAAGGCTGGGACAGCAATGACGATATCCTGTTGAAAGTCTAAACGAAAAAGTTCAATGCCGTCATCATCAAGTGTCTTTAAGTTACTGTTATGAGTTTGTTGTTTTTCACTGAGGAACTGAATGTTCCTGAATGTTTAGCAGACACATTGAACATAACACATGTAGTTGTAGATGCCTAGTCATCCAGCATGACTATCAGTTTATTTTTCAACCACAAGTGACATGGACTTCATTAATATTTTGTGGTGATTAGATGAGGGTTGGTCTGAGACCTGATGTTAAAAACACCACTGCCCCAGTTAAGAACTGTGACAGAACTTCTTACAGCTACTTAACTCTTTTGCTGCTGTGAACCAAGACTTACCACCTTCATCATGCGTGTCATCAGCTTGGTTGAGTGTTGTAAAACTCCACTGCTCCAGGTGAGGCTCAAACTCACAACCTCGGCATCACTTTGCAGGTTACTGTCTTATAAGTACCGTACACTGACTGATTGCACCACTGAAGATTGACGTGTTCTGGTCACCAGCAACACTGATCAGATAATTTGAATGTTATATAAGTTGAAACTGGTCTCAGGTTGAGTTTTAGGGAAGTTATAAGAGTAATTTGTGGTGTTCAACAAACTTAGAGAAGAATAATAAGAATGGTCCTAATGATCCTTCACCTGTTCCATAACATTTCATAGTTCAGTGTCTTCCAACTGTTGGACAACTCCACAGAGTCAACAAATACTGGATTAGTTTGATGAGATACAACACAAGGAGATCACACGCAATGTGTTCCAGTGCAGACTAAGAGTTTGTTAGGGATATTAGGGTGTGAGTAGTTTGGCGAGAAGAGGGTATAAGCCATCAAGAGATCCTTGGAAAACAAGAGTGAACCTTTTACTCTGATAGTATTTGATCACCAAGGCAACCATGGGCTTTGTTATTTGACAAACCAGCTCAGAAAATATATTTAATGTTTAGAATGAATATAAATGAAAACCAGAGACCCTCTTTTAACTTAAACTTTAGTTGACTAAACTAAAAAGAAATGTTTATGTTTTCATACTGTGGGTACATGTTGCAGCTGTGGCTTTTATATCAATAAATCAAAAAAATTTAGTACCGTTGTGTTTTTAACAAATGCAAGAAGAAGAAGAAATGCCAGGTATGGTAAGGTATGATTAAAATATTTTTCTCATAAATCCTAATTCCTTCATTTGTCCACAAGGTGGAGGCACGAGATAAAAGAAATGAACACATGCCATTCTCTCTAATCCACAGGATTGTTCATGTTTATTTGATTCACATTACTCATAAATTTGTTTTTGCTTATTAAAGTTCTGTAAAAATCTGTCCAACTCTATATCGTAGGTAAAAGCCAAACTAGAAATAAATATGTGAACTTGAATTAATCTTTAGTTTGACAAACACGTTTCAAAAACAAAAGCATGGATAAGTAAGAATCAAACACTATAGGGTGAGAAGGGTGATTAATTCCTCATTTGAAGGAGCTGATTTCTCTTTTATGTCTACAAAATCCTCCTAAAGTGTGAACTCACCTTGTAAATCTCCTCTATTAGTTGCCCACACTGATTATCCTCAAAGCCTGTTTTCTGCAGTCACGAATTGTAATCAGTTTTTACAAAAGGAAAGGACTTCTCTGTATGTTGTGCACGTAATCTGAGTCTCACTCGGAGTGCAGCTTGACAAAGAGTGAATTTAGAAACAAGTACTCATTGTAAAGGCTGCATGTGGTCAGACATCTGTGTGCTTGTGTACCTGCATTAACCCACATGAACTGTAAATTAACTCAAATACCATCCTATACCATTAGAAAATCCAACACTGAAACACATATACACCTCTTAAAGAAACTAAAATAGAACTCAATCCCAACATATGATCCTAGCATAGACCCCCTCCCCTTGTCCTCATGGTGTCTCATATGTATAAAAGCTCAGGACCAGTATGAGCCCATTCGTCAGAAAGCTTGCCAGCATGGCTTCCTTTCCTGTCTCCGGTCGCAGTGACTCTGTGCTGTATGGGCAGCGCACAAAGCAACTTACAACTAATTCTGCAGAAGGAGGAAGTGTGGTCTTTAAATCGAAAAAAAAATGCACAATGACTTTGTGCATTTTGGCACAAAGTCTTTGATACTCCAGACTCAGGATTTTGACAATTTATTGATGCTGTGACTTCTTTTAAAAATGCACACATTCATACTAATGCATTAAAAAAGGAGCTCTGGCATTTCTATTCTGTTTTTAATTTAGTGGCAGGTAATCTGGTTTTTAACTCAGTTCAAGTCAATCTATTTCCAAACACCATATACAACAAATTAACAAATAATTTAAACAAAATGCATTTGACTTAAGGCACTTCACAATATTAAAGAAAATAAAACCCAACCCACGTTTTCACAATGAGCAAGCACTTGGCAACAGTGGTGAAGAAAAACTCCCTTTTAACAGGAAGAAATCTCCAGCAACGACATTTATACTTTTACTTTCTGTTGCTTGTATTTTAAAACTTCAACTGTAAAATGATTTAAAGCTGAATAAGTTTGTCTGTGTTGACTTTGTCCTCAGTGTTTGTGCTATGCTAAGCTAACTTTATAGTTACATATTTACTATAAAAGTACATATAAAAGTGGCAACAATCATCTCGTTTAACTCTTGATAATAAAGAAAATGTGTCTTCCCCAAAATGTGGACATATTAATTGGAACAGAGAGAAATCTTTTCAAATCTTTTTTCTAGTCTTAAAAAAAAAACAACTGTTAGTAAATAAATTACACTGGCTAACATTTTTTTTGTTATAACTTAGCATTATAACCAGACTGAATGTAGAAACTCAAATAATAATAATAATAATAATAATAATAATAATAATAATAATAATAATAATAATAATAATAATAATAATAATCATAATCATAATAATAATAATAATAATAATAATAATAATAATAATAATAATAATAATAATAATAATAATAATAATAATAAAATGCTCTGGTGCCGAAGGGGAAGAAGACAATGAAGAAGAGTAATAGCTACTGTTGGACTGGGACAGAGATTGACCCAGTTGTCCCTATGACCAGTCCAGCTGAGCTCCAAGATGTAGCTGTGTTGCTAATGCTAATGCTAATGCTAGAACCACACGGGAACACACATATGACTCGTATGAGTTCATTTGATCTTTACAAATAACAAGCTTCCTGACAGTCCTCATTTCGTCTTTCCTAAAGCTGATATATTGCAAAAAGTGTGAATTTGTGTTATAGACTAAAGACACTGTTGTTGGTGAATATTCTGGTTGAAACTCCAACTACATCCAGAGTCACTGCCAGTTGTAGTTGTGTGGTGGTCAAAACTGTGTTTTGTTTGAACTTGTCACCACCAATGACATAATCATAGGATCTTGAACTACGTCTGTGCATCACTGCAGCAGGGTGAGAAATGAAACTATGAATAATATATGAAAATATCTGCAAATATTAAAAATAATGCACAGTTTGCACACAAATACTGTGAACAAATGCACCAAAGGGTTTGGTGTTTGGTTCTCTTTCTTTTTTTCATGTCATTTCCTCAAATGATTCTTAGGATTGCAGTTGCAGTTGTTCTAGCAACATCCTGCCACAGATCAACAAATTGATAGTGCCAGAAAAAAGCTGCATTTTTTTCACTGGTTCTAAGAAAAGTACTTTGTGGTGAATTTGTGGTGAATTTGTGTTTTTGTGTTTCGAGGTTGAGGAAGTCGTCCCACATCCGGAAGGTTTAATTGCATTTTATGTACATAGCCTAGAGTATATAGGTACACTGACTACATTTCATTATTTCTCTTGCTATGAGGCCAGCATTACTTCCTCTATTTTTTCAGCTATTCATCATCACGCCAAATGTGAGATTTCACCCCTGCCACACCCAGAAACACCTGGCCAGGCTTGCACGGAGCACAAATACAATCCATTATACTTAGCTGTATCCCATGCACTCTATCTCTTCACATCTGACGACCACATTGTTGCACTGACTGAATGTTGTGGTAAGTGGGGGGGTGGTGGTCAGATGAACCCATCAAAGCTTGCCGTTGGCTGCAAGGTGGGTGGGTGAGGACAGTCAGAGGATCTAAAGGGTCAGAGGAACAGGACACCAACGCTGCAGGGGGAGAGTGTTTCAGGGCCAATAAACCATAAATGCAACACCGCCCACCAGTTCTGAAAGACCGCTCTGACAAAAAGAGACAACATTTTCTAACGAGACAAATGACATTACTATCAGTGCAGGAAACATCAGACATCTGAAACTGTCTTATATTTTGGGGTCCTGGCTATATTATTTTACAGACACTGACAAGGTGTGTCCATAGGAAATACTCTGTGCATGTGTGTGGGTGTGTGTGAGTGGCTGAACCAAACTGGAAAGCACCTAATTCTCACCTTCCACGCTCCTACGAGTCGAGTTTGTCAAGCAGAGCAAATGCAGAGCAAACATATATCATGTTTTCAATTAACTTAAACCCCTCAATAAATGAACATCCACTTAGACATCTTTCAAGATGTGTAATGACTGTAACGCATGCTACAATTTAATTCTTAGTTCAGGCTATGACACATGATATTTCCTGCTGCTGCTGCAGCAGTACACTCCAAATGGCACCTTAATTATTTGTTTGGGGTCGTCTCTGACAACTCAAAAAACATCTAAGGTTATGTTTTATCATAATCTAATACTATACATTTCAGAGTCAGATAAGAATTACTCATAAGTGTATAAAAGTCGGCCATCAGTTGAAACATGGAGTGAAACCACAGTGAAGTAACAACATATTCATATTGTTTGCTTTATTATGCTTTTAAATGTTTTTGTCAACAATAAGTAATGAAAAAAATCCCAGTCCAGAAAACATATGTTTCTATATGTAATCTTTTGTCATTTCTATATTTTGTCACATTCCTCAAAAGCGCAATGTTTTTAACCCATAATTCAATATCTCGTTTCACTAATGTTAACATTAATTTGTTTATGTGAACCTTTATTTTGAAAATCTACTTAAGTACTGATGATTGAATGAGCCAGAAAACAAACATTTTTTACCAACAGAGTGATTTGACTGAATATCTATCACCTTGGCTTTTTCATAACAGCTGTTAATGTGGAGTAAAATCAGTATTTGATGCTGTCAAAGGCAGAAAAGTTTGTTCGGATGGTGTTGTTAGTTTTTGCTGCTGTTTCATTATGTGAAAATCTATAATTACACCAAGCCTGCGGCTTATATACAGGTTACCCATAGATTAACAGTGAGGTGCAGTTATCTGGTGTCACCGCTGGGTGTCGCTGTAAAACAGACCGGTACAGCAGCAGTCACTCGGTCGGTCGGTCAGTCGGTGTCCTGTCATCCAGCAGCAGCAGCGGTGGTGGTGGTGGCAGCACCGTGGGCGGCGGGAGGATAAATAGAGGAGCCGGTGTAATTCAAATAGATTTTTTTTATATAGGAAATATATATTTTTTTTTACGTCTTTATGACACAAGAGCACCGCCCTCGTTAACATCTGGAGCCCGCGCTTGATAGTAAAACTACTCTCCCTCGTGCCCTCGTGATGGTGTTGCAGGGATAACTTATGAAGTGACCGGCGTTTAGCGTCTCACCGGTGGAAGCCGTCGGTGCTGGACCAGGCTGCAGGAGCACGGACTCAGTTTGAAGGTAAGCGGGCAAACACCGCGTGTCATACCGAGTAACTGGCGCTTCACACACCGGCTGTCACGCGCTGCACACTCAGGTGTCGGCACGGTTGGTGTTGGCACCGGGCTGTCAGCACCAAGCTCACAGTGCACACATGCAGGTTTTTTTTTTTTTTTTTTTTTTTACACCGTGGTCCCTGGGTGGGGTCTTCACAGGCTCATGGTTAGGTGGAGGTGGTGTTGTTGGTGGTGGGGGGCCTCCAACATCTGGACTGGCTGCCAGCCTTTCAAAGTAAAATGTCATATTTCTGTGAAGGTTTTGGTGAGGGTGTCAGATAGGTTTGTTGAAAATGAAAGGAACAGGTGTGTGTGTGTGTGTGTGTGTGTGTGTGTGTATGAGTAAGAGAGAGAGGTTTTTGGTTTCTTTCTGAAACCACACATTCATCTAGTTTTATTGATGGCTTGCACTACTACAGCTGGAAGGCCAAGACATGAGGAGCTACTTCAATATGGATTAATGAGGTGTGAGTGTGTGTGTATGTGTGTGTGTGTGAAAACTCCCTCCATATTTTATACCACATAATGCTGTAGTAATCGAGTCAAAGTTACGTGCCCCTGCATTACAACACAGACAGACACACGCACACAAACACACACACACTATCAGGTTGTAAGTGTGATGAATCGATTTCAAAGTGCTGCAGGCTCCGGTGCTGCTAAGATGAAGGCGACTGTTTCGGTTGCTGGCTGCACAGAAATCCCTCAGAGACAATTAAACTACTGACCCGTGTCATCAAGGATTTGTTTTGGCTTCCTGTTTGGAAAAGATGGGAGGAAGCAGGCTTTTGGGCCAAATGGCAAGAGCACACACACACATACAAACCACACACCGACCGACACACGCACACACCTGGAACAGCCATTCAGACTTCCTACTGAGGGAGACCGGATTAGAGGCCAGGATTTGAACCTGTGACCTGCAGAGCTCAGCTATACATGGAGACTCAGTTCTGAGTTAATGGAGTGTGGATAAAAGAAATCAGTGAAAATTCATACACTCGCACACATATGTTTCATTGTAGCTGTATGGATCTTTCTGGCTCTGATCTTCTACACATAACTTTCAATCACTCATTTTTTTTAGTGACTATATTATTTCCATTGCTTTTTTATCTCAGCCAACAAAAAGTAATGGACGTAATACAGCTGTGCAGATGCATCAGATGATGATTGAAAGATTTATTTTGGAGGGAAACCGGGGGTCTTTCAGTTTCCCGGACCAAATACTGGAATATTTCCTGCAAAACATCAAATTTTATAGCATTGTCATACATCTTCGCAACAAAGGTATTGCAGTGTTTCCAGTGATGAACTTGTGTTAAATGGGAATGTAACTTTTAAATGATTTCTAATCATTTATAAATGATTTTTGCTTTATAATAGTTCATATTCTGACTCCTGAATTCAAATTAAATGTGAAAGTGCTTCACATAGCTTGAAGACAAAAGACACACACTCATATCTCTAAACAGGAAGCTGACTGCATCCTGGAAGATGTCTCATCTGTCACGTTGTATACGTAAGTGTAAAGACAGTAGGCATCTGTAGGCGCGCTGGCATTTTGCAGGTGTGTGTGTGTATATATTTTGTCTCTTCGTTTCACTCCCCTGGTGCAACAAGGGTTATAGTGTTAAGCATGTTCGAACAGGTTTGGATAAAAAAGCAGCCGTGACAATAGCAGGTTTATTTCCAGGCCGCTGCTCTCAGAAGAGAATCGCACCTTCATGTTTATGCGGAGCTCTTAGATGGGTGCATCAGGGTGGAAAACTGGTTTGGTTTTTACAGGAGCCCTCCAGCATTTTCACAATGCATTTTTCATGGCGGTTTGCCCATGAGTCAATCTTCTCTGGTGCCTACAAGCTGCACTGTTTATCTTTCTTGTGCCACTGCTTGTCATTGCACAAGCTGTTCTTTCATCTCAGATACACCAGTTCATAGAATTATGATGGACACTTTTAACCAATTTAACCACCAATAAAAACACGATGTCACCAGCTTAAATAGCAGCTTATACCTGATTCTTTTTTCTACTTATAACTCATGTCTTTTTGACAGCCGTAACTACAGACTGGTAGTGTTTCCCAACTATTTGGCATGTGGCCTTTTACTGCAAACCCAACCTGCATGCAGGTAGACATGGCCAACACATGGCTGCGAGCTGTAAGTATTTCAATATGACCCTACTGGTTATTGTTGTTTTGGATTTGACTTTTGTGTTGTCTAGACTGAAATATTTCCTATTGTCTGCATTTAAATTTCATGCAGACATTCATGTTGCCCAGAGGATGAATCCTAATGACTTTGGTGATCAGCCAACTTCTTTTTGTTGAGTGAAATGTCTAACCATCGGATGGATGGCCACGGAATTTGGTACAGATGTTCACGTCTGCCTCGGGAGAAATTGAGGGGATCACTCAAAAACCCTGTGTCTTTTCCTCTAGCGCCATCATCAGGTTAAATCTTGTCTGGTATTTTAGTTTTTGATCACTCAGGTTTTCTCTGGAAACTCTGTAGTTGTGATTACAATCTGGTTGTTTGTTTTTATATCTTAGTGATAGATTGATGACCTATCCAGGGTGTAACCACAATGTCCACTGGGATCAGTGCTAACCTCCTTCATAACCCTTGAGAAAATAAGCAGTTAGCTGATGGATGGATGAACTAATGACATTTTCATCAAACTCTGTACTTTGCAGCCTAAAGCCAAAAATAAGAGGGTGAACATCATAAAAGTTATACCTGCTAATCATCAGAATGATAACTTGTACCACTGCAACACCAGTAGCTGACTCTTAGTGCTCTGTCATCATGAAACCAGTGGCCAACGAACACTAACTGCAAAATAATTGTTTACAACCAAAGAAATTGATGTGCACATCCTTACAGAGATTACTGTGGTTATTTGGCAACAATCTGGTTCTGTAAAAATGTAAATGTGATGTGTCGTGCGCAATTGTGGTTTGCCAATGACATCATCCCTTCGAGACATAACTGGTGAACCGTGTCAACAACTTCAACAAAGTGAGACCTGGGGAAGTTTCAGCTGCTACATGAAAGGTTAGCAGCGTTGAGTCGTCACTCTGAAGACAGTCACATGTTTTTCTGACTGAGCTTTCACTGACAGGTGATGACAGAAGTAAATGAAACTATCATGCAGCCTGTTTTACCCCACATTTTGAAAAAAAAAAATGATGAAGATTTGACTTGATCCCCAGAGATCTAGTTAAGGATTTCACTAATCCCCCCCCCCTCTCTCTCTCTGTCTGTCATTATGTCTCTTTAAGTTTTTGGGTCATGCTCACTCTTTCTCATCTTGCAGAATGAAAAGCAGAATGGCTTTATCAGTAGATCAGATAAACCTGTGCTCCTTGCACACTCATGCAAATCTATCACAGATGGTAGGAAAAAAAAACAAAAAAAAACAAATCAAGTTCACATACGTGTTATTTTTATTTTATTGTGCAAAAGAAATGGAAAACTGTGTGATCATTATTTCTCAGGGATCACAGGCATCTTTTTGTCACTCGTTGCCGTCGTATATATCAACGAGCGAAAAAGCAGTTATAGTCATCCTGTTTTCAACTCAGTGTTATTTAAATCTTTCCTGTCACCACTGTGTCTCCAGCCCAGAGATACAGATAGAAATAGTGACGGCTGTAGGGATTGTGAGTCCACGTGTATGTTAGACAGATTGTCAAGGGTTAAACTGGCGGTAAGACCATTGACTGTAAAGTGGAAATATGAACATGTGGGTCACTGAGAGGTCACGAGTGGATCATATATAGGAGTGGGTATAGGAGTGATGCATAATGGACAGATGTACAGTCATGTGGTTCCTTTGAAACGTCTTATAGATGTTTTTAATAAAATGCAAACCAGGTTTCAGTCTGCTCGGGTTGAAGCTTTATGAACATTTGACAGTTGAAGAGCTGATCTGCATCTGAATGTGTCTGTTGGAGACGTTTGACGAAAACCTTTAAATATTTAACTGCAACGACAGCGACACAAAGCCGGGACGTGAAGAAGATACATTTAAACGCTTTAGGTATTTTAGCTGATAAATTAAACCTGTTTTCACATTACTTTTAGCAATTTTTATTAGCTTTTTGGAATACCTTTCAACCAATCACCTATTGTTTTACGCTAACAATCTAAAAATGTCATGTCTTACCTTTAGATTACAATTTCAACCATTTACCTGTTACTTTTAGCTGATTATTAACTGTCTGCTACACAGTTTTCATTCGGTCTCAACTGCAACAATGTTCAGTTAGTTGCTTAAAGCTACTGCAACCTGTTGTATCAGTTACAGGTATGACAGTCAGACAGTTTTGAGTGATGGGCTGGGAGCTTTGGTTTTAGTGGTATCATGATATATTTTTTGACAGATATTAAATTATTCAGTAATGTCTGGGTTATGTATTGCAGAGATTCTATCCATTAAATTTTTCTTTTATTTTGCGTAAAAAAAATACTCATTGGGAACAGACAATCTTTATCTGGAATTTGTAACAAAAGGCCTGGATGAATAGCAAACTCCCTGTCAAAGAGGAATTTTAATCTGCCCATTATGTGGCGTATGCTGGTCTCCAACTCTTCTTCAATGTCCTTTTGATGACAATGCTGTCCCCCGGCCAGGGTTCTCCTGAGGGACTCCAGACTTCTCTGTGATGATTCTGAATAACTCTTCTCTGTTTCTTTTGAGACCACAATTATGACCTCCATTTTTCCCCTCTAAGTAATCTTTTCAGAGTCAATTCTCTCTCCCCCTGCTATCTTACTCCGATGTGGCATCTGTGGGCAATTACCATTAACTTTTCATACAAGGCCAGCCAACAGAGGAAGCTGTTGTATTGGCGAGCACAGCATGGGTTTGCTGGCTGAGTAGAGGGACGGCAGGAAGGAGGGATAGTGGGAGGGATGAATGACTGCTGAGGAGGCCTATTCATGTCTCCAGGCGAAGCCATACTTGACTAGACTCTTATTGTGACGGTGACCTTCCTGTCACCACACAGCCAACACAAAACTGCTTCATACGAGGGTCAGCTGAGCTGTTCTCTTTGTCTCTTGTCCTGCCTGTCAACATTTCACTCTG
Organism: Polydactylus sextarius; assembly: GCA_016801845.1. Taxonomy (NCBI): domain Eukaryota; kingdom Metazoa; phylum Chordata; class Actinopteri; family Polynemidae; genus Polydactylus; species Polydactylus sextarius. The sequence continues at coordinate 8,267,571 of CM028920.1, read as the reverse complement.
TCGTCCTTTCCATGTCTGTTTCTCCTTATTGAGTTTATTTAATATTTATTTATTTCATCTATGCTATAGAAAACAGCCACCCACTCCAAAGCGGCATATCTCAACTCAGAATTTTACTGGCTTTCACAAATCCTTTTCTGTTAAATATAATACATATTTGAAGTTATTATAGCATCATTTTAAAAGATTCAGATTGTATTTACACTCAACATGACGCAATGAGTGTTTGTGCGACCATTAGACAGATGTGTGATATTTGTTTTGGTTTAACACATCCTGTCCTGTGCTTCTATCTAACCGTGACCTTTATCTAACTCAGCCACAGCCAACGCTTCCACACCTCAGCATAAACAACCGTGATCTAGTTGCAGCAACAGATCGAAAATATGTCAGCTGATATCCTTGTGGACATTTTGCATTTCTTCATCATGTCGACAACATTTTAATTGGGTATCATTACTATATAATATATTTGCAGTTGCAAATTAGTGGTTAATGAGGGATAGTCTACTTCTGTGCTCAGGCAACTTTTCCTGGATAAATAATGTTTTAATGAGAATGTAATTCTGAGTGGATTTGAAAGGCAGATGTTCAGATATTTGTTTTCCTATGACTCATTGAACTACAATGTTAATTCTACAGATGCGGTTAATCCGTTGCCGTCGCAGAGCTTTAATTTGAGGTTTATAATGCCTGTTGTAAATAAACACAACATTTGTTCTGTTTTGTTCGCTTTTGATTTTGATCGTCAGGTTAGATTCAAGTAAAAACATTGTACATAAAGACTTAAAAAAAAAAAAAAAAAGGACTTGACCTCAATTATATAAAACCCCATAATTACGAGTTTAGTTTGCCCTGTTTTGTTACAAAAGTGTTTTGGAGTTCTACATGGATGTTTTGGAAGTGAGCTTGTAGTCCTTGGCAGCGCCATCAGCCAGAAGTTCAAACACAGACTTCAGCAATGATGCTCTCTTCATTTAGGTCACTGCTGTGTTCGCTATGATTGATGAGTGAGAGCTTCATCCCACATGTAGAAGTTCACTGTATGCTTGAACTTTGAAGTCTATTAAAGTCGGCATATTATTCTAGTGTCTTATCCATTTCAACTATTAATATAATACACAACGTCCAGTAACTCGCCTTGGGACTAAGTGAAATTGTCACAGCAAAATATCATTAGAACAAAAAGTAAGTTCCAGAAAGTAATTATTTTAGAAAACTGTTTGCTTCAATCACATTTTGTTGAAGCCTTTATCCACTTTGAAAAAAAGGAATTTGAGAAAAAAAGAGAATTAGTTTTGGACAAAAGAATCCACTGTGAGGTAAGAATAGCTTGAATTTTAAATCATAGTCATTGATATGCATGAGGGCTTTGGCAGCATAGGTTTATCCCTGATGCTTGATGAACCACTCTGGCTTTGACTGAGCGGGACAACGGGTTCAAAAAAAGTACACAGGAACAAAAAAGAAAAAGAGTGAAAGGAGCAGCATACGATGTGCTCGTACATTTATGACGGAGACGTTGAACTAATGCACTTGGAAGTGTTCAACGTCGGCCATGCACAGGTGATCATATTCAAAACATCATGACGTCTTGAATGGACGTGCTTATTCACACGGTTGCAGTTTTTTGGCTTCAAGAGGCAAATTTACTTCTCAGTCAACAATTTGTTAGCTTGCAGCTAATTAGCTATCTTTTAATTAAGCTAACTACAAATTATTTTGAGTAAAAACTTTGAAACTGAAATTGCAATAGCTGCAGTCTAGAAACAAATGTAGTCCTGTGCTAACTGCCACCAGCAGGACATGAATGAATTTAGATTGGTTTTCTAACTATTTTCCCTTTTTTTTTTTTTAAATTGAATACAGATTTTACAACTGAAATTATTTCAAATTTGGCTCACTTGGATTCAAGGATGAACTGATTAGATGGTGGTCAGAAGTCACTATTATCCAACATATTTTTGGCCATACCTCATGAGTTTGAGCATTAATTAACTGGCATGTAACCGCTTCTAACTATAGAAGTGATAATTCTGGTTTCCTGTAAACACTGGTGCTTAATAACATGACCTATTTGAATAAGCAAAACAATCCAGATGCCTCATGTCAGCCAAAGTCTAAAGTTAAAGGTAATTATATAGATATAGTGTTATATCGACGATGTGCTGTATTTTTAACCTTCGCAATACGACCATGTTGAGTTGTCCTCTGAAGTGATAAATCTACAGGAAGGCCCGAGGTTGTGCTTTAGAAGATTTTGGCCACACATTTAAAGACACTGTTGAGGAATGTGTGCTTCAAGTTTACGTAAGAGAAGAAAAATCAACTTTTTTCTGTGTTTTATGTCTTCCACCTGCTGTTGATTGGCTACAAAGCAGTGGAAAACAGTTGGCCAACCATCACTCTCAACTCCTTCTGCTGAGGTTTCTGTTCATTAGTGCTCCATCTTTTTTATGCCCTATGTCTTTTTTTCTTTTTTGAACCACGTTTCTCTTCCTCCCTGTCTCTTCGTCCCATCATCTTTCTATCACTTCATCTCGCAGTCTCAGACGTCCTCTGTGCTCAGAAAACTGCCATCCTCTTAACACCTACCATACCTGGCACAGCAGCTGAGAAACCATTGCAGTCTTTCCAGTGGCATCTGTAGCAGCCGAATGCGCTGTGAGGTGTCGGGAACAGTTGAAGTGATGAATGCCAATGCTGGCTTTTTGTTGAGGAAGTTTTTTCCATCAAGTCATTTCTGCAGCTGCTGCTGCTGCTTCTGTTGCTTCTTGTTGTTTAACCTGACCTATGATCTGAATTCATCTTACTCAAAACTTTTGCTGACATGTTTTTCTCGTATCTCCAAACTGATCACATAATATTACAGTTATGTACAATTATCAGGCCATTATTTTAGCATCTTTCAGCTCATTGTTTTGGCTCAGTAAGCAGATAACGTTAACAACTCTCCTATGAATACTGGTGAATGCCAGAAATTGAATCCAGTTTTATGCTTAATGTTGATCTGTATGTGCTGTATGTGCTATATGTTCTAATAATAATATCCCCCCCACACCAAAAAAAAAAAAAATAAAAAAATAAATTTGCTTCATGGCTGGTTGTTTAACAACCTGTGCTGAAGGCAAAGTTAGCATTTTGTGGTTAAACTGTGTATGTGTTTCATCCATCTTTAGGGTAATGGTGCACAGACTGGTGGGGATTTCATGTTCTGTTATCTCTGCTGCTTCACCAAAAGTAAACTTACACCACAAGCTCAGAGGCCGAATCAGGTAAACTGATGCAGATGTTTGGCACAGACAGACAGGCGTTCGTGTGCACGTACTCACACACTCGCTGCACGTGTGGAGTAAGAAGTAATGAGCACAAACATGCATGTGTATACAAACCTGTACACACACAACCTTGCTACCCTTTTTTTAGCTGTGCAGCAAGCCCACACTGAAACTATGCAAATGGTTGTCACATGTTGTTTAGACAATGCATGCGCGAGGTAGACAACTGTTTTTGATTGTGAGAGAAAATCTATCTCTTCCAGGTCCATCTTTCATCTCTTTCCACAGTATCACACTCTTTTATTGTTTGCTTTGCTGCAATAGATTTCCCTAAGTCTGCTCTATGACTTGGTGCAGCGCGTCTTTTTTTTTTGTTGTTGTTTCATGCTCCTTGCTTTCGACCCCTTCGCTCCTTTCATCTTGTCCCAACATCAGATAAAATCCTTTTTTTGCTTCTTTTTTTTTTCTCCATCTGTTGTATTTTTCTCTTCTCTTTGCCTTGAGGTCAGTGTGAGACTTGAGGCTACAGCTTTATTGTCATACTAACGCTGGGAGAATATTTCCTGTCGTGGTGAATGCATACAGAACTTTTTTGAAAAGTTTCGATATGAAATTACGTTCAAACCGCCTGCGTTGACTGTGAAAGGTTGAGACAGGAGTGTGTGACAGTCACATTGTGGTTTTGTTTGATAGCCAAAGGTTAGAGGACTTTTATTTTTACTTCCTGCGCAGACTGTTTTGTCAGAAATACGTGGGTGTGAGGTGAAGTGCAGTGGGTCAACATTTAAAACACGCCTGTCGCTGGCAGCCCACAGGCCACACGTCAATCTAAAGTAGGAAGTACTTAATATCAGCAGCCTTTGCCAAACTTTTAATCATAGCTTTAATCTTTTTTTTTTTTTCACCATGAGGAAAATCTGAGACATGTTGATTGTTCAAAGCCAAAAATGTTGCAGTGGATTTTAAGTTTCTTTGCTTTTGCCCTGGTTTCACCTTGCCAATTAAATCTCCCCATGCTTAGATGGCTGAGTAGTACAGAGAGAGATGATTACGCTTGGAGGCAGACAAAGCATGTACGCCTGACCTCTGACCTGCTCTGATTGTCTGCGCTACTGTTTATCTCTGTATATTTAAGCAGCTTTCTCTTGATGTTCCCTTATTTATTAAGGCTAAAGGACATTCGAACAGAGAAATAAAAGGAAAAAATCTTTTTAGAGCATAAGAGCTTCACACTCACAAAGGGGCGTATTTTTGAAGCTGCAACTGACAGTTATTTTCTAGATTTATCAAAAACAGAGAGAAACATTCATTGTAATTACCTATAAACTGAGAGAATGGCATGAAATGTTAATCCATTCAGAACTAAAACACTGAATTTTTTTTTGAAGTCAACAAAACTGAAACAAGTAACAGGTTTTCACATGTGAGAGAATTCAAATTAAATAAATTGTCAGAATTGTTTTCCTTTTTTAATGAAAACTGACAATACTCACTTCATTGCACATAGATTCTGTTTTATGGGCTGATATCTTGATGTTTCTGACAGATTTAATCCTAACATACAGTAGTTTTGTTTGTGGTGCCCTCTGCATAAAAAATGTGGTTTAAAATGTATTTGTCAAAACAATATCCTGTTTAATTTGCATAATGCCCGAGGCTGTCACTTCATATTTGCAATTTAAACTCCTTAAGTGGATAAATTGGGACAAATGACATGGCTTGTTATAAACCTCTACGCAAATAACATCCAACTTGATTTATGTTGCTGCTAAGCAATCCCACGGTCTCAGATTGTTTTGTAGACATATCCACATGGATTAAACAACACCACTGCCAACTAAACCTCTCTGAGACCAAAATCTTCATCACTCCTCTTTGAACCTAAACTTTTCAACATTTTAACTACAACTGTTCTACCTTTTTTCTCATGTTTTTTTCCTTTCTTTTTTTTCTTGTGTTTTTTTTTTTCGCCTGTTTTTGTTTGTGACAACATATGTCTCACTGAGACACATGATGCTGAAGAGATGGAGTCCGGAGCACATCAGTGTCGCTGAACAGCGCTGCTCACAGGACACTGTTAGCTACTCGCTGTTAGCGTTTGGCTATACTACATCCAAAGGGGTTCTCACAAGTCATCGCAATAACTTGCATTCGGCTGATGCTACGGCTACCTGTGAACTCTGTCATGTCCCAGCTGCAAAAATCGCACCCACAAGCCTTCCTCCTTATCTCATCATTATCCCTCATTTATTTATTTTTCAGTTAACTTGTTTATTTTCTGTTAATCTTGCATAATTTTTTATGCTGTCAAACAGATAAATTTCACCCTAAGGGACAGATAAAACTATTCTAATCTATTCTATCCCAACTGATCAATCATCATCTCGATTTGTCAATGTTGCATCAGTCTGCCAGTTGTGCCACTTTGTTCTGTACAACATGAGAAACTCAGGTCTTACCTGAACAACATGCAACTTGTGATACAGGCTCTATGTTATCTCCTCGGCAATGCAAGGTTGACAGATGGTCCAGAAAACAGCATTGTGTCTGGTGTTTGATCAGCCTAAAAAAAGTCAAATCAGTTCAATCGAATTCAAGTCATTTATGCTGCCTACAGAGTGAATTGTGTGTCCACACCCATCTACATGAACTTATCCTTCTTGAACACTGTGTTCCTCTTAGGAACGTTGTCTGGCACAGGCATCACAAGACAATCTCAGCCCAGACTACTCTCATTTGCGGTTCCCTGATGGTGCAACAGGCTCCCAAATGTTATCAGAGCAGGGGAGATCCTCTCTGTCTTCAAAGATCTCTTCTAGACTCATCTCTTCAGAGACAATCTTATCTCCTCACTCCTCTAACACTCGAACATCATAACTAACACTGCAGCATTTTGTATGTGATCTTGTTGCACTTTACTTCATCAAACTGGTCCAGTTCTTGTTTACTTCCTTAAATGTCTCCTTCTGCACTGAGTGTTTAGTGTTGTCGTTTGCTTGTAAATTCCTCCGGATAAAAGCATCTGCCAAATAACTGAATGTAATTTCAATTAAAACATTCCAGTGTTCTTTAACTCCGGCACTGTCTTTTGTCATATCGCTTACCCAGTTGCCCTCATTAAACCGAGGTATTGTTGTAGCTTTTGCTAATGTAAACTGAGGGAAACTGGCAATGACGTCCAGTAATCATGACACCAAAACATATCCAAAGTACACTGTACTTTAAAATAAATCTAGGCTAAATAGAAATATCTTACTATGGCTATTCACACTGGCCACAGTCCAGTAGGTCCTAGCTTATCGTGCCAACGTTTCACATCTGCTTGAACCAGATTAACTAACTGAATTATGCATCTGATTTTCTTTCGCAGCCTTGAGCAAATATTTATACATACACAGTTTCCTTAGGTTTTGTAAATAAATATTTTATGCACTTTTTACTGTTCATTATTCATGGGTTGCAGAGGGACACCTGATGTTACAGGACTTTATTGCTCCACAAACAATGTTAACAACACAATCTACATCATATAGGAACCAACTGTTCTCACGTCTGTTATGCTTTAGCAGACAGAACTGAGTGGGCACTTGTTTATCTTAAAATGAATGTGAGGAACTATAAAGTACAATGGAGTCACACAGTGAGGCAGGTTGGCAAATAACGACTCAATAAACCACCACAGAGCATATCATTGTGTTATTTTCACTTTGGTACTTTAAGAAAAAAAAGGTGTGAAATTATCAACCGCAACCTGCACAATTACTTCTCAATGCATGTGGCTGCAGCGAATTGTATCATTGCACAAATACCCTCAAGAGATTTTTGGAAATGTGGTTTTAATTTGAAGAAACAAAAACAGTGACAAGTATCCTGGAGTGTACAAAAACTGTAAATCATCTTGACTACGGTTATTTTTTTATTTAGTATTAATTGCTCTGAGAGACGTATATAAACATTACAACACTCTCGGCGTCATGTGTGTGGTTTTTGTCCTGTGTATGTGCGTGACAGGTCGGGACACATGCCAGCTTCTCTGCACGTTGATGAGAGTGGAAGTGTAACAGCACAGTGACTGACTGGCTAATGAATTGTTCACTGTCGTGTAATCTGCGGTAACAAGATGAAAGACAGACACCACGAGACAATCAGAGCAATATTTAGACAGATGGTTTCAGCTTATTAAGGCCTCCGCCGTGGGCTTACGAAGAATAATCAGACACAACTGAATAAATTTCAGACTGATGTTATCATTTTGAATTAGGAATCAGGAGTCAGTATCTTGCACAGCAAGAGGCTGTTTTGTGTCAACATTTGAAGGTCTGTATGGCTCTTGGCAGGCTGCTTGGTATCTGTGTCATTCCTTGTAAAAACGTCCACAAGCTGTTGTTTCTGTGGCGCTTGAACACAAAAAGTCTTAAAGCCCGGAGCATATGTTATCTAAGCCCACACGCTGCGTCTCTGCTAAAGTGCCCCCACTGATGTTTCATGTTTAGAGATAAGTCTGTAAGATAGGAGAGTATCAACAACACCATATTGCAATGTGGTTTTCTGTAGAGATAAGCCTCAGCCTGATGTTTTCCTGCTCCCAAATCCCATCATCAGTGAAAGGTAAATAGAAAAAACATTGATTTCTACTTTAATCCGTCTGCAGATGATCACATTAGATGAGTGAGTATTATTTTTTTCTCTGTAGATTACACTTGGCACCATTACAGGAGACAGTTTGATGATTTGATAATGTCGACTCATAAAAGCTCCAGCAAGTTAAAAAGTCCAATTTGAATGAAATGTTGACTTGGGAAATGATAACTACTCCCAGGTTGTCTCTGTTGATGGATGCCAATTTCTTTCCATTTATCATTTACTGTTCTTGGCCTCAGACTATGATGATGTTGATTTCCATATCTGATGTACAGTATAGCTTCTGTTGTGGCAGATGTTCAACCAGTTATTTGTGTCTGTTTGCTTAGGTAGCGGGGGATTACACACACACACACACACTTACAGTCTTACAGTCGTACAGGACAGAGAGGAAATGACCTACTGTGTTATGACTGTAACATCTGGCATAGATGAGAGCCTAGAGCATATGTAGCCCATTGATAGGGGGTCGGAGGATAGAGGGGTAAAAGTACACAGCAGCATAACTCACTTTTAATCCATGTGAACTGCTCACGGAGATATATAGTTTTTCAAAGCTTCCAGGCGCAGGATCATGTGAAAAAGAACAACATTTTCCTAAAATTACAGTTTTGAGATTTATTTCTTTATGACCAAATGAGTTTTTGGTTTAAAACTTGGTCAAAACTCAATAATGTTCTCAGTCATTAATCAATACTACGTGTATTTTTTCTCCATATCTTATTATTGTGAATTGAATAACCTACCTTCCATTACTATCTTGTGATTATTAGTCAAACAAAAATCAGTTTTGAGCTCATGTGGCTCGTGGTCATCTGTGTGGTGTGCAGTGCGCTTACCAATTTAAAGTTCAAGACTCGGGCTTTCATTTGCAGCAAGCAATTTTCTTGAGGCTGCAGTCGCTCACTTCCCATGACCGCAACTTTTTGGAAGCAGTGTCCTGAAAATTTTTTTTTAACACTAATCTTAGAATGGGCCCAGAGGTGCCGTTGGGCAGGTTGTAGTGCCTATTAGAGCAGAGCGTTGCCAGAGTAATGAAGTTCAAACCTATCTGAACTTTTCTGGGTGTTAATCTGCTGCCTCAAACCAATTAACTCTGAAGTGTATTGGGAATTGTCAGTTTTACATCACTTTCCTTTTAGAGAGCAAATACAAGAGCACTAGTCTTTACCCTAATACACAATTTACCTGCCTAAACAAAATCAAATATATGTATGAATATGTTCACAATCTGCACAAAAGAAGCTAAAGTAACCAAGACTTCTTCCTTCCTACCAATACCAGCTTTCAATAAAAAGCTCATTTTGACAGGTGTTGCTCAGTGCCAACATTGTGTAATGACTTGTCAAAATATGAATGAAACCTCAGTATGTAGTTTTGGTATTAGGGCTTGGTTTCACCAACGTTTGAAACTTTACAGTCATTTAAAATCAACACAATATATAAACACATATGTGTTCTTCTAATTAAGGTTCAACTTTGGCAGCTATTGACCTTTAAATTTGCTCTGCAAGTCCAATAGCACTAAACACAGTGAGACAAGTGAGAAGATGATGATAGAAATATTTTCTATGATACTATCTTTTGAATAAAAATCCTCTAACCGTAATGTTCCATTAGCATCAGAGCTTGGCTAACAAGCTTGTTATCTCAGAGCACTTTGTTTTTTTTTTTCTGTGTATGATTGTGAATACATTGTCAGGGTAATTAAATGGGCTAAAAGAAACAGGAAAGGAAAATATTCCCATGATAACTGAATACCACCAACCAGACAAGCTAGCTCATTAGCAGTTAGCCTGCAAGCTACAGCTGAACAGCTCTGTGAGCTGTCGCCAAGTTTCTATGATTAAATGTTATACAAAGGGTTGATTTCACCACAACTTGTTCTGCTGTCACTGAGTTTTAAATATTAAAAGTCGTATAAATGTTTGATTTACAGAATTTTAATGCTACAAGTTTACTACAGCATCTAAAAAAGTGTGATCACACACTGTCAAATGCCAATGTTTTCCACTCTTTATTCTGATAGTACATGAAATATAAAACATAAGAATAAATTATGTTTTTTTTTTTGTGTGTGTTAACAGAAAACAATGACTGTAGTACACAAAGAATATGAGTCTAACGAGACACAAACACGAGAAAGAGGGAAGAATAAGAGGGGGCTGGTGAGAGAGAAAGCAGAGATTAGATCTTAGAAATGCTCAACATGAAGATCCATTGAATATTTAAAGTTGCTGACATGCAGTCACAGAGGGTTTCTATGCCACAGTGACTCGGTGCCTCAATCACAAAAGACCAAAAATCGGGGAACAGTGTCAGGTCAGGTCTTGCTTCAGTGCCAAAGCGAAGTAATGCCTTTGTTTAATTTTGTCTCTGCATGTCAGGAAATGTCATCGTGTGTAAAGAGGATTCATTTACACCGTTGTTGCTCCACAGTTCCCTATACACACAACAGGCTGAAGCTGCAGCACAGCAGGATTTCATTTCCTGTTGTCCAAAAGATATAATGTTGATCTTATCAGTGGTTATTCTTATATTATTTGAGGCATTCAAATAAGAAATGAAATATTGTAAAATACAAGCAAAAGAAGTATAATTTTAAAGATTTCAATGCTTTTGCGATCAGAGTAACTTAAACTAGTTGGAGACACATCACTTCCTACTAGATGCATTGCAGCGGTGTTGTGGTCCAATCAGGAATTGATATGTGCCTGAGACCTGACAGCGGGACGATGTCATGTGATGTACAGCGCGGGGGATTAATGTTGCCTAATCCGCCTGTCATGAAAACCCAATTCATAACAAAGGGTGGATGTTGGAGACAAGATGGAAAAAAAAAGAGGAGATCAGTTTCGGTCCACGCTGCAGCTCCTCTTCAGTCGTATGGAGGATTATAAAAACCTGATGACGTCAAGTGAGTGTTTACATACTTACATACTCCTCCGTGTGCATATCCAATGCGTTATTGTACGAAGTACATCTCGGGAGTGGCTGTGTTCATGTCAGTTTGCGCACGAACACACAAGTTTGTATCACCACCGCAGAATAAGCAAAGGATGTGGTTTTAGGACCGTTCTGTTGAAGGTTTCTATTTGCAGGGGTGTGTTTATCCTCTGTGACCGTAAGAGAACGCCAGGCTTCCACATGTGACCACAGAGAGACCAAAACACTGACACGGGCAGTCAACTGTGTGTAACCTGACTTTAGTTTTACATTTTTCTTCATGGATGAACTCCAGGCTGATCTGTCTGTGTGCGTACTTATACATTATGTATAGTGTATCTCTAAAACCTGGAAGACAACTCGGAGGAAGAGTCTTTATCATCTTTTCACATGGTATTTGTCAGAGATTAAAGCATCTATATATTTTGAAAGACTAGAGCTAAATGTTAACATCATAATTTCAACATGTTCACAACGATAAAGCTAACATGCTAAGTTTGCCTCAGTGCAGCAGCTTTGTTTAGCAGGAAAATGCCAAACATCCGATCTGTTGCAGTAGAGAGAAATGTAAGAAATGCAATACACACCCTTCAGTCAACTCAGAAGATCAGTTTGTAACATAACATGCCATGGTTTGTTTGCAGGCTTTGTTGATCTGCATGGAAACATCTTCCGTTACTATCTAGTAACGTTTATTTGTCCAGACACCTACGGTCGACCGTGATCACACCTGTGCTGCATTGCAGCATTGCCTCGTGGGAAATGTAGGAGATCGGGATCTAAATAGACAAGTTGATAAACTAGAAGCAAAAACACTATACTGTTTTAGTGCAAAAAAAAAAAAAAAAACACCTGAAGTGATTTTATTTGACACGTAAGAGTATCTAAAAGGGGGATTTCTTTTCCTTTAATGATGTAGTGCAACAGTGTGTGTGTCTTTCTTTCTGTGTGTGTGTGGATTCTTTGGTTTGGAAGCACAAACCATCTCCTTTCGTGTCAGTGTGTATGGAGAAATCCTCCAGCTGCCCGTGTTGAGAATCAGTCAGCTTGTTAGATTCAGTTTTGGCCAGAAGTCTGAGCAGCGGCTCCAGGAGTTTGTATGATGGAACAGATTATTGTTCAGCTAATGGCTTTATGGCAAGAAGAGAAATGGGGGAGCCTGTAATTTTATTCACACAGCGCTGAATTGAAGAATGATTCACAGCTGAGATCTACAGGAGCTCCTTGTTGGTGGTCGCCATTACATCTCATCAAATCCGCATGCAGATGTCCTATTATCCCATAATAGTCTCTTCACTCCTGTTCAGTGATTTCCCCTTGGCCCACAGAACACATACGCTCTAACCTAACTGGAGAAATATTAATGTTTTCTCAGGCTGAGCTGCAGCGCAGAGACTCTCTTTGACATTAAATGTCATTTTAGTGAAGCAAACAGGGAAAATACAGTTGGAGAGCAAGTGAGCTGATAGATGATTGAGACACAGAGGCCAATGAGTATTTATTTTCCCTGGGCTGTGATACTTAATATGTCTTCAAGAGAAAGAATTCACTGTTATTTGTGCTGCGCTTAAAACGAACAAGGAGATATGTCAACAAATGTTAGAATATTGTGCATATACTGTTCAACCTGGCTGATTATTGCAGAAAACTACATGTCATGATATCAGATGTAATTGGGGTAGGTTAGACAGACTGTCTCTGTTACTGAGAGCACAGACAGCTGATAAGTATTTGTATATTTGAAGGAGATAAACTTAACTAGAAGTTTGCTCTGTACACACTGGTTGTTGTTTGTTTTTATAACCAAATGTAAAAAGTTGTTTTTATGCCTCAGCATTGGAGAAAGTTGAGGTAGGGTTGGTTGTGGTGTTTTGTTTTGTTTTGTTTGGGATGTTGGTCCATCTGTCTCATTTCTGTGAACTTATGAACTTTGGCAAATTGGTTCATTTGGACTGAAGAATGAACTGTTGAAAGGTCAAAGGTCATGGTTCATGATCATACAAAACTTGTTTTTGACACATTGACTGTGATATCTGAAGTCTTCATTGAGCAAATTGATAGAAATAGACTTGAACATGAACTGGTTACATTTTAGTGGCTTGTCAAAAGTTGATAAATCAGAGGTCACTGTGACCTTACATGACATGTTTTGACCTCCTGTCCCATGAATTTACACATCTGCAACTGATCTGGTTGGTGGGAAAGTACAACCCCATAGCGCTAATTCTAGTTAAAAATGTTTGTTTAACCCAAACCAAAATTACTGCCCGAGGTATTTTGCCAAACCCTTCTGGTTAGTCTGTATGTCCTGGTAACATCACTGATGAAACAGAATCAGAATCACATTACGTCTGTAGAGGTTCTCATTCATCCATCATAGTATTTTTTTTTTTATATATAAAATAGAGGAATCATCAATATATCTCTACAGAAAAATAGAGAAACCATCTCTCAACAGAGGAGGAGGCCTGCGACACCATCTGTCTCCTTCATATAGTGTTGTCCTTTTATCCTTTCCCAGAAGACTTAACAAGTCATCTGCCTCAGGTGGGAAAAGTGTTGACATTTCACCTCAGGTGGCTTTAACTACTGTCGTTACAGAAACAATAACTTCTCAGTGACCGTTAGTGACCCTAACATCCACCATCGAAACTACTTGCACCCAATGACTGAAACTGAAAAAACTGAAGAAGCCTTTATTGATGAGAGGTGAAACGTATTCAAGAAATTACCACGGTCCAGTTGACTCTGACTCAACTACTTTGGAGAATCACAGCACCTTATTGATCCTCAGGATGACTTTAGGTTGGGAACCATACTGCCATTAATATTAATTAAAGTAATGAATGAATGAAACATTAGTTTCATTAGTGGTTTTCCAAACAAATTGAGTGAACTCACATCAACACAATGTGTTTAAGACTTTTTTAGAGGGTTCGGTAAATAATGTCAAGTTTAGCAGTATAGACAGAACACACACACACACACACACACACACACACACACACACACACACACATACACACAAATACATATAAGTTAATCAATATACACAATAGTTTAAAATGTTGGACTACTTACATAAAATTGTTTTATAATATTAAATATAATAATATTAATATAACAATATTTTTTAAAGTTTAAACTTATATATATATATATATATATATATATATATGCTGTAACAATTGAATTAGTAATAGATTAATGTTTAATCTTATTTTAACATAATCAGCCAGTTCAGTACATTTGGTGTACACACACACACACACACACACACACATACATACATACATATATATGTATGTATGTATATATAATGTATATATAATCTGTGCATTACACTTTTAATTTTAGGTGTGAAAATCAGTAGTCATCAGCTATAAAGGAGATTCTCTGTGTCCAAACCAATGAGTCATGAACTTCATGTGGTTACTGTGCCGACATTGTTGTTTTAAGCTGCATTATGTTTCGTGCGGGAATAGAGGGGAGTGATTTTAACTTTATTTTTGCTAAATTCTTGTTTCCTGTTATATGAGAATCCAAGGACTCAGCAGTTTATATAATGAAGTGTGGAGCTCCACACAGGGTGCTGTTGTTACCATGTGGCACTGGTGACACACTAAGCGGCAGAAAGGTGCTGAGGTTTCCAGTTGCTGCTCAACCTGGCGAGCTCAGCAGCTTTAAAATGCATTTGTGATGGAGGAGAAGAAACGATCGCTCTACGTGTTGTCGCTTCATATTAAAAGGCTCCGTTGCACTGCACCTCACCGGTCAGTGGGTCTCTCGCTGATTTTAATAAAAATGGAAAGACGTTTCATTTATTCCCGTACAACCTCCTAAAGGAAAACCCCTTTCACTCTCCAAATGCTTTCCTTTACCCATAAACCCATTAACCAGCAAACAACAGGATGAGTGGAGGCTTTGGCTCTGGGTTCTGTGGCTTCCCCTGTGTTTGTGCAGCTCGGGTTGTTCAATATGTCTGTTAGTAGGTGGCCTGCTGCTCTCAGACAACTTATCCTTGAATGAAAAGTCTGTTTAAAAAGGATTGGATCACACTCAGAAGCGAGTAATAGCATCCTTTTGTGTGCTTTTTTTTGGTTTCTGTTCTTCTGATCTGCTTGAGTGTAGTAATTCCACCTCACCTCCGAGGATCCTAGCACCATCTTGTGGTGCCGAAGCATCGCTGCCACTAACTACTACTACATCTGCAAAACACTGCTGTATTGTGGCTCTAACAGAGGCTCCAGTGGCGCAATCGGTCAGCGCGCGGTACTTATAAGACAGTATCCAGCCGAGTAATGCCGAGGTTGTGAGTTCGAGCCTCACCTGGAGCAGTGAAGTTTTAAATCTGCTTCTTCATCGAAGATGCGATTCGTCTGTCAGACTACTCCTCTGTGGATCAGAGCAAACACAGTCCGTTATTGTTGACAGAGAGAAACAATCAGCGGCGCAGCAGTTTGTCTTGTTGCTCACATTGATTTCATTGTGGGTTTCGAATAAATTGAGGTTTGATATTTCCATTTAGCTCCAATTTTCTTGTAGACTTTTCCACAATAAAAGCATCTTTGTGTGGACGCAGCATCTGGAAAGTGTTAAACAAATGAGCTATTGTTCAAAAAAAAAAAAATATTAAAGACATATTTACGTTATTTGATTACAGACCATTTTGCTTAATACAAATCTTATTTACCCATTACCATAGATTATCCATAAAATCAGACTTAAACGGTTGATTTGTTCAGATATGTGACTGAACTCTGTTTTGACCTCAGCACCACAGAGCGACATGGACTATTACTGATTATTATTCATGCACATTCAGTCCCGTGTCTGTAATTACAGCAACAAAGCGGGTCATTTGTGGTTTTGTGTGAAATTAGAGTATTATGACTGCGTGAACTGTCTAACAAACTAATGTCTTTGTTTGTGTGTGTTTCTGTGTGGCATCCAGCTGGCAGGCATAGTAGGTAGAGGCGGCGAGCATGGATGAGCAGGGCAGCAGGACCAGCAGCCTGCAGAGAAAGAAGCCACCATGGCTCAAACTGGACATCCCTACGATCCAGCTAACACCAGATGACTCACCAACACACATACAGGTATAAGAAAAAAAAAGTCACAGCAAGTCAGATATATAGGTCAGAACAGCCGTTCAGGAGGAAAAAATAAGCTTGAGTAAAAAAAGTCTTGACCCACTTAAATCACTCTGACGCAGCTCAGAAGGTGTGTGCTTCATCATCATCATGTCTTGTGTGTGTTGCAGCCAGTAAAGCGCCTGCGCAGTGTCAGCATGCCAGGGGAAAACCCTCAGACCTGCATCGCTGCCTTGGAAACGTCAAACAACTACCTCAGACCTCCTCTGGAGAGACAACCCTCCATCACACAGTCTATCAAGAGGTTAGACACACATATTTATAGCAATAAGAGGCTCTCCTCTTTCCTCTCTGCTAATCTGCTGTGACTTCTGCATGTCTTATATTCTCAATAACATTCAAAAGCATTAAATCTTTCACTTAAGCTCTGATCTCTTCTCTGATTTAACACAAACTAATCTTACTCTCTTCTTCTTCTCCCTGCCTCCCTTTTCTTCTTGAATTTTGCCTTATTTATATATGCGTTTCCCCGCTGCCTTCCTGTCCTCTCCACTTCCTGCTGTGACGTGTGTGAAGCGAGAAAAGGGTGCGCTTTGAGCGCGTCAACACGGTTCCACCAAAGGGCCAGAGGAGCCCAAGGAGGGTGTCGGCCGTTCGAAGGCGGTCCTGCGTTCCCAAAATTCTGACCCGACGGCGTTCATCTATACCCAAACAGATCATCAGGTACAGGAGAGGTAGAGGCCAGAGGGAGGGAGGTATTTACTCAAACCTGAAAACTACTTCAGAGGCTAAAAGTGACTATTGTTTTGAATGTTTCTCAAATGTAGGGCAACCCTGATTAGATGAACCGTATTTAGAGAGACTAGCTGGTGAACATAATAAGAAACTGAGCAATTAAATAACAACATATTTTGCTCAAGAGAATACTGAATATTAGACTTCAGTTCACCTGGGTGGCAACCAACACATCACCGCATGAAACCCAGATGAGTAAACAGGCAACTCTTCCAGAACAAGTTCATCATATTAACTAAAAGCGTGTCATGCTGATGCATCTTATGCCAAACATTTTTGTTTGTGTAATTTTTGTGCACGCTAAAACCACCCACCTGCTCTCTCCGTCCCTTTGTGAGCGCTTTGAAAAGCGTCTGTGACACATGAATGAACGCACATGAGCGGCGTATCAGTGTCGGTCCAGGTGACACACATCACCACATGGTTTGGAGGCAGACAAAATAATACAATTACTCACACAGGCAACCTATGTGCCTCACAGAGCATGCGGGCCACATCAAAGCCGGTCCCCTCCCGCTGAATTAAACTGAATGTAAATGTTTGAACATGGAGCCAAGACTAAAAACCTAGAGAAGCTCCCCTCAAAGAATGTCTTAACTTCTCAGATTTATCACGTCGAGCTTTATTAATCCTGTGTGTGTGTGAGTGAATTAATGCTTTTGATGTTTGAGAGAGAATTAAAGGTTTTGCAGGGAAGTTTTGAGCATGTACAAGAGTTGTTAAAGGTGAAGCCGAGCTACAAGATAAATCTTTTACTGTTCAAACAGAGAGCCGCTCGTAGGGTAACTGGGTGTGCGTTCTGATGTTTGTTGATCTGGAGGGCAACGGCATAGCTTTTTATGACTCACTTCTCATGTTAAGGAGCCATTAATTTTGACAGATCTGACCACAGAGCTACACGGATAATAATTCATCTCAGTCAGCCCGTACTTGAAGTGATAGTTGAAGTTCAAATGCTCAACTCCAAAATTCTTTTAACTGCTGACATGGATATCTTCGCTGCAGAACAAGGTGTGGTCCACACTACAGGCTATGAACTGACGGAAGGAGCTGAACCTTTTGTAGTGCTCCTGCTCTATTGTGTGTGTGTGTGTGTGTGTGTGTGTGTGTGTGTGTGTGTGTGTGTGTGTGTGTGTGCGTGTCATGTTCAGGCATGTCCCAGTGCCCTTCCTCTATATCTCCTCCCTCCTAATGGGTATGATCTTCCATCTTTCTTCTCTCCCTCCTTCTAATCTCCCATTTCCTGTGGAGTGCTGGTATGTTAGAGGGAGAAGTGGTGTTTACACACACTCCCGCAAAACAAGGCAGAAAGGAGGAGAGAGAGAACAAGAGAGAAGGATCTCATTGATAGTGATCGTTGGGGCTTTGCATGGAGGAGGGGTGGTGTTCAGTTTGACAAGGACCAGAGCTGCTGTCTTCTCTGCCCAGTAGGTCACATCCTTTTTACATAAACTTTGAAGGATGGACACTGGGAGACCTGCCAGACACTGACACATTCACACACTATCTCACACATACGCGAATCATATGGAAACTTCTGGTGCGTGCTGGTGACACAAGGTCAGAAAATTTAAGATCCTCCCACGCATTGTGTGCTGAATGATTTTGTCCAGCTGGTGGACGTCTTCTCTTCTGTGGAAGGAAATCTGACTGGGGGGAAGATCAGCGTCAGCTTTTCTCTAACTTTTGATTAACCAGCTGGGAGAAGAGATGTCATGCAGAGTCTGGACATGTGGTGATCATCCTCTTTTTGCATAACAACGAGCGTAACAAGGTACCGCTGGCCTGGATATCAGAAAATCCCCTTATGGAACATTGTATGTGTGATCTGTGGAGGATCAGTTCGAGTTCAGCGGATCAGGGTTTAATAAGGGTCAGGGGGAAAACGGGGACAGTATGTTACTGATGCTGGTGATGGAGATGACACAGCACCACAGTCCCAACCCCCGTCAGGTATGACCCAGACCCCGAACCCCGCCTGGAGCTCTCTGGACAGGTGAGTGCTGTGGTTTAACTCAGCCAGAGAGATGTTGATCAGTAGATTGAAATACTGAAAAAAACATTTGTTGCAGTGTTTTATTGATGAGGAGTGATGGAGTGACATAAGGAGTAATGTTTTCTCACACTGACATGTAGAATTAAACATCAGCAGCACTTATTTTAAATAGCTTTTAGTCTGTTAGTGTTTTGCAGATTTTCTTTTGACTCACATTTCTACATGCACAAATCTGAGCCATCACTGTAGAAGTAATGAAAAAAGTGGTACAATGTCTGTGCTCCCACATTTATGCATTTTTTTAAAAGCAAAGTTAGCGAACCTTAAAGATGCTTCTTGGTGGATTTTATTCCCATGTCAGACAGAGCTATGACCTGTCACCTCATGTTCCCAGTCTTTGTGCTAGTTTAGCTAAGATAAACTAAACTAAACTAAGATAAGCTGCCCAACAGATATGTCAGTGGTATCAGTCCTCTCACTGAACTCTCAGCAATTCTCTGTGAAAAGCAGAAAAGTTACAGTTTAAAATACCTGAAAAGTAAAAGACTAAAGAATAGTTATAGCAGTTACAGATAAATTATATATTAGATTTTTAATGCTGATGCCTGGGGTTGAGTTGGTGCTAGTTTCAACAGATATTGTAATCAATACAGTGTTATTTTTTACCTTTTGTATGTTCTGTATGTAATATGACAAACTATGAATGAAGTAGACTAAAAATCAAACAATGTTTGTCTCTGTAATTCACTGTATTTGAAGTATGAAATAGCAAAGAACATAACAGTTGCTGTAAATATCATATATATTCTTCTGTACAGGTCTTGGTTATTTGTAGATGAGCTTAATTCTGCTCCACCACTTATTAGTGTTATTAGATATCGCAGAGAACAATTTTCATTGTGAATTTTGACCATTTTTGTGCATTTTTTTTTTAAAGACATAGATTTGTTATTATTCCATTATTATCCTGATAAATGTTTCTTTTTTGTATTAATGTGCAGCAGCTTTTAGATCACAGAGACTCTAAAATGCCACATTTCGACACAGAAATAAAGACTTTTTCTTATATCATCAGGCGTATTCAGCAATGAGGAAACATGTTAAAAAATGTTGAAACAGCTTAAAATGTCTTGAATGTTGTTGTTCAGCTGAATCACTGTTACATCAATTGTGGACACGTGATTTAATTTGCAGTAATAAAAAGGAAATATCTGATCTACCAGCCCAGACATATAGATCTGAACTTGGATTAATGCAGCCTTTTTGTTTGTTGATTTTTATCTATTTAGAAAACTAAATACCTGTTAGTAATGTTCATTTTTATCCTCCCCCTCTCTCTCCTTCTGTGTTTGTTCAATGCTTCATTTGTTTAGATGATGCTATGTTTTGCCTGTTTTGCCTCTTGGCTTTTCTTTCCAGATGAAATGAACGCAGCCTAAGCCTGTAATTACAGTGTAGTCGATTGCTGCTGCGCTCGTACCAGCCTTACCTGGAGGATATGGGAGCTAATTAATCTCCCATGTGTGATGTATTGGAGCATTTTATTTAGAGCTTTTGCGTGGGCGAACGTTTCAACGCACGCTTGTTGGCGCATGTACGCACATCTCTAAACAAACACACACAAACAAATGTCATCCAGCCCGACAGAGGCCTGTGTTCACATTGTGTTTTTCCACCAGCGTTGCGTTTGTTTATGTTGAATCGTTCTTTCGTTCAGTTCATTTGACGTTACATCTCCTCCTCCTCCTTCCCCTCCTCGTCTTGGTTCTCACTTTTTTTCACCTCCTCCATCTCTCTCTGCCTTTTCCCAAAACCTGTGTCTTCTTTCTAAGACATACTTCTTTAGGAGGACAACAATCAGAGCCATGCCGCCCCCCCTCCCTGCCCCTGCGCAGCCTTAAAAGGCTTCCCCAGCTGGCGTCTTTCTTGATGATGAGGGCTGAGTGTTTATTACTGAGTCTTCTGCTCTCCAAACAGTTTCCCCAGTGTAGCCACCCCCACCCCTCCCCTCTGCCTGATCGGTTAACACACACGCACGCAGGCATCTTTTAACGGGAAAAAGAAACTTGGAAGAACACAGTGAGCGCACATTTATTGTGTTTAAACGAGAAGCACACAAAACACACATTAGCCTCGTCTGGTTATGTACTGCAGGTCTGTCAGACGGCATCTGCTGACCGAACAGAGAGCAGTAGGTCGCGTTAAGAAACAGTGTCCAAACAACCAAACATTTAACACATACACACATAAAGAGTGGAGAGGAAAAATAAAATACTTCAAGAGCTGATGTTGACGAGTATTTCTTTGTCTGAAATGTTAACATGTAGCACAAAAGATGGATGAGTTGTTCATTAAGTAAAGGAACAGTTTTCTTTCATCAGCTGCCCTTCTCTCTCACACCGATCAATGTTTCTGTCTTATTTCAGTTTGTTACAATGTTTTTATTGACTATGTGGTGTTGCTTTCTATTTGGTATTTAAGGATGAAACCAGATGCTTTCAGTCTTTTTTCTTTCTTTCTTTCTTTCTTTTTTTTTTTTTTTTAGATATATGGCTTTCAGTATAAACAACAAAGCAATCAACAAATGACCCTTTTGACCATTCAACTAATCCCCAACCAGCATCTGCAGTCAATCAACTAATCAGCGCATTGTTCTGCTAATTAGCAGGGATGTTAAAGAACGTTCAGTGTGTGACTGGATTGTTTGAAAGCTAACGCTAATTATAGACCACAGTAAAAAAAACAAAGCAACACAGAGAATGAGGAAGCAATTTTGTTATTACTTAATTTTCTTCGTTGGTTTGGCTTAGCCTGTAGTTTTGAGACTACTTTAAGACTACTAAGGGTATTAATGTATTAAGATGAGTTTTTATCTCTAGTTAACAAAGTTAGCCTGCTAACATGATGTTAGCGTGGTGGTTTTAGCATTTTTGATACGGTTATTAGCGTACACATGTTAGCATTTAGCTCAAAGTTCTGTCGTTACCTTAATGCTGCAAAAAGTCGACACAATTGGAAGATCAGACATTCACTCATTATTTTGTGATAGTTAGCCCTAATGCTAACAATGTAGCTTCTCGCAATAGACAACCCTAAGTTAACTACTTTGGTATATGTTGTTAGCAGGTGAAACCAGTGAATAGACTTAATGAAATGAGTTGAATTGATTGCGCTGGTCCAGACGAGGTGTACTGGTAGCCACCTCCAACAGTTTATTGACGTCTGTAGGTGTTTTTGCCAAGTGGGAAATTGAGTCTTTCTTTATCGGCTTTATCTGCTATAAACCTAATCTAATTTCTCAAATCCTGCATCAAACAAACATATTAGAATATTAAGATTTTGCATATTTACTAATCAGATTCCATCTTTGTCTCCAGGGGTACGGCCGACTGGTTCGGGGTGAGCAAAGACAGCGACAGCACCCAGCGATGGAGGAGGAAGAGCCTGCAGCACTGCAGCCATCTGTACGGGGGTCTGAAGGCACAGGTGATGAGGGAAATGGAGCTCCACAGCCAAGACAACCTCTCCCTGGCCAGCACTGAGACCCCTCCTCCCCTCTACCTCCCACCCCACCACCCCAGTCACCACAACCATGGCATGCAGAGGGTAGGCCAGCGCCTGGGGCCCAATGCAGGGATAGAGGGAGAATCATTTTCTTCTTTCATGCCCTTCACTTCACATAACCTCCTCCACTCTCTTTTGTCATTATGCATCACATTTATGGCGCTTGCTTGCCTCTTTGCTTTGTCATCTTGCTGAGGGTTTGATTGATGGTTTTTAGAGACTAATACATGTTGCTAACGGTATAATAAATTTGTCTTTGCATGTTTTATTTTTTAAAAGAAAAAAAAAAAAATTTAATTTGGACTTCACCCTACATGACAAATCTAAACTGACACAGACAAAGCTGCTACAAATTAAACCAGTCTTTGTTGTTTTGTGTACTCATGTTACATTACACTTTTTTTTGAAAGGAAGTATTTTTTTAATAGTATTTAACAAGTGCCCTTTTGACATTTTTGCAACCTAGCTTAAGTTAGCTAGCCAAGATAGCCTTTTAGCTGTTTCATATAGTTTTTTTCAATATCATGAAACCTGCTACTGTAGCTTAAGGGGCAAATTTTTTGTCATTATTTTGTCTCAACTACAAACAACAGTGGCAAATGTTTATTACAAATATGAAATAACAGCTGAGGCTAGAAGCATTATGTTATGTTGGATTGTCCATGAGTCATTCTTCCTTCCTGATTTTGTGAACACGTTATCTCAAGAACACCTTCCAGGATGTAATCCTGGATGATTTGGCACAAACCTTCACTGGGACCTATGGATGAACTGATTAAATTTCTTTGGCCAAAAATAAGAAGGTCAAAGGTCACAGTGACCTCAGGAAACAATAGTTTTTTCTTACACCTTGGATTTCTTCAAATTTGTAAGAAATATTGACTTGGACTCAATGATAAAACATTGTTTTAGACAAAACATGGTGGTAATTCTAATTTAATTTCCACTTGGCATGAAGCAGTTTATGGTGATGGTGCACATTTCAATGGTCAAATCCCATTGTGAATAATTGAATTGTCAAGCACATTTTTCTACTTGGTCTTTTTTTTTTTTTTTACACTTACAATAATTTTCCGTCAGTCTAACCCTAGTTCAAAGTTTTATGAGCATCTCTGTTGTTCTTCATTCTTTTGCTGTGTGTTTTACTGTCGTACATGGCTTCACTGAGTATGAAAAGTACTGTGTGTGTGTGTGTGTGTGTGTGTGTGTTGTGTGTGTGTGTGTGTCTGTTCGCGTGTGTGTGCGAGCAGATCGTAGACCCCTGGCCCGGGGTCGCGCCTTCCGCATGGTGGAAGAAATAGACGGCTTCAGTGTCCCGCAAACTCCCATCACACCCGGCACCGCCTCCCTCTGCTCTTTTTCAAGCTCCCGCTCCGCCCTCAACCGGTTGCCGCGACGACGCAAACGGGAGTCTGTCGCCGTCATGAGTATCAAGGCCGCAGCAGCACTTATGAAGGTGTTGTTTTTTTGTTTGTACAGATAGAAAGTTTTCACCAATATTGCTTTGCGAAATCTGAGCTTCAGTCTCCTCTAAGCTACTGCCATCCCAGTTATTTTCTGCGCAAAATGGCCAGCTATGACTTCCATTACAGACAAACACCATTACTACTCTTAATCTTTTTCTCAGAAAAGGAGATTTATACAAATATGCTTTACATTTTTTAATGCTTTGTAACAGAACTTTAAAAGCGCAAGAGCATTGTCATCGATGATTCACATGTCTAAAATGCACAGAAACACATCATCGTGTTGTGCTTTGTGAAGAAAAACATCTGTTACACTGATGTTTCCCTGTATCCAACACATATAAGTGGATAGGATTCATCTCTGCTTGTTCCTGTGTATGTGTAAGCATGTTATGTAAAACATGCAATCAGCTGTCTTGTTGGGGATTAAGCTCCTACATATATTTTACAGTTGCATGCAGATGACTCTATATATGGCTCCACTGGATTTAGAGTGTCTGGCATTGTAAGTTTACATGCAGAAGAGGAGGGAAGGGAGGGAGGGTGTTCAGCAGCAGATGGTCCGTGAGATGATAATACACAGCGAATGCTCAGATATCTGCTGGATTGCAGACAGAATATTCCACAAGTGAAGAGCTAATCCAGTGACACACAGAGAGGTCACTGCTGCTACATAACAGACAGTCATTAAGGAATTGGCACGCACACTGGGGATTCCTACAGTTTATCTGAGGAATCCCCTGCTCCATATGTGTGTGTGTGTGTGTGTTATTGGCATGATTTTTAGCACATAGAGTATTTAAGAACCTCAGTGTAATGATGATAATAATGATTATTTGTGTTTGTGTGTTTGTATGTTTGTGTGCGTGTGCCAGGGTCGGACGTTAGCTGACAACACCACCGGGCGACATCGCAAACGGAGTTTCATGCCTCCCAGTTTCTTTGAAGACGACACTGTTGATTTCCCCGATGAGCTGGACACTTCCTTCTTCACCAGAGTGAGCAAAAGGGGACACACTCACGCCGCCGGCCTTAACTTTTCATTTAATTTCACCTTTTCAACTTATAATTTAACTTGTAGGACGGCTTGCACGATGAGTTGTCCACCTACGCCGACGAGGTTTTCGAGACGCCGTCGGAGGCTGCCATTAACCAGCTGGATGAGAGGGAGCTCACAGGAAGTGCGCTGGATAAGACTGAGCTGGAGAGGAGTCACCTCATGCTGTGGGTTTAGATTTTATAAACAGTTCTTGCTGTGCTAAATTCTCCGTCGAACAATCAAACTCACAAGATTTTCCTCTTTCTTCAACTTAGGCCTTTGGAGCGAGGGTGGCGGAAGGCCAAAGACGGCTCTCTGATCCAGCCAAAGATTCGTCTGAAACAAGAGGTGGTGAGCGTCAACAGCCACCAGCAGCGAGGACAAAGGATTGTGGTTCCCGTTAAAAAGCTGTTTGCCCGAGAGAAGAGGCCGTATGGGCTCGGGATGGTCGGTCGTCTCACGAACCGGACATATCGCAAGAGAATAGACAGCTACGTCAAGAGACAGATTGAGGACATGGACGATCACAGGTGAGACAGGAGGACGAGTCTGTCCTCTGAGGTGAAATTAAACAATATCTAAACAAACTCAGTCTGAAATCATTCTCCTCTTCAGGCCTTTCTTTACCTACTGGATCACATTTGTTCATTTGCTCATCACCATTCTGGCTGTGACTATCTATGGCATCGCCCCTGTGGGCTTCACACAACATGAAACTGTCGATTCTGTAAGTTTGATTTACAATTTTTACACTGGTCTGTTTGAGATTTTGTGTTTAAGATCATTTTAACATAGATGATTGTAATACAAGCATTTTATTTTAGGTGCTGAGGAACAAAGGAGTTTATGAAAATGTTAAATTTGTGCAACAACAGAACTTCTGGGTTGGTCCAAGCTCAGTAAGTATTTCCCATTTATTATTTACTGCCTTCTCGCTTTGTGGTTATTGTAGAAAAGCTCAAAAACATTCTGAAATGTCGCTCCCCCCACTGTCCTGCAGGAGGCACTGATCCACCTGGGAGCCAAGTTTTCTCCATGCATGCGGCAAGATGAAGAGATCCAGAAACTGATGCAGGAGAAGAGAGAGAGAGAACGTGAGTCGGGCTGCTGCGTGAGGAACGATCGCTCCGGCTGCCTGCAGACTTTACAAGAGGAGTGTTCGGTCAGTGAAACCAGTAATGTCTTTGTTTCAATGTATCATTAAATATATATTGATAAAGGTGCTATTTTCAAGTTTTCATCATGTGCAAATCACATTGTCTGTAGAGCACCCTGGCAGTGTGGGTGAAGTGGCCTCAGCACCCCAGTGCTCCCTATATGAATGGTAAACTACGCCAACATGGTTCAGTCTGCCATCAGGACCCCAGGTTTGTTTTGTTTTAAATGAGAGATAGAGCAGTGTTGTTGAGCTTTAATTTCAGCGTTATGATAGAAAATACATTTTTTATTTACTAGAATTTGCCTGGAACCAGCCTCAGTTTCACCTCACGAGTGGCCTGATGACATCACCAAGTGGCCAGTGAGTATTTTGGCATTATTATACTAAAAATGTAAGGAAAAGTAACTTTAGGTACATAATCAGTTTGTTTTTCCACTATAGATATGTACAAAGTACAACTCTGGAAATCACACCAACCTACCCCACATAGACTGCACCATCACAGGCCGGCCCTGCTGCATTGGAACCAAAGGAAGGTGAGGATCAGTCCATTTAACTGATTGTGTGTTGCTTATGTATCAATATTAAGTACTTTTATTTTGAAATTCTCTCAGGTTGAGTAGTCCTTAAGGCATCATGAGCAGCATCCAGGACTCATTTAACTAATGTAGAAAATCTGTAGAGAGCTTTAGGCCATGTAGCTAATGATGTGTGTGATGTTGCAGATGTGAAATCACTTCCAGAGAATACTGTGACTTTATGCACGGCTACTTCCACGAGGAGGCCACTCTCTGCTCACAGGTAGGACAAACAGTACATACAGTCATTTGTATTTCCTGTTTATGACCTTTTCTTTTCCCCTCACAGCAGCTCTATATAACAGCTGACATTTTTGTTCATTTTAAAGCCTTTATAAGAGATATTATTCCCTCAGATTAACTCAGTCTCACCATTGATCTGTAGGTCATTGTTTTATAACAACTGTGTGTTGACTGGTTGTGCCACTGCAGCCTGTAGTGAGCTCTGATGGACTTCAGACTGAAATCAACAGTGTCATTTTTCTCCACAGGGTGGCAGTAGCTCCACAGTCCTGACTCTCTCCTTTCTCCTGCAGGTGGCTTGCATGGATGATGTATGTGGTTTATTGCCTTTTCTGAACCCAGAGGTCCCAGACCAGTTCTCCAGACTGTGGTTGTCTCTCTTTCTTCATGCTGGGTGACTGAACTACTTTACTTTTATCTATATCACAGAATCTCAGTATTTATGTGCTTAAATCACAATATGAGGTTAAATATATATGTCTTGTGTCTGTAGGATCCTGCACTGCCTGGTGTCAGTGTTGTTCCAGATGACCGTGCTGAGGGACATAGAGAAACTGGCCGGTTGGTTGAGAATCTCCATCATCTACATGCTGAGTGGTGTCACTGGCAACTTGGCCTCAGCCATCTTCCTGCCTTACAGAGCAGAGGTACATTGAAACCATCAAAACAATAGTATACGCAAGATACAACAAGGTGTCAAATACTTAAATATACACATAATTCATAAATTATTAAAATTACAAGGGTGGCAAAGGGGTTAGCGCTGTTATGTGGGGGGGGCAAGTCCCCCCACGACTCAGAGTACAGGATAAAGGGGTAGAAAATGGATGTATGGATGGATTAAAACTACTAAATATTATTATGTTTCCTTTTATTAATTAATTTTAATGCTTAGAATGAATTAATGAATGAATTAAATGAATTGACTTAGTCAATCATATTTGCTGCAGCTCTGAGGCTAACTGCTACAAGTTAGCTCTCGCTAGCTAGAGCAAAAAAGTTATAAGTTGTTCATGTAACCTAACTAGTCAGCTAGCCTGATTAGCTAGCTAACCAGCTTTCAGATAAATAACCATAGCCTTTGAGCTTGGTTGATTTCGCAGTATTAAAAAAGTAAAGTCAGTGTTAGTAGTGTTAGCTAGCTCCTATCGACTTAGTTAACTAGGTAACATTAACTAGTGTGCTAGCGAGGCAAGCTTAATGAATATTAAAATATTTTTGTGTTAGAAAACCGCCTAACTAGTGGTTTTTATTAGTACTAGTAATAGCAGAGTAGAGCAATTTTATTAAATTTATAAGTAGTAAAAAGAGACAACTGTTCAACTTAAACTTGTGTATTTTTATGCAAGTTAATTTTGATTTCCCTTTTTCATTATTGCCATTTTATTTACATCAGCCTTTTTCTGCTTACCCAAGGCTGCAATGACGAGGTTACAATTATGTTCATTGGTTCTATGTATAAAGTATTTAAAGTCTCATTTAAGAAGAATTTAAAAGATGTATCTGTCCAGTTAGAGTCTGAGTTTATCTACAGTCTAACAGTTTATGTTCCTCTCGGGACTTTGTCGAGGACTGTTATACTGACGAGCTGATCAACATTAAAAATTGATTTTATGTAGTGGATCTGTGTAACACTGTGCTGCTGTATTGACCGTGTCTCTCAGGTGGGTCCTGCAGGCAGTCAGTTCGGTATCCTGGCCTGTCTGTTTGTGGAGCTGTTTCAGAGCTGGCAGATCCTTGAGCGACCATGGTGGGCGTTTGCCAAACTTCTGGCAATCTCTGTCTTCTTCTTTTCTTTTGGTTTGCTTCCGTGGATTGACAACTTTGCCCACATCTGTGGCTTCATATCAGGATTCTTCCTGTCCTTCGCCTTCCTGCCGTACATCAGGTGAGTGAAGAACGGGATCTTTGTGGTTGTGACACCCACAATTATTTTATCTTGAACTACGAGATGATTAACATTTGGTTTCTTTACTTTAGTTTCGGGCGCTCTGACATGTACCGTAAGCGAGTCCAGATCTGTGTCTTCCTGCTGGTCTTCCTGGGTCTGGTCTCTGCCCTGGCCGTCCTCTTTTACGTCTACCCCGTGAAGTGTGACTGGTGCGAGTATCTCACCTGCATCCCGATCACGGACAAATTCTGCGAGAAGTACGACCTGAACGCACACCTCCTCTGATCGCCAGCCTTTGAAATGTCAGCTGGACTGTGCACCGAAGCAGGACTGGTGGCAACATTTATAAATGTTAGATGTCGATGCAGCTAAAAAAAAAAAAAAAAAGCATTTTTAGCTGTAGATTTTGCAGACTGAGCAGGAACATTTCACCTGGAAAAACAGCATTTCAGGATTTTTATGTGGACCTATGAGTTTCAAACATGTTTGTTGTGGCATTTAAATGTTACAGCAGACTCACTATGAATAAAGGCTATGCATGAAAGCCTTCAGGCATATTGTTCACTAAACATATTCACATGCATGGGAAGAAAACTTGACTGAAAAGGACTAACAAATGTAATTTTGTGTGACTGATCTCTAGCTGGGCTAATCAGTGACCAGACGCACAGAGAGAGAGTAACAAAAGCCAAATTATTTACCTCTCTTCTTACATGACTCACCAGCGCCCCTCAGTGGACAAAGGAGCATTGCGAGCTGAGACTACTGCAGCGGAAGAGCTGGGAAATTCTTTTTGTACTTTTTTTTTTTTACCAATGTCCAACCTGATGTTGTTATTTGTCCAACCTAATGTTGTCATTTCTTTCTGAGTTAAAACTCAGAAAGATATTAGATTCTAAAATGCTTAAATGTGCCTTATTCACACACATACACACACTGTTGTATTTTTGTGCCATGTGTCAGTTTGTGTTAGCAGTTTTTTGCCAGTATTGGTCCTGTTCTGTAACCTTTGTACCTATATTTCACAATCTGACATAAAGAAAAACAAAATAACAAATCATGTAAAATCAGTTTTTACACAGCCTGGATTGAGTTTCTGTTTTTATATTCACCTGCTGTTACATGTAGACAGTTGTATGCTAATCTGCTGCATTGTGAATAGTTGTTTCAGAGATGAAAGTGTGTGTGTGTGTGTGTGTTTTGTTTGTTTGTTTTTTTTATTGAGAGTGGTTGCGTTTTAGCTACCAGCTAATAAACACAAGACAACACCGAGTTTGGCTCAGTTTTGATATTTTTGCCATCCATCACTGACAACACAAGACAGGTCGTTAGAAGCCTTCTTTAATTTAAAACTTTTATTAATTTACTCTGAAATAAAAGATGAAGGATATGTCCATTCACATTTCATTACATTTACACTGATTTAAGAGGCTGAAAATAATCCACCAGCTGTGCTCCAGCTGCTCAGACACATGGTTAGCTTGTTTTTCTACCGCTTAATGTCTTATTCAGCTCTTGACCGAAAACTGATCATATCATTTTGACAGCCAGTGTCCTGGTCCTGGCTACTGACTGTTGTTTTCCTGTCCTTCTTCTTTGTGATGAAAAGAATATATTTTGTCAATAAAAACATGTCTTCTCTTCTAAAAGCAACAGGAATAAGTAAAGGTCCAGTGAGTAGGATCTAAGATAGATAGATAGATAGATAGATAGATAGATAGATAGATAGATAGATAGATAGATAGATAGACAGACAGACAGATAGAAAGACAGATGGACTTTATTGATCCCAAGCTGGGAAATTACAGCAGCATGACGCACAGAGACAATAACAACACAAGAAAAAGAAATACAACCAAGATATATTAAAGCAATATAAATTAAAATGCAATAAAGAATGTATAAAAATGTATAAATATGCAGTATAGACTGTAGTGCAAGATAGAATATGAGGTGCAGTAAACAAATAAAGTGCAGTGAACAGTATGCAGTAGTTATGACCAGAGTTTAAACCGTTATTGTACAGTGTGATAGCAGATGGCAGGAAAGATGTCCTGTATCTGTCCCTATGACAGCAGAGCAGGAGCAGTCTGTGAGAGAAGGCACTCTGCTGTCTGTCTACTGTGTGATGAAGAGGGAGCTGATCATTGTCTATGATGAATAACAGTTTTTTCAGCATCCTCCTCTTCACCGCGGTCTCAAAGGAGTCCAGCCTGAGACCGAGTACCGAGCCAGCCTTCCTGATGATTTTGTTCAGTCTGTCAGTGTTGCTGGCTCTGATGTTGCTGCCCCAACACACAACAGCAAAGAAAATGGTGCTGGCAACAACAGACTGGTAAAAGATCTCCAACATCTTGCTGCACACGTTGAAAGCTTCCTTGGGAAGTAAAGTCTCCTCATTCTCTACTTGTACACCACCTCGGTATTGGATTTCCAGTCCAGTCCGTTACCAATCACCACTCAGGTATTTGTAATCCTCCACCTCTTCCACCACCTCCACCCTGATCCGTAGTTTCTGTGAAGGCATCGATCACCATCTCTCTGGTCTTGTTGACGTTCAGGTGATTCTGTTAAGAGGATCAACTACACATTTTTATTATAAATGTGCAATATACACAATTGTCTTTTTATTAGTGTGTAAAAACCTAACACAAAAAATATTTGTTTATTTGTATAAGCTAAGAATGAGCTCTTTGTGGAGCAGGTTCTCCTCAACAGAGGCTGCCATGTTGCAGTGCCATGTTTCTACGATGGCCCAGAACAAACAAACTACTCACTGTGTTCAGAGAGAAACTTGTGTTTTTATGTTACCAGAAGGCCACCACAGGCTCTTCTTCATGCCTAAAAGGGGAGAGTGAGGTGACGTGTTTTCAGTTGGTTGGAAGTCCCAATTAAAATAAGATAAAAACAACACAAAAATGTTATCAGCTTTAATAAAGCTTTTAAAAGCGTACAAACCAAATGTCTGTAAGCTGATGCTGGTGACTAGAGAGGCAGACTGCACTACGGGGCGCTCAGAGTTTGCACCACAACTACATAAAATATTCAACCTCTTTTAGACCAGGTTAAACCTCAGATACAATTATCTCTAGCAGCAATAGTATCACTTCTACTGGAAACATCAGAAAATAGACTGTCTACTCTTAATGGCCTGACTACGCCCCCAGTCAGAACTGGGATGTCAACAGAGAGTTTATCTTTGATTCTATTGTTTTGTTAATATTGTAAAAGTGGAATGACCTGAAATGTAATGATTGCTGCCTTTATGTTAAGAAGAGATACAAGGCTCCAGTGGCGCAATCGGTTAGCGCGCGGTACTTATAAGACAGTAACCTGCAGAGTGATGCCGAGGTTGTGAGTTCGATCCTCACCTGGAGCAGAGGAGTTTTATCATGGTGAAAACACAAAACTAAAATTGGTGCGTTCAATCAACCACTAAAACTCATCTAAATGATTTAACTCTTCTAACAACGTTCCCAGCGGTGCTTTGATTAAGTAAATATATGTGATGCTCAAAAAAACCACTGTAGAGGTTGTCACCTTCAAACTATAACAACATTAACTTGAAACTCTCCATGACCACATCAGACGAAAACAATATACATACAACTAAAAACACCAGTCAGACCCACACTCAGTTTGATTTGGTGTTGTAATGCAAGATGATGTTTTCAGCTTAACTTAAAAGCAGCAACTAGTTGAACTCCTCATAAATCCGTCTGATTCTTCAATAACCGTTATGCAGGTTTTTCACAAAGAGTCAATCTGAGTTTTTGGCTCTGTGAGCAATCATAAGATGCAGCAAATATTACCTAAGTGACACTGTGGTAGGTTTATTGTTCTTTGGGAATGACCACTAGATGGCACCGCAGGATCTATTACCCACAGGTCCAGGAATACAGACAGACATGACTGCTGCTCAGGACATAAGGCTTGAATTACAACATTGTGGTTTTGTTCTTTGGGATTTGAATATCATTAATTCGAGCTGAAGGTTTATTAGCGTGCAAATCTCTTATTGGTGCTTCTGATGCTCCCTGTGTGGTGTAACACTGGGTTTGCTCTTTCCATTGCTCCCTCCCCTTTCCTTTGAGTACACACACACACACACACACACACACACACACACACACACACACACACACACACACACACACACACACACACACACACTGTTCTGGTGTTCGTTAAGTCTTGTCTGTAATTGAGT
The DNA here is from genome assembly GCA_016801845.1 of Polydactylus sextarius. Taxonomy (NCBI): domain Eukaryota; kingdom Metazoa; phylum Chordata; class Actinopteri; family Polynemidae; genus Polydactylus; species Polydactylus sextarius. The sequence continues at coordinate 8,234,672 of CM028920.1, read as the reverse complement.
TTAAATAAGTGTGTACTTATGTTAGAGAGGAGCTCTGAGAGGCTGCACAGCACAAACACAGACAACACTGATCTGCATACAAACTGCAACAGTAAACTTTGGTCTATTTGAACTTAATGCTGCATTAACTTGAGTTTGGTTTTGTTATAATATATTAGAGCTCAGCCCCTCATCTAAAAATATATTTTAAAAAATCAATTAATATGAAATTAATGTACCGTATAATTTTACATGCTGGCTACTAAAACCTGCTCATAACAACCACAGAGAAAAAAGAAAATTGAATTAAATTTACTTTCTAGCAATGCAGCAATGATGCAATGTTTCCTCCACACATACACATCAACAGGAAGAGAGTGAGATGAGACCTTTGCCATGACAGCAGGTTAGCTTAGTTTAGCACAAACATTTCTTACACTTTTGTTAATGTGAAAATTAAACAAAATTAAGCTTATTACTGTTGTTTTCCTGGTGACCCATTGAATAAAACTAAAGACTAAAAAACTTAACTCTGTTATAGACTCTGTTTTTAGTTCTGGAAGAAATATCTGGGTTTTTTTTTATCAGCAAATATTCTACTGTATTTGCTAATGAGTTGCTAACTTTGTTTGGTCGTTTATTGCCAGGTGGTGTACATCTGCATTTACTGAGTTAATAAGTGAGCTTTACAGGGGCTGGCACTTTACTTTTGGACAGTTATGGTTGCTATTGCCCCATTTCTAAGCTAATCAACGGCGTTGTGTTATTTTATATTTTGCATATAGAAATAAGTTAATCCCAAAGTTGCTCCTTTTGCTCTTGATCAATGCCAACGCCTGTGTTGATCATTTGGTGTTAATATACATAATCTTACTACTGCTGGAAATAATGTGATGAGAGCTATAAGAATCAATCAAAAACAGTAACAGTTGCTAGCAAGAAAACCAAAACAATGAGCTTAAAGGCACCACAAAGTTCTGTGGAGCTTGTGGTGCTTATATTTTACCCTCGAGAGCCCCCTTTCACATCGTCATATTGTCATGAGATACATTTTTATTTTAAAAATATTTGTCATAGCAGCTTTAGGCAAGCTCTAAATGCCATACAATAGACAGAAAGCACTATGTGAGCTAATATTCTCTGCCCCCTCCTCTTTTTTTGTCAGTGTAAAAGCTGGTGGAGCAGCTAATAGCGACAAATTAATGACCCTGCCAACACGCAGATCCTGAAAAATCATCTCACGACTCATCTTATTCTGTCATCTAGTGGCTGCTTGGCCTAATAGAGGCAGCACCCAAAGCCATTAGACCCCCCTCCCCCAAGTCACTGCCACCCCCATCCCCTGCAGACTCCTTATAGGAAATTATCTCTCCCCTCTTCCCCCACCTTCCACCCCCGCCACACACTTTTCCCTTCTTCAATCCAACTCCATCCCGTCACGTTCTCCTCCTCCTTCCAGCCATTTCATGCCTCCCTATTTCCATCACTCATTCATCATTTGCTTTTTCCAAATCACCTCCGCTGCACCCCCAACTCTCCATCACGGCTCCTATAGAGATGGTAATGTGACATGAAGAGGATGGTATCTACGAGCCATTGATCAGCATCAAACGAGACACGCTTTAGATACCAGACCCGCAGTCCATCCCCCATAACCCCCCTGCCCCCCTCTTACTCCTCATCAACTCATCTCATCTTTTAATGAAGATGTTTTCTTAGGGAGAAAATTAAACTCAGGTTTCCCACCGTAGATGGTAGGTATGTGAAGAGGTAAAAGGAGAGAGGAAAAAACAGAAAACACTAAAATAGATAGACAGATAAATAGATAGACAGATAGATAGATAGATAGATAGATAGATAGATAGATAGATAGATAGATAGATAGATAGATAGATAGATAGATAGATAGATAGATAGATAGATAGATAGATAGATAGATAGATAGATAGATAGATAGATAGATAGATAGATAGATAGATAGATGTAGCTGCTGTTGTGTCTGTCTAGAAAGGCGACCCTGAAATGGGACCCTGACAGCTGGCCAACAGGTGGCCACTGACAGACCCTCTCTCTTCATTGTGCCTAGAACAGCCAAGACACACACACACACACACACACACACACACAAAATCCTCAGACTCAGCACCCAGGCCATCAGGTGAAGTAGGCCGACCAATTGGTGGTGGTGGTGGTGGGAGGTTATGTTTGTGTGCATGTCTGTGTCAGTGAGTGATGGGGGAGGGGGAAGACAGGCCTAGCACACACCTGTCTGATGATCCCTACCTATGGCAGAGCTGATAGAGAGTAATGTTATAGCTCCCTCCCCCCGAAAACCACATGGCCCTATATACCACCTGGACTGATGCTGAAAAACCTTCTTCTCCTGGCTCCTCCTGTGAGTGTGTGTGTGTGTGTGTGTGTGTGTGTGCGTTTTTACTGGAGTGTTTAAGCATTTCTACCAGTTTAACTTCATACTCTTCACCATCTTGAACATTGCTGACATTCATCCCTTTGTTAAGTAACAGCTGGTACTGGCTCCATTTTATGGAGCAGAAACAAAAGAATACAACACAATTAAGACAAAACAATGACATTTAATGAGAATCAAGTGACTATAGGTTTTGGTTTATCTAGCTATGTTAGAAAGCTGAAGGCATGATGTTACAAGATGTTCACGCCTTAATGACTTCCTCTGACCTTAAAGTTTCACATTGTCTGTCTGTCATTTCATTTTCTCACTTCCACAGGCATGCTACTACTACTACTGGCAAAAATGAAAATGAACCAGCCAATTATTTTTCCAGCTCAAGACATACCAGGTCGGCACTGGCACATACTGCCTCCAGGAAGTAGCTACATCCCTGCAGTGTAACCCCCAAAAACACCAAAAAACAACAGGAAAGTCTCATTTACTTTAGTTGTTTTACTCTTCCAAACTCCACATGAACCAAAGGTTAAAATTTCAAAAGATTTTTAGAGATTTTTATAGATTTCTTGGGTGTTTGTTTTTTCCTATGTATGATTTTCCATCCCCTGAACTTGTGTGTATACAATCTGTCTAGCCTTGTTTCCCATTCAGAGAAACAGATCATTAAAGTTCTGTCTGTTTTTGTAAGTTCAGTAGCAGTTAATTTGCATTTGCTTCCATGTCCACGAGCGTCCAATTAGACAGAATGAAAGGAACTGATGAGCGTCTCCTCCTCACAAGGAGCGCACCATCTTGAGGAAAAAACCTTAACTGAAGGCACTCTAACTGGATGTGCTGGTGTTGTAGAGCGATCACACGCAATCTCCAACATCATGTTGCAACGAACTCTGGAGATTGTATGTCAACAAGGGGAAAGCTGAAGGGGAAAAAAAATATCATGTCATATAGTACTATAATATGACTTACTTCCTGAGAACCATCCAACCCCCCCATCCCCACCACCTCTTCCTCCACTCACACCCACCCTGAACACACAGATTTCCCTCTCATCTCCAGAGAACGGTCCTCCTCCTTCTTACCATGTGTCCTCCAGCCGTCCTGAAGACCTGCACTCATCCTCCACTCATTGGATCCCAGTCACTAACACACACACACACACACACACACACACACACACACTCACACACCTCATTAGCGATCGCTCTAACAATACTCTTTCACTGAATGCTCTCTCACAATCTCTCTGATGGTTAACAATTCTGTCTCTCTCACTCTGCGCATGTGAGTGTGCGCTACACCCCTCCTCCTTCTCCTCCCCTTCTCTCCTCCCTCACCCCTCTCCCCTCCTGTGTGGGTTACGTCTCATTGGATTCATTTTCACGGAACTGTTATCCGATATTCACACAGCACACATGGGAGTCAGACAGGAAAGAGAGGAAGAGAACGTAAAACAACAACAACAACAACAACAACAACAAAAAACAAGATAAAGACAGATAACATTAGAGGGAGAGCGATGGTCACACTTCGATCTGCCTATGAACAGGCAAGGCAGGAGTGTTTAAGTTAACAGTGCAGTAGAATAAAGTGTATTTTCATGGAAGGTGTACCTCAGGGACTGGTGTTAGGTCCTCCTTTCTTACATAATAATGAACGGCAAATGTGTACTGTACGATGACAATATCATGTCTATTATTATATTGGCAAGACAAAAGGTAAGTTGTTTTTTCCCAGCTCCATAATGTTCAAAAACACATAAAAAATGGCATAAAATAATTAATAACAACTTGGAATTTTGGATGAATGTTGAGTAGTCAAAGAATATAGAAGAAACTATAGAGATAATAGAGATATTGTATTCTGTATTTAATTTAAGTGACCTAATCCATCCTTCATAATTTGACAGCTTACATGTATTTGATAACTCTATAAAACCTATATATGTAAAGTCATTACTCTCTAAAACATATTTCTTCCTGACATTGTATTTTTCTACCTCTAGTTGTTTAAGAATAGAACAGATCAGTAACAGATCAGGGAATTGTGTCCTGGGTCTCTGCACTGAAACACAAAGCTTTTGCTCCACTCCTGAAAACCTTCCATAAAATTTAAAACTCCTCTTAAAATAAGGCACAATCAAGAATTTTTAGAATCGGTGTCATCTTTCTGAGTACCTGAGGAGAAATCGGACTATCTTCTTTAAATGCAAAAGACCCTTTGATTTCTTGAATTTCTTGAAATAAACCTTAAAAGCAAGTCATTTTGAAATTATTTTGGTGCATTGGTTGATTTGAAGACATTTTGCACTCTACCCACAAAATGACTTCAAAGTCTTTATATTTTTCAGGGGACTTTAATACTCAAGTCAATACACAAGTCAAATGACATTTTTAATCAGAATGTAAGATGATGCTTTTTGTATTGTACTTTTTACAGTGTGCAAACACAGCGTCACATTTCCAATATTATACACAGTCATTGCAGTCACAAGTGAAATGTAGCTCTCCCACGTTGCACGTTATTGTTTTTAATCATATGGTTTGGTTCCCCTCTGCATCTCGATCTGATCCATGTTGCTGATGGGTCAACGGTGATGCATAGCTGTGAGGAAGGGGCCATTGTGTCCAGTGTAAGACAAGCAGGACTAATCATTGTACAAGGCAAGTCTGGGCCTGTCTGAACCTAGGAGCAGCTGCTGGCTGTTACTAGTCAGTCGGGTTGGTGTGATGGGCCATTATGACTCAGCATAGGTGGATGAGAAGGACATGCCCTTACAGCGAAGGTGAAATCACTGGTTCAACACGGGATTCTTGGTTATGTTGACATACAACAGGAGCAGTCATAGCAAGAGCTGGCAGTGACAGGTAGCATGATGGACAGCTTACTACAAAGCAACTGTTTTTTTTTTTTTTTACAAGTAGCTGCTTTGCATATTACTTAATGTATATTTATGGTACCATCTGAATTTGTTGCTCCAGTAAAAACATCATCATGACATACCTTGCCTTCAATATATTATCTAACACGCATATGCAATAATGACTTTACAAGTCAGTCCTTGTCAAAACTAAATTATATTAACTTCAGAATTTATAAACCTTTATGTCTCACAGCAGGAGATGGTGTTCCACTTCCTTGAGCATGGCCGAGGGACATTTTTTTCGGTCAATCATCAGCGTTTTCTGGGACAAGACAAGCGTGAAATAGGATCTGATTCTCAAACTTCCAAAAAAAAAAAAATCATGTTTGCCTCTATTAGATATATGACAAACATATGCAAAGAGAAAGCAGTCATCCTGTCTGATCTCAATGCAAATCAACCCCAATCATTGCCATTCCATTTCTCCAAATTTCTTAACATCCCATCTATGTCTTTCCTCATCTTCTTCCATTATTCTCTCAGAGGAACAAATCAGAGCCTCAATTTGACAACCAAATCAGCATCTCAGGAAGGCACCACGTGCTATAAGATGTGCCCCTACTAAACACTATCATCAATGTCCATGTAAAGTGCAATTTTCTCCCTGACTTTCAATTTCTGAAACTTGTTCTCTTTAGAAATTCTAATGTTGATTGTCTACATTGTTTACTGGTTTTCTTCCATTGTGAGAAAGAAATTCATTTCAAAATGAGAAGAGGTTAGAATTGATCTTGAACTTTAGCGATCTCCTAATCATCATCTGATAACCGAGAGGAATCAGCTTAACAGTGCGTCTAACGGACAATAGGAGAAGTCAACAAAACCAGTGGAAATTTCCACCAGTGACCCCGCGCCTCACACAGATCACCACCTCTGCAACAGCTTCTGTCAATACGTTTAAGAGGATTAAGGTTAAATCAACAGCAAACTCTTTCCTCTCATTGCTTATCACTAGACATTTGTAAACTCCACTTCAGTTTGTTGTGTTATCACGTGTCCCTATAGGAGTTTTACTTGAACATACATACACACACAACCTGTACTTGTCAGCTGTTTAATCTTAAACTCCCCAATCTGTTTACTGTGGGTCACCTGCACCAATAGTGGTTGGATGCAGCTCTTCCTAAAGATAAGCACCTTACTCTTTGTTTCCTCATCTCACTCTATCTGTCTGTACAAAGGCAGCAATAAAGGCACAGGTTTTAACAGGGGAGTGCAAAAAAAAAAAAAAAAAGCCCATAAGGGTGGTTGTATCATATTTCAAGACGTTTATGTGACAGTTAGGTGTGTATTTGTTCTTATAAGAATCACTGGTGAATATCCTTCTTTGCTTCTTGGCTCCTTGCTGCCATCATCTTTCATTTCTGACAGGCTTTGTGACATCGATGGGACAAGCTTGGGCTTGCACAGCCAGCCCTCCCAAGGTCTGAGGCATGCACACACACACGCACACACACATTCATACACACAAACACAACCTCTCCTCCAATCAAATAGAGACCTTGTGAATGCCCCACGACTAAATTACTGATTTTGGAGAAAAGGCAGCTCTTCAGAGGAGGCCAATCATTTGTGGCTTCTGCTAAAGAGGCTACAGTCGTCTGCTAACCCGTCTGACCTCCAGCCATCGTCAAGGAGAGGGGGCAACACTTTGTGGCGGCGGCGTTTTTTTTTTTATTTCCTCTAATTTGGCAATCATCAGTACAAGACAGAATCACCTCTAGAAACTGTGGGGATGGCTGGGTATCGTTACATTCGATGTACTGCATCTGGTCTGAAGTCTCTGTTTGCTTTTTATAAATATAAATGATCTGTAGTGATTATGAATTCTGTTAAAACATTTTTGTACAAACAGCATCAAAGTTTTAAGGCTTAAAGAATAATTCTGCAGTTGGCTGTAAAATAAAAAGATGTGCTGAATACAAGCACTCAGCCAGTAATTATTGTGTCTGGTCTTGAAACAATCTGGTTATAATCACCATTTCCTTTATTCTTCCTCTTGAGTTAAACACCAAACAATTTGTCCTTAACAGTTTTCCTGTCCATTCAAACAGCAGCTCTGTCCTATTGGGTACATAAAACCAAACCCCTCCTTTGTCACCCCTGACAAAACCCAAGTACATAAACCGAACAGCTCAAACCATCCTGCCTCCTTCCCCTGGTAGTATACCCGGCAGACACAACAAGTGTGATGTCGGCTGTTTACAGGGGGGCCTCGCTGGTCCTGCCAGGCTCTTTATGATCCAGGGTGGGTTGCAGCAGTGAAAGGGCCCCTGCCAGTAGCTAGCGGTGGTCAGGGCTATACATGGGAGCAGGGCTCGGCAGGCAGCTATTGTCATGGTAAACGGGGGTTTGAATGGAAGAGGATGGGCAGGACACACACATAAAACACAGGAAAACATGAGAAGGGGAGGGAAAGAGAGGAGACAAACATTCGACCACCTCAGAGATGGCACACATGTAAGCTAGTAGAGCATCCACCTATATGAGACCTCACCACTACATCACTACTGTTGACTCCAAAACCTTTCATTATTCTTCCAGTGAGTGAGGATCAACAAAAAGCCGGTTAGTGACTAAGTGACTAATAGCAGCTAGAGTTAGCCTTTACAGGCAGACAGGGTAGCGGGTATAGTTTCCAACATTACCACATAATGCAGTTGAAAAAAAAAATGCGATCTGTATCATATATTCAAATCTGTAATTTTAAAATGAAATGATTCAAGATGTAAACCAGGCACAGCTTTATGAGGTCAAACTGTGACGGAGATGTGATTAAGACAAAACCAGAATGTGCTGCAGCTGCACCCAATGGGACATGATGGGTTATATTATATGTCACTATATATTCATAAGGTGTTTGTTGCTTCTGAAGCTGCAGAAGAACTTCAATCCTCCGGCTGCATTATGTCACATGATAACCTTGTGTTGTCCTCTTATAAAGGCAAATAAAATTGTTGCATATTGCACCGCTTTGAATGGAAACATAATGGGAGGATTTGTCAGCCGCCTGCCTGGAGCACAGAGGCCAGTGAAAGGGTTAAAAGGCTCCGGCTGCCTGATAATCCTCTGCCGTTAAAAGCCCTCCAGAAAGACGTGACGTGTGTGAGGTAATCAGTAAAGGATTCAAGTGTGCCAGTGAGTGTGTACACACACACACACACACACACACACACACACACACACACACACAGAAGCACAAACACAACCAAACGGACAAAAAAGGGAGGGAAAAGACTGACTAGAGGAGGGAAGAAAAACAAGAATAAACACTCCTACTCTCACTCTTTTTCATTTCTCTCTTTCACGCAGCCCTTTTCTCCTCTTCTTTCTTTCACTCCCTGCTGTGTCAATACAATGTGAGAAATTTTCACCAGAGTTCCCTCTCAATAAAGCAAACACACACAGTCAGATCTCTGGATGGCCGATTTGACCTTTTTCCCCTTTCTTCTCAGTCTTGTATTCTTCTGTCTTCTTCTTTTCTTCTTGTCTTGTTTGCTGCAGACCTTCTTTGTGGACAGTAAGACCTTGTGAGAAACAACTCTCTGTGGTCATGACCATACTGACTAAATTTCCAACTTTTTCTACCAACAAACACTGTTCTGGCATTTCCCATGGTTGTTTTAAAAACAATTTTTGCTTCTCAAAAATTGTAGAGTGGACAAAGACCTAAACTCTGAGAAAATACTTTTGTTTAAACTTTTGAAAACTTCAATATAGCAGCAACTTTCTGTCACCTTCAGCTCTTTGGTCACTCAAGTCAATGTAGTAACTAACATAAACTCAACTCTTACAGCTTCTGGACAAAGAATTTTGCAATCCACTAATATTAACAGTCAATGGGATACTCATTTCTTCAAGCTGTACCAAAGCCAATTACCAAGAATCAGGAAATGGAGATAGAGGATGAGATTATAATGGCCGTCTGTTGACATCTGCAGTTGTACGATACAACAAAAGAGAGAAGCAGAAGGACCAGGTAAGTTCTGAGAATATGTATCTGTTACTATTGGTTGTGGTTAAATGGGATTACTTTTGCTGGCTGGGTGAATATTTCCAAGTTGGTGTCTGAAGACACCATTACACTTGTCAAATGACTAAAATGACACACTACAGGCTTACTCATGCTGTAATGAAGCAGATGGTCTTACAATGTATGTCTCCCTTCCCCTTTATGTCTCGCTTTGCAGACACAGAAGGATTTCAATATTGTATCCCACATATATTCATTAAGATGTCATCACCATAATTCTTCCTCTCCCTGTCTCAGGTGGACCAATCAGTCTCTGGCCAATGATCTTCAATTGCCCTCTGTGTCTCAGCATCAAGCATTCAAAATTTGGCATTTAGATGTTTAATTGACTGTCACTGATAATGGGATTGTGTTCATTCAACCTGGATACTGCGAGGTTTGGAACAAAGCCTGTGAAACTGAAGGAGAGAAGGAGGGAGTGAAGGGTAGACAGACAGCGCTGACCCTATTTCCTTTGACGCTACATAATCTATAATTAGTTCTGAAGGAAGAAATTTATTGGTAAGTGGAAATGTTTAGCTAACACCTGCAACAGTCAGTATTCATATGCCACGTTTACTTTGGAAAAGCTAATAGTAGCTGTTATCATTCCTCCTGTCCACACGGGTGAGTGAGTTTGTGAAGCAATAACTTCTTAACACAGCATCACAAATGGAGGATAAAATCTACAGTCTGAAATTAGATCTGAAATTAAGCCAAACCTTACATGACAAATTTCCTACTGGCCCTGTAAAGTTAATTTGAAGCTTCCTGGGGTAAATGGCTGTTAGAGTACAGCAGAAATTTAGAAGCTTTTTTCTCTCATAAATTGGTTTATTCTGTTTTCAAAATGAAATTTTTGAAGCCGGCTTTCTGTGGGTTTCTTTTTTAGCAGCATCACAAGTTGCAGAAATAAGATTCATTGTTTGATCAGTTACAAAACAAATTCTAAAAGGGATGAACTAACTCACAGTAGGTGTGTTAAAAACATGTCTGCATACATCTACAGTAAATTGCTGGCTAACTACAGCTAATTTATTAGGTTACAAACTAAGTAGAGTTAACCATAGTATCTTGCTAAGAAACTACTGCTAACTACAATAGGTTGCTAGGTAACTTCAACTAACTACTGTAGGTTGTTACATAACTACTGCTAGTTACAGTAAGTTGCTAGGTAACTACAGCAGGTTGCTAAGCAATTACTGCTATCTACAATAGGTTGCTAGTGTAACTACAGCTAACTATAGTATTTTGCTAAGTACCGATAACTACTGCTCACTACAGTAGGTTGCTAGGTAATAGGTAATTTCAGCTAACTACAGTAGGGTTTTACATAACTACTGCTAACTACAGTAAGTTGCTAAGTAACTACAGCTAGCTACGATAACTTGCTAACTACTGCAAGCTACGGTGGGTTGCTAATAGTAACAGTAGTTTACTAAGTAATATAGATGATTGAGTGGGTTGCTAGCAGTGGCAGCTGCTGGTCTTTCAAAGAGGGGAAGCTCATTGTCGGCTTACATCATAAAATTTGTCAATTAATTCATATATAAATTCTGCCCTCCATTCCTTTTCAAGAAAATGGTCCGTGGCCCTATCGTACCAAGTAGGCATCTTTTACAGTGTAAATACCAACAAATGGGATGCAGTTTGTCTTTCGACTTCACTTGCAAAATCTGTGATGGGACTGAGTTGAGCTGTCAAGTGACGGTGTATATCTCAAAATACCTGTCAATCAAAATGGGATTCAGCCTTTTGACAGATCCTCCAATCATCACGCAGAAGCTCAGTGTCCAGGCCAGCCGAAACCCGCCCACAGCTCCATTCACCCCTAGAGACACTGAGCGTCCAGGGGCAGGACAAAATCGTGGCATTTATCCAATGAGTTTCGAGGCAATGGAAAAAGACTGTTCCATGTCCCATTGAAGTGCATGGACGCTCAGCTTCTACAGGCAAATGCATTGACCATCATATAAGAAAACAGCGCTATGGGAATGTATGAAAAGTTAACATTGACTCAGTGTGATAAGTAGCTGATTCTGAACAAACTCGTCTTCTAGATGAACGTGTTCTAACGCATTTGTAGCCAATGAAATGTTAACACAACCGTACATATTGACATTTTAGGGGAAGCTGAGCTTCCCTTGTAGTCTTAGAGAAATCGCCCCTGGTTGCTAGATAACTACAGAAAACATTTGAATGAACTCTGTTGTAGGTGAATAAACAGACTGCAAAACCTTTGTAGCGGTAAGCAAACATTTAAAAAAAAAAAATGCTTTTATTATTTTGTTTCAAAAAATATTATTAAAGTTTACTACTTTATGACTTTTTTTGTGCACAAAAGTGAAAGCATGCACCAGCTACACACACACACATACACACTGTGCCGGCTGCAGTTTGCGGGTAGTTGGCCTCTTCCCTGCAGCCTCCCAGAGGAACATGGATGTTAACTGGCATTGTTGGGGGGCTGAGCTGAGGGTGGTTTTTAATAGCTCATGATTACTCTGGAGAGGGGAGCCCATAATTACAACCACAAATGATTTCACGCCCCTCACCCCCATGATGTGCTCTGAACCTAATCACAGGGAAGCGCAGAAGGGGTGTAGCGGAGGAACCAGAGCTTTGACAAAAGAGGTCTCCCCTTTGTTTGCTGACAGGAAATCGAAAAAAATGAAATGTGCTGTGTTTCACCAAGTAAGTGTGGTGTACCAGTGAATAGAAAGTTCAGAGAGCTCGTTGCTGTCTGGTATATCTCTAACATGCTGATCATAGAGGCCCCTTTGGTTGTCATGAGTGGTGAAAAAGTAGCATTAAAACCACATAGAGACTGGCAAAGTTCTTACCAAAATCCAACGATAGTAAGACTTTTACATGTGTATGAGACATTGAAGTCCAGTCTTCTATTTACTATCCCCAAATGTAAATCTAGGTCATCCCATTGAATGAAGCTGTAAATGCAAAAACACAAAAAATAGTAGGTTTTATTCACATCTGTCGCTCTGCTTTTCCAAAAGCCAGAATAAAGACTTGCTATTTCCCAGACATATCACTGTGTCCCCTCACTTGTCTATCTCTTTTTGCTCCACGGTTTTTGTAAACAGTTTCTCTCGTATTCCCTGCTGACATCCTTTCATCTCTTCCCGAAAAGCTTGAGAAGGTTTATTTGTCATTCCCTCATTTGTGTTTGCTTCTTTTATCCCTCAAATGTGAGCGTCCACACAAACCACAGCAAGACAAGCATAGTGGTGCACGGATACTTTGCTGCATTGTAGGATGAAGGCTGTGTGGCTTGGTGCTCTTTCACAGCAATTTAATGTCATTTTCCCAAGACAATTGCAAACATCTTGACCTTGGTGTCCTCAAACATGGCAACAGTCTTGCACACACAGACATACACCTTCACATGCTTTGATACTTCTCGACAATGAAACTGAGTTAGCATTCTGCTCACACTGCTCTTTTGCCCAGTCCATGCCAGCCAGCTAGCCAGCCAGACACACAAACACACAATGGCCAGACTACATGTCCTTAATGGAGGTACGGACAAACAGAGGAATGCTGGAGAGAGGATGGTGCAAACCCTACGTCTGCCCACATCAGCCGACCCTCAATAGAGATTGGCCAGGAACGCGTAAACTGGCCCTGCAGGAGTAAAGTAGTAAAATGGGCCTTCTCTTCTTCTCTTTCATTGTGTGACTCAAGTCTGAAAGGGAAAACGTTGGAACATGACCAGGTGTCTCACACTCACTCAAAGCTTTAACAGTTACTTACATTACAGTTACATTTTATAAGCAGTAAGCATGCAACAGTAATGTAGAGATACGTCAACAGAGAAAATCAACCAAAAGTACAGTAGATGTTATTTATTATGTCAGGAACATATAGCTTTCAGTTTATCCAAAATCTTTTCCCTTTTATTCAAAATGTTTATCTGTTAGTTTCAGCTGTTGTAGTAATTTTCCCACTAGCTTTAGCTTTTTAGCTTTTGGCTATCACCATTTAACCATTAGCCTTAGCACTTCCTTTTGCTTTTTTTTTTTTTACCATTTATTCAACACTTTTAGCTGTTTTACTTTTACCTTTAATTACCTTTAACTTATTCACACTTATAACTTGAGGTTTCATTAGCTTGCTATTTGCTATTAGTACTATTTCAACCATTTAACTCCTTGTTTTGGTATCTTTGTGGCTTATCTACAACCTTTAGATGTTTCAATTATTTACAACTACTTGTATGTTTCACAGTCAATTATTTTCAACTGTCTAACTTTCCTATTTATCTATCTACTTATTTAGTTTGACAGCTAATCCAATTACTTTTAGCTAATTGTTCCAGACTTCTGTTTTCTCACAATTGTAAACAACATATTCTCATGCATATGTTGTGTAATATTAAATTAGGCTAAAATACAAAAAATGTGTTCAATAAAACATTTAACAAGCAGATGAAATTAAGATAAATAAAAAAACAAAGGTTGTTGCTTTTGTCACTGTGATATCTACAAAGACACTGCAGTTTTTTTCAAGTACTGACTATTTCATTTTACAGTAGCATCTATTGTTTCCTTCAGTAAAATAATAATAAAAAAAACCATTTCATCTCACATTTTCCTCATTAATATTTCCTCTAATGATGTTCTCAGGCCTTGGTGTTGGAGGTGCCCCAGCTGTCCTTTAGTCGAAGAGTAAACAAGCTGAGAGCTCTCTGCAGCCACAGATACAGATCCTGTGTTACTCTCCCCACCGCTAATTGACCATCGGCCAAAGGACAAACCTCAGCTCTTCTACTGTGTCCCTCCCCCGCTCCCTCTCATCCTCCCTTTGTGCATGTCTACCCTCACTGCTACCATCTTCATCCCTGGCATATCCCTGTCTTTCAACTGATGTCTCTACAATGTGTCAGTCGCTCCATCTTGGTCTTCCCTTCCCTCCTTCATTTCTCTTTAATTCTTCCATTTCATCATCTCCTCTCTTCTTTCGCTGTGCCCCTCTGTGTGCCAGAGCTGTCTGCAGCCTTGCATAATTAGCTGGACTGAGCTGCAGTGAGTCTGGCCCAGGTCTGGTTTGGGCTCAACCCAGCTCATTACAGAGAATATGTCTGTCTGTCCTGCCTCCTCTTCTGTCTCACTTTACTGTCAGGGTGTGTATGGGGCGAGTTTCAGGATTCAGAAGGTGAAAAGACACAACCATGTGTCTATGGGATCAAAGACAGTGACAAGAGAGACACTGGCTATATATGTTAACACTGAACTGACTGTGCCCTATTTCAAATATCTATCCCTTGTGCTACTTTTTGTGACCAGAGAAAGTCACAATTTGAATCTTATGGCAAAATATAGAGCCAATACTTACTTATGGAAAGACCATGGTGGTACAACTGGAGGAAAGCAAAGAGGTCAACAGCACTTTACAGTGCTGTTAGTGGAGATAAATCTAATACTTGTTTCTCTTTCAATCATGACATGACACTGAGAATTGTGAATATGAGTTGAGCGCTTTAAAATAACCGATTGCTCTGTAGAATATAAGCACCTCCTTCCTCGGCCATGCTGTTACAGAAAATGGTCGACCCCGCTCGCTCACTTCCTGCCGTTTCTGGTGCTGTTTTATAAGAATTCATTGTAATGTTAGCAGCACAGTCACTGATTTGGGGACTTGACATGTCAATGACAAGTTAATTTCAGCGCTTAAATTTTAGTCAGATTTACAAATAAGAAGTCTAAAGCACATACGTATTCTGTATAAAGGGCTGTGGTACAGGGCACAGGAAAAATAATTTCTAATTTTGTGTACTATCTATCTATCTATCTATCTATCTATCTATCTGTCTGTCTGTCTGTCTGTCTGTCTGTCTGTCTGTCTATCTGTCTGTCTATCTATCTCAATTTGTTGCAAGCATGCATCATCTAGGTGGGTTTTTTGCATTATTATTTGTTGGGGATTTTTGCCTTTAATGATAGAGACAGTGTACAACAGCTGCATTGCATAGATAGACGCCATAACCTCTTGGGTGTCCAGGCGGCCTCTACGAGCGATGCATAACATGCGTGCAAGCATTAGCATTACGGATATCAACCACTTGGTAGCCGTAAAGCGCGCAGAGGACAATTATCGCGGCCCAATTTTGAAATTGTGGGGGGCCACCTCTCCTGTTTGTTAACTGGCTCAACGTTTGAGCCGCTGTTTTCTAGCGAGTCTTTGTGTCGTGGTCACATCTGTCTGGGTCACTGGTGTGTGTGTGTGTGTGAGAGGAAGAAGCTCTGACTCATTTGGGGAGAAGACATTTCACACCAACTGTTGGTTTAGACCCCCGGGTCTCTGGACACCAAATATAAGACAACTCATCTTTTTCAGACTGTTTTTCTCTGGAAAAAAAATAACGTCTTATATTTGGGTCAATATGGTATATCCAAATCCCAAGGTAAAGAAGGTGTACCAATAATTCAAGGGCAAAATGTAGGAGATGCAGATGATATGTATGATGGTATGAATTTACAGTCTCATACTGTAAGTGTGCATGAATGTTCAGATGGTGAGGAAACTGTCAAGGCTTGAGGGAGAACAAGCGATTGTCAGACAATCACCAGCCTTTTATTTATCACATACCGAAGGACTTAAATTACAACAAGTGAACATTTCAAAGTCTGTCCATATTAGTTATTTCTCCTACTGCTATGCTATACTTTTCACTAACAGCTTTCACTAAGTAACTTTCCTGTGGGCAGGATCACAAGCACAAAAGATTCAAATCTATTCCTCACTACTTTCAGTCATTCAGTGAGTAATCACAGAAGTAATTAAGTTATTTTAACTAGGCAATTTTTATGGCCCCATGGCACTTAGTGTATTTTTGGTACAACATTTGGTTGCAGAGTGGTGGTTTACAGTGAAATGTCTTGACAACTAATGATTGGATTGCTATGAAATTTTACTTAGATGTTAGCATTCCCATTAGCCTCAGATGCCTTTTTCAATATGAGGCAATTTATATGGCTTCATGTCAAACTAATGTATTTTCACTGGTGGAAAGAGCACTGAAAGTCTGTACTTTAGTAGATGTATCATTACATGACTGAAATATTACTCAACTACAAGTACAAGTACTGGTTTAAAAATATACTCAAGTAAAATTTAAGTATTTTTCTAACCAACTAATTAGAGTATTAGTTACCTTTTTAAAATGATGTATAATTTATTCTAAACAGTCGTTCAAATGCTGAAAAATTTGTTTTCAACAGACTTTTCTCTGAACAATAATATGATTATATGGACCAGTTGAGTTCAAAACTAATACAAAGCATCATCTGTTAAATGCATTCAAATATTATAAAATTCCCAATAAAATTAACTACAAGTGTGTCACATTTGGTTGCAGCTGCAACGTCACACTCAGTAACTTTAACCATGTTTACTTGCTGAGAGCTTGTTTGTTGTGGTGGTTGTTCTTAACACAGTTATATCAAATAGTTCAGTCTCGGCTCTTTCTTTTTCATCTGTGTCTCATTGGTCTGTTTCCAGTAAAATTATAGTAACAGTAAGTAAGAGTAGTTAAATAATAATAAGTACCCCAAAATTGTACTTAATTACAGTAATTTGAGTAGATGAAATTTGTTATTTACCATCACTATTTTATTTATATATTATATATTTGGTTGCTTTAATACTTTCAACCATGCTATTCGCAGTTCGTGTTCATGTTTGCCGAAAACTATAGAAATTAGGCCCTAATATTCATGTATATAAATATACAACAAATAGTATTATCATAAGCCTCAAGTGCACTTTGTACTTAGCACTAATAAGCAAACATTAAACTGTTCATAACTGTTACACAAGTGTTTTAGCATTTTCACTGTGAACATGTTAGCCTGCTAATTTTTGCTTGTAGCTGAATGTTCCAGCATAAATGAGCCTCTAATGAATAAAGTCAGTGATAAGTAGTTAAATTAGTTTTAATCTTTACAAAATATACAGTCTGTAACAAACCCTGCTATGCAGCGAGGGTTGATTTGAACACCTTATCTTGTTAGCGATGGTTGTGTGTCGCAGATGAATAAACGTAAGATGTGAGACGCTTGATTATTTTTGAGATCATGGATCAGTCATGTTTGCTCACTCTCAGTCTCTGTTAACCTTTGATAACTAATGCAATTCACTGCTGCGTGTTCAAGAGTAGTAACAGTTGACCCAAGGGTACACTACAATTGCAGGTCACACCAAGGTTACATTTTGTTAGGCTACTAATTGGCCATGAAGGGCACACTGTACCATTGGGGACAACATGTTTATTCTCACCTTGTTTTTTGTCTTAAGTTATTCTGTAATTACTAATGATCACTGTAGACATTCTTTTAAACCTGTAACATATGTAGTTAATGCATTAAATGTGGAATTATTTTAGTTCATAGCATTTTGCGTTTAGCTCGCTTAACTTAAAGTAACTTAATGTAACTTGAAGCTTCTATTTTATTTATTTATTATTTTTAATTGGTGTTTTGACTTTGGTGTTTTCCTGCTTCATAGTGTCACCTCCCCATGTACGTCACCACCTTATTTGTTATTTGTCCTCCCTATTTCGTTACTCATACTGGCTCATATTGCATTCTCTCCAGTATCTCGTCCCATCTCTCCGTTACCTCTTGTCTCTCTCATTTTCCCCGCTCTTTTTTTTTCTTTTCCAACTCATTTTCAGCTCACAGTGCTGCCTCTGATCCTCCTCTTCTCTGTCATGTCCGTAGTGTTCTTTCTTTACCTCTCACCCTCTACCTTCCTCTCAATCTCTCTCTATATCTTCTCTCCCTCTTCTTTCGCTTTTTTTTTCTTTCCCTTTCACCCTTTCCCAGTGGAGGTCTTGGATCGCGTTGTTCTCCAGTGGCTAATTTGACTGTTCTACTTGCCAACCTAGCAGCGGGAGCTCCGTGTGTGTGTGTGTGTGTGTGTGTGTGTGTGTGTGTGTGTGTGTGTTCATGCTGCACTTCTCCCCTGCGGCTGCTGTTATACAACACAAGCTCTTTACACTCAACTCAAACACCTCACTTGCCAGCAAATATGTACACATACACACACAAATCACTACCTTAATATGAGCCAACATGTTTTTTTTTTTTTATATCGTTTTTATCACTGTTTCATTCATGTATTTCACTGTTTACATACATGTGTGAAGGCTTTTTCTCTACCAGCAATCATGTGAACTGTAATGACACGTTAACTGATCATTTAACGTTGTGTATGTTAACACATAGATGATCATTATATGAGATTCAGATTGTATATATATATATATCTCCTCCTCCTCCAGTGGCTCTCTACATGACAGGCAGGCGGACAGGCGTGAAGCTGAAGCAAAGCAGCGATTGGTTCCAGCGAGCGGAGTCTAATCAGCCATCAAGCGTGAGATCCTCAAGTATCTCTGAAAAGAAGGGGCACACTCACATGAAATGCATATCCATCTACCCACACGAATCACATGCAAATGCAGCTAAATACTAAAGACGACACACGCACACACACAGACACACACTTACGTATAAATCAACATTCGAGCTCATAGCTATCACGGTGCTCTAATGGGACTGTGTTGAACTCAGAGCAGCAGAGCACATGATGTGCTAACAGACTGATGTGCTAAGCACATATCCGCACAGTCACACACATGCACAAATACACACACGGCTCATATGATGCTGATATCTTACCTGTCAGAGGCAGGTGTGGTCCCATGGGACCCAATCAGTTTTAATTAACCCCTTGTGGTGGAAGGTGTATGGGGGACAGGTGTGGGAGGGAGACACGAGAGCAAGACCAGAGAGAGAGAGACAAGTGAAGAAAAATCTGTGCTTGTCATTGCAGGAGAGATGGGAATTAATGTAGGAGAGAAAAAAACAAAAACATTCACATTTTACCAGATAAGATGCTGGTTATTTATGGACCTTGTTTTTTCTATTAAATTCCCAGAAACTGTTTGTATAATTTATTCAAAACCAGACAGTATTTAGCTGTAAATTAGCAGCATATTTCCACAAAAAAAGGTAAATCAAGCTCATATTTGTTGCTACAGTTATTAAGTCTTCACTCATATTTGAGCTTTTAAAGATTAAAAAAAAAAGAAAAAGAAAAAAAAGAAATTACAAGGTAGAGAAAGAAGACAATTGTTCATGAACAGATTTTAATGGCCATCAGTTTCTTTGAAGGTCTAACATCGAAACATTTTGGACTACAATTCCACATTTTAATATTTTAATGTAAATTTAAGTTGGTGATATGAATAACACTTTTTCGTTGCTATGAGAACAAAAGACCAGACTTAACAAATAAAAGATAATATGTTTGACAGGGTGTTGATCTTTTCTTTCTTTCTTTTTATTTATTTTTTTTATTGGTTTATTTGACAGGGACATTGCATTTTAATGAACATTAGTATAAGGTCATAATGTAAAAATGTTGGATTTAGCATAATTGCTAATTTCCAACTGTTGTCCCTAAGCAGGTGACATAAATAGCCTATCTATAGACACACATTACAACTATATATTTGCTGAAGACAAAACCAAACAAATGACAGTGCTACAATACACAGCAGAGTAAGACAACTACATTAAAGAACACACACTGCATAAAGAAATAAAACTAGTAAACTTAAAGAGTTTGCAGTCTTTGTGTAAAAATGATCCCTATGTCCAGGGTATATATAGGTAGCCGGATGGTTATAGCGCAACAGATCAGGGTATATACAGGTGTGCAGCTGTTTGCTGGTTCAAATCCCAACCGAGCTGAACTTAACTGTGTGTCTTTCACCTACCGTCCTCCCTGTTTCCTGTCTCTCTACACTGTCTCTATCATTAAAAGCAGATCTGCATCCAAAAAACAAAAATTGAAGATTGTGAATCCCATAATTTGTTTCTACATATTTTGATTCTTAAGACCTGTGTTAAACACATTTCTAATCTCAGATAAGATGATAAAAAAAAAAATATATGTTGCATAGCACAATGTAAACTACAGCCCATTTGACTGTATATCATGGTTGAAATATGAAATAACTCAGGTCTGATTATTGAATTCTCACATCTTTCATTTCTAACAATGATAATGTTCATTAAGAGAGTGTTCAGCTCATTCAGACTCAGGGGACTTGAAGCTCACCTGTGGCACCCCAACATATCTGCAAAGAGATTCACTCAGTCAAGAAACGTGATGGTTTTAGGTTTAGGTTTTACACATAGATGTTGTCAGAGGTCGACAGGAAAATTTGCTTTGGTGCCTAAAACTACATGAAACGAATGCAAACGATAATGTTCACTATATGATCAAACGTCAGTCACAGTCACCTTTCACTGTCCCTGTTTGTTTCAGGCTGTTTAATGAATGTTTAACAGGCACTTTGACTGTGACACATCCTCCGTACAGGCATGAAAGACGTGTCATTCAATTACGTTTATAATTTTCCATAGAAGAAAAAAGAAACTGGAGCACAGTGTCCTTTGCTCAGGAGCTTGTGTGGCTGATCAATAATACTAATTCAATCCTGTATTGACACGGTTTGTCAGGGTGAAGCTGCTCAATTACACTTCAGTCATCTCTACTGTGGGAAGAGATACTGTATGTCCAGTGTGTGGTAGATTTTTTTATACATGTCGACATTACAACCAAACTTAATAACCTATGTTCTTAACTTAGGCAGCAAACAACAAGACAACTGTTTCAACAACAAATTCTAATGTGGCGAGTACCACTGCTGCTTTTGGCTGTTTCTTGTTGTAATATGTATCATGTTATCTACCAGACTTGTCAATTAGACATGGTGTGTTATAAAAAATAAAAGTAAGTGACCTTATGACATTGTAGATTCAAGTTTTCCAAATGTTTTTCCAGACTAAGTGCTGTCTTATGCTAAAAGTAACAAAAGTAACCTTGAGAGGATCATTTTTTTCTAATGCAATGCTGATTTTCTTTTCTTTTCTTTTTTTCTTTTCAGACAACGCTGACTCATGGTGACATCACCTCCTCTGGAACCACATAAGCCTTTCTATATACAACTCTTTTAATGGCTTGGCACTGGTGACAGACACAGCTGAAGGTATGTTTTCAGGTAACCTGTACCAATCTTATGAATGTGACTGTCTCAAGCACATTTCATCCAATTCAATTCTTTTATTTGTTTTGACTAAAAGATGAACTGATCACATTTTGTTTGATCAAATGTCAAAGGTCACATAATTACCTCACAATGGACCAAATTACAGGAGCATACAACCACAGGGCTGTAATTGTTTTTTTCACATATTCAGAGGCACTACCCAACAACTGTAACAGATTCTAGTAACATAAATTAAGATAGATGTATGGGCTGTATAGACTTGGGCTACAGTAAAAGAAGAAACATATGTGTTTATATAAATCTTAACTATGGCAGATTTTTATCAGCGCCCCCCTATCAAAATTGCTCTGTCACCATCTGTGTTTCCCCTGATGAATGAAGACCAGACAAAGACGTTAGGGAGTCTGACATTGACACAATGACAGCAAGTGTTTGTGTTGTGTCTTCTGTACACACCTCTCACAGACACGCATCCTCACCAACACATTGACCCCACATCCATTATTGAAGGGTTGATGGTTAATGCGACTAAGGCCCCGGTAGATAGGGTGTCGCTCTACGGTCATCCTTATGTAATCAGAGGTGATTTCCTGAGAAGGCAGGGATGAGGTCATGGTCAGTAAACAAACATCAGTGAGTCACTGTCAGAGAAGCTGTTTACAGTGAAAGCTGTGACCCCCACATTTTACCTCCTGTGTTTGGAGATGAATATTTTTTTTTTTTTTTGTTCTCATTGTAATGCTAAACGTGGACAGGGAGCTGTGATATCTAATACTATATCTGATGGTGTGTTGAGTAATGAAATCTGTCTGATCTGAACATATGTATGAGCATGAAATGAACATAAATGTTCTTATGCATGAGCTATATGTGCCCCTCTGTGTGAACCCCTGCAACTGCAAACTGTGTGTGTGTGTGTGTGTGTGTGTGTGTGTGTGTGCAGAGTGCAGCTCCCCTGGTGAGCCAAATGCTCCACTGCTTCACTAAGCCAATTGCAGCTAATCAAATAAGAGCTCTCAGCAGTGTGCAGACATAGGGAGAGAGGAAGAATATTGTGTGTGTGTGTGTGTGTGTGTGTGTGAGTGTGTGTCTGGAGGAGGGGATGGTGGAGGCAGTCTAGTGGCTTCAAGAGGTCCTGAATAGTAGGTGGGGGTGGAAGGACACACACCTGCACCACCTTGTGCTGCTGTCAAAGACACACAAGCCTTGAGGTGGATACACATATTCATGTATCACACACACATTTAAAAAAAAACATAACGGTGGATACTGTATATATATATAATATGAAACACACACACACATATGTGGTGTCTTTTGTTTATCTAGTTCTTTGTTTCTCTGCTTCTTGGTATGTCTCCTTGACTCTCTTGATTGTTCTGTGTCACATTAAGTGGCCTTGTGGGAACAAAATGAATTTAATGCTGACGATGAAATAGTTGAAGTCTTTTCACTAAATCCAAGGTCTGACGAAGATGACATTTTCTTTTTAAAACATTATGCAGTAAATACTAACATCCTATACTAAATACTAACATCCTAGACTGGCATGTGTTTTTGGTGAAACACAAGTTTCACCAAAAAAACATACCAGTCTAGGATTACAAATTACCGTTACAGAAATGTAATATGCTTATATGTATTGCTCTCCCATACTATTACATAATAATTATATATGTACACTAAGTAACACACAAATATGTGTTATATGTTACAGTGATCCCTCGCCATATCGCAGCTACGATACGTCACATTTTTTTGTGGCTAGTATACATAAATTTATATGGCTTCATATCTTCTTCATTATGTCGTGGGATTATATGGCCTACTGATAAAAACTACCAGTAAAAAATATGAAATGTAATAATAAAAAAAATCAATACAGTACAGTAACACCTTACAGTACAGTATACGGTAAAAGAATATTACATAAATAGAAATAAAAAAACATACTGTAAATGAGTAGACAAAGAGAACTGAGACTTTGGAAAACTCCCTACATAATTATCAAAAAATACAAAAGTTTATTATTAAAATACTATTAGGATGTGTTTAAAAGGATGGGTCTTAAAAGTGTGTTTTAGAGTCTAGGAAATGTTTAAGAGTGTGAGAAGCATTTTATAAAGGCTTACAAACTAAAATAAATATATGGTTACTTCTTTGTGGATTTTCACCTCTCGCGGGGGGTTCTGGAACCTAACCACATAATTTGAAGGAAAGATTTGCAACAACAACATATTTTAAAATCAGCATCTGAGCATGTAATACCTCAGGTTTATGTGACAAGGATGTAGGGGCACAGCAGGGGATAACAGTTGAGATCTGGAGCAACTTGCCTGTCTCAGATAAGACAACACAATCAAAACACTCAGCGAGAAAGTTACACATGGCAACATCGACATGAACGCTGTGAGTCCCGGAGCTGAGATGTACTCTAACCAGGAGTTTTCTGGCTGTGAATCAGGTAGCACAGCAGGCCAGATTGAGAGGGTTGGTCCAGACTTGTTTTCTGCTCTGCTCCTTGGCACCCACATTGACGCTGTGTGAGTGGCAGAGATCCAGCACCGTCCTGGCTCGCTCTCTACACTCTCGTCCGTGCTCACCCTCCTGACACGCTGCCCTCTGGCTAGCCCTCTGTGTGTGGGCATGAGTGTGTGAGAGTGTTTGACTGAGTGAGTGCCCATGTGGTCGTATCTGTGAGCCTGACTAATCAGTGACTGCCTTTAGTCTGGGTGCAGAATTGTCTGGGTGCGATGTGTGTGTGTGTGTGTGTGTGTGTGTGTGTGGCAGCTGTGTGCCCTCCTCCCGTCTGCCTGTGGGACAATCAGCCGCTCCCTGCGACCACAGAGACCGAAGGCATGGGACAAGAATGTCTTTCACTGACCCGGTGCTGGATGCCAAGATGGTGCATATAAGCCAAAAGAACACACCTTCTCTATATGCTGATACACATGAGAGACTTTATAATTTACCCTGTAAAATTTATACATTCTTAATCTGAATGTCATATGAATGGTCTTTATTTGGAATTGAATGTTTTACTATAAAATAATCCAAATGGTTGCCAGAGTGAAATAAAGAATTCCACCTCTGTATCTGATCGTCTTTCTGAACATCTGTTGGTGGCAGAGTTACAGCCTGCAGAGGTTAAACTGAATTTATGGCAGCTTTGTGAGTTGACTGATTGTATTATCTTACTGTAACAGTATGAGAAGTGATGATATGATTCAGTTTCAGTTGGATATGACACATTCACAAACATAAAATGGCATAATATGTGACAATACGTTGATTATAAATCTAAATCTGGTGTGATTTGATACAGGTGACACGCTTCAGTGAAAAACAAAAGCGTGTGCACTGTACTGAACAACAATACCATAAAACAAAGTGCTGTAGTCGCATATATCAGATGCTAAGAGCTAATGGGAAACAATAGGACATTTGACACCCGTCATCTTCCCAGTGGAAATTCAGTTCACAACACCGACACAAAGCAGCAGAGCACAGGAGTGGCCACTGTTCACACTGTTCGGTCAAGTGATCCCTGTGGCTGACTGGCTGACTGACTGACTGACTGACTGACTGACTGACTGATTGACTGATTGACTGATTGACTGAGCAGTGCCATCAGAGAGGACATGCAGTGTGTGGTACTACCAAGGTTCTCCATAATGTCATTCCGCACAACAGCATGAGAGAAAAGCCGTGTAGGACTACACTGAGAGGTACAAGAGAAATGTAAAGGTCAAGGCCTTCGTGGACAATAATCACTGTTAGCACACGAGTACAAATGGAAATGGAAATTTTTCATGATGTCCAGTTGTGGGTATATTCTCCACAAGTTCTGGAAACATCTCTGGAGAGAATCATTACAGAAACAGGACAAGGAAAAAGCACAACAGACACCACAAAGGTGACATATAAGCCCTGGAGGCTCATGTAAAAACCTCAACAAACCCTCTATATGTAATTGTAATTGCCATCTGTGGGTGTACATTTGTGTTTGCACTCATTTGCACCACTGAATAAATAAAATTAGCACATCAAAACTGCAACAAAAAACAATCTAGAGGGTTTCTGTGTGGGTTCATGGTGCTTTGGTAAATTGGGTATCCAGTCTTCATTAGTCATCACCACATTTGGAGGAATAAAGGCTCTTTCTGACAAAAACTCAACCAATAATGCTTTTTGATGAGGGACAATATCAAGAAACATTTGGTTATTGTAGTATTCATCCTGTTCTTATTGTATGTAAACATTGCCATGACCACTTTCATACATAGGTATAACGCCAATCTTTGTAAATGAAAGAAAACCCCCCTCACCATAGCACGCTGCTGATCCTTTTATTCTAATTTACCATGCGTAGTTCCTTTCAAAATGGAACAGGCAATCTAAATGGAAACCTAATTAGCATTTCATGCATAAACAACAGTCTTTTGGAAAGACTATGTAGGTGTATTTCCTGCTTAAGCCCCTCCCCACTCCCATCAGGCCAGTCTGGAGAGGCATTAATGGATGGTCTGTCCACTGCACCGAATATCATCCCAGTCTTTTTTTTCCCCTTATCAATATGTGATGAGGACTTGGAAACCAGAGATGGATGACAATTTCCTGTCAGTTCTGGGAGGTGAAGGTGACTCCCGCAGGAGGTCATTTTCCTGATATATGTATGTATATGGGTGTGATTATTTGTCTCCATGCACCAATGAGGAAATTTCATTCATCAGTGAGATCTAACACTTAACCTGTACATGTAATCACACACGCTCAGGGGTTCCACGGGGGCTATAAAACAGGCTTAGGGCGTTTAACCGCTGCCACTTTTTTCTCTACTCTACAATGAAGGATCTAATTAGTGAGCCCCCCCCATCATGTCTCTTCTATCTGCTCTGACCCATAAAGAATAGCTCTGTGGCTATCCCCAATAAATGGAGAGTTGAACCCTGTGTATGTGTCACATCAGGAGGGGTGCTTCTTTAGCAAAGGTGGTTGACCCTGTTTATTCCTGACTCTAATCAGGAACAGTCCAGAGGGTGCCATGATGGCAATAAAAAACAGAATACACCCTCTTCTCGTCACTGTTTCTGCTTTTTTAGCCTTCCACACAGAGCCTGCCGCAGAGCTTCCCAGAGGGGCACCAAGGAGGAGGTTATAAAGCATTATAAGCCAAGTTAGACTCCGGTGACAGCCCAGCTTGTTCCTCCTTCTTTGAGCAGGTCCGCATGCTGGGCAGTCCCAGCCTCTCATCCACTACGTTGAATAGAACCGCATGGCTCTGGCTCCACAGAGATAGTGTTATCTGGGTCGCCACGGGGCTCCAACCGCAGCCGTGTACACACACGCTCAGCAGGAAGCGCACACATCAACGTGAGAGCAGACAAAGAAACCTGTACACCAACACAAACATTATGGGCATATAATGTAACTGCACACAAGCAAATGTACATGGTTGCAGACAAACAGAGACAAATGTGAAAGTTCACACATAACACACACACGAACGCACACACACACACATTTGAATGTAATAGCTGCCTCCTTAACCTTCGACTTGACAGTGATGGTGACACTGAAGTTTCTCACATTTCCTCTTACAAAATCGACCTTTAGGCTTGTAATGTGTATAAAAAAAGCCCTGTAGCTGTCACAGAACCAGCCTCTCTATCAGCTGGAGCAATTTTCTCCAATGCGGGGTGGTCATCGGTCACACACTTCAGCCTCGAATCAGCCCACAGTCCCTGCTGTTTTAAGGAATCCAAGCTATTCCACCCATTTCTGGGGATCTACACACATGACCTGTCGGCACTGGGGGCGTTGAGCCAGAGGGACGGGGATAAGCCGCATTTCTCTCCTTTTCCCCCAACAATTTCAATTAAAAAGAGATTTGAGATGGAAAAGCACATTTTCATATGGGGCATGCAAAGAAAATCCTGGAAAAGGTTGAGATGAGATGTGATGGTAAGTTTTGAGGACATTTTATGACGGTTACTAGACTAGACTCTTTTGATTCTTTTGAGACAGAGATGAAGGGTCAACCTGCTTCTCGTGTGACCCAGGGATGGTACTGTTACTCTGTTAGTCAAGCTTCAACTGGTCCAAATAGTCATGGTCCCCAGAGGATAACTCTGAATTAAGGTACGGGTCACAGCTTTCAAATATTTAGAAATATACCTACATTTATTGGTAAACACATTCATGGTTCCCAGAGGATTAATCCTGTTAACTACGGTGATTAAAGTGATTTTAAAAATATACCTGTTAAATTTAATCATGTTATATATGTTAGCATCCTAATCTCACTTTTGTTTCCTGTGCATTCTCACACTAATTGTTTCATATTGCAAATACATTTGATTTGTTTTATACAAAAATCTTTAGTGCTAATTAGCAACTTTTAGCTTGCTATTTCGCAAATAAGATGGTGGATAAGCTAAACCCCTCTTTCTACTGTCATATTGGCAATGCCATTGTGACTATTTAGCTCAAACCACTGCTTTGCAAGTACACCCTCTCTAGTTAGCTAGATAGCATGACTGTGACACTGTGAAGCTTTATACTCTCTCCAAACTGCCTGTCAGATTGTCAGTTAACTTTGGCAACCACCTCCCACCCATAACCTTTCCAATGTTGCAATAGGCTCGCTGTGTGGAGGTGAGAGAGCCAAGCTGTACTGCTATATCATTTTCTACACAACTGCATGTTTGGAATGTCTCCCAAGAGAAATTCCCTGAAGATGAAACAATATCATATATCTCCCCCTTTCTGTGACAGCCATCTTTATTTTCACCCTTCAGGGTATTAACACTTGATTTTCTGACATAGTGTGACAGGACAGGCCCTCACTATTGTTATCTTTGTATTCTCTTGCTTTTTTGTTTCATGCTGTATGATTTGTTTTTGCATGGAAACGTTGTTGCTAATTAGCAACAGTTAGCTTGTTTTTTTTTTTTTGCCAAACTAAGATGAACATGGTCCTTATGATAAATATTTTTCTTGCATTAGCATTGGCATGTTAGCATTGTCACTGCAGGCATGTTAGCATTTAGATCAAATCACTGCAGCATCTGCTAACTGCTGGCAAGGCTGTAGCTCCTTTGTGTTGTTCACTTTTTTGTCTTTGTTGCAAGTTATTGAAAGATGAAAATGCCCCTTTGGCCACACCATTACATTTTTTCTATATAATTTTATAACTTTTAAGCAATAACTTATCTCATTTTCATCCATTTCTTCCTCTATGTTCACTACACTTGGCCAGAAAACCAACTTAGACACTCAATGGTTCAGCACAGTCTTGAGTATTGTTGCTTGAACAATGATTTTACAGTTGAATACACGCTTCTCTGACATTTAATCCTAAAGGTAGAATGTGCTATTGTCTATACACCATCTTGCATTACATTGCGCAGGTGTATATACTACTATACGGACCTCCTGTATCCTTTAAATGCCAAGCAAGTTTAGACCTGTCTTTGCTGATTAATGATAAACCTTTATAGACCTGTTATCTCTCGACTGCAAGCACACAATAATCCTGACTGCAGGTCTACACATACATATTCCATTGTATAAACACATTTTAATAATTTGATACATTAAAATAAAAAGTGCAGGATACGCATTTGTGTTACTCTTCTTTCTTTAATTGACACCATTTATTGCATCAAGGCATGATTGCATTTTTAAACAGCTTTAAAAAAGTACAAATGAAAATAACATGGTAAGATTTAAGAGTCCGTATCAAACTTGATCAATATGATACAATAAGAAAATCTGGCCTTTTAACAGTTGAATTTATGTGTTTGCTCATCATTTGTCATCCCAAACCAGCAGTTATTAATATTCTCATACATAATTTGAAAGTCAAACTTGTGAAAACAAACCATACGAATAAAAAAAAAGAGACATAGTTCAAAGTAATCAATAAGGGACAAAAACAGAAATCCATCACCCAGTAACAGAAAACACAACTCTCTTCTTATTAATCATCACAGAAACACCAATGAACTGCATATTCCTTATCAACAAATTTGGCGAAATATAATCATCAAATGTCCACTGTTGTAAATATTTAGAAAGAAAAAATGTATAAGCAAAACGCAACTTATTGCAGCATTGAGTTCATTGTTCAAAAGAGTATGAATATGGACAAATTACAGCATATATGCATCATTTTTTTCATTATTGTCAGTAAACTTTAGAAAACACCATTTTAATACCATAAAAATAAAAATAAAACAACCTGAAAAACAAACAAAAAAAAAAACTCTGTCTCGCTTTCCCTAAAACTGCTGCCTATCAAAGTGCATAATGTTCGATTTCATGACTCGGATTCAGGTTGGCTCCTCTTTTTGCTTTGCAATACATAACTGTAGACAAATGGCAAATGTTACTGCCCAGCTCCACGCTATTATATACTTTAGTGAATATATATTAAAT
This sequence comes from Polydactylus sextarius, assembly GCA_016801845.1. Taxonomy (NCBI): domain Eukaryota; kingdom Metazoa; phylum Chordata; class Actinopteri; family Polynemidae; genus Polydactylus; species Polydactylus sextarius. Next base: position 8,204,791 of record CM028920.1, on the reverse strand, counting down.
CAACTAAATAACAAAGTCATAAGTGACTGATTTCTAATCTCAGACTATGAATTTAAAGTATTCTCGTGTCCATCCTGCTCCCATAGCGTCGCCTTTCACCATCGTGCGACGCAGTAGACAGTTGAGATGAATGGCTGATTTCACTGCATGTTAGTAAAAAAAATGTTAAATGCTAATGTAGCAAAATAGACACCTGTATGTCGTGTGAGTTCCACTGTGACAGTGCTTGCTTATAGACAGTGCTTTTAATGAGACTTGTCCGGTTTTCGTCACTTTTCTTCTGTCACTGGTGAACAAACAACTGTAGCTTACACTTCAGTCCAGTTCAGCACTCATTTGAACACATTTTTTTTTATTACCAAAGTCCTCATATTTGAGCTCTTATGCTTCCAAAAAGAAAAAAAAATCCAACATAAAGGAGTCCATTTTTCTTACTCGTGAAGAGGATCATTCGCTGCCATTCATTCTTCAGAGTGAGATAATCCTTCATAGTCTGCATGAAACTTTAATTTGGTTTTACTTGGTTGGTTACTCTGTTGTATTGTCATGTCATTGTGCCTGATATACCTGCTCTGCATCACGTTTCGCACTGTTTCCTGTCAATCATCTGACATCCTCAGGAAGAAATAAGTCTGTGCCAGGAAATGGTCCCTAATCATGTTACCCAACAAACTATAAGATCAGATCAATGTCTTTTATTAAGGATGTCTTTGTAGTTCAGGTTCAAGATTAGTTTGACATGAAAAACAAAACAAGGAAGTGATAGAAAAAATAAATTACAGATGTAGAGTAGAGCAGGATGATTGGAGGAGGAACCTTAAAGTAGCTTTGTCACCGGTGTTATCCCTTAAGGAGCATTATGGAGTTGGATCAGCTGGATTGTTAGGTGTAAATAATTAGGAGTCAATGAGGTTTTGGGGTCAAAGGTCACAGATAGGCATCCACTCGCTCCCATGGCTGCATCTCTGTGAAGAAACCTTCACACAGACCAAAGCTCTGATCCAGAGTGAGAGGAATAGCCTGCGCCTCTTCTTTGATTTCCTCCCAGGGCTGCAGCACCACCTCCTCAGGCTGCTCTGGAAACAGTGCGGAGTGCTCATCAAACTGCTGCAGGTGGTGGTGGCTCTGCAGCAGGTGGTCCTGGTCCAGCTGCTGCTGCTGATGCTGTTGATGCTGCTGCACGTGGAGGTCTCCCATATTGACTGAGCTCTCCATGGATGAAGCACCGCTCAGGTCCATGTAACCATAGGACTGATGGTGACTCAGATGCTGGCTCTGACCCATGAGGTCTCCACCACCGCACCACCTCCCAAGCCCCGTCGAGTGTTGCCTCCCCTGCATGGAAACCTCCATCTCGCAGCCCAGGGAGCTCAATGCCGTGTTGATGTCCAAATCCTCAAAGGTGCTACAGTTCCCGCTGAGGACGTCATCAAACACAGACGCCAGGTCAAAGTCCCCCCTCAGGATGTCTCCTTTCTGGGCTTCTGTTGCTAATAGTGGGGACTCAGTCACCCTCATGCTCTTGTTGCTGTTTTTAGGCGGCAGGTGCTTCCGTTTGTTGCCAACCCCTTGGTAAGGGCAGCCATTTTGGTTGCTGTGATAACCCTGAACCAGTTTGCTCTGTCTATGTGTGCTGCTGCTGCTGCTGTTGTAGTGGTTTGCAGACATCCTCTTGCGTTTAAAGATGCCATTGACAAACATGTCGGCGTACTGAGGATCAATCTGCCAGAAGCCTCCTTTGCCCGGCTCATCTTTTTGTCTGGGGACCTTCTTGAAACACTTGTTGAGGGACAGATTGTGACGAATGGAGTTCTGTAACAAAGACACACAAGAAAAGAAAAAGAGATGTTTAACATGGTCCTGTTGGATTTGAGCTAAAATGAGTTAGTCGTTGCAGTTTTGTCTTTGTGAGGGGAGATATGAAGAGAGAATGAGCAAAAGCAGAGGGAAGGAGGAGAGGGGGGTGCTGTTGTTGTTTGTATAGGAAAGCAAATGTACCTAATGAGGCTTTCTAGTAACAGACAGCTCTGTGCATTTCAAACATGATCAGCTGTGCTTAGCTGCCATCTCTCTCAGGAGCCCTCATTAACACGCGCACGCACGCACGCGCGCACGCGCGCGCGCGCACACACACACACACACACACACACACACACACAGTGTGTGAGAGTGCTTTCCCCTCTCCATCACCATTCCCCTCAGACAAAAACCTTGCATGAGCACTCTTAGAAGATGGAAATTTTAGACTCTCGCATTAAAAAACACTTGCAATGGAAACGATCCAAGGCAAGAAATTAGACCCTGACCCTTGCTAGATAAAGATGATTTTCAAGGTTTTATATTATACAATCATCCATACATCAATATCTGATGTTTCTGTTAACACAGAAAATGTCCGATGTACTCTACATACTTGGTGTGTGATGGTGACACTAGAGTCAATTGCTCACCTTTCCCTCCCTCACCTCGCCATTTATCTGACTCATCAATAATAGAAAGGGAGTCTCGGTCTCGGTTACCTGCCAGCTGGGCTCCGCGTGTCTGTAGTAGCAGAAATTCTCCGTTATCCAGTTATAGATGGTGGACAGAGTCACTTTGGGTTGCTTGCTGGCCTGCATGGCCATGCAGATGAGAGAAGCGTAAGAATAAGGAGGCTTGACTTTAGGGTTGGTTTTATAGTCGACCTCAACCGGCGGACTGGCCTGAACTGGGATTTGTGGGTAGCCGGATGTTGGATGTGCGCAACTGGCGAACCGCGGCGCGGCTGTAGAGTCGCTGCCGGAGGTAACGGGACTCCCGAGGTACAGAGGCATCCCGGTGGCTGCGGTGTCCCCTGCTGGAGGACTGGACGGAGAATCGGTGCCTCCTCTGGGAAAACCAAGACGTTTGAGAAAGAGGTGCTGCTGAGAGGACGGGCAGCCCGGTCCGGCTCCGTTGGGTCGCTCCGGGTCCGCGCTGAGGATGGAGAAATTCTGTAGCCAGTGGAGGCTGGTGAGGCTGTCGTCAAGAGGGACAGAGTCGGACCCGGTGACCTGATCCTCCGGGTGGACCGACAGCCATTTCTCTTTAAACTTATTAGCGATGTCTGGGCTCGTCAGAACCGGCATCCTGGTTTTGTGCGCACGGTGAGGGCTGAAGACGAAACGTTCTTCAAACCAGCATTTAACGTTTTGTTTTATCTTCCAAAAAGAAGAAAAAAGTACAAAAAAAAAAAAAAAAAAAAAAACACCGTTAGTTAAATGTCACTAAAGCATCTCTTACATCTAGATGTCAAATAAATAATCAGGATGAAGAACTATTTAGTCTAAATGTTCCAAAACAAAAAAGAAGATTTTCGATTTATAAATTGCCAAATAATGCGTAATTTCCCTACCTCCGGTGTAGTCGTTTTGGAGGAGATGCTCCGTATGTGCACCTGTTGCAGTTCGTCCCTGTCTCTCTCCTCTCCAAGGACTCAGCAGCGCATCAAGTCTCTGCGCAACAAGTGCGGCGGGGGGAGGGCGAGGAGCATCCGGCAGCAGCTCATATGGAGGAGAGAAGAAAAAAAAACAGAAGAAGAAGAATAAGATCGAAAACGCAACTCAGGACAGATCCATGTCGACTCTGCTGTGTTTTGAAGTGTCTGTGGGGGGTAAAGACGTGAGAATGTGTAGAGGTTGTAAAAGAAGTCGCTCTTAAAGCCCGAGAGACCTGCCCACCGTCCCTTTAAACGCCCGGGGGGGATTTCTGATTGGCTGGCTGTCTCTCGCTTCTCCAGGTTTCACTTAAAGTCTCTCTCTCTCTCTCTCTCTCTCTCCCTCTCCCTCTCCCTCTCTCTATCTATCCACTGAAGGGCGCCAAGAATGAGTGCACCACACAATGTGCACTACAATAAAAACCAACCAGTTTTTCGTCTCTGCCTTTAATCTCCGTCTTGGTCTGAAATGTGACCTCCGTGGCGCACGTCACCCCCCTCCCCATCACCCCGACTCCTACTCCCACTCTCACCTCCTCCACCCCTCCACTCCACCCGCTGGCGCTGAAAATGACGCGCCACAGGTCCCCGCGCACTTGCAGCGCACTTTTGCACCTGCAAGAAAAGCAGCGCCGCCTTCAACTGATAAGACCAGTGTTTACTGTTAACGTTTCTTTCTTCCAGCATGAAAAGGGCAAATACTAATTGAAAGATCAAATTTCCTCCAAGATCACCCAGATTGAACCTCTGAAAAAAGGAAAGAAGCATAGTGTTTCTCAGACCTTATCACAGACCTAGGCTGCATGCTGCCATGTCACAAAAGATGAATAAAATAGATAAATTCAAGATTTAAAATGTGGGTTGTCATTAGCAGATGCATCCATTATTTTGCGGTGTGCACTGTGCATAATTTAAATCAATCAGGCAGTGATAGTCTCATGTTCAACACATTGTGCCAACATCGCTGCGATTCTGTTAGTGTGAATCATGAGGAAACACCGTCACCTAGTGGATTAAATTGGTACTGTGGCTATATATATATATATATATATATATGCCTGTGTGTGTGTGTGTGTGTGTGTGTGTGTGTGTGTGTGTGTGTGTGTGTGTGTGTGTGTGTGCGATTTATTTATAAAGAACATTTAAAAAAAACAACAGAAGTTGACCCAAAGTGCTTTACGATAATAAACATTTACATTTAGAAAAAGAGACATAGCTTAGAGAAATAGCTTGTCTCAGAGCTGAGGGGCACCGCGAGAGGTCCACAGGTTACAGCATAAGAGAAATAAATAAATACAAAAGAGGAATAAATAAGCAGAGAAGAAAAAAATACATAGGTAAAAATATATAAATGCAAAAATAAAAGATTGCACAAAAGTGGAAAAGATAGGTCATAAAAATACAAGCATTTAAAAATCACACAACACAAAAATAACGGGAATACACACACACACACACACACACACACACACACACACACACATATATATATATATATATATATATATATATACATATTGCTGGATTTAGTTCACAATGGTAAGATTTCATTATATTTATTTGATTAGATGCTTCTCACAGACAACATACTTTCTTTCCTCATATGTTGTCTCTATGGTCTTGTTGGATTCATGTATGACATATTCTTTATTTTTCTGGTTAAAACATGTATTTTTGATATGAAAACCATCTAATCATATTGTACACTGTGGTCATTGTCTGTCCATATAGGATATATATATAATGGCCATTTCCTGTACAAATCCAACATCTGGCAAACTGAAACATGAGCATGATGGTCATTGCCGCTAAAGCCTGGAGGATATTTCACACAATGTGCATCGCCAGCCACCTCTCTGTCTCTCTCTCTGTCTCTCTCTCTTCTTCCCCCAAACAGATTTTTATCTGCTGAGGTTACAGATTTAGAGTGCGAAAGGAAGCTGACAAGGGCTGGCATTCACTGTAGGGCACCGTGAAGAATGAGAGGCAAAGTCTATGCTGCTTCACTTCAAGAACCGGCATACGTCAAGCCAGCTGTTGCATCCCGTCAAGGAGGCTGGATTTTTAAAATGTCTCCAGGTTTGTTCAGGTTCTTGACAAAGGGTTTGCTGGTGAGAGGGGTAAATGTTTGAACAGCTGTTCTTATTGTTGCCAGGCTTCGACCTGTCCTTCAGCAAGACCTAAGCACACATACAGTATGGCTACAGTACATCTAATGGGTTGAAAGAGGGCTGATATACCACTATGTATTTCTTGTTAATAGCGTTGTTAACCTTTACAAGGGTTTTAATTCAGATACTTCCCCGAATTTATGTTTTGTGGCTGCAAAGGGTCAAACTTTTTTTGAGTAAAAGCAGAGGACCAAGTCACTAAAGCAGGTCAATAAACTCAGACATAGGTTAGAGATCCTGGATCACTAGATCGAGGTAAAGAAAACAATTTGTGATTTTAAATAAAATAAATGGTTTGCTTTATCATTTTACCCCAAGACTGAACACCTAATTTGTAGTGTATCATATTTATGTCAATATTTTTTAATTCTAATTGCCACAATCTGTAGTTTGAGATTTCTTTTATACAAAATATGATATAATTTTTTTGTTTTGCCATTTGATTTGATAAAAAGCTCTAATAAACCACAGTAAATATCAATTGTATCAATATCAGTATTTAGTAAAACCACCAGACTGTGAATATACGTTGCAAAACTTTCAAGTTTTTGAGTAATATATTTAAAAACAACAACAACAGCAGCGGCAGTGATATATAACCATAGATATCAATGACCTTAAATTCACCCACTGTTACAGTAAGGACTGTTTTTGTTTTCAGATGATTCATCTCACCAGCAGGTGTCGCTGTTTCCACTCCTTCCTCCATCTCCTCTCACTCACACAACATTATAAGTGCTACAAACATACCATTGATAACTGATTACAGTTTGCAGAAGAGGGAGGAGGGGTGTTTTAGGAAATGTTGCATTGTTCATTCATTGTCTCTCAGGTACCAGGTTTTAATTAAACAACCGCAAATATCTGTATCCTATTAGTTCTATTCTCCCTTTTTTAATTGATCATATTGACTACAGACTGGCACTGAAAAGAAAAAAAATGCCCTGTTTTAGTTAACGATTCATTATCATATGCTCATTAATTTCGGTAATTTATAGTTACAGGGTAGTTAAATCGTTAGCAGGCGCCGTAATGGCCATCTGGATTGAACTGGGAGTTGAAATTTGCCACAATAGATTCATATTCTCCTATTGTTACCTGCTTTGAAACCCGGAATTTAATCTGCTGTAGTGTCCTTGAGCAAGTATAAACTGGTGTATGAAAGGTTATGACACTACAACAAAAGAAGAAAAGGGTTGTAGTACCGCCGCAGTCTGCACTGATGTGGCTGCAGATAAACATCAGCACTGATAAGACACACACACACACACACGAGAGAGAGAGAGACAGAGAGAGACAGAGAGAGAGAGCCTATACACACGCATACACAGTTGTTTTACTGAGAAGAGGGACGCAGTGTATACATGACGCCTCTGGATGTGCACTCATGGCTGTCGGCTGTCCCTAACTTAACTCCGAGCGATGTAATTGGCGATGGTGGATTTGTTTACCATATTTGGCAAGATAGTGACACAACGCGCCTGGGAATTGGACGAGAGCTGCCGTCATTCACAAAAAGTCTGCCTTCTGAAGCTTTACAAACAAAGCGCGTGCTCACGGGAGTTGTAGTCCAAAACAAACCCTTACTGGGATTCCTCAAGTGGGGATTTACCTCCTTTGCGGCGATTTTTAAACCACACGTGTAACCTAATTTGAAAAACACTCGCTGCCACTAACTATTTTCGATTAAAGTGTGTTTGAGTGTTTTAATAAAGCCTCGTGAGACGGATAAAGACACGCCGATCCGAGACCCTCCGCTTGCAGCATACAAATCCCACCGGCGATGCCGTCTCCTGATTGGCTGCGCCCCGCTGTCAATCACGGCAGTGTTCCCTTCCACTACCGCTCCTACAGTAAATATTTGTGTTTGCTCAACCGGCTGTAATGGTGGACGACTGAGGCAGAGGAACGGAATACAACTAGAGTGAAGAAAGAGAGGAATTAAAACGGTCGAAAGTCTGCTTCAGAGCCAAGCCGCCGCGAGTAGGACACCGGGCTTCGTCGAAAATGGATGAACTCAAACATCAAGTCATGATTAACCAGTTCGTCCTGACGGCGGGTTGTGCGGCAGACCAGGCGAAGCAGCTTTTGCAAGCGGCACATTGGCAGTTCGAGGTAAAAAAAAAAAAAAAAAAAGAGAAAGAGAGAGAGATGAAAGAAAATGTTAAGGTTTTACTTTAGAGACGGTTCGGTTCGGTGTCGTTAGCCTCAAAGCTAATGTTGGCTAATGTTTATATGTGTCCGACCGTTAGCTGTGACCGCAGCTCGACTGTCTGTCGACACTTCACTGTTGTAATTCATAACAAAACAAAGCGTTAGTGTTCGCCTGCTTTTAAATGTGGCCGGAAATAAAAAATAAAAAAACTTTAACTTTTTCATGTTTTTTAAAAGTGTATATGTTTATGTTTTAGCCAGACTTAAGTCAGTAGGGGACACAACAGTCATGCAGTAGGGCGAAGCGTACAGCCAGTATATCCAATTAGACTTTACTCTAGATTAAATACTATAATCCGACACATGACAGTGGTGATACAGGCGAGGCCAGCGACTGCTATTACGCAATAAAGATGACCGCTGTGTTGTATCGACCAGCCTACAAAACAGTAGTTTGATACATTGTTGTTGAGTCTGCGGTGAAACGAATATAGATTCAGCTCGTACAATTTTTTCGCCGCAAAGCTCGTTGTATTGTTTTTAGTTTTTTTTTTTCTTAATGATGGCACCACAGAAATAAGCCTCTGTTTTGTTTTTAGCTCCTAGTCACTGCTCCTGTCTGACACATGCGGCAATAACAGGGAAATGTGATTAATAATCATAATCCTCTTTGTGTTTTATTGTAGACTGCCCTCAGTGCCTTTTTTCAAGAAACAAATATTCCATATGGCCATCATCATCAAATGGTGAGTGCAAAGCGGAGGGGGGATGATGATAATAACACACTTCTTACACTCTTCGCTGTCCTATTTATTGTTGTGTGTTGAACATAATTTCTAAAGATGGTGTTTCTTTAAGGCTACTATGCCGTATAGGGTGGGACAGCGGCCGATAAACGGCCCTTATAGGCCAGGAGGGATGATGTTGTACTAACAATAACAAAGCACATGTCGGCCATGTTGTGAGCTTCCAGAAATAAACACACAGGCAGGCATGCTGCAGCAGCCACTCTGAGAGCGAGAGAGATAGAGAGAGTGTGTGTACGAGTAAGAGAGACAGTGTGAGCGAAAGAGGGAGGGAGGGGTGATAAATACAGAGATATATGAATTTCTTATTTTCATTATATCAGCTGAGCTGCATAACGGAAGGGCCCCAGTTTCTGAGTAAGAGAGAGGGAAAAAAAATCTCTTTCCAGGAAGAGGACAGCTACATCTTGTGTATAGACCCTTGTGTTGTTACAATTGCCTTGGGTAATTCTGTTGTTTCCCCTCGACCCGCATCAGAGACTTTTAGGAGCAGACAAATCAGTGAGGAGTAAACTGGAAGGCGTTAGGGCTGTAGGAGAGTCTTCACAGATACACACATACACACACAGGGGTTGGACATTATGAAACACTAGCAGTATTTGGGCTTTTAGCAGCAGCCCACTTTGGCAGCACACATGCCTTTGTTTGCAGCTGCATGCATGGCAGCATCCAGCAACAGCTGCCCAGTGGAAGAGACTGACATGGATGTGAGGGGGACATTTTTTTTTTTTTTTTTGGATGAAATTGATGATTGTTTATTTTACCCCTCAAAGCTCCCTGTCTTGTGTGTGTGAGAGAGACTCATTGTTTGTACAGAAAACACAACTGATCAAAATGCTAAACGTTTTATATTTGCATTTCTAGAGGAACAGGATGAAGACAAGGGGGAAAGAAAGGGTTTGATGTTTATTGCTTTTCCATCTTTATGTCCTCCATATTAATGAAACCCTGCCAGTCAGCACAGGAGTGGCTCACAATGAGATGAATCACTTTTATCACAGCTTTATCATAATAAAGAAAAACCGGACGTCCCCTGTCATCAGATCAGTAAATAAGAGCATCTCAGTCCTCTATTTAGCTCAGGAAATGTGTCACTTTAATTTAGAGAGTAAACCGTCTGCCAAACAGGGCCGAGCTCGATTGCTGCAGACAGCTGGATAATGAAAGTCAGAGCTCTGGAGCGCTTACGTGTGTTTGTGGTGTTATTGTTATAGATATGTTCTTGCGTAATCATAAGTTGACATTCCCTTTTCTTAGCACATGCTGGTGTTAGCGTACGTCTTGTGTTTTTGCTTGCGTATAGTCATGCATTCGTATTGTGTGCATACTCCAAGTGGGTGTTGTATGTGTGTGAGTCACAACAGTACTACAGTAGGGCAGCGTGTCCAACCTTCCTGCAGCTTATCAGGCCACAGTGTTCGTTGGTATACAAATCTAATCCACTTTGCTCCTGCTCTCTCTCTCTTTCTCCCTCTCTCTCCTCTCCTGTGCTGTCTCTATCTTCAGTTTAGAGCAAACACGAACAACATTAAGTTACAATTCTGTCCATGTTTTGTGTTACAACACAAACTGAGCTCATCCTTGAGATTGCTGTTTTGGCTAGAGGCCTCACCCCAACCCCAGTAGCCTCAGCAGATAGCCTGTCGACATATTCTTCTTGGCAACATGGCTGTTTAGGACGTCATGTAGGTCAGTTAGTTTGTGGCTACAGTTCACTGAGCTGTCTTATGCTATTGTTTTTGAGGCCCAAACACAATGTATGGGTTGGACTTGGGGCACCAAATAATTTTCCCATCTAGATTTAACCATAATTGGACAAACAATCTTTGAGACGAAAACAATGTTGTTTTTATGAAAACATTTTATCCATAAACAAAGCCTTTCTGGTGGGGATTTGTAGTTGTTAGCATTCAGCTTATGAGCTATGACAAGTCTGATTTTGTTTACATCTGCTCTAATGCATTATTTGCGCATTGCATGTCAGAGGTTTAAACCCTGTATCAGATATCAAATGGTGAGGTTACTTTGTCCACTCACCAGTTCAGTCTTGTATAACAATACAAATGATGGAGGATTTAGCTAAAGCTTTTGTCATATTTCCTTTTGTTAACAATCCCTGACTGAGAATGTCTTTGCTTCTGCACATAATATGAAAGAGTTACAGTCTCCAGGACAGTCACACATTCAAGACTGTTTGTTTTTGCTCACATGTGTTTATGTACACTATAGATTTTTCACTGAAAACATACAGACACATGTCAGCGTTTATCTCCGTTTCTGTTTCTGAGTGAAGTCATCAAAGCTGACATCAATGTTCCATGATGGACACCGAGGCCCCGAGCTCAGTCTGTGTTTCATACAAACCCTCCTCGTCTACTCCCAGTTTTTCTTGTCCACACACACACACACACACACACACACACACACACACACACACCCTGCCCACACAAACACTGCAACCGCACCACATTCCTACAGGATGCAACGTTCGCACCGACCCAAAATGGACCCTTTCACAGCAGAAAGGGGGCAGACGAAATTAAAACACAGCACCCTGGCTGCCTTTTCTTTACTTTCTTCACCCCAATCCTCCTGCCTCTCTCCCTTTCTCTGTCTCTTTCTGTTTACAGACACAAAACATGAGATTCTACAATTCAATTTACCATTCGTGTTTCCTGTTAGACAGTTTTTCATAATCATGTTCTGTCCTTGTCTTCTTGTTTTAGCTCTATTCTCAAAGCAGCTGCTATCTTTAAAACAGCACGAGAATGCATTTGTTCACAATTTAATACACCATGTATTCCTGTTGCCTCTGGCTGTTTGATGCTCTTATTGAATATTACGCACACATTCTTGGACCCTCTTGCTTTTATTTGTTTTCATACATATTCTCAGGATGCCCCTAGCTCAGTTTAAGGCACAGTCTATGTAAAGTCTGAGCTATTTTTGATGCCTTGTTTACAATATCTAATTTCACAGTTGGAATGCCAGCTGTCAAAAGTACTCCACATATAAATTGTCACCTCAGTTCTGAATAATAACAGACAGGAAGTTATTGGTCATGTGCAAGAAGAATTACCCGAGATAGTTCTCGTGTACAAATGAATTAGATTGTTTCCTGTGCACATGAGCAACTTTGGGAAATCGTTTTTCGAAGTGATCTGATACAGACAGAATGATAACTTCCTGTCTTCAAGTGTCTCTGTGGATGTGGAAGGAAACGCTGTGACACTTCACTGTATCCTCACACCAATATCTGAGTTTCCATGATATATGCCCCTCCATGTGAGGCACATACAACCACAATAAAGTGAATGAATCCTCATGTGACCGTGCAGGAGGAAGTAGCCCAGCTGGAAGACTACCGCCGCTGTCTGGGAACATGTGACCCCCATCATGTGACTAAGCAGGGAAACAAACTAACAAAGCCACAAAGCCTGGTCTACATGTGTGTAATTTCTGCCAGCGTCATGGCTAATAAAAAAAATGTCCGTCATGTGGCAGACGTGCAGGAAAGTCAAGACTGTGGTAGTGAAAAGTATGTTGTATTAAGTAAGTCGGAGTAATGAAAATAATCTCCTTAAGAAATATTTCACATTCTTCTGTCCCCCTAGAATCGTATAATCACTTTGACTTCACGTCTGATTCTTGTTCACACTGATATGATCTTGTGTTGAAGTAAAAACAAAGAAACACATTCCCTGTCTTGTAAAGTCTGTCTTTTTTCACTGCGAAGAAAAGTGTCCTGATAGTGTGGCTCTGGCGTTTTCTCTCTTTCTTGTTATTTATATGAGACCATTAGCTAAATATAAGCTGTAAGTCATCTCAACTGTATCCATTCAAAGAACTTTTACTGTTTCCTCCTCCTGCCGAGCTCGACTCAGCCTGGCCCACATTCTGCAACCCACACAATCACAAAGAAGGAGCTCGAATGATTCGAATGATCACTTTTTTTATTGCTCTGTAATTGCAGTTCGTCACCGGCATCACGCACAAGGTGAATGAAACTGGAATTTTTATGAAGGCCAATGTTCAGCTTCGACCGCCTCGGGTTATAGTGACGTAGCACACTAGTATTGGGCACTGCAGGGCAAGTGATAAAAGTGGGTGTGAGGTTGTTTAAATGCTGTTTCCTGGCAATATGAACGCCCACCAGAAGAAAGGAGGAGGCTTTAGTGTGTGTTTCTGGTAACTACAAACATTTGGTTTTGGTGTCCGGGTGTGGCTTAAAAAAGGGATTTTTTAGAAATCCAAACTTTTCTCATTCATGTAAGATCTCCTCTGGCTGAGATCTGAAGTGTGTGGTGTACCCATGCAGAAGAGCAAAAGTAAAATTACCTTCATAAATTATGGAGTGACAACATGGGTGACTTACTGCTCCTCCTCTCTGTCTCTACTTCTGTCTGTTAATCATCACACTGTGAGAGATGAGAGAAAAGCTAGCTAAAGCATATAACTGATACTCAGGCGGTTGTGGAGGAGCTGATGAAAACAAGCGTGGAAGGGTGTTTGGCTAACGCCGAGGGTGAAATGGGTTAATGGCAGGGCAATGTCAGGTATTTGAATGGAAGACACAATAAGTGAGTTAAAACAAGGCTGCTTTGTGTCTCTGGCTCAACACAGACAACGTGTTCTCTGTCGTGCTGCAGACTTTACTTACAGAGGTGATTAAGTGCAGATTGAGGTGAAATAAAGTAATTTTTTTTCTCAGTGTTTTGGTATTTGAATGTGATTTCATGAGTTATAATGATCTGGGTGTGAATGCAGTAGAGTGTCTCAGATATCAGATGTAATCATGTCTAGATCTGGTAATGTTGTTAATGGGTGTGCATGCATGTGTCTGGATATATCGGAGTGTGTGTGTGTGTGTGTGTGTGTGTGTGTGTGTGTGTGTGTGTGCACGTGTACCCGTGTATTATACAGCCATGCCAAGCAGTTCGCCACATCTGAAGAGGCTTGGCCTGTGTTCTGCATGTTCCAGCGTGTTGCCCTGCATGTTTCCAGGAGCACAGCTTCCCAGAACCCTAACCACACACACAAAAAGCCATGTGCACACACACACACACACACACACACACAGGAACTTTGGCTCAAGGGACTCAGGGAATGAGAATCCATGTGGGATAGCTGTGAGGACCAGATGTGTTTATGAGCAACTTAGTTAGATTGGGTTTCACACCGATTCTTGGAGTCATTGAGTACACTTGAAGACACACAAGAGGTCTGGCCTATGGCTCGGGAAACACAAGCAACACATGAGAACCTTGACTGTTGCATAAAGCAAAGAGTTGTCACATTATTTCTTCCCTGGCCTGTTTTCCTCAGGTTAGTTGTAGCACTGCAGCCAAGCTCATGTCAGGTGACTCGTGAGCACCGACCCACTGGTACCTCGTCCTACTATTCCTGTGCTGTCACCTTCTATAGCCTTGTCCATCCCTTTCCTGCTTTCCTGGCTCACATTCTTGACCCCTGACTGCTCAGCCGTCCCTGGTTGATACTGTTCACTCTCAGCTTCTTCTGCATTCAATATATCTATAATTAATCTCAGAGATTAATCATCTGTTGACTATTTTGAATAAATTATAAACAGACATTTGGGATTTGAGAAGGCAACATTTGCCTTTTCAGTTTTGACTTTGGACATCTGCTGATATAAGCAGCTATTAGTCTTTTTTTCCAATGTTGCATTTTTTGACATCTGTGTCAGTCATTTCTCTACGCCGCTGTCTTAAATGAATAACTCATCTTTCCCTTTGTGACGCAAACACGGAGAATTTTTTTTCGATTTCATTTGCTATTTCAAATAAAATCCCTACCAGATAGTGTTCAGTGGTTCAGATTGAAACTGGAAACTGACACTGATTTAAAAACCTAATAAACCTATGTGTTGTATCATATCTGCCAAGTCAAACCTGAATGTTTGCATCGTAATCATGTTTTGTTCTCCCTCACGATGACCTTTGGCCCAGCGGTTTCTTTTGCCAGCCTGTTACCAGTCGACAGGCCAAACCCCATTTCTAGATACGAGTGGGCCACTGAACACCTATTGTTAGCGTGTTAGCCATTGTTGTGAGTGTAGTGTCGGTCAAGCACACCACACGCTGTGCTCGGTCCCAGTTCTCCTATCTTCTGTCTACAGCTGTTTTCTTTTACTCTCTCTGTGCTTTTCAGGTCATAGCTTCCGTCTGTTTTTTCTCACTCTCCTTCCTGTAATATACATTGTCAGAATACACAGAAAAACACACCACAGCCTGGCTAATGATCAACCGAGTCCCTCATGAGGTCGAAGCCAACCACGGTTCCGTGTGTATACAATACAAACTCGCACACGGAGACAGACGCGGCCTCAGCTGCTACAAGGTGGGTGAGATTGAAGCAGCGAGGGGGTCAGAGGGGTGAGGAGGGTGGGAGGAGACGATCACTCAAAACATTCAGCAGCACCTGTCAGCCTCCTTCAGTTGGCTTAAGAAAAGAAACATCACGTTCTGACATCCAGCCACTCCCATGAAAAAAAAAAAAAAAGGACTGTCACCTCCATGATGGTGAGGTTTCTGATTGGATCATAAAACACAGACAGATAAGTGGCCTGTCTGCTTTTAATATGATGTAATGATGAGGTGGCACTAATAAGTGCCAAACTTACAATACTTAGATCTGGGTAAACAGATGGATAGAAGTCCTGTTGTGTTTTTCAAAAACATTTGAATGGTATTAAGATTTATTGTTTGTCAGATCCTTGAAACCATGGCCCTGGTTGGGGTATGTGCTCTATTAAGCGCTACTCTATTTTTGTAGATTTTGAAATAGGTCTCAAATTCAATTTCAGGTAGCAAAATAAAATATCCTGTGTTTCTTTTCGCTTCCTCGGGAACACAAACCAACACGTAACTATTATTTATACGCAGATGTCATTGTTCGTTACCTCTGTTATGGTTGGCATGCCGCTGTTGTTAGTAGGTGGTGGTTGCGTCGGGATCTGACTGCAGAGCTGCAGCTACAAAAAAAAAAAGAAAAAAGAAATCAGCGCTACGCTACATACACGCCATAAGAGCACTCTGTATTTAAATATTTAACAGACAGGCAGAATCATGTAGAGTTAATGGTCTATGCAGGCTGTGCTCTTTCTCTGTTATTCTCCTTCCTTCTTTCTCTTTCCATTTTGTTTCAGCTCCTTTTTCCCCCATTTTCCTGTTTCACTTGAATCTACCTTTCTCTTCCACTCAGACCTCATTGTCATCATCAGCCCTACAGTAGCTGTGTTAAGACTCACATTCACCAGTATTGTGTCTTTTTGTATGATCCATAACTGTGAGGGTTTGTTTTGAGGAAAATGTAGTTTGGCAACGTATACATAAATGTACCGCAAACAAGTAAACCAGGCCAGTAATTAGACGTCACATGGACTCACCAGTAGAGAGTTCGTCAGACACAGATTTCATAAACCGTCATCTGTTGAGGTTACATATTTGGGAAGCATATTGGAGTCAAAACATTAAATTCCACTTCCCGTAACTTTAGCTAAACACAACAGTCCTATCTCTCCTTTTCTCTGCTTCTTCGTTGCCAGCGATTTGATATATTGAGGACACATTTCATATCATTTTGAGGCCAAGTTTTCACATCAGTTTATTTTGGATTTCAAACTGCGAGTATGTCTTCACTAGCAGGGGTCAGCAGTTCAGGCCGCGTCGTCAGGTCTGCTTTCGACACGGACAGAGACCTGCGTTGTCTGTGTTGCCAGGTTTGAATGGTGTTGTTCTCATGTGCTAAACAAACCAAATGAAAAGAGTTGAATGTTTTGAAATGTTTTCAGACTGCTTGACGTTAGTAAGTTAGTTCAAACCTGACGCTGGTGGAGCCAAATAATCCTCCCACACATCCAGCACTTAACACCAGTTAGAGGAGAAACAGTTTACAGTTCGTGTCTCGTCTTCTACATTTTGAGACACTTCATTTGTTTCAAGAGGTGTAATTATGTTTGTAATGTATGTTTTACACGTCTGCGCTGTTCTTTAGTAGCCCTCCTCGGCATGTTGAGCAGTTTGAGTGGAACAGTTGGATTAAGGTTAAATGCCTCCTTTTTTTGCCTACTGTTATGAGATCATTTCCAATAACGCTGCTGGAAGATGAGAAGCGAGACCCTGTCGGCTCTGAGTTCAAAAAAAAAAAAAAAAAAAGGACAGTTGAGGCTTGTCCGGTTATGACACGGCCTGTAATTGTGTAGCCAAAAAAACCAAGGAGAGAAACGTCGTCATAAATGTCCAACAACAATGTGGAGATGTGATTCCAGGAATTCTGCACAGAAAGTTAATTTTAGCGGTTCTCTCGGTGGAAACTAACAGCAGTCATATTTTGTTGTGCAATCAAATGTCAAGTCACATATTGTTGTAGTAGAAACCATGTTCACTGCCACAGTTTTTTATGAGAAACCATAATGTTATGTTTTATTATGAACAATGTTGATATGGAGCCAGAAGCTCAAGATCTGGAAAGGTCTTTGTTTTAGCGTATGTAACTAAAGTTTCTAGGTTGAGCTATAGATAGTAAAACATCACACATTCACCTTTTAAATGTGTGTATTCCTGGCAGTGTCGCTACAACCGCTGTGACACAGAGTCTTACTGTTGCAGTTGTAGAGTTGAGTTTATTTTGCAAGCTGATTGACTTGCTGGAGTGAAGAAACATTTCCTGACAGTTTCCCTGAACAGTCGACATGTGTTGTTTTGAATAAAACTGAAAATACACCCAATTTCCTAATTTGAAAACATACACACACAGCTTGGTGTCATATTTTTATTATTTTAATCTCCAAAGCAGTACGTCCTGCCAAAATGAACGAAGGCAAAGTTAGATAATCCAAACGATGGAGACGCAGGGGACGTGTGCGTCTCAGTCGCCCTCGTGTCTCGCAGGCGTCTCAGCACAGTTTGGTGCGAGCGACGACGGAGGATGTGTGAACTGCACAAGCCACAGACTGTAAGGAATTAGGGAGAGGAAGAAGGGAAGAGGGAAGTGAGAGAAAGATAGAGAGGGAGAGAAAACAGTGGTGTCATAGGTTCACAGTAACGTTCACAGCAGAGAAAACAACTATGTGCCGTCTCAGAAATATTAAAACACCACAAAAACCTTTGAGCCTCATTTAAAGTAGTTTTTTCTTCTTTCACAATGAGACAAAGTGTCAACTAATAACTCAGGCTTGGCCATATGACTTCAGGCTAATTTCACAACTGTTTAAAATTGGTTTTGGACATTGTGAAATTTCCGTCACTGTCAAACCTGTGATCTCACCCTGTTCAACAGCTTTTGTTTAATATATTTATTTCTTTTGTATTACAAAGCCAAGATTAGCTGGTGCTCACTTAGACAACAGTCATGTTTCTTCTTATTACATACACATGACAATTTTTGGTCAATAAGGAAGTGTATTTATGTATTTCACCTAAATTAATTGAAACAAGCAGATCACATTTCATTTATTGTGAAGTTTGACTTAATATTCCTTCTGGCAACTGGACAGAAACATCCAGAAATCAATTAGAGAGTGTGTGTTTCTCTGCTTGTGTGTGTGTGCGCGTGCATGTGTGTGTGAAGGGTAAACGTTTTACGGGACAAGGTCAGTCGGGGTCACGGGTCGTACCTTTGCACAAGTATTCACGAGGATAGAAAGCTTCGCTTCTCTTGATATTTCTTACTTCTCTTGAGGAATGTGTTCGGTTAGACTGGAAATAACTTGAGCTCATCTGTGTTGGTGGACAAACACACACACACACACACACACATGTATGTACACAAACGGAGGAGTGTTTAAGGTTTAAGGTTTGTGGAGCCTCACCCTCAGACCAGACATGTTTCAAGCGGTCGCTGTCAGGCCGGTCGTGCGTTCCTCAACGCTGGGTTTGAAGAGAGAAGAGGGCGGACGGGGCCGGACCGCCGTGGCCACAGCCAGGCCTGCCTCAGCACCGTCCCGTCATCAGGAGAGCTATGCTGCTTCCTCATAACAACCGTCCCCATAACAACCTCTCTCTGTTGGCTCTGTTTTGAACACAAACTGCCTCTCGCTGTGTTTTATTTCCCCTGCCTGTCCATCTGTAGAGCTCCAACAAATGGCTGCTGTTAACACACACTCTGTCGTATGTGCCGTTACATGCACTCACACGCCGTGTGTCATAATGAAGGTTCTCACCTTCATACAAGAGCTGTTGACAAATGCTTGTTTCCAAACACTTTCTAATTTATCAACACATCTGACTGTTTTTGTTCTGTTATGACTGAGAATAGATTTTTCAACTAACTAATTTTTTTAACAAACTAACAAAACCCACAGACGCCTTTTTTTTTTTTAAGCTAACTCTTCTCAGATGACATCTTGTAGTGTTTTGGAGAAGACTCCAGGAGTAGACAATTTACCGTGTCACAGTAACCTCAATTTAAAAGCAAGTTTATCTCACTTAGTCCCTGAATCTCACCAGACAGACTCATACTCCAAAACAAACAAACACATGTTTTTCTTCCTTTCTTGTCCAGTTGCTGTATATTTTGTCAAAATTTGCACACGTGCACATCATAACACATTATCTATTAGCTGATGTAGTTAAAGCATATCGTTTGTGCCACGAGTTTTAGTTCCTTTACATTCAAATAGCTTATCTTTAACAACATTATATATATTGACGTATACTTAAAAGCTATTCAGAAAAAGGTCAAGTGAATCAGAGGCTGAATATTCAAAGAAAGAAAAGAAAGGCTACAAGCCCAAAGTCTATCCTCATAAAGGTCTGTTTTTCTCATCTTCCTGGCTGTCTTTAAATAATTGGCTAATTTAATGTTTGATATGCCAGTTGCCAACTCAGTCTTTTTTATAATTCATACGTTCATAAAAACTTAGATCTTAATTTTAATCTATATTTTAGTTGCGAGTAGTGTCAGTTAAAAAGAGCAAAAGGAAAGAACTTAACTTTCTATATAAACAGTCATTCATTTTTATTTTTTTAGATAAAAGTCTTTCTTTCATATCACTTTCATTAAGAAGTAACACGTGATCCTCCAGTGAGCCTCATTTGCTCTGACCCCATACTTCCTGTGTAGGTGTGATGCAACCCTCTGTAGACTCCAGTCTCTTTGTGTGTATATGCTCTGAGAGTTAATGGTTTTCTAAGCTGCATTATTAACCGCGGTGTTGTGACCGCAGACGGGCCACGTGTGCGTCACTTGTCGTAGAGACCATTGGATTTAAAACCCTCAGTCTGAGCGGCTTCACTGGCAGGATTTTTCTGTCCTTGTCCTCAGCACAGCGAGGGTTAATCTGCACCGCGGCCGCTTAACGAAAACACACAGTAACCTCCTTCCTTAGTGTGCTGCTGCTGCACCAAAGCGGCGTTTTAATCTTGTGTGTAGGAAATCCTGTGGAGTCGTTACCTCAGGTATTGTTTTCTCTGCTCTGTCAACACACAAGTCACATGCTCAAACACCGTCAACTGAAAACATCACACTTGAGGTCACATTTTATTAAACAGTGCACTTCATATTTATTTAAAAGAGGAAGATGTGTCGTTTCTTTGTCGGTATGTCGGTGGGTTGTAGATTGTTCTGGTCTGTGCTGAAGCTTTTTATCTGTGGCAAAGTGTCAGATAAGAAGTCAGATCCAAACTCCTGACAGGCTGGCACCGGAGTCAGCTGCTGCGTCTTTGGACGAGAGATCTTCTTCCCCGTGGGTCGATAGCGTCTGCGTCTCTGACTCCGTCCAAGGTCTCCTTGCAGAGACACACAAACAAACAGAGGTGTGTTTTGTTGTTTGACGGCGGCGGCCTCGCCCTCTTGTCTGACTCGTTTTGTTCTGCTGTTAAACGTGAGGCAAAAGCCGCAAAATAAATCGGTACGAGTGAAATAAATGTCCGGCCTGTTCGGCTGACTGCAGGTGTATATTTATACCTGCTCATCTGTGTATGTGTGTGTGTGTTTATGGATGAGTAAGTCAGATGCAAAGGTCTCGGTGGACAATCTGAAAGGTCATGTGTCAGCACTTTTGGCTCATTTTCCATTCCTTGGCAGTAAACAAGAAGCCGGCAGGCCTCATCTATTGTTTTCTACCTGAGCTCCACACACATACACACTCTCTCACACACACACTAAGTGATCACGAGGTTTGAAGAAATCCAACCAGTAAGATCCACCGCTGCCCGCCAAGAACAGGAAGGATCATAGAGGTCACTTCAGCATTCCAGGGTGTCTCTTTACCACAGGAAACGGCCTCAGAGACATGAGCCAGCGTTTCCTTTGCGAGCGCCCAGTGGACGCGCTCACCTTTCATAACAGCGCTGCTCTGAGAAACCCTGACACGATGCGGCTCGGCTCAGACCAGAGTGTTCGCTGGTACCGTTGTGCAAGCCACAGCACTTTTAGGGGGCAAGGTAGTTCAGTTACACCCCATCGCCACCTCCTCCTCCTCAAGGGAGGAATGGTGTTCTGTCACTGCTGTTTTTCTGAAAAAGCTGCGTGCCACAATCTGAGCATCGCCAGTGTCGGAGTCAAGGGGGGTGAGATTAGATACCGAGGGTCAATCTGAGATGTGGTCGTCAGCAAGTGGGAACGTTGTTTTCCAGCATTTTTTTGTCCAGTGCTCATGTGTGACTGCAGCTGCTGTTCCCAGTCGTTGATTCATGGAGCCTATGACTCCCAGTTCCAGAAAATTACCCCCTCACCCCACACTGTCTTCAACACACTCAACCTGCAAACGTTATCTTAAAAAAAAGCTGACTTTTTTTTTTTTTTTTTTTTACAACACATAGTTTTAAATTCAAGTCCCGTCAGCGCCTTGAATCAGAATTACATTTGATCTCTTATTGAATCCAAATCCTGGGAGTTGCCAGGTTGTTTTCTTCCACTGCTCATTCCTCTGTGATTTAGGATTATTATTATTCTGCCATGTAGGTGCGTGCCCTGTTAGCCTCTCAGTATTTTTAGATGGCAAACCTCCCGGCTAAAACATGGCTCCACCTCTACTTTCCCTGTGGAATACACTAGCTTGTTGTTTTCCTGGTCACAAACGGACAGGGACGTAGAGGTGGAAGCAAAGGGGCACAAAGCAGTGTCAGTGAGGACGATGATGATGAGGAGGAGGAGGAGGAGGAGGAGGAGGAAGGTGTGCTGTGTTTAAACAACCAAACATGTTTTTCCACATGGCCTGTTAGCTGTAAGGTGGTAGGTCCGGTGTGTGTGCGAGCTCCTGGCAGCTGAACAATAACATCGGTTGAAGCAGGTTGTGTGTTTGCATGCGTTTTGGCTCGCGTGATCGTCCACAAAGCAAAATTAGCTGCTATTCTGAGTCTAACTGGGTTTATCTAGTCTGCTAAATCTGATTGTGCTCGAAACAGGAAGTGGATGTAAACAAAGGACGTTAATGTCATTATCAGGACCCTCAGGGGAAGCAAAGAGTGGCTGGGATTCCCCTAAGTTCCCCTGCAGCTATGCAAACCCATTCGCCTCCTTTAAAGGCGCTGTAAACACCGTTGAAGAGATATTTCAGGACAACGAAGCACAACGGCATTTTTCTAGTGCTGCCCCATTGGAATTCGATGAAAGTAGAACTGAACCACAGCACATTTTGGTACAATTTATACAGTTTTTTTGTTTGTTTGTTTGTTTGTTTTGTAGCCAATCATCAAAATGAAAGAAATGTTTTCTACATGAGGAAGAGATACCAGTTTCTCTAATGTCAGTAAAACAGTGTTGTGCAACCACAAGACAAGTTTTATAGATTTGTCTGATGATCATTGTCTCAAATAAAAGGTCAATGCTTTTATCTGCGCAGTGTGTAATAAAAAATAAAGATAGTTTAGGTTTCAGTGATATCAGGAACTAGAAACAGAAAACTAGAAACTTGTGACTAAAATGAGTTACACTGCAAACAGTTTTCTCACTCATATAGTGCTGTGAAATTAGAATGAAAAATAAAACTAATAACATTTTCTCTGACTCCAACATTATGTTTATTATCCAACCTAAAGGCTAAACTTAGTTAAGTGTCATAACACGCAAAGATTGAAGATTAAATGCAAATGTCTTCATGACTAATATTATTAAATATAAGTGTTGTCATTATGTTATGGCCTAGTAAAACCCAATAAAAATAGTTAATGAAATGATAACAATTATAAAACAAAAATATTTTTGAAAAATATATTCATAAATATGTCTAATTAAGTAAAATAATTATTATTGTCACTATATTTTTTAAATGATAAATCAATGATAGTAAACAGAGATTCTTCTTTAATGTCTGAGCCCAATCATCAGACATGTGACACACAGATTTATTATTATTTATATTTTATTATTATTTATTGATTGATATTGATTGCTGATATCTCTCTGAGTTTCCTATGTTGAATGTGCATTAACCGCCGTCTGTTCTTGCTCTTTCCCAGATGTGCACCCCAGCCAACACACCAGCGACGCCCCCCAACTTCCCGGACGCGTTGACCATGTTCTCACGGCTGAAGGCGTCCGAGAGCTTCAACAGCAGCAGCGGCGGCAGCCCCATGGCCGCCTCCATGGCCACCTCACCCCCACCCCCTCAGGTCGGCGGCTGGGGAGTCTCACCAAACGTACCTAATGTGCCGCAACCTCCACAGGGACTCTGGACTCAGGGGCAGCCCCCCACGCAGCCCTGCCCCGCCTGGCCCACGGGCGTAAACCCGCATGCGGGCGCCGAGCAGAAGGCTAGTGTAGCGATGGAGGCTGAGAGATGAAGGGCCGCACGGGACTGAAAAGCCCCCCCTCCACCTTTACACCCCAGGAGGGAAGGAAAAAATGGGGGGTATTGAAAGCAGGGGAGGGTGGGACGGGCGGGGGGTGATAATGGGTTAAAAAAAAAAAAAAAAAAAAAAAAAAAAAGGGTTTTGGTCTTTTTTTTTTCCTAAAAGACGGATGTGGATATGGAATGAGATGGAAAACTACGCAAACCAAGAAAAACTCAACGTGGACAATTTCAGAAGAGGAGAAAAACCAATGCAAATGTCAATACAAAAATAGAAGAAAAAAAAGATACGCACACACATAGTAATAAGAAAGCAACTGAAATCTTTGTTAGTTTTTTCCTAAGTAAATGCATAGATAAGAGAAATATTATTGAACTAAAAAAATGAAATTTAAAAAAAAAAAATTGTCACGCCCAAGGATTCTATGTGATGTTTAAGGACACTCAAGGCAGCAAAACTTAATTTTCTGTATTTTTCTTGTTTAGGTTTTTTTTTTTTTTCATCTTTTCAGCCAGTGTGATTTTTTGTCACTGGTCTTCTGTGTTTCTGCAACTGTCTGTGCTGCATGAGGAGAGAGGAAACGTGCAAAATGCAGTGTTTTTAGATTGACTCGAAAAAATCGTCACGCACTTGTGAGTGTGAGTGTGTACGCATGTGAGCGGGTGGTCAAGTTGGTAATCAAAAATACACACACACACACACACACACACACACACAGGTATATATTCACACACACACACACACACACACACACTAGCGTCTAGAGGAAACACCTCCATACTGTCATCCCCATCGTCAAAGGTGGGACTTTTCTTACCTCACCTGGTGGTCACCTGACTTCTTTCAGCCAATCAGGGATTCTTCTTAAACCAACCATTGCCGCCGCCGCCGACACAGGACATGTTTTTAAAGGTTTTTTAAAAAAAAAAAAAAAAAAAAAAAAAGGCAGCAGCCACTCTGGTTTATGCTAACTGATCCTCGCTGCAATGGCTTTTTTCCTGACACAGTTTTAAAAACCTGGACTCAGACTACAACTGTCCACTGTATAACTGTATTTTTCTCTGGAGATTTGGGTTATTACAAAAAAAAAAAAAAAAAAGAGAAATCATGGTTTAATGTAATATGGTTTATAATGGTAACTGTTTCTGTTTTTTTGTTGTTGAGAGGTTAAGGGAGGTTTTTTTTTTTTGTTTGTTTTTTTTTTTTTTGAAACTTGGGTTGGACTTCAGGTTGATTGTTTTTTTTTTCTGTTTGGGAAGAGTGAATCAAACGCAGCTAAAAAAAAAAAAATGGCTACGCGATTAAAAAAACAAAACAAAAACAACAAAAAAAAAAAACAAGAAATGAAAAGAAAAAGAAAGATAAAACACGACTACTCCATATTTGTAAAACAGAATTGCCACTTTGCATGATGTGTTCATAACGTGCAACATCTTTTGTAGCAAACATACATGAGGTCGAGACATGTTTATGGGGAAAGGGGGGTGGGGGGGTGGGGGGGCAGAGTTAATAATGAGGGAGGGAGGGGTGGTGGGTGTTGTTCCCAAAGCTAAAAGAAAATGCAATAGTGGAAATAGTTTTAAAAGAAGAGAAATAAATGAGAAGATAACGTTGTGGGGCAGCTTGGGGAAGCCCACCACAGGCTAGTCGGGGACACTACAGACTACAGTACCCTCAGCGGGGTTTTTACAATATTTAGGTCTCTAGGTTCGACCGGTCCCTGGTCCATTGATACTGCTGAGGGACAGTTCAGGGATTGACCCTGGTATATACGGCAATATTTTAAAATGCAGGGTTTGCCCCCAGTTTTTTTTTTTTTTTTTTTTTTTTTAGTTTGTCCTGTTATGGATTATTTTTACATTCGATAAAAATAATAATAATAATAATAATAATTAAAAAGAGAAAAAAAAAAGCAGAAAGAGTAAAAAGAGATATTTTGAATAGTTGAGGGTCATTTTTTAAAAAAGATGATTAGGAAAAAAAAAACATGGATATAATAATGAATGAATAAATAAATAAATAACCAACTTCCTTTTTATTATTATTATCATTTAGACTTAAACTAATGTTTTAAATTCATCCTTTTTCCATGCTTCATACTTTATTTGGTTAAATCAGAGAGTTTCTGGGTGGGCCTGTTCCTAAATGGTTTTCATGTACGTTTCCCCCCTTGTATGACTGTATGAGACCATTCCCACAATATTTGTGGACTACCTGATAATTAACTTATCATTTTTGTGAACCTAAATAAATATTGTATGTCAACCTAATTGGCATTCTTTATTGGTGTGTGTATGTGTGAGAATATTGGCACCGCGGTTTGAACAGATTGAAGGACACATAAATTGTTATGTATCTTAATGTGTGTGTGTGAGAGAGAGAGAAAGCTACACACACACACACACACATTGGAGGAATGTGTTAAATAATAATACCAGGAAGACGGATGCATCATAATCTCCCGCTTGGCTACCTCTCAGCCAGGCGGCTTTAATACAGTCACCCAGCCAGACTACAAAATCATGTTGTGCAAACCTATTCGTTTTTTTGTTTTGTTTTGTTTTTTTCTTTCTCTGCTTCTCTGTCTGTCTGTCTGTCTCTCGCTCTGTGCATCTGAGAACCAAGCAATCTGTGTGATGCTCCGTAGCTAAAGATGGAAGGGCGCCGGAGATGAAAGCCAAAATGGTGGAGAAAAGAGAAGTGGAAAGCTTTTTTGAAAGAGAGAGAGAGAGAGAGAGTTCAGCTCTGCAGCCATCGCTATCTTCGCCTCTCTGAATCCACGGCTCTTTAGATGTAAACACAAACAAACACCAGCTGCCCACACACATGCAATCACCATAGATAAACACCCACCACACACACACACATACAAATACACATACACACACCCACATGCCAGTGGTGTGGTAGTGGTGTTGGTGGTGGTAAAAGGAGGGTCACCGAGTTCTTGATGTCCTCAACTAACCTCCTGACTGTTTCCTGTTGCACAGGAAATAAAAGAGATTCCCTCTACTGATTGCTGTGTGCCACTTCGTCAGTCTTTGAGCTGCTGTGAGTGTTTCAGGGAGCTCGGGTGAATGCTGACAACTTGGCATGGAGCGCCGCGCTGCCTCTGAGTGTGTGGGAGCAGGAGTAGCAATAAACACATAAGGCCTGTCCAGCTCAGCAATACTGAAAAAGAAGTGTGAGAAGGCAGCAAAACAGGAATCAAGTTCACTTAAATGATGCATGATAGTTTTTATGATATCGCCACATTACATATTCACATTATGCTGTAACAGGCCACCTAGTAAGCCCGTGTAAAATAATTTACAGACACTCTCTCTTTAGTGCGGCGATATCTTTAGCTCCGACTTATTCCAAAAACCACCGTGGTTGCTGTCTCATGTTAATCATCTGGTTCTTCTTCTCTTAACTCAGAACTGCTGATGTAAACAAAACATTAATCACTATCTACTCTGACATCACCACTTCTTTGGAAAGAGCTTCCAAAACAGTAACTACATGTTTAGAACAGGGGGAAAAAAAGTAAGAGCTCTGCAGTATTTGTTTATCTATCTGTCTACAGGAAATTGCAGCGTTCATCCAAAACATACTGCAAATGCAAATTGGCTCCTTGTCAACATAGTGGAAGGATACACAACTGTGTTCAGTTTATCTATCCTTCACACAAATCCAGGACATTGTTTTCTGGGTCAGTGGATGGTGTGGACACAACACAGCGTCACAGATGGCTCTCCATCAGTACGCCTGTCTCGCTTCATGTGTAAACATCACCATATTGGAAAGCTACTGTGCAGCACTTAAGAGTTTACCACTGATGAACACGTTTCAGCTTCATTTTTGATATGTAAACTGCATTTTCTGTCAAATGAGACTGAAAACAGTTTCTACAGAACAAATAATGAATGAAAAAAAGTTTTTAAAAATTAATTAAAATAATTAATGTTGATATTTGTGGGCCGAACTACAAACTAGCATGCTAGTTCAAGCTATTTTTGTATTTCCTGTTGGTGGCAGTAAGTTGGCCAAACTGCAGGGAATATTTATTAAACCACATTATGGTGATGACGTGTGTAGTTATAATGTGTTTTTGTTGAATGCAGAATGAAAAACGCCTCAGGACATCTTTACCTTCTAAACACAACAGTCTGATTTCATTTTTCCATTATGTTTGAACGACATCTCAGACACTGGCTTTTGGACGAAGATCCAACTGTTTTATCAATAATACTAATAATGATCTGCTGACCCTTTGTATTGTGTTTTGGCTTTTTAGAGAGACAGTTGAAGCAGGAAGTCCTGGGTATTGTTGTTTAGCTGAGGCTAGACAGTCTAAAACTAGAATTACAGCCATGTGGTTGTGTGCCAGTCTAGAGTTGAGTTATGTCCAGACACATGGCCCTGACATGAACAAAAGTGACCTTGACCTTTGACTTTTAGCCACCAAAGTCTAATCAGTTCATCCTCGAGTCTTAGTGAACATTACTGCCAGATTTGTGATGATGCTCTCAAGTTGGTCTTGAGATATTTCACTCAAGTGGTAAAAATTGTGGTAAAAAAAAAAAAAAAACACAAAAGATTTGTGATGTTGCAATGATGTTGAACATTGTCAACATTGTTCTAGTTGACAATGTTCTAGACTTTTAGCCACCAAAACCTAATTAACTCACGCTTGAGTGCAAGTTGAACATTTATACCAAATTTAAAAGAGTTTGCTCAAGGAGTTTCCAAGTTATTTGGTTCATGAGGCAAAGAAAACGTACTTTCTGAGGTTACAGTGACAGGCCGAAAAACACTGCTGGCACTTGAGGAACAGCACCCCCTTCCTGTTGAACAGGGAACACTGTAAAAAAAAAAAAAAAAAAAACAACAACAACTACAAGTACTGTATTCATTGAGCTGCTTTGAAGAGATGCACAGGGTGGTGGCTGTGAGGTATGCAGGCGGGGGGACGACAGGACACTGAGCTGGGTGGAGGTGGGCACAGGAGCAGAACGGACACAGTGACATTGGGTGCGTTTGTAACCTGGCACCTCAACCTCCCCCCGCCGTTCCCTTCCACAGGTGGAGTCTCCGGCTCTGCACCAGACAAGCTGCAGCTAGCAGCAGGAAGTGGGAGAAAGGTGACACACACACACACACACACACACACACACACACACACACACACACACACACACAAGGTACATACATTTACAAAGCATCTGGCAGTTGTTAGGTGGGGAGAGTGAGAAAATGAGTCAGACTGAGAAAAAGTTAATTGAGGAAGGAATCCTTACTAACACACAATAACAGAGCGTGCAGTTAAAAATCAACCCAAGGAAAGGTTTCATATCCGTTTCCTCATTCTTTTTTAAAATTTTGTCCTTTAGAAAAATAAGAATAAAACAAAAGAATACAGATGCTAAGTCCTGGGAGACAGGTAGAAATGACAAAGTACCAAGATTCATCGAGAGAACGATGCATCATGTCCAGTCAGCGGCAGCCAAAGTTCAGCGCCGGTAGAAATGACTTGGAAAATGAGCAGCTGTGCGTTTTAATGACGCCACATCAATCACCCACCCAACTCCTCTCAAGCTGTACGTTCTTCGTTCCTGTTTGTTCCCTTCAAAATAAATAAAACGCCCTTGAGACACCGTGGCATATGAAATTTACCATAGTAGTAGTCATCCATGTACATGTTTTGTTTTTTCAAGATGATTTCCTTCTCCTCTTGTGTCAAACCTCTGTCAGACTCTAATGAGAAAATCTGTCAAAATAAACATTTTATTTTGTCTTAAATTTCTGACTTAGCTCTAGGCTGAGAGCGAAAACACTGTGTGCTTTAAGTTAGCTTCCTTTTTCTGCTCTTTCTAAAAGGTTTAAATGTGAAAATGGGGTTTAAATGTGTTAAATATCATGTAAGTTATTTTACTTTCAGGTAAAGTTTTGAACTCTCAAACATTTTAATGAAGATAAAAGCGCTGCCAATTTTGTTAGCAGCTTCCCTGCAGCTTTGCTAGTGCTTCGGTGGCTCGTTTAGTCCAGTGCTAACATATTGATACTAACATATTGATAAATAACTAGCAGCAGATATTCATTTAACCTCAATATCAATATTTCACAAGTCATGTTTCAGAGAGAGACTAGTGCCTCTAATCACTACTTGTACTATGAATCATGTTGCTAAGTGACAAAACCAAAGGAAATCATCACGCAGCTTTGCAGTTTCTCTCAGTCCTGTTATAGCACGCCACGGCTCATAATTTTGGCTTTACAGCTCGCGACTTTACTATGTGCAGCGCTCTCGACGCAGTGGGGCAGATGTTTTCAGAGAAAAGGTTCTGATTAATCCGCTGCTCCCTCTCTGCTCAGAGTAACAGCAGACGGAGTAAGTTAGCAACTCACTGAGGGGAGGGTGAGTGTTGGATTTAGGAGGCCAGAGCGCAATTTATGTGGACTGAAACAATGTTCAGCTATACGTCAACATCGTGTTTACGATTTGTTGCTTAATTTGTTCTCAAGTCTTCAACAAAGTATAAATCAATTGATATTTCAGGTTCAACCGAACTTTAAGAAACTGCTGTTTTCTGTTTCTATTTTTCTTTTTCTTTGTTCGAACCTGCGTGTGTCCTGTGAAATCCACCCCAGCAACACAACGGAAGAGAAGCCAGTCAGTCTGGGCGTTTGCTCCTTTGTTTACTGTAATTAAATAAAGAAAAATTAAATGAGTCACTGATTTCGCAGTGTCACAGTGGCACCTTTAATATGTGTTATTTCACTGTTGGTGTTAGCAGCTCTCTCTCTCTCTCTCTCTCTCTCTCTCTCTCTCTCTTTGTGTGTGTGTGTGTGTGTGTGTGTGTGTGTGTGTATGACCGCAGTGAACCTGTGACAATGGCTGTGTGCCATTTCAGCCACTCTGTGGCCGAGATCCTGAGTTGGACACAAAGCCGGCTTTATCTCTGCTCTCACTGTTGTATCAGTGCTGCCTGGCTGGACGCATAGCACCAGACTTAGCAGCTACACACACACACTTTCTCTCTCTCACACACACACCAGTACTAAAAACAATATATAACACTTAGACTGGAAGCAGGGGAAGTTGTGTGTGTTTTGTGTGTATTGGTGAATGTGCAGTGACTGTAAAGAGACCACTGACCACCAGGGGAAGTGACAGAGACACACACACACACACATGCTGTTTCTGTTCCTGTCATGTGGTGCTGTCCAGAGGAAATTCATTGAAGCAACATGATGTATGGTTTCTGAATCTATGAGGTGCGTGTGTGTGTGTGTGTGTGTGTACATACTGTCTAAACAGATCACATGTGCCTCATAACAACATTATACATCAAAATGTATCTTTCTGTTCCCGTCTTCCTTTTTCACTTCCCTCCACTTCTGAATTTCACCATCCTCCTCCTCCTCCTCCTTCTTCTTCTTCTTCTTGTGTGTGTACGATAGACATGATCTCTTTCTCTCTCTCTACTTTTCAAAGACAATGGAATGTGGAGAAGCAGATTTTCTAAAGCCGTAAAACACATTTACAGGTGAATTAGTCGCTTGTTACGCTGCAGGATGTCATGTAGGGACACGGTTGCTGTTGTTAACCCTCCAACCCTCCATTTCTCTGTGCCATCCTCTATTTATGCACAGTGAAACCTCACAGTTCATCAGCTGTTCTGCTGCCTGCTACATTGACACAACATAATATTTTCATCCTCCTCACCCACCCTCTTTTTTTTTTTTTTACACTCAGTTTAATTTTTATAACCCAGTGTGAGCTTAACACCGTCTGCTTTACATCAAATATCATTTTCTCTTACAGTGTGAGCTCCGGCGCCGTTGTCTTGACTGTCAGGCAGTTCTGCGGTGACAGCAGGGGTTCGATTAGATTAGATGAAACATTAATGATTACTGTGGGGGAATGGAGGCAGCGCGGTGAACGAGTGAGCGACAACAGTGTACATCAAAGAAAAAAAACAGATCTCGAACAAGAATGCAGCAAATGAGGTGTATTTACACACGCAGCGCATGTGGTAATTTAGCAGCAGCAGCAGCAGCAGCAGCCAAAGACTAATTATGGGAAGAAACTAATATTTTCTCAGCGTTACATTTTTAATCTATTCGTTTATGCTTTCTCCTTTTATTCCCCCACAGTTAACTTTTGGAGGGTCTGTAGTTTAAGGTTTCAGTGGTTCAACACAAACTGTTTAAACCCTCTCTTGTTTATATGTTTACACTGTGTGAAATGTTCAAATACCAAACTCCGTGTTTGTGGGTACACCATTCCATCCAATGGAAAGTTTTTTAGATCATTTTATGAGCAATTTCCCCAGAATTCATCCTGACGTAATTGTATCTTTGGAAACTTTTAGACTTCTAATAGAGAAGCTCTACGGGTCTGGAGGCAAAGTACAAAGACAGGATCACATTTTCTGAAAACAATCAGCCCGAGTTAGTTATTTTGTGACCACATTTTTTTAAATGATTCTTGCTACATCTGCATCTTAGGCCTGATTGATCTCCAGAGAATCAATTTATGTATCTGTCCAATCTGATGCTGTTAAGACATTTTGGTCAAAACCACAAATATCAGCCTTTAAAGGAAAAGACAGGATCACTATTGTCAGTGGGTTTCATCTACTGAAAAACCAAAAATGTTAATCCACAAAATAGTTGTTGAGATATTTCAGTCTGGAGCGAAGTAGCCAGGAGGCTTGCCGCTAGCACGGCTAAAAATATATGATAATGCCAGCCTTATCCTTTAAGATTGACATTTATACTGGAGGAACAGAATCTTCCTGCTGTTTTCTGCTACACACAGCACTTTGTAAACCCAAATGGAAGAGTCTTTGCTTCTTTATGTTCACTGTATATCTGAGCATTAACATGTCAATGTTAAAAGGGATGTGTGTGTTGTGTTTTGCAGCATCTGCAGGTGAACATCATGTGAACAGAAGTGGTTTCAGATGTGTCGACAAGTCAATTCACCTGAGAAAAACGAGTGTGCGCCCCGAGAAGAGGAGGAGGGAGGAAGCTACGCTGTGATAACGTATAAGGAAACTCTTGTGATTTGTCTCCCTGATTTATCCTTGTTTTTGTTCGAAGCATAACGATGAGGTGCCGTGCGTTTTTAATCTCTGATGCTGCTTTGGAGACTTTAAAGGGGGGGAGGAAGCCGTGTTACATAACCCTTTTGTTGCAACAGATGATTTACGGTGGCGATATGTGTGCGAACATAACTCGTGTGCAGATTGGTGTCTTGTGGGGAATGTGATGTAGTATCTCTGATGCAGAACTGGATCCGTCCGCTCTCGCCTGTTGCTGCAGCTGCAGACATCGTTTTTCATATTAGACCTGCATGCTGGCAGCGAGCCTGACAGCCTCTCTCTCCTGTCCCGCTTTCTCTATCTCCTCCACCCTCTTTTCACCTCCTGTCTCTTCTTCTTCTTTTATGTCCCTCTCCTCTCATTGCCTCCTGATTTGTACACTGATCTCGTCTGTTTGGCCAAAGGGGGAGGAAAAAAAAAGGAGGTGTCTGCTTTGTTATGACATAATTCTAGCCAACATGTTTGCAACTGTGACAAAAACCAACTGCTGTTAGTTTCTCTCTCTCTCTTTCTTTCTTTCTCTCTTTCTGTGTGTGTGTGTGTGTGTGTACACACTTAAATTCTCCTCTTATTACTCAATGTGAGAGTCCAGCTGCAAACGGCTGCACAGGAAGTGGTTCTTACAATGGTTTTTGTTCAGACAAAGAGGACAGGAACATCCACTCACCACTCACCCACACTGTCATACCAGTCTTGTGAGTATCCTCAATGATGACATTGATTCCCGGCAACCTTATCTGCACTTGATCCTAATCTTGACCTTAAAGATGAGGACAGATATGAGATTAAAGTCAAATTGATTCAGACAGTAAGGCAACAAAGAAAATGACACACATTGTGTAAAGAGAAACACATCCATATATAAGATAACAGAACAAAGAAATAGTGAAAATAAATAAATAAATAAAAAAGAAACAACAGGCGTGAGTTCTAGTTCGGTCGTCATAAGTATAAGGAAAACATGATTACAACCGCCCACACAAACTCAGACATACACACGCATAATAACACACTAATCCGGGCATGACGCAACCCTCTGAGCAACTATATGTCATCATCAGCGAGACGTCCTCCAGGGAGGAGGAGACACTCTGGACTGCAGAGTGTGTTATAAGCATCTGTCTCTTGTGTGATAAAGCAGAAGCACAGCTGGTAAACACAGACTGACCTATATCACAGCTGTGAGGTGTTACAGTACTGTCAGTGCAGCCTGAGATTAAGTTGTTGGATGGGCCAACTCATCGCTCTGAGGGCTGTGTCAAGTGTTTCTCTATGTCTTGTTGTATTTTTTTTCTTCACAAGCTCATTGCACCTGCAGACGTAGCAGAACAGCAACATGCTAACTCAGAGGCTAACGCCTGCTAGTAAGCTTAGTAAGTGCCAGTGCTATTCTTATACTGTTTTTTTGAAAAAGTATCAGTGTCATATATTTTACTCTAATGTGGGTTGATGAACCTACAAGGAATTATCACCTGAATCTGCAGCTACTCTTAGCTTTACAGTTATTTATAGCCCATTGCAGTTTATTAGTTATATATCCCAATCTGTAAATTTATTGTACTGGTTCACTCACCACTCCACACCACTTTTTCTAAAACCCACAGTTGCTGCTGAATGTGCTGCCAGTTTTCTGTCCATTGTTAAATTATAACAATATAAATGTGTCAAACTTCGTTTGGCGTCAATAATGGGGACAAGTTCAGCTTTGACCTCCAGAAACCCAGTGAATATTACTGTTACTACAAACACTTATTTTGAGTTGTTTCAGGTCAAGAGGGTAACAATGGTTGTAGTTTTAACATTTTACACTGTTACAGTAACACCATTGTCTAAAGATACGTGAGAACCTTTTGTTGTTGAATAATGAAGCTCATTAGCCGTCAATGACTGTGTGTATCCTCTCCTGGGTGACTAATACCGTGACAGGTGGTGCACTCACATACTTTGCTGTTATTTGATCTGAATGTTTCTCGAACACACACACACACACACACACACATACACACACATGTTTGTTGTCATGCCTTGTGAGGACATTTCATTGACTTCCATTCATTTCTTGGAGACTTTCCTGGAAACCCTAGAGATCCCATTTGTTGGTACCACTTGTCTAACCTTTATCTTAACCTGACCCTAACCTTAACCATCCTTACGTCATGTCTTCTACCTTAATTTTTGGTTTTTTACATCACGGGGACCAGCTTTTTGTCCCCACGAGGGAGACAGGTCCCCACAACGTGAGTGTGGAAACAGG
The DNA here is from genome assembly GCA_016801845.1 of Polydactylus sextarius. Lineage (NCBI taxonomy): Eukaryota > Metazoa > Chordata > Actinopteri > Polynemidae > Polydactylus > Polydactylus sextarius. The sequence goes on along the minus strand of CM028920.1, from coordinate 8,170,101 downwards.
TGTAAGTCCCCACAATGTAGGAAAACCAGACACATACACACTCACACACACGCACACACAAACAAACTGTCAAACAAGCGGCTGAAAAATTAGGTCTAAGAATATACGTGTGTGTAAATAGTGGCTATAGTGTGTTTGGGACAGGGGTGAGTCAGTCTTAAAACTGGAAAGAGAGAAGAATCGTCTTGCATGAAGCTCCTTAATATTTCAGATCAGTACATGCACTGAGGGAAAAGGGAAAGAATAGATGGATGAATGGATGGATGGAGGTCTGCCACTGCAGGACTAGTGACGTCAGCCCTACAAACTGAGGACATAATCCTCTGAAGGCCAGAGCTGCTCCTTTAGTGCCCTATCCTGTCATCTAGTGGTCAACCACCAGAACAACACACTCTTAAAATGTTTAGGTTTTCTTCTTTTCTTTAGCTTTTAAAACACAGAAAAATGTAAAAATGTGTATCATTCACTTCACTTTGGTACATTATGGTTGAGAATGTTTGCCCAGATAACCTCCACGCTGCCATAGAAATGCCAAGAAACAAAGGTTGTTGATGATGACACCTTATCACATTGTAAACTGATATAAAAAAAAACATAGGAAATTAAAACAGGGTCACAGATAAAGCTGATGAAATACACTCCTTATCTGTATGCACATGAGATTACAGTCTGTTAGCCTTTATTTTCACTCCCACCAACATACTGTACTTGTATGGGGTGATTTTTGTCTGCTGAATATAGGTCAGGCATCATCTGCTCTGCTGATGTTATAAACTGGCTCCAGGCTTTATTGATGCTACGGTGGTTCGCTTCTGTCATATGGGGCCTAGTGCAACATTTCACAGCTGAACAAGTCAGTACACTGTGTGCTACCAAACACCACAAGGTTTATGTTGTTTTTATGACAAGAAGCAACTGAGGCACAAGTGTGTTCAGGCTCCGACCTTTGACCTCATGAGCCTTATTGTCTGCAATGAACTGAACCATTGTTAATCATTCAGTTCATTGTTACTGAATACAGTGTGTTGATATATAGAAAATTACTATTATTTTATATTATACATACGTATACACACACACACACACACATATATATGTATGTATAATATGAAATAATAATGACTTCACTGTGTTTAATTATCAAATTGTTTCCACAATAAAATATGTATGATATAAAGTATGATATAATAACAACTATTATATTATGATAACAATAACATCAACAACAACAACAATAGTGATAATATATGGGCATAATTGTTATTAGTACTTTAATAATATATTTAACCATTTTTAAGTAGATAGAAGTTTCAACAGTGGCTTTAAAAGCTTTTTTTTAATTTAAGATATTATTTTCAGGCCAATTTTTTTGCCTTTAATGATATAAAGACAGGAAACAGGAAGGAGATTGTGGGAAAGTCATGTAGCAAAGTTTGACTCAATTGGGATTCGAACCAACAAACAGCTACGTGGTGTCTATGCTGCCTGGCCAAAAAAAGTCGAGACCAAAAAAAAAAAAAAGGTCACACTCTCTAATATTTTGTTGGACCACCATGTGTGCTGTAGCTGTGATTACAGCACACATTCGCAGTGGCATTGTTTCGATAAGCTTCTGCAGTGTCACAAGATTTATTTCCATCCAGTCTTGAATTAATTTTTCAACAAGATCTTGTGTTGATGATGGGAGTGGCTGCTCTGTGCAAAGTCTTCTCCAGCACATCCCAAAGATTCTCAGTGGGGTTAAAGTCTGGACTCTGTTGTGGCCCGTCCATGTGTAAAAATGATGTCTCATGCTCCCTGAACCACTCTTTCACAATTTGATTCCTAGTATTGTTATCTTGGAATATGTCTGTGCCATTAGGGAAGAAAAAAATTACCTGGTCATTCAGTATGTAATGTTGATGAGCCCAGACCTGACCAACTGCAGCAACCCCAGATCATAGCACTGCCCCCACAGGGTTGTACAGTATCACTAGGCATGATGGGTGCATTACTTCATCAGGTGGCGACTTTTTTTTTGGCCAGGCAGTGTATATATGCCAACGTGGTGTACCTTAACTATTCAATTATCAAGGCACTCCGCAAAGCTATTTTAATCCTTTTTTTCAGCAGCAATAGGCATTTTGGCTTTTATTAGTCATAAACATATCATCCACTCTCTGTTCATTGACCTTCAGGTATCAACCGACAGAAAGACAAAGATCCAAAATAAACGCTTACGTTGTAGAGAAGATCAGATAAGCACAAACATTGTTTTTGTCACATTTATGTTCAGACTTTCCTTCACGTTTATTTTAACTGAGATATAACCTGGAAGGCCAGGTCAACATCTGTGTGACCACAGACTTCCTGGAATTTAGGAAACTGTCATCTGGTCTACAGGTGAGGAGAATTTGCATTTACAGGACTGAATTTGTTTGTGCACACTGTTTAGATTATTTAAAACCTGATGCCACTGTTACTTCTACGATCAGAAGCCGCAACAGGGAAGCTGATGAAAACACATCATTCTGATGAGTCTTTTTTCAAAATAAACTAAACAGCATGAACTGTTTCAGGATTATTTTGAGAAAACATTCATTTTTTTAAATGATTTAAAACTGGATTTTGAGTTTTTGTTTTGCGTCACTTTGCACCAATTTGAGGATTCAACTCTTGATTTAAACTTATTCAAAAACTCCTTGTTCCAAGTCTCTGAACCAGGATGGAGGGTCTGGACCAGGACACGGCGATCCTTCGGTCTTTTTGTCGGGTACAAAGCATGAACACACACATCGGTTCAGACCCGCAGCTTGAGTCTGACTCTAACCAGGAGACATCAGACTCAAACAACAGCAGCAACAATACACAATCGACAATGGAGTTCATCGAGTTTCGTACAGTTCATCTTAAAAACAGATGTTTAGTTTTACAGAAGAAACAACACTTCAGGAAGAACGCAGAGGAAAACAGAGGCAGTGTCACAGAGGAAAGTAAGTTGTCTCTTTAATTTGATGATAACACATCAGTCCAGTCAAATAAGACCAGGACTTGTGATGTTTATATGTGATGTTTATATGTTCCATACAAACATAGAGGGATGATACTTCCACAGAATTGCATTTGAATAACTCTATAAAATAGTTGAGATGAATAGAAACTAAATAATCTTTTTTATTCTGTGAATCATTAGTGTGATCACACATGACCGGTCCCTTTTCAGTGAGTCCCTGCTCATCTCAGTTTTGTCATATTTCAGTCTGAAAATGTAAAATAAAAAAATTGAAGAAAATAAAAAATTCCATTTCAGGATTTTTTTTTTTTCATCCTAAAATCTAATATTTAACTGAAGAATGAAACAAAATAATAGATATATAGCTTTCCTGTAACTTTCCAGTCAGCTGGTAAAACAATCATGAATTTGTTGAAATTTAAACAAGAGAAAAGAAGTTGAGAGCTTAATGTCATACGCTCTTTGACACTGTGTTGAAATCTCCAACTGTAATATTTTGAGAAGAGATAAATTGAGTGAAACTAATTATAACAAAATTTGCATCGTATATATACATTTAACACCCTCCTCCTTTCTTTCCCTCAGTGTTGGAACTGATAGCTCTAAGCATCCTCGTTGTTTTAACAAGCAACTGTCTGTACGTGTCACATAATTTGAACAGCGTCACTAAATTTCACAGCTTGTTTCTGCTGCCCTCAAGTGGCCAAAATATGTCACTGCTGTTTTAAAAGTTAAACGTAAAAAGTAAGTGACTGTTTTTTAGCACCTTGGGGAAACAAAGTTAAACATTAAAGTTGAACATATTATCTAACAGAAGCCATTTTACACATTCAACACACAGAGGTCAAAGATACAGATTAGTAGCGTTGGTATAATATTCACTGCATGTTTGCTCAGTGTTGGACTATTTCTTCTTACTAAAAAAAAATAAAACCCCTGATCATTCTCATATCTTTTTAATTTGAATATGCAATAAGTTTGTGCTACTGGCACAGTCAACATTAGCAGTAGCAGCTGTTCAAATATCAAATATCAAAAAATATTTTAAAACCTTTAAAGTGTATGAAACAGTAGCCATTAAATTTTAAGTTTTTTCAATCTGAGTTGTTTATTAAACCTAATATACAAAATAAAAAAAAAATGCTATAGCTATAATGCTATATGCTATACATTTCACATATAATATTTTTTTTGTCATTTATCTATTTATTTATGAGCTTATAAATATATATTTTTAGCACTTTGAAACATAAAGTTAAATATTGAAGCTGGACATGTTAACTAACAGATACAGATTGTTAGCATTCATTCAGTCATGTAAGTGTAATATTCAGTCTATTCACTGTTTTGGACTTTTCATACTTTCTATCAACTCTACTGACAATATGTTCCCAGCTTGTGCCCGACCCAACTGGCCTATCTGATCAATTTCCAATAGTGAGTCACTGTAGCGTCCTTTCTGCCCTGCTCAGAGGGGGCATTACAACCTCTGTAGTGGCAAAGAAACTTATATGCAGTACATTTACTGACTTATCTAGTTATTATTTATGACTTCTCCTGCAGTCATAAAAAATAAAATACAGGCGCAGACTCTTTGCAGCTTTGCAAACTTCCTTTCTCTCTGTGGTGTCTCCAGTTCCCTGTGAAGACAATGACGAAGAGGATGTGTGTGAGCTGGAGACTATTCAGAAGGAGCTGGAGCAGCTGCAGGTTAAAAAGGAGGAGCTGGAGAAACAGAAAAAAAAACAAATCTTCACAGTAAATGAAGGTCCATTTCCTCTCACTGGATTTCTGGCATCGCTGTTTCCTATTTTAGATAATAGGTAAAATATTGTTTGATGGATTATTGATGTCCTTACACTAACATGTTTGAACTGCTCATGTTTAAAATCAGGTCAACAGAGTGAAAGCCCCACTTTTTGTAAACGTTGGACACCGAGGGGGGGGATCTATATCCTGCCAACTCCTCAGCAAACACAGGAGGACATTGCACTGGAGCAGAGAACACAAACACCACTGGGTCCACCAATTCCAGGTGAAATACATCACATCTTACACTTTACAATGAAACTCATATAACACGTATAGACGTGTATGGTACTTTCTATTAGGCTGGTAACAGCGTCCTCTGTCTTTTTCATTGACAAGTGGAACATTTGGGTCGGAAGTCAGCTGTCACCCTGTGTCCATCCTGTGACACGGTCGTCCAGACAACCACCCGCCACACAGTGGGTCATGCAATGTGGCTGGTCTGCTGCGTGTGCTCCAGCCTAGGGTACATTGTTTTAAACCTGACCTGCCTGTAGACATTTCTATCTCTTTGTTTGGCTGCTGTATTGAACCTGAATAATGGTTCTTACCTTACTGACGTTATTAAGAGTTAGATGAGAGGATTGGTATCACTCCCATGGTTTGACTTCTATATTTGAAACTACAACCAAAATATTTTTAGCTTAACTTAGCTTAGCACGAAGACAGAAAACTCACTAACATTTTACTTTCTAAAAATGAATCTGTTTAACGAATGATTATTTCTTGGACCAGTGCAATTTTTCAGTCAGGCTCCATTCTATCACCTCCCTGTCCCTAAGCTAAACTAAGCTAAGCTATGCTAAAATAAGATAAGCTAAGATAAGCTAAGCTAAGCTAAGCTAAGCTAAGCAAGGCTATCCATTTTTTGATTGAAACTTCATACTAAACAGACAAAAGAGTGGCATCCATCTTCTCATCCAACTCTGACGATCAATATTTTTCGAGTCAAGCTAGTTTTGATGCAGAGCTAAAAGATTCTAACTTCTCGTGTCACACCTTTATTCTCTTGCAGGTGCATCGCAGGCTGCTGTTTGATCCCTTTCTGCACAGAACGTATGAAGAACGTCAAACACCAGTGCCCTCAGTGCCAGGCACACATACACACTGACAAACCAATTTGACATGGAGCACCGTATACTGCTGTTGCATTAAGGAAACTTTGGATTACTTTTATAGTTGGCTCTGCAACTAATCTTTAAAGAAATGCAGCTAGAGTCAACAGCAGACTTATTTGACTGTTCCCTACCATACAGGGAGAGTTGATGTCAGGGTTGTCTGAGCGTCTGTGTGGGATATTCAGAAGAACTTAAAACAAGACAGCTGCTGATCTATGGATATGCAGTGATGGTTCTGTCAACAACTGGAGTTTTGAAGTCGATGTATGTGGCACCAGGAAAAAATATTTGTGAATGTCTTTTATTTGGAGGGAAAATGTAAATGTGCGCTGAAAATATGCAAACACATCATATAAAATGATAAGAGTTAAACAAAGCAATATTATCTCCCATCCAGTACAATTCAAATCTTGTGGCTTCTTTCTGTTTGCATTTTCTCACCAATTCTTTTGAACAACACCAACCTGGTCAATATTGTTGTTGTATTGAATATAATACACATAAAAAAACAAACAAACCCAAAAACAAACAAAAAAACAAAACAAAAACAAAGACATGGTGTTGAAAATGTAAATGATGTCTAAATTTATCTTGACCACAGTTAACAACTGAAGAATAATAATGAAACATGTGAGTGATTATATTTGAAATAATCAGCAGTTTCCTGTAAAGGTTCAAAGATGGGACAAGGATCAGTAGTTAACAAAGAAATCGGTGAGAAAATAATATGAACAAAATTGACCCCAAATTGGTCAGAGATCCCATAAACAGGAAGTTCTCAGAGGAGGGACGACCGGGCGTCAAATGGTGCTACTGGACAGAGCTAAAATCAAACAGACCACTGATTCCAATGATGTATGTGTAGCGACGGACAAAAAACATGACAGAAACATGCATGAAAGCTTTAAGAGCTACCTTTTGCTCCATTTTTTAAAAAAAATATCGCCCTTAAAATCTCTTAAAACAGCAGCTACAGCAGAATCGAACGATTACCGCTCCTCCACGGCTGCCATGTCGGCTGTAAACAAATGTGTTTGAGGTTGCTTAACTAGTGAGTCATCGCGTTAAACCCACACTGGCTTAAAAGAAGGTTTTTCATTGGTTACAGAGTTTTCAAGATAGGGACCAGCAGAGAATAGGCAGGTTGGCCAAACTGACTTGACCATGAAATTCAATGTAGCATCAGAGGCAGTATGGCCGGACCCAGGCTAGAATAGACCACCATTGTGACTCAAATGTAAATCAACAAAAGGGACAATATAAACGCTTTTTTTGGAGCTGTCTAAGAACATCAAAGTTTCTGGTCTTGTGTATCTAAGGAAGTGAGTACAATACTAAGAATAACACAGGATATATAAGCATCGGGCCAGTTTCTATTGGGGCTGCCACCTTTAAACAGAGCGATCAGGATTAGAACAAACTCTTATTTTTAGCAAAGAATAAAATGTGTATTATTTGATTGGATCAGAGAGCAGCTTCCCTCTGTAACTCAATGGTACATAGAGGAAAGACTAAGTGTCAAGTTAAAGGGAAATGACAGATTTTTTGGATGTATGTCGGCCTCTGGTAGTTTACCTACTAAGGGATTTTAGTGAAATCATCCAGAGGGGAAAGGGTCTAATAAATTGGACAGTTGAGGACTGAGTGGGCCGATGCTAAGAAATGTTATTTAACGTGCAGATATACATATGACTTGATGTGTTAATATGTTGTTATTTTCTTTCTGTCTTTCTGTTTAATGTTTGTTTGTTTTTTTAATTTTGTTTCATTTTATTCTTCTTATTATTTTGTTAATCCATGTAATTAGTCTTTCGCCTCTGGCTCAGAACAGTACTTATTGATAGATGTTTAAGTGCATTAATGTAATGTAAGTTCTAGAAATAAAATAAAATCTGACTGTTAAAACAAAAAGTACTACAAGGAAAGATTGGAAGAGATATGGAGATTGAACCATCTACATTCTTACACAAGGCAATTTATAGCTCTGCTTTCATAGAGGCGAGGAAACACATTAGAAATTAAAATAGAATTAATTAAAAAATAAATGATAGAAATTGAAAACTCAAAATTCAAAATCAAAACAGACATGTTTCTGTCTGTTCCATGTTTGCCCTGTTTATTTATCCCAAATGTGAAAAATGAAATACCGGTAAGTCACAAGGTTTTCACTTGAGTCTCCAAGACTCAGCAGGTCCCCTTTAGCCTGTTCTTCCTATTTCATCTATTTAGTCCCCTTTTAACCCAGAGAAACACAGACAAAGCATTCGTCAACTTAAAATTAATAAAACATTAGAATGTAATTCAAAATCATTAAAATCATCTACCGAAAGTGAACTGTTTAAATTACTTTAGGAAAGCTGCAGTGAACAGTAGCCAGTCAGGCCAAAACTGTCATGCTGTCAGGCCAAAGCCGAGCTAACCGAGGCGTGCTGGGGCTAATTGCTTTGACACCATCTCATGCTGGTGCTAAATAGTGCCACCTCAGGGGCACTAGTTCCAGATTTCTTGCCCAACCAAAACATTGGGCCAGTTGGGGCTAGAGCTGGGGTCAACCCGTTGCTGGAGACAGCAGGTAGCGGTAATAACGATGGCAGCACAGAAATGTATTTAGGATTTTAGCTGCTACGGAGAACGATGGACCGACAGTTCTGGTCTCACGATGATGTTCGTGCTCTGCTCTCCATTTGGGCAGAGAGAGCTGCCCTCCAAGTCCGAGAAAAACTTAAGAAACTGTGGGTGCAGGATAGGCTATGCTAACGATCTAAACAATGGAAGTTAGCAAGCTAACTTCTTACAACAGACCCATGGAGATCTGGTACGCCTAGAATTAAAAACAACGTCAGAATTGATCGTTTACTTGCGCCGTAATCCAGAGGCTAGTAGCCTGACTGTCTGAACAGGGGCTATGGGGCTAGTAGACCTGAGACAATAGCACCAAGGTGGTCCCCAAATGACCCTGGCTTGGCTTGGATCTTCAGACTGATGTTTTCAACCCTGATTTAAATAAGCTGACAGTTTGTGCAAACCTCAGTGGTTCATGGAGCTTGTTCCACAGGTGAGAACCATAAAAGCTAAAACCAACTTCACCCTTCTTGGTTCTCACCCTGGCGATGCTGAGTAAACCCGTCTCTGACGACCTGAGGGGTCTGGATGCTTCATACCCAACAAGCAGCTCTGACAAGTATTTAGGCCCAAGACCATTCAGTGACTTGTAGACCAGTAACGGAATTTTAAACTCTATCCTTTGATAAACAAGGAGCCAGTGCAGTGATTTAAGGACAGCTGTTACATGGTCCCTTTTCTTGCTGTTGGTCAGGGCTCTGGCAGCAGCGTTCTGGAGCTGCAGCTGCTTGATTGATTTTTTACCGAGACGTGTAAAGACACCATTACAATAATCTAACCTACTTAGTATAAATGCATGAACAAGTTTTCTCTTGTTTAGACAGAAATCTCTTAATTCTTGCAATATTTTGAGATGATAATAGGCTGATATAGTGACAGTCTTTATGCGGCTGTTAAAACTCAGGTCTGAGGCCATAACTACACCAAGATTTCTGGCTTGGTCTTGGTGGTTTTTAGTGTCATTGAGTCAACTTGGCTACTGACCTCGAGCCTTGCGTTTTTGGGACCGAAAACAATGACTTTTCTGAATTTAGCTGTAGTAAATTCTGACCCATCCAGTGATCTACTTGTTGGATGCACTCACTCAGCGACTGTAATGGACCGTAGTCATGTGGTGACACGGTAATATAAAGTTATGTGTCATCAGCATACAGATCTTTGCCAAGAGATGTTATGACACTCCATAATCTGGGCCAGTGGGAGGATATAGATGTTGAACAAAAGTGGCCCAAGAATGGAGGGAATGAGGGATCCCACGTCATCTTTGTCCACTCAGATTCACAATTACCTAGTGAGACAAAGCGTACCAAACCAGAAAGTCCAACCCATTTTTCCAGTCTGTCAAGCAACATGCTGTGATCAGCTGTGTCCAATACAGCACTGAGATCCAGTAGTACCAACACTGAAGTTTTTGATGCGTCAGTATTAAGGCGTATGTCATCTAACACCTTAATAATTGCAGTTTCAGTGCTGCGGTTTGGCCTGTGGAAACCTCAACGCTGCAGCGTTACATCAACATATACCAGCTGAAACTTAACTTTGTTCAGAAGAAACATCAACTTGTCTCTGGGACGTCTGGGACGGACCATCACACTTCACTGTGTAAGATGAACCCATGTGTTTTTTTTGTTGTTGTTTTTTCCAAGTCAAGGGTGTATCATAGTCTGGGGTTATATGAATATAACCCCAGACTAGTTTTTGGAGTTTTTGGAGCAAAATATATTGCCTTCAAAATAAAACAGCCATGTATACTTCAACAAGTCTGTGCAAAAAAACACACACACATAAAAAACAATATATTGTGCTTTACTACAACAGCTGCAGGAGAAGAGAAAGAGACACGTTGAAGTTTGAAACAAAGACTTCACTGTTGTTCGCCTCAAGCTGTGTTTGCAGGAAGAAATTAACACCTGAAACACTGAATCAGTGTTTTCACTCCCTTAAATATCTGAAAAAAGGTGTAGATGCTTCATTGTCCTGGTTCTTTTAAATCTGTTGCAAAAATCTGAACGTATTTATAATAACAAAACTACAAAAAAAAAAAACAAACAAACAAAAAAAAAAACTATAAAATAAAAACCTGCAGAGGCGATCACAGTACACCAAATTTTATTGACACATAAAGGCATACAGTACTTATATACATCTTTTTGAGTATTTACAAAATAGAGAGCCCATGGATGTTACACATGTATAAAAATATGCATTACATCTATATAAATATATACACAATGTGCAAAACATATGGCATTACAAACAACAAGAGGCATGGCATGTGTTGGTGGAGACTCGGCTACGCTGAAGAATGTCAAATCGACTGATGAGGGTGGAGAACCTCGCGTGTGCTTCGACTAAATGTCCCCAAATATACATGTATTGTGATGTAAATGTTTGTTCTGAAGTTCAGCTTCTCCACCCAGAAATATACAATGGTCACGTGACGGTAAGACGGCGGCGGCGGGTTGGAGGGAGAGGGGGTGAGGACGAGCGGAAGCGAGAGGGTCGACGTGTGGAAACCTGATCGACTTTGGATCCACAAAACCTCAAAAAACGTGAGGTTTATTCAGACGAAGCCCTCAAAGTGTGAAGTGTTTTCAACTCATGTAGCAGTAAAAAGGCTCTTACATGAAAAACAAAACAAAAAAAATCAAGGCAGGATCTGACATAACAGTACAGTATATCAAGGGAGAGCAGCCATTATTGCTTTTAGCGCTGTCCCTGACCACTCAGCGAGCACAATAACCGACGGTGAGTGGTGTCACATCCTCATCATCATCATCATCATTAAGTGTAATTCATGTGTAGATTTACTGCAGCCAAGAGGTTTATGTATATCTGATATGAATATAAAAACAAAAACAACAACAAACAACTAAACTCTGCAAACCAAAAATATACACATGAAACGTTCGTTTACGGATTTTACACAAACATAAAAATAAGATTAAATGTTTTTACGTTTCACCCTCAAATAAAAACATGATAATATGTTCCACTGCCAGTTTGGCAACAAAATATCAACTTTAATAGCATTAAAAATGACAAACTAAAAAGAAATAAGAACAGTTAACTCGTCATCTCAACGACTAAAAGACGCATAAATCAACCGGTGACTTTTGCTGTTTAACTCTCACAGCGATGTGAAGGAAAAAAACAAGAAAATTAGCATGAAACACACGACAAAGCGTAGAAGAAGATGAAGAAGGAGGTCTGTGCAGTATTTGGCGCGACACTGAAACGTAGTGGATTTGGGCACATCCAAGCGTCTTTGACCTGATCTGATGGTAAACGTGCGACCGCAGCAATAAGAGCGTGGTGATTTATTGAAAAGACGGCGTCGATGTAAAGGGCTCTCGGTCGTTTTTTTGCTCGTTTTTCCACATTATTGCTGATGTAAAAAGCAAATTAATTTATTACAGGCAGAAAACGTTTAAACATTTAATTTACAAAACATTTTTTCCCTCACATTTCAATTTTTTTTTCTGCTTGAAATGACCCTGAAGCACCAGCAGGTGGCCATGGAAACGTGATGAAAGAGAGAGCAAAACGCCCTCTAGTGCTCAATGGACGTAATAACGACGAAGTGGTTAAAAATGTAAATGTGGTTTCACTGAACACGACTGATTAAAAATAAAGCGATCTTATTTCAAAGTGCCGTACAGAATATTTAGGTTCTGATACTTTCAAAAAAAAAAAAAAGTAGGATAAAAGTAGGATATGATGCATATCCGATAAAAAAAAAAAAATAACGATAAAAGAATTCATGACGGCTTTAAAAAGGAGCTGAGCCCTTTTTCACTGACGTCCATCGCTGCGCATCACGCTGAAAAAAAGGTGTCCGTGCGTGTTTTTTTTTTTTTATTTTTCGTTTCTTATGACATCGAATGAACACAGATAAAAACAGTACAACAGTCATCAGAAGCCATTTTGAAGAGTAAAGTCGTAGGGACGGGGGACGGTTGAGCGGGAATAGAGCGGAGCAGATTTGCTTTTTATAAATATTGATTAGTAGGCTACGTTTCTTCAGACAAACTCGAGGGCGACGGCTTGAAAAGGACCCCGGAGGTTAAACGTGGTCACGGGCATGCACACGGAGACACGCACGGATGTACATGCAGGACACGGGAAGACAGATCCACATGTACTCACACACTCACTCTCCTGCACACACACACACACACACACACCAACATGTTTCATTCACACACAAACACACAAACAAAGGGTCAGGAAACCGACGTTGTTTAAACGGCTTCACCAGCCACATGTGACTGTAGAGTAAAGAGGCTTGGTCTCTTGATAAAGTGGCTGGTAAAACAGACTAACTTTGCGTTTGTTGGCTAGTTTTGTGGTAATTTCCCACCCTGACGCACACACTGACAAACACACACACACACACACACACACACACACACACACACACACACACACACACACACACACTGACAAAGAGCCAGCCACATATAAAGCTCATCATCTGCAGCAAACACATTTCTCTTGATATAACCTGCAGCGAACACACACACACACACTTCACACCTCTTATGGATGTGTGTGTTTGTCGCAAACTGATATTTGTTCCCTTTGTATTGTTTTATGTCACTTTACTCTTAGAAGAAGAGGAACAAGAAAACAAAAGCTGCCATCTTTGTAAGTAAAGTCCTATTTTTTTTTTCCATCTTTTTAAAGTACATTCAAAATAAGAGACTTGGACAACAACTGCAGTATCTCTGGAGCGATTGGCCGCATGATCACAATCGTATCGATCACTTCATATCAACGATCGACGGTCACCTTGGATATGCAGAGTTCACATTTCCTTTGTTCTGAGGTTGGATGAGGCGCGTCGTTCGATCGTAACGCTCTCTTTAAGTGCATAGCTCTCAACGTGGATGGGAGGAGCTTCCTCCTCTCGTCGTGCGACCGGAGTCGAGTCTTTGTTCGTTAGAGTCATTGGTTCATCAGCTCGGCCGGAGGGGCCGCGGTAGGTCAGAAGAAGAAAAAAAATAAACAGTCATATCTGATACAGCATCAGATTAGTCAGCAAATGTGGAATCTACAGTATGGTGTAGACGGGACCAGTGTGAACGGAGGCTCCACCTCCTCTCAGCTGGGATTTTTTTTTTTTTTTTTTAAATTTTAGTTTAAAATCTTGGCTCGGCGACTGATTGAGCTCATCATAAAGGGAACAGACACCAACTCTGTTACAGTTTAGTTTGACTTCTTCCAGGTGAAGTGATCAGTAGCTTGATGCTGCTGCACTGACAAATCAAATCTAATTGAATCCTTTTTTTTTTTTTTAAATCTATTTTCATTGCATTCGATTTAATCTGTGACACATAAATTATCTATCAGCTATTGTAACCTAGTATGGCACAGACTGCCTCAAGGCCTGAACATCCCACCACCTCTAGACCGGACCTGTCTATCAAGACTTCTACATGTGTAGTTACTGTGCTCAGACAGTACAATGGACTGACCAGAAACGGCTGCTTCATCTCTAGCGTCACTTCTACTCAGGTTCTTTAGTGTGTATTTACATACAGTCCTGGTTTGTCTTCTCCTTTATGCAAATTGTCATCAAAATCATCACCTTCAGACATCGAGAAAGTCAACTCAGTTTAAAATCCCTTTATCACAATCAAATTTGCGATGACGTTGTTCTGGCTCTTCTGCCTTTTGTTTTTTTTTTTAAAGCTGTGCAAACTCCTGCTTGTAGTTCAGCTTCGTCAGTGCGCTGCCTGTACATCATGTTTAACCGCAGTATAGTGGGAATATTACAGATGGTGTGGATGTGTTGTTAAAGTGATATGGCACACAAATGCCATGTTTCCTTATCTCAAATGTTTTTTTGCTTCTGTTAATCCTTTTCTTCCTTTTTCTACGTCTCCATCCGTCCACCACTCTCTCCCGACTCTCCTCCGTCTTCTTTACCCGTTGCTTCGTTAGTCCCAGTGGAGATGCAGGTCGTGTGAATCCAGGAAGTCCGTGGGGATCCCCAGTGGCGTGAGCGCCCCGGCATGACCGGGAGGCATGGTGATGTCCAGCCACTCCATATTGTCCAGCGTCGGGTCGGACAGACCCATGTGGAGCGAGGAAGGAGGCGAGGAGGAAAACGACAGGTCTGACGTGTCCATGGGCGAGTAGGGCTGCTGGTCGATCAGCTGGGCCTGCAGCTCCTCCATCAGGCCTTGTGTACGCGGGTCCGAGGCAGGGGACGTGTCGGCCAGCGTCCCCTCCAGAAAGGCCTCCAGCTGATTGTCGGAGGCCAGAGAGGAGAGGCTGGGCAGGCTGGGGTCCATGACGGGGCTCAGGGTGGGTGGAGGGGCCATGTGGATCTGGGGAGGAGGTCTGGAAAGGGCGGTGCTGACGGGGAGGGTGGTGATACTGGCTGTGACTGGGAGGGTCTTATTGAGAGACACGGGAGGGTCCTGCTGGATGAATGGAGTGATTTCTGGAACGGGGCCGAAGAGAGAAGGAAATTAAACTTGAAAGAACACAAAACTGGACACTAAAACTAAAACTTTTTGGGTTATTTTGTGTTAATATCCTGAATGTTGCTGTGGTTGAGGAGCAGCCTCTGTCACACTGTCCAAGGCAACATGTATATCTAAGAGCCAGACAACAACCAGAACTTGTCAAATTCTGTTTACATAATGATGAAATGTCAGAGCACTGAAAGCACTGCTCCATACACTTGGTTAGAGAAAGAGTATGTGTCCACTGTAAGAAGAATGGTTGCTGTTTCCTCTAGGTTGGATTTAGAAAAAGTGTTTTTTTTCCTCAATTCATCAATCCTCTTTCGAAAGATTTTCTGAAATCCCTGTCAGACCTTAAGTCAGATGTCTGGCAGCATTTTGGATTTCAAAAGTATGAGTACAGAGAAGAACTAGACTGAAACAAAGCCATATGTAGGTAAGACGTGCAAACTAGAGGTAAAATATTGTGGAAATACATCAAATCATCCACAAACTATCAGCATTATCAACTATTAGCAAAATTAATCTTAATCTCTTTCATATCCAAGAAAAATTGGTACTGAAATTGAAATATCTCTAAATAAATCGACATTAAATCAAATGAGGAAATCAGTAGCAACTCAGCCCTAGTTTTCTCAGTGTTTTCGTGAGACTTGAACACATTGTTCTCTCAGTCTGCATCAAGTTACCTCCGCTTTCTATGAGGATGTCAAACAAGTCGTCCATTTGCTGGCTGGTTGCCGTGGGAACCTGAGAAGACAGGAGGTGAAGAGACTTGAGGCTAGTGCACGAAAAGCAAAACAGTTTGTCAAGGTTGAAAAACAAGAGCGTGGAGCTGAAAGTGTGAGTGTTGGTGTCGGATCTAACCTGTGAAACGTGGTTGACGTGCATGTTGCGGCTCTGTTTGACAGCCTCTTCATAGCGGGGAGGCTCTTTTGTCTTGGGAGGCTGAGTAATGAGCGACGTGGGCTGGAGGATGAACGTGGGCTGGGGAGAAGGAGACTGTGGGAATGAGAGAAAATACAGGCAGAATTAAGGACTGTGAAGGGTAAATCATCTCAAAAAGTTTCTAAATAAGTGGCACCAACTGAAACAAAGTGAACTGCGGCGCTGGTACCTTATTGAGGGGTCCGTTGGAGATGTGGTGGTTGGGTGAAGCATGAGGAGAGACTCTGTTCTCGGGGGAACGTCTGAGGAAACACTGAGGATTCAGCTCAGTTCTGGCCTGGTTCTCCAGACCAGTAGTGTTATTGCACATTGTCAGAGTCTGTCATGACACAAGAGAGAGTCTGACATCAGTTCTATTTTCATCGTTTTAACAACATAGTGAAAACAGAGCTGGTATTTTCAGATCAGAAAATCCAAAAATAAATCAAACCTGTTATTACTGTAAAACACGTGATCATCATAAACAAAACATGCAGCTGATGTGTTAAAAGAGGAAGTGATATTAAACTCACACCATTGCAACTTTCACACACTCAGCTACATAAGTGGAAATATATTGTTCCGGTTATGGGAACTGGTCACAGATCCGTGCCCGGAAAAGTTGCTGGAGCACATTTGTTTTCTGTGATACAACTAGTTTATGTGGTATCACGGACCTGTAGCAAAGGGCTGCGGTTGGTTAACTGCTGGCTGGATGACGTCTCCATCTTAGTGCTCTGCAGCTGAGGAACTGAGGCCTGAACCAGACCTGGATTTGAGACTGTGGCCTGGAGGACAGGCTGAGACGTGAAGACAAAAAAGAGAGAGAGTATAAGACCACAGGGTTTTTCTGCTCTATAATACTGTAAAGTGCCTTGAGATAAATGTTTTTATGATTTGGTGCCATGCAAATAAATAATAATAATTAACTCAATTGAACTGAATAACATTCCCCTCTATGACAGTATCACGTGTTAAGTATTAAGTAGTACGTTGCTAAGTATAGCGCCCCCTAGAGGCCAAATGGCACCAAATTGATTGGACTTACTCAAGACTTGATTCTTAGTCTGTACAGTGAATTTGATCAAGAGGGATTGAGGATTTGCTGAGATACGAACAAACTTCATGTTTGGCGGCTTCGCTGCTGATTTTGATTGGCTGTGGCAGACAAATGCTTTGGTACAAAAATAAAATCACATGAGGCTTTTTTCAGGCACGGTCTGAAGATCATCTATGTCAAGTTTTGTAATGATCGGACAGAATTTGAGTCCTGTAAAAAGTTAAGTTTTACTTTTGATGAAATCCAATATGGCGGCCAGTTTTTATGATTTCGTAAAAAAATTGCACTGAACATTGATGGGGCAGTTCACTGTGTCAGCAGTCATGACAATTGAGTTAAAATTCCAAACGGATCAAGAGATATGAGCAAAAACGCGTTTTTTGCTAATTATAGCGCCACCTAGTGGCAGAATGACACCAAATTGATTTTAGTTAGTCAGGATGGAGTTCTGGGACTGGCCATAAAGTTTGATTAAAATATCTCAAAGTATTGCAGAGATATGAGCTTACTTCCTGTTTTGGTGGCTATGCTGGTTCGCAGCTTGGCCACCAAAAAAAAAAACAAAACAAAATACCTTTAATCTCACACTGTGACCTGCATGTCAAAGTTAACTAGTGTTTTTCTTGCGCTAAAAGTAAGGATACAAGTCTTTTGGTATATGTACTTTAAATTGTGAGTCTGGTCCAAACAACAAAAATAGAGTCCTTACTCAGACTGAATAGATTATCTCTGATAATCTGATTCTTGATTATTATTTGTTAATGTCTGTTTACTTTACAACATCCACTAACTGTGCTCCTACCTGCAGGCTGACAGTGGTGCTTGGCAACTGGATCGCAGTGGCGTTGTTGGGTAGCGAGACTGGGAGGAGGATCTGAGTTCCAGCCTGACCAGTCGTGGTCAGCAGAGTCTGAGTTTGGCCCGATGTGGTTAACAGGGTCTGAGGCTGACCCAGTACTTGTGAGACTCCACCTGGGTGGCTGATGAAGAACTGCTGCAGGCTGGGAGCTGCGGCTTGGGACTGAGGCTGGGTCTGGAGTTTGGGACTTCGCTGTGACTGGGGCAGCAGCTGTGGGCTGGTGGTTACTTGGGGCTGCGCCTGGGACTGGATCTGAGTGATGAGCTGGGTTTGGGTCTGGAGCTGGAGCGGTTTGCCACCAGAGACAGTCACGTCTTCCAGCTTCACCACAGTTGGTAGGTGGTTGGTGAGAGCCTGGGAGCCCAGGACGGAGGTGGGTATGGTGGAGGATGAACAGTTCGACAACACTGTGCCCTCCATCTTTATGACATTTGAATTCAGTACAGTAGGAACAGGATTCATGGCGGTTACAGTGGTGAGTTTGTGTGATACTGAAGCAGACTCAGCAGTGGAGCTGACCTGGCCTCTCTTCTCTACTTCCAGCTGCATCTTCAGCTCCTCCACCAGCCTCTGCTCCTGCTCCAGCTTCCTCATTAGCTCCTCAATCTGCCGCTCTTTTTCATGGAGCCTCCTGTCCTTTTCCTCTGGTACCGGAAAAGATGGGACCGGTGAGGACTGTGAACCTGCCATGCTGGCGCTCATGTTTTGTCCTTCAGAAGGAGCCTCGGACATTCCTACATCCTGCGGGGCAGGGGCGACGGAGGAGGGGTCAGTGGGAACGGGTGAGACCGGTGGCGTGGAGCTCATGTTCTCACAAGTGACTTGCTGGACTGGGAGGACAATAGCGGGGTTAGTGGCTGTGGTGGTAACCTCCATGGGGATGGAAGAGGTAGCAACGGGAGGGGGAATGGTGGATGGAGCAGAAGAGCTGGGATTGTCCTGGAAAGGCTTCAGTCTCTCGATCAGATCCGTCTTTGTTCCTGATACGGGAAGGCTGCGTAGCTTTAGCTCCAGTTTTAGCTCCGCCACCTACATAGACATGAACGAGTCAGTGTTTTCGACAAAAAAAAGCTAATTTTAAAGAAATACTTTAGTTTGGTTTGGCAGGTTTAGAAACACGTTCATTACATTTCGAGATATAGCAGAAGAGATTGACACTGATCTCATATCTGTTCTGTAGCTGGAAGCAGCAGGTGGTTCATTTAGCATAAAAACTGTGGTCTAGGAGAAACCGTTACTAGCATCTCTAAAAGGTTACATTTGTGTGAAACACATTAAAAATGACAACACAACCTGCTGAGAAGCCACAACTTGATGATTTTACACTCGAGTCAGTTGTTTCCAGCTTTTATGCAAAGCGAAGCTGACCACTACTAAAGTGTAGTCAAAGCTAACTAACAAGATGGCAAATTATCCTATTCCCAAAATATAAAATATTCCTTTAAATTTGATATTGCTGACACATATAATATTTGTAACATGACCCTGGGTTTTCATTGTGGCTTTATAAGTGATTTAGCACTGCAACAACGAGAAGTAATGATGATTAACAAATGGTAAAAATGCAGTAAGTCAGACTTGCTTGATGACAGCATGAACCCTTGTTAAATCCTATGCAGTTGTCATATTTCTAAGAAAACATTCTTGTGCTGGCTGTGTAATATCTTGTTAGTTTGGTTTTAACAGCTGAGTGGGCTTGTGAAGCCAAACGGGTCGACCCCTCTTCAGTCTGCGATTATTCCAGTCATTTTTTTTTTTTTTAAACTGCTGGGGCCACACTGTTCCAAGCTACAAGGGTGAAGGGTTTGATTTAACAAATGGCTTTCCAAAAGACCTTCATCTCCTCCAGGTTGGCAGGCAGGACTCCCGGCTTGCGGTTAGACAGCGAGTTGTTTGGCCGAGCTGGGGCCGGGGGCAGAGGGGAGGTGGTGGGGCGGTGGGCAGAGACACCACGATGGAGGTTGGCAGGTTGCCGGCTGTGCTGCTCTGACCCTCTGCCACAGGCCTGAAGAGAGAGAAGAGAGAGAGAGAGAGAGAGACACGAAAAGGTGAAGTCATTGTTAGTTGGAGGAAATCATTTACAGTGTTTCTAAATCATACGAATAAGAAACAGAAGGAGAGGAAGAGAGGGTGGGAGAAAGGAGGGAAGGTAGACAAAAGAGTATTGTCCCAAATGTAATTAAAAAAGGAGAAGAGTAAAAAAAAAAAAAAAGAAAGAAAAGAAAAGGAAATGCAGAGAGGAAATCTGCTCCTAATATGAACAGAACATCCATCCTGTGCCTCACTAACAAAGCCAGTCGACCAAACCGCGGCACGTCAGCTCAGTTCAAAGGGAGCTCGGCCGTGCCGCTGAGAGGTCATTTATGACAACAGCAGCTGGTGAAACAACATCCTGTTAGTTATTAATATGATTAGAGCCAGAGTTGTTATTGGAAACTCTCTAATGGCCCACTGGGTTGGCGAAAACAACAATATTTGTCGTGCTTTCAGGCGTTTTTAGATAAAGAGTCGTGGAGGTGAGCCAAAGCGGATTAGAGGAATGTTAAACACAATACAACAACAGTTAAGACATTAAAAGACTCAGTATATGAACAACACAGTGCGGATAAGTGTTTTGTATTTAGAAGATGTGAGTTGTGGTTTGCCGTTGTGATGTTTAAGACACATACTTGAGTGGTGCTGGTAATATAGTCTGGTAGTTGTAGTGCTGCTGCTGCTGGCTGAGGATCTGCAGCTGCAGGAACAGCTGCTGCTGCTGCAGCAGTCGGGCGTAGGAAGAGTCCATTGGTGCCTCGCTGGCCTCCTGCTTCTGATCTGGAGGAACATACTGGTGGTATTTGAGCTTCTTCACCCTCGGTTTGGGCTCTTTGCCCTTTTTGCTGCGACTCTTCTCTGACGGTGTCTTTTGTTGGCTTTGCTGTTGTGGGAGGAAACGTAAGTAAGATTTAATATACTATGTATATATATATATATATATATATATATATATATATACACACACACACACACACACTCACTGGCCACTTTATTAGGCACACCTGTCCAACTGCTCATTAACGCAAATTTCCAATCAGCCAATCACATGGCAGCATCTCAATGCATTTAGGCATGTAGACATGGTCAAGACAATCTGCTGCAGTTCAAACCGAGCATCAGAATGGGGAAGAAAGGTGATTTAAGTGACTTTGAATGTGGCATGGTTGTTGGTGCCAGACGGGCTGGTCTGAGTATTTCAGAAACTGCTGATCTACTGGGATTTTCAAGCACAACCATCTCTAGGGTTTACAGAGAATGGGCCCAAAAAGAGAAAACATCCAGTTAGTGGGAGTTCTGTGGGTGAAAATGCCTTGTTGATGCCAGAGGTCAGAGGAGAATGGCCAGACTGGTTCGAGCTGATAGAAAGGCAACAGTAACTCAAATAACTACTTGTTACAACCAAGGTATGCAGAAGAGCATCTCTGAACGCACAACACATCGAACCTTGAGGCAAATGGGCTACAGCAGCAGAAGACCACACCAGGTGCCTCCTGTCAGCTAAGAACAGGAAACTGAGGCTACAATTTGCACAGGCTCACCGAAATTGGACAATAGAAGATTGGAAAACATTGCCTGGTCTGATGAGTCTCAATTTCTGCTGCGACATTCGGATGGTAGGGTCAGAATCTGGCGTCAGCAACATGAAAGCATGGATCCATCCTGCCTTGTATCAACGGTTCAGGCTGGTGGTGGTGGTGTAATGGTGTGGGGGATATTTTCTTGGCACTCTTTGGGCCCCTTAGTACCAATTGAGCATCGTGGCAACACCACAGCCTACCTGAGTATTGTTGCTGACCATGTCCATCCCTTTATGACCACAGTGTACCCATCTTCTGATGGCTACTTCCAGCAGGATAATGCACCATGTCATAAAGCTCGAATCATCTCAGACTGGTTTCTTGAACATGACAACGAGTTCACTGTACTCAAATGGCCTCCAGTCTATATATATATATATATATATATATATATATATATATATATATATATATATATATATATATATATATGTTTAGTGTTTGTGTTGCCCTTACTTTCACCAGCGTAGGGCCTGGTTTGGAGGGAGTGGGGTGACTGCTGGGCGGCTGGCAGGAAACTCATTGGTAGAGATCACTTTCACCAAGTCTGGTGTTGCTTGTGTAGCGACTGGGAGCGCCTGGATAAGCATAAGAATAACAGAAGGAGATTTACAACTGAAAAACAAACACCCAGCTTCTCATAAACACTTTCAAGTCAAATATAATCTTATAAAGTTGGAAAAACACTGTGAGGTTATGGTGCAGACATACACAAACATCACTATCTTACCTGCAGGATAGTGTTAGATACCGGTGGTGGCGCTGGAGCTGGAGACGGTGTCTCTGGTACTTTGATTTCTCCCGGTGACGGGACAGAGCTCTGAGACTCCTGGCTGGCCGGTTGCTCCGGAGACAAGGCATCGGAGCTGTCTTCGTCCAACACTTTGGGATAATTCACCTGTCCCACTGAGAGACAAACCGAGAGATATAAGTCCTGCATGTCCACTAAATGTATTTCTGTCTCTTTTATACCTACTTTCATGGTTGTTCAAGTAAAGACCTTGTCCGTTAAAATCACTACTGCCGTGTGTCTCACCGATGATGGCTTGTTTCAGGCTGGAATCCACAGGCAGGATGTTCTTCTCTACCAGCTCCATGGGGCCGGGTCTTTGTGCGATCTTCTCGTTGAGGTTGTCGGCCAGACGCGCTCTTTTTAGTTTCATCTGTGTGGCCTGTAGCGAAGGCTCCGCTCCGGTTTCTAGTTGATGGGAGAAAACAAAAAGTCACACACAGAAAACACATCTATCAAAAAATAAATGTCAGCTTGTATTTTTCTTGTCTTGTCGCGTTGGTCGGATTAATTTGTTTACAGCACATCGTCTGGCGTTAATTTGTATCCTGCGATGGTTTCAATGTGTAATAAATATTTCAACATTTTGAGAAGGAACCGCTGCTTCTTTTCAGAATAAATCTTCTCTATAACTTGGTAATATCTCATATACATACTGGATAAATGGCTGAAAATGGATGGATGGGGGGAGTTTTTCCTTTGCATGGTCCATCGGCGTTAAATATATATTGTGTGAAGATAATCCGTCTGTTCCTGTGCTTTAAAGGTTCACAATAAACAATAGATATAACATACGTGCACATAAAGAATCAGCAGTACCTTGCAGGATGTGCATCCTGACCAGCTCTGCTCTCTCTGGACGACTGCGGATTTTGTGCTTCAGGAAATTCTCGGTCTTTAAAAAAAAAAAAACAACAAAAACAAGAAAAACAACAAAAAAGGACAGAACAGTCAGTGAGATGGTTTCATTTTTACAACCTGTTATTTCCTTCCAAACCGACTTTCCTCTACTTCTTCAAGTACAGATTTAGCACTTATTTTAATTTCCAAACTGGACTCACCCTGGCTCTCTCCAAGCTGCGAATCTGCCCATGGAACGCCGCCGGGCTTTTGAGAGCTGCGAAACAAAACATTTTCATCAATCATGAGCCTTAAAAGAGCAGATTTATTATAGACAAATAATTCGATCCAGATTCAGAAGACAAAAAAAAATAGAGCAAATGTGTTATTAGTGTAAACAAGGGTCCTAGTTTGTTATTATACACCCACACGCTCAACGTTTCAGCTCTTCTGTGAGTGATGGACGAGCGGCGGCGCTGATACTCACGTGGCATGATGCCCTGGTCCACCAGCTGCTCCCGGGTTCGCCTCTGCTGGAGCCTCAACTGCAGGACTGAAAGCAAAAAGGAGAAAAAAATGTTTTAAGAGAAAACAGGAAGGAGAAAACAGATGAGAAGAAGAACCAGATAAGACAAAACAGTGTTTAAAAAAAAAAAAGAGAAGGGGAAGAAGGGAAGAGAATGTGGTCAAACTGAGGAGGTAACCACGAACCAACCTCCCCCTTCCCCAGATGAACAACTCATATCCTGCCCTCGAGTGTTTAGGCCGACATTAATGATTAGGTCATTATCATTTCTTGTATGAGGCATTCTGTGCTCAGTGCTCGGGCCTTATCTTGCCAGACCACATTTTTATAAACACAGAGCGTGATGATGTGGTGGAGCTCCTGCAGCTGCTCATGTGCTGGCATCGGTCGCCTGCAGGAGGCTTCGGCTCAAGTCTGAACACGTGAAACCTGTTCTTTTACTTCACTCCTGAGAGCGACCTGGTACAACGCCAGTCCTCGGCTTTTCTCGCTCGAACTTCAACTTTACTGATATGTTGACATTTCCCGGTCTGTTATTATGTTCTCACCAGGCTGCTGTTTTAACACTCGGACAACTGCAACCCAAAAACAATACGATGCAATCACACCGGTCAAACACCAGAGAAGATTTGTTTATCAAGCTGGTGTGTCAAATATCTGACGTTTTATCGAGTCTATCAGCATCACGGTAACAAAAAGAGGAGCGCTCACCTGCTCTTGCCGTCGCTCTGAACCTATCGCAGCAGTTGCTGATCGTCTCTACCTCCATATAGGCCATAGTGTTGTTCTCGTGGCCTCAACAGTCCAAAATACAACTGAATGATTAAGCCATTTGACTCCAGTGTGACGGTTTGTGTATGTTAGTCCAAAACTGTGTCGTTTACAGACATTAAAACATCATAAATCAATGATTCAAATCCACAGCACTGCAGCACGTCAAGGAAAAGAAGTGATATTGGCCCCGTCCTTTATTTCTCTGTCCCTCCCTGACTTTTTTTTTTTTTTTTTTTTTTTTTTTATTACAGGGCCACAACCCCCTCCCACATCTACTTTTACTTCCTTCTCTCACTCAGCCAGTTGGGATGGGTTATTTTCTGGCTGTAGGCAATTCAAACACTGCCAGATGTGGAAGACTGTACGGGTTCCTCGTAACTACATAGAAACAGGCGAATTACCTGACTCAGCACTGACTAAACATGTAATGACAAAGGACGACAACAACAACGGCAGCAGCATCTTTAGGACTGTTCTGAATGGACTGTTATGGAGCGGTGACGCGAGTATTTTAGAGCTTTGTAATGACTTTTTAATCATTGTTATTTTGTTGATGCTGTGTACTAGGCATTAGTACAGATACTTCTCCATTCTCAGGAAAGAATACAAACCAACCGATTGCATCATCTTCACGAAAACACACCACACATAAAAATGTCAGAATCATTTGTGTCCTTGAGGCTGCGGTGAAACATATATCTACCCCGACTACAGTTTCTATATGACACTAACACAGTCAGAGGAAGACGAGGATACGACCCCCAAAGCGTTAAGCGGTTTCGATGGCAGATAGCTGGGGAAAGGAATGCAGACGTGTTTGTCCAAGGTGATTCATAAGAGACTTCCAGTCTGTGGTACCGTCCACAATTTTGTCCAGGAAATACTGTTCAGCCTGACGTACATAAACTGACCTGTGACCTCTGCACACTGAGGCCAGCGGTGAATGATACGACTGAGTTGTCTGAGCTGTCTACAGAGACACAGACAGACGAGAGCACATCAGACGTGTCAGCAGGTCCACGAAGGAAAACACAGGTTTGAATATAAATATACGCCCTGCGGTCAATAGATTTAAATCTGATCAACAATACAAACCAAATAGAATGGAGCCAAGTATTTAATGCAGCAAAAGCAAGAAACACACTTATTTGCTTTCTTTTACTTCTACTTTGTCCATTCACTATGAGACAGTTTCACAATGTCCAAAGGTAACAAATCTGCCTTCCAGCTCCTTTAAAGCTCAATAATTAACATGTTATATCCTGGTTGTTTAATCCGAACAAAAGCTGACATGTAAAAATAACAGACTGTATTCAGCTGTAAAAATACCCAAATATAGTCACTGTACAGCTGAAACTTTCTTCACCTAACACAGCATTAGGCTTAGAATTACACTAATTATTTTACAATAACAAACAAATCTTTGGCTGTGACTTTGCCTACAGTGGTCAATGTTTATTACAACCCCCACACATTAATAGTGATTAATAATAATGAGCAGTGACTGGCTTAATGGTTCATAATAACAATAAACTGAGGCCAGAGTCTTAACATCCGCTCTTGCTTCACATAACTGACATGGGTTTACACACTCACAGCTGGCATGACAGCGGATGGATTAACACCTGCGTGTTAAAATCGTCGTGAGAGGGCCGAGTCTGCGGTTGACGAGGTGCTGGGGGGTGGCTTTGAGGGTGGAAAGTATGAGGTATATATTTGCGTGCTCTCGCTGGAGGGGGAATGACAAAAGCTGCAGTGATGAGCGGCTGCTACTACTGTTGACATTCCACAGAAGTTTTCCACCGTTGAGACATTTTTTTACTTTTATTTTTTAACTGCGCTCTCCTGCAGATGCCGACGGTCGGTGTATGAAAGCACCAAAAATCCAGCCTTTATCCAAAACATGTTTACTCCAGTCTGAAAAACAGCTTTGGTGTTTGTTGGCTGCGAATGTGAAATATTTGATTTTTCTGAGCGCGGTGATCAATATCGCTGGAATCCGCAGATATCAACACCATCTAAGCCGTGATTAGGAACTGGCAAACACTCGAGTCTGGTAATTGCGTACCCATCCATCAGTGTCTGAGCTGGTCCCGCTCGGATGCCAAAACAACAGCGGCATCGTGAGGGTGACGAAAAACATACATACACTGCTGACATGATGAGGATAATTTGGTTGCACAACTTACTAGAGAAACTGACAGATGTTCGAGGAGTCGAGGACTGGTTGAATCAGGGAGCGTGTGTTTAGTGTGTAGGCCATGTGTTTATAACATTTCATAACATTTAAGGCTAAATGGGGCTGCCACGTACGGTACTGTGTAAAAGTTATAGACACCCCCACATGTTTTGTTTTAGCTGTGCTGTAAAGACCATACATATTTATCTCTCTCTTTCTCTATGCAGATATAATAAGAAAATACAAGGATTTTGTACAAAGTATTAAGAACACATAAAATGTACTAATGATTCTGGATTCAGACTCTGGCCACCCCCAGATTTATCGCCCCATCAGTGCTTCAGTGACCAACAACCACAGTTGGCCTGATAGACATGTCTAACCTGTCATAAGCTGTTAGTTGATCCAGATGTGACAGGGGTCTCAACATCAGCTGCTGATCTCACCTTGGTCAAAATGGGAAAAGCCAATGACCAAAGGATGATATCCAAAGAGTCCCGATGAGGCAAACAATGTAAGAATAATACAGAGTCATGAGGGACCTAAAGCATGTTTTGGGTGGCCCCAACTCATAATGTTTTGCCAATACGCTTATCACTGCAGCATCTCTTTTGGGTGAGCCAAAGTGAAGTCAGCAGCTGATCCCGAGACCACTGTCACATCTGGATCTACCAACAGTTTCTGGCAGGCTAGACATGTCTATCAGTGATCTGAGCGTGGAACATTGACTTTGTTAACAGCTTATTCCTTGTGGTTGTTGGTCACTGAAGCGCTGCTGGAGCAACAAATATGGGGGGGGCCAGAGTCTGAATTCAGAATCATTAGAACATTTTATATGTTTTGAAATACTTTGTACAAATGTCCTGTATTTTCTAATTATATCCACATAAAGAAAGTGAGAAGTAAATATGTCTGGTTTTAAAGCTCTGCTAAAACAAAACATGTGGGAGGTGTTTGTAACTTTTACACAGTACTGTACTTTACAATGAGCTGCAATAAAG
This sequence comes from Polydactylus sextarius, assembly GCA_016801845.1. Lineage (NCBI taxonomy): Eukaryota > Metazoa > Chordata > Actinopteri > Polynemidae > Polydactylus > Polydactylus sextarius. Next base: position 8,142,511 of record CM028920.1, on the reverse strand, counting down.
GCAAACTGTTATGATGTATCATCTATGTGATGTTATCAAAAGTCCCTTTTTTCCCCTCCATGTTTTGCTTTCTTTAGTTGTACAGGGTTTTTGTGAATTTTGTGGCAGCAGCATCATTTAGAGACAGAATCACAGCATGAGTGTGTTGACTTAAGCTTCAGAGCAAAACAGTTGACATCTGCGTGCGGCCATCTTGCAATAACCACAAGACAGTGACTGATTTGTGATCGTAGTGCTGAGTCATGCGCGGCTGATGAGTTGAACAATCAGAAAATATAGAAGAATGTGTCAGAATACATTTTAAAAATAACATTTTTAACTCTAAAAAGTGATGCGTTGTTGTAGTATTTATTGCTGTCGATACTACATATGTTCTGAATAGTTTACAGACGTGGGTGCTTTAATTTGTAGCTCAGTGTGTGTTACCTAGGTAACGGATGTTTGGAGACACAGGGAAGGTAAAAATGTTCTGCAAAACTATTTTCACTGCAGGTTTTTTTTTTGTTTGTTTTGTTTTGTTTAATGAGAAGAGTCTGAAGTTTTGCCCTAAAAGTGCTTGTGTAGAAAACAATCCAAAAAAGCCATTTAACAAAATCTCTGATTGACATTTATCCCTCGATTTTTTTTAAATAGTTGGTCATTACTGACTAATCTGCTGGTTGGTTTACTAATGAACTGTTTAGTTTTTAAAATGGCAGAAAAGAGTGAAAATTGTCCATCAACCTTTCAGACCGATGTTCGAATGTTTTATTTCTTCCTACAGACGATCCAAACCCCCAAACCATATTGAGTTTAAATTAGCGGCAAATGTCCACAACAGAGAAGCCAGAACTCGGAAATTTCTTGCTTGAAAACAAATCGACTACCTGCTCCAGCCCCAGACTACTTAAGAATTCTCTAATAATGAATCTACTTCTTCCCGAAAGTGTAATCTAACCCCTGCTCAGTTTTTTTAATGAGAGAGGAGGTTAAAGTTAAATAAAAAAAAAAAAAAAAAAAAACATGTTGTTGGTCATTTTTCCAGCACAAGCGGTCGGGTTAATGTTTCATCCGTCCTTGTGCGGGAGTTCGTCCTCACCGTTTTTTCGTTCGCTGAGCGGCGGCAGACTCTGCGTGGGCTGCAGCGACAGCTCCTCCATCTCATGGGTCACCGCCTCGCTCTGGGGACTGGGCACCAGCAGACTCGACATCCCACAATCCCCCTCTGCTCCGAGCTGCCACTGGGAATCCTGGGGCTCCATCATCCCTCAGGAGGGTGAGGGGGGTTGGGGTTTGGGGGGAGGGTTCGCAACAGAGGGGGAGGTGGTGGTGGTGGTGGTGGTGGTATGGGTCACTGTCCCCTTATATAATGTCTCACTGCTACCTGTGTGGACAAAGGAAAAAAGAAAAAGAAATAAATTAATAAAGACATGAAAAAGTACGAGAAGGTCGAGACGACTGCTCTTCTCTCAGTGAACAACTTCTACAGGAGGAACATATCACTCAGGGAGAGTTTGCGGGCTCCTCATGAACACCACTAATTCAGAATAATCATCATCATCGTTTTGGTATGACTACTTCGCCCAACTGCTGAAATGCTAAGGGTGGCATTTCATTTCAGCCATCTGGAAGAGCTCAGTCGCAGCCCAAATTATTCATTAAACGGGCCGGGGTTGGCTATTATATTGAATAATCACTTCAAACCGCTGCTCATGAGTAACAACGCCAGTTTTGCGCATGAATGTTCTCTCTGTTCGGACGCACTTCATAATCTGGAATATGACGTCGCCTCGTTGGTTTCGAACACAGGGAACGGAAACATTTCGGGGAGCAAAACAAACAGTTTAGTATCCATGGCTTCCCAACAGTCTCTTTAACCAGCAGATGACAGACTGCTCAGTCTGAACATGTATGCTATTTATCGCTCTCCAGCAGCACCCACAATATCCATTCCAAGACATAAGTACTCTTTACTAACTGTGCTGATGTGTTGCTTTTGGCTGAGAACCACTGTGTTCCTATGGCTGCTTTTACTTCCCCCGACGGGCCTGTAAGTGCCAGAGGCATTAGATAGCTGAAGAAGACTATGGGACTCATGCGCAATGTTGCCCATCGTGGTGGTTGAACGCTTATGTCATCCAATGTATCTAAACTTTCAAAAGTTCATGATCAAACCCTCATCGTCAAACTCATCTTGTGCACATTCTCACTGAATAGTTTCATCAGATTTTCACGTGAACTTGATGCTACTTTAACATTCAAACAGTGTTTCCTGCTGCACTTTACGTTCAAGTTCCTCAAACCTACCACAACAGCTGAAGCTCCTCTGGTTAATGTGAGTAGGTGGGAAAATGGGAGAGGAAAGTTAAATGAGCTGTTGAGTGCCTGTTAGAATTCCTTCTATAAAATGAAACAAAGTAATGAATGAGTAACTGAAAAACCCCAAACAGTTAAATCGCTGTTAATGACATTTTTGAAAATTTGTTCCATCTTATTTTCACCTGTTTTTAAAAACCAAACAATGATGAATTCTATGATTTAATTAAAAAAGAGCTCAACCCACACACTCAAATACTTACATAAGTAAGAAGTAGCAAATAAAATTACATTTCCAACTATATATATATATATACACACACACACACACAATTAGTAGGGTTTTCCCAGTCTATATTTACACAGATATATGATAGTGCTGGTGTTGTGTGTGTAATTTACTCTACTACTTTACTATGGACGTCTGACAGTTGTGACCTCAGCTTTTTTGATTCCAACTCAATGCCTGCGTCTTTAAGGGCGTCTGCTGTGTGTGTGTGTGTGTGTGTGTGTGTGTGTGTGTGTGTGTGTGTGTGTGATTACTCTGTTAGCGACCATTACCTGCGTCGGCTGTGACATTTTGGGTGTCTGCATTCAGCCCCACCAATCAGACATCAATTACCAAAGGGAGTCAATCCGGGTTCACTTGGCATTTACTGGTAATCTAAATTGCTACATGTTGAATCTGGCCGCAGCTTCTAAACTCCCTCCCCCCTCTCCTCTCCTCTCCCCTGCTCTTCAAAACTTGGCTTCGGAGTCGCAGCCACTTTCCGAGAGCTGCCACCGGGAAGCTTGGAGCTCCCACTGAGGCTGAACCGGCCCTTTAATCATCATTAAAGAGCCACTTCAACCTCAGTGGTTTTCAGTCACAGACATGCAGTAACACAGCTCCAGTAACAACATCTTTATTAATTTAAAAAGCCTCTGGCCTGTCATATATAAACTCTACCTATAGATTAGGAAGAGGGGCTCTGCGAAAACTGACTCTGGTTCAGTGCCAGTTTTCTCTCAGGTATGTTTTCAGCAGCAGGGAGATGGTGGTGGTGGTGATGGTGGTGCTGGGGCTGTTTGGTCCGATCATGGATTATAAATTTCACGCTTTGCTACAGGATAATATTCCTTCCCCCTCAGTTTCTCCAACGCATAGTTGTGACATAAATTCTTATTGAAAGATAACAATGAGCTGATCCAATGATGTTTTCAGATCTTTCAAAGGAATTTTGCCAATATTAGTTTTACCCTTGGGTGAGTAACAATGAAATAAAAGAAATAGATAAGTCAGCAGCCAACAGTAACAGTCATCGGGTGGATGAGTTCATTCTTACCGGGTGTAGCAGAGGACGGCGAGGGTCGGAGTAGAGCGACGTCTGGGCTAGTTGCTGAGCAGAGTCGTGTTAAGCCATTGAGTCAAACCTGATAAGAGAACGGAGCAAGTATAAATATCAGAAGTGAAACCACAGCTTAACATACTCATCAAGGGGGCATTTCCTTTCTTTTGTTTGGAAACATCCGTGAGCATACGTCCCTCGTTGTGGTATCACTCATATGAATTCTGGTTTTAAATCTAACTTCGCTATCATTACTTTTGTATCTTTGTCCAGTCATTCTGCCCGTTGCTAGTCAGTATTTGTCTGTTTATCTCAAACAAATAACCACTGCCGATGATGATGCAAAACATATTTTCTGAGGAAAAAGTAAAAAGAGCTCTGTCGTGTTTCAGCGAGAGAAACACTGAGAAAACAGGAAATATAGATAATTTAGAAAATTAAATAAACCATGGAAAAGAGAAAACCCTAAACTGACTGAAACTAATGACAGATCAGCCTTAATAAAACAAAAGCTGAGTTAAAAATATTAAAATAAACACACACACACACACACACACACACACGGGTCTGGCTGAACCAGGCACTGATATAGCTTGAATAGAGCTGTTTGAAGATAAGCAGAGAATAACACAAGCAAGTGCCACTTAAAGATGCCTGAATGAAAGTAGCACACACTCAAGGATGCATCAAGGCCTGGAAATTGATGTTCACAGGTTGCTAGGAAAAACCTGCCTTGGTCTCTATGACAAAGAAAGTGGATGCACTGTGAATAGATAATACAAACTCATAGTGACGATGACTTAAGAGGCATAATTTATCATCAGGCTGCTGTCTGAAGGAGAGGCCGATAACTAAGAGGTCTTGTTCTACATCTTCGTTTCTTACTGACCACAGCTTTGGAAAATGTGTATTAAAAAAAACAGCAATGATATTTCACTTCTTTGCCAGTTTTACGACTGATTTTTGGCAAAGATTTTCTGAAGCTGTATTTTTATCTTTGTGGGGATAAAGGCCGAGTCCTTCCAGGGTTTGTGGATAAAAATGGAAAACAAATAACAATATAGTAACATAATAAAAGCCAAAAAAGGCCACAAGTCAAACTGGATATGATGGTGGATGGATTACAGCTGACTGGAGCACAAGTCGAGAGAAAGAAAGTGAAGACACGATTCCAACAGATGGAGAACTTCATGTTGTGTGTGTGTGTGTGTGTGTGTATATACGTGTCGGAGGGTAGGGGGGTGGGGGGCAAAGTGAAAGGGAGGATTGAGGTGAGGGTGGGTGAACGAGTGCACAAGAAGAGAAAGAAGTGAAAGAGTGAGGAAGGAACAAACAACTGTCACGGCTGGCGAGGCATTGTGGGATAAACATCGGCGCTGCCCTGGCAGAATCAAAGAGCACATCCAGATGGCGGACGCTGCGGGTTGTTCTACGCTCCACTGTTCTTTTAATGGCGTGGGGGGCAACAAGTACCATGTGTTTCATCAAAGCTTTAATGCACACCTTGTGTATACACACAAACATGTGTGACCATGTTAGTAGAATCAAAGAAGTGCAGTTAAGCTTTGTAACACAGTTTTAACTTTGCACGAAACCACACCTTGTCCGCAAGGAAGAGTTTCCCACCATCATCACATAACACATAAGGTCTGTCCCACCTTGCTGAGTCTTCATATTCTGATTCAGTTTTTTGTTCACCGTCTTTCAAGCAGAAAGAGTTTTGCATTGTGGGATACTGGTAAATATTTCTCATAGAAAATGAATGGAAAAAGGGGAAAAACTGAAAAATTGTTGGATTTTGTCAAACATCTATTGCTCTGGGATACTTTCACCTACAGATGCCGTTCAAACTTTAAACCGTAGACACAAGACCAGCCAGTTGATGTTGTATTCAACTTTTTGATTAGTTTTATGGTTTTGGATCAATCACTGTTCAATAACCATGACCATTTTTCTCCAACGTTTAAAACGTAATCGTTAAAGATGTAGAGACTAAAGTAGAGAGACTTTCAGAAAATTGCATGAATTTCTTTCTTTACACGATGCTAAAGGCTACAAATTTCACTCTGCGCATATGATATTTTCCACAGTTGTAGCTCTTTCACACAGTGTGTCTGCCTAAACAATAAGACTTGCAATTTTTTGATTGATTGAATGAGAGAGTGTTTAATAATTGACATAATTATAGCCTACATTGGATTTATGTGGTAACTATATATTACAAACAGCCTCTTCTTTATTATTTATTAATATGCTATTGCCACAAAGGTTTTGAAAAATAATAATGACATTCTTTCATGTCTCTGACATATTTAGATATAATATAGAAATGCTGTTGAAGCTAATAACAGTGACAGTTAGCTGTAATCAGTTGCCAATTTAATGTTGCTGTTAAATTATACTATAATGTACACTATAGGCCATAATTCCCCATCATGGTTTCAACAATAAACATGAAGTCACTGCTATAAAAATGTTTATACAATTGAAAAAATATGTCATTGACGAGTCAGAGGAGGGTTGTTGTTCACCTGCTGGGTGTGTTTGTCATTTAAAACAACAGTGACATAGGTAACAACGCTTACGTCAATCATCAACACTGCACTAAACAACCACAGAGATATTAAGTAATGCACCCATCCCTTGCCTGGTAGCAAACTGCACGACATTCCTTCTTGCTAAATGTGTTGCCAGCAAATTGTCATCTGGCGAGCTCAACGTGTCATGAAGACAAATGAAAAAGAAAGTCACCACCATAAAAAACAAGCAGCTGTTCATGCTGCATTTGAACTGAGAATTAGTGTCGCAATGCTGCGCGGATAGTAAGTTAGACAAAAGTTAATTTTTAGTCAGTGTTTGAACAGCTATAAGGAAGGACAGAGAGAGGATTGTTTTTGTAGATATGCAACAGAAACATGGCACGAAAGGTCAGATTCTCTTATTGTAAAAATTGGGCAGTGTACAGGCAACTAGAAAAAGAACATCACTGATTGATTTCTGAGCCTGAGGATTAAGAAAACTGCAGGTGATCTACTGTAACGTTAAATAATTCAAAGGAAGACTGTAAATTACCACACACAGACCACGTGCAGCACACCGCTGTGTCCTGAAGTGGCGCTGGTATTTCTAGTCTCCACTGTAGCAGCAGAGAAAAGATTTAACCTTCAGAAGACAAATAACACAGACATGAGATGTCGTCTAACTGAGGTGAGGACGCAAACATCCATGACAATCATCTCTGCAGCATTTGCTCTGAATGAATTTGGTTTCAGGCTCCAGCTTGCTAGTTGAATTCAAGTCAATTTAATTTACTGTAAACAGTTTGTTCATGTTTTCATTTGAATATATAAAATTCGATTGTTTTTATTTGCGCATTTTGGCTGCAGGAGTCTTCTATTGTGACAGCAGACAAAAAATAATTCATCTGCTTCGTGTGGTGCTGACAAGAAAAGTGACTCGCAGTCAGTCGGTGTTTCCTCTCCACGCACTTAAAAATCCATAATGTTTACATTTGTGTTGCATAGTAAATGCTATTGTGATTGAGTTGTTTTTGAAAATGTGATGCTATTAAACAAGCTATTGTCTTATTTGCATTAAATTGAAAACTGAATATTTATCTGTGCAATACAATGCGATACAGTTTGTACACATGATGTGACACAGTTTAAAACACAACCTCTGTGTTGAACAATAACCCTGTACGAGCCTAGAAAGTCAAAGAGCTCTGCTCAGACTAAAGACAAGACAGACCAATGGACGATGTCTGTCCTCAGATGTCTGCGCTCTCACTGGAAGAGCTAAAAATACGTCCTCTTTAAGAGACTTCCAAATGAGACATTTTACTTGTTGGACACTAAGACTGCCACTATCCAACAGACGTCAGTAGTTTGAAGCTATTTTTCTGTGTTGCCATTACTTGTTGTGGAGCTCAGCATCTTTAAACCAAACTGGGGCAGGTTCTCTCATTAAGTGAAAAACAATCGCTGGTTTTGAGTTACATTTATGTTTTAATATCTGCAGCACTGGAAGATCAGAGTTCAGCCAGGTTGTCATTTGAGTCGACATTTACGCAGACTGACGACAGCGACTGGGTGTAACTGCCCCAATTCCCCAAAATTATTATATGGAAAGTAGGACTTCCAGCATTTGAGGCATTGTGAAGAAAGCAACCAATTATTTCACTTATGTCATGTTTGCAGCAAAACAAGTCAAATAACTACACATCACTCTGTGGAAATAGAAACAGTTAAGACTGTGGAGCTGTGTCTCCAAAACAGGAACAAACAGAGAGAGGTCATCAGTTCCCAGTCACGGCATACTGACGAGAAGAGGGTATGGGTCAACTTTACTACAAATAGGCCTGGCTGTGAAGACTTCCAGTCATAACGTGCTCACCTACTCACTCACTCACACACACACACACACACACACACACACACACACACACACACACACACACACACGTATAGACACATTCTAACAGCACAAGATAAGCGAAATCTGCAGCCCCCGGTCGAGGAGCTAATGAACAATGAACACTCAAGTACGTCTGGTTTCTGTTTAAAGGACATAAACACACCATTGACAGTGGTCTATGAAAAAAACATGTGATAAATCACTGATATTGCACAACTGTAAAACACTGACAGACTAACCATAAGGTCAATAGCTTGCTGTTGTCTAGAAACTAGGTGTCCCACACCCTGAATGACCGAGAATTTGCTTCAGATATCACAAAATTTAATCTGGTACAAATAGTAAAGTTAATAAAACAACATGATTATAACCTATATTATTACGTAGTCCAAGGCAGTGACCATAAGCTTTGTAATTACATGAGAGTTTCTAAACAACTTTATCATGTAAATAAAAGCCAGACACACATGCGGCACATATGAGAACCACTCCGAACTACAGTTTGAATCTGCACTTTTCTGGTTTTAAATAGACAACGTCTTTTCCAAATATCCAGCGATAAGACAGAAATGATGTCATCACTGCGGCTCATTCACCAGGGTCTGTGTTCTGTCCCGTTCCCACACTCACATATGGTGTCATTTCCTTTCTGGCTGCCTTTGTGGACTTTGCTGAAAAGATTCTCTAAAAACAGTACAAAAGGATTGGACAAAACAAGGTTATAATGGCTGACGGCCAGAAACTGTGGGGCAGCCACACCTACGATAACAAGGACCATTTCAGCAGCTTTGTAGCCAAACTTCAACAGTGTTAATACGAAAGGGCGCGTGTTGAGAGCGCTGCCTGCAATGAAGAGTTATACAGCCTTCTTATGTAAAGCAGTTTCATAGGAATTAATATAAATTTGAATATATGCCAGGTGGCATGCCTACGTGCATTTTTTTTTTTTTTTAAAGTAGCTCACTTCTGCATCTCTGTACAACTATAATTTACACAATCACCGCAAGGGGGGAAACCAACATTAGACCATTCTAATAATAGCCTGAATGTGGACATAGATTGAGTGAGGTTAAATGCAAACACTTCTGTCTACGTTGTGATATTTGGTTGCACTTTAATGTAATTTGCCACAGGGAGAGAAAGATGGAATCACTGGTCCAAAGTGATCTGAGTAGGCAGTCTTCTCGCAAACTAACACCGCACTGGGAGGTTGAAATAAGCAAAACATAAGGGGATACATGGCTTACAGCCTCGGAATAATTATTCTGCCATCCAAGCATATGCACAGTGTTTAAATGGACTCTAATAATTCACACTTTTCAATGACAGACTGTGACTGCATAGGGCCGTCTCTGAAAACCACCACATCCCGACTGTCTGCATGACTCACACAGACCGCGACCTGTTTGGATTCGCTGCAGCACTACCTCACTTTCCTCGCCTCCATCGATGAGAAAGCAATGAGATAACATCATCGGGGTTGTCTTGTAGAGAGGAGGGGGGGGACTCATTACACAGTGTGCGTGGTTAGGATTACTCGAGTAACAGAGGAGCTGCCAACTCACAGTGATACTGTATGCCATGCCTTAGCAATCAGAGAGCATCCGGACTCAATAATAAATAGCTGCAATAAACACACACACGGCGCACAAATACCACACGTGTAATTAGTAACATGAGAACTAGCTGGTCTACATAGCAAAAATGGGGAAGTATCACTGAGTGACATGACAGGCAGTCGCCCCCCCAACACTGCTAATGTTATCGCAGTGAGGGAGGCGGTGGGTGTGGGATAAGCTAACGTTGGCTAGCTACTTAAAATCTGACAGGTGAGTTAGTTTGCAGACAGCGCCGGTCATAAAAGACGACAAGATGCGTCCATGACCGTAATTTCTACAGCTAAAAAAACAATGTATGTTACAATTAAAAAAAAAATACTCGCTGCAGAATCACCCCACTGTGTAGTTTCACCCAGCCCTCGTCTGCTGTGTCTCCCGTCTGCACATTACGAACACTCCTCGACAACAGCCTCCTCACATTTTCGCCAGTTAGCTTCGGTTTAGCTAGCGCGGGGCTAACATGCTAAAAACAAGACAGCGCCGCCCCGGCTCTGTGGTCTTACCGAATTGCGAAGACTTTAAAAGCGGAATCCGTCCGGGCGATGCTTCACAACAAGATGTCCATTAGCGTCTGTGTAGCTGTCTTGTGTATTGTGTTTTTTTCCCCTCCAGCTTTGAGATTGAAGTTTATTTCGCTGAGTAAAATGGCTGCGACTGATCTGGGTTCGGATGCAGAGTGACGTAATGACGCTGCCGGACAGGAAGCGTTAGGGGGCGTGGCAGAGGGCAGGGATCACTGTCCCCTCCGCTGGACTCTGGTGTATGGCACAAGTCCACAAGTTTCATATGGATGTCCACTATTTTACAGTAGGAAACCACAGCCCCTCTCGTCTCCTTATCATCACGTGGAGTAAAATTAAACCCACAGAGTAACTTCTATTCTATTCTAACATTCTATTAAATGTAGAGGATATACTTTTAATACTGTAACTATATCAAAAGTCTCCTCTCTGTAAGGGCTCAAAATAAGTTTATAGGTTTTTGTTTTTTAACACAACTGACTTTGATTAAAAAAATATATACTTGTAGTTCATGTTTAATGAACAGCTCTGTTATTATTTACATCTACATTATATTTTAAAACTATTGGTACTTGATGAACCACTGTTTATTTGTAATATTTGATTGTTTTTGCACTGATTGTTTTGTATTTGATTTTGTTTTTGAGTCTTAAACATGGTTGACCTTTTTTTAAAAAATAATTTCAAAACTTCAAAACACTTCACAATCGATTTCATAATAAAGACATTAAAATAGAAGTAAAATATCTGGAAATAAATTATGTGTTTTCTGGTCACAGAAGGTTTATTTTGACATGTTAAAAATTACAAAACACACAAGTATTTTATTTTTCCAAAATGTAAAAATATATTTTTTTCCAAGTTTTTTTTTTTTAGAATATAATAATAATAAAAAATCCCCAAACAAAACAACATTATTTAAATTCATTTAGCACATAAATATAATTCACATTTCACTTGAACAAAGACTTACATTGTACACTTACAGCAAATTTTACAACTTTGATGTTAAGGAAAATAGTTTGTATGCAAATAAATAAGAATCCCTGATTTAATTATTTTAATGTCTGCTTGGTTTTCTGCACAGGAGCAGAAACTTCAGCAACATTATGCAGAAACTCATACAGCAACTTAGCGTTCAGAGTATTTCCTAGTATTTCTGCTAGCTTGTCCTGACTGAGTTTGAGTAAATCTGCCAGGCTGTCTGCGTTCTTTATCAGAGCACTGTAGTTTTTTGTGTTGACGCCAGGCATTTTTAAAAGGAAGTCGTAAGGTCCGGGGTTGTAGAGACTTGCTGATTCAGCTACCGTGTCTGACTCAGCCGTGACAGCTTGAGCTGCAGCAGCATCGGGTTCAAGGCGGCCTTGCTTCAGCTCCAGGAAAAGGTCAGCTGTGGCGTGTGGCGAAGGGCACCAGAGAATCCGGAGACGTGGGAAATGCAAGGTGAGTAAGGTGAGTTTTGAAGAAATGTCATTAGATGATATCTCATGACGGAAATCTGTTCGAGCCATTAAGGAAAACGGTTTGGCTGGGTCAAACTCAATGAGCAGCACTGGTTTCCTGTAGTAGCGGGTCATGGAGAGACACTGGGTGTAGAGCCGGCCGCTCTGCAAAGAGCCAATCAGATCGCTGACGCTCTTACGCTCCACGCATGTGTCCGGGGTCAGGATGTAGTCGCCTACTTCTAAGGTGACGGGCTCGATGTCCAGTCCACGACGGTGCAGCAAGGAGGGGAGTTCACTGCGGAACTCACGCATGTCCACAATGACCCTCGAGGGCTCTTTGGGCTGCTCTTGGCCTCCTGGTCACCGGACAGGAAATGAAAATACAAAATAACGAAACACTGAAGGACATAAAGTGTCAGCATAAAAGTGATGTTTCAAAAACGCCTAAAACAAGCATACCTGCTTTCCGGGTGTTGGTGGTAGCGTTAGCAGGCTCCAAATTTCTGGCAAGGTCCAGGTTAGTGTCTTCTCGTCCCTCCCGCTCCTCTGGGATGACCATAGTAGCTTTTTCCCTATTATTATGTATTATTACACATATGAAGACCAATAAGAAGCTGACACTTCATAAAAACCCCAAATAACAAATATTCCCAAATCAAACTTGATCAAAAAGAAAAGATTCTGACCTGATGAGGTGTTCAAATGCTTTCTTTTCCTTAGACAGCGTCGTCAGGTACTTCTGTTCTTCCGTTGAGCCTCCATAGATGAGGAAATACACCCTCAGTGGCTTCCCGGGCCGTGTGGCTTTGTAGATCTCCAGCTGTCGCACGAAACTCACTTCGGCGTCGTAGAGCACGACAAAACTGGGCTCCACCTCGTGCAGTACCCGCGTCAGGCTGTGGGGGTCGGTGCAGCCTTTCAGCGGGTGGATGACGATCATCGGTTCCTTCAGGACACCATAGTAAGCATCGGACGACAAATCCAGCTTCAGCTGTTCTTCCTCGCCTTCATCATCCTCCTCAGTCAGTTCATCCTCGTCTCTGCTGATGCTCATCACCACTGCTGCTTCTGCTTCTTCTTCTTTCTCCTCCTTCCCCATCATCTGGGTCAGGGTCACGGACGGTCTGCTTTTACTCTTTGTGGACTTTGTGTTTTTTTTCTGCACCGGCTCCTTTCCTTTGGCTCCTTTTTTGGAAGAGACTTTACCTTTTTTCTGTGACTCAAGTTCAAAGGCAGCAGCTGCACCTGGGTCCCGTTTAGCGATTGTGCGGGTGTACAATCTGTTGAGCAGTCGCTCAGAACCGTGTTTTATGTATTGCTGCAGCTGGGCACAGGTGCGGTCATCACTAGCACAGATCAGCACACGACCTGCAGGACACAGTCCGTGGTCAGAAAAATAAAGAGATTTCAATAGACCATGTTTATGGTGGATATTTGTATTTAGGTCTGATACAGAGTTAAATTTAAAATCTGATAAAATACTCAGGTTCCTTCCTTTTTTCACAAGTCTTTCCAATCGGATCTCTACAGATACATCTGAGGATGTCAGCTGCTCAGTTAAACTCACAAAGATTAAGTCTAGAGTCACGACAGCTACTGAGCACTCAAATCCATCCTGATCACTTGCAAATAACAGAGTGGAGAGTCTGACCTAAAGGTGTGATTTGATAAGCAAATCTGATTTTCCTGCAGTATGAGCCTTGGTCATGTTGACTACTTCTTAATAGTTAGTACACTACACCAAGTTCTACTACTTTCACCAACTCACATAATTAACATTGATTAAATACAACGGAGGAAATCTCCTAGCAACAGTTGTTTCATAGTGAGAGGAATCAGTGGTTGCAAACTAGAACGTTCACCTAATTCAGTTGATTAAGGGACTATTAAGATTTTGCAATTTGAAATGTGTGGGCCTTGAAATTGCAGTTTTAAAATAAACATTTAATGTTGCTGCCCTTCGTCTGTATGTACATCAAAAGTATAAACAAAACTTGTTGATATTCACACATGATCCCAGCACCTACATATGGTCTTTTCTGACTTCGAAAGAATCTACAATGTAAAGATGTGAGATGTTCTCAATGTTTATACTGCAAACACAATATGCCTATGATGTAATATACAAAGCGGCAGCACAAAGGCAGCGAACCAGTACAGATTAGCATATCATTAAAATAGCACTGTGCTATCTACTGTAAACTACAATTTAAATGACCTTAGATCATTTTAATGTGCAACAAAACTGCATTTTAATGTCTAAAAATTATCCTGTGTAACACTTTATTACTATAGAACATTATGTGTTAATAGAGGCTGAAAAAAATAGGACTATGATCATGTTTTAGGAGCAGTAATCTCTAACCTGGTTCATGCTGGGAGCTCTTGTTCTCCCTCTCAATCTCCTGTAGCACCTCAGACAGAGCCTCCCACTTTGGGCTCTTCTCCAGCACCAGGTCTCGTTTCATCCCTGAAGCGCGTGCAAACACGCGTGCACACACGCGTGCACACACACACACACACACACACACACACACACTTTAGTAATCTCAACAGCACACGTACAACATAAATGACACACTGTCAGAGTTCTGTTCACACATCAGTCACCTGAGGCAGAGGATGACTTCTGTTTCTCAGGCTCTGCTCCTACTTTAAGTTTCTTTTTGCTCTCAGCGATGCGGTAAACTCGACTCCTGGCATTCATAAACATGGAGGTGCTAGAGTCCAGGAACAGCCATCCTAATGGGTATAACAAGAGACACATGCAATTAACCTGGGATAATGAAGATTAACTACAAAAATTACACTGAGTAGTTAAGTACTGTACATCTAGTTTACCTGAATTGGAGCCAAAGATCTTTTGGCTGGAGCGCAGCGACTCGAGGAGATTGAGGAAGGTGACACAGTCGTACTGGGTGAGGTAGAGCAGGAGGACTCTCAGCACCTTCAAGTCCTGGACCAGGGCCTTGGTCTTGGCTCCCAGCTGATGCCACATGGGGTCCAGGTAGTGACGGATGGTCTGAACACAGAAAAGATAAAGGCAGATACAACTTCAACCTAAACTATTTACTTCAAAGAATGTGTCTTGTTTAAAGTAGGCAGAGAGACGAAAAAAATAACAAGAAGGTAGATTAGAGCAACATGATACAGATTTTTTTTACTTTACACACAGTTGCTGACCTTTTCAAAATAATTTCCCAGCGTGTTCTCCAGTGAGAGGTCCTCAGCCTCCAGGGTGGGATTGTAGCGTTTCAGCTCCTTCAGACAGGCACTCATAATGTCCAGGATGGAGCTCTGAATGGCTCTCATAGCCGGGGTCAGTGACACATGGAGCTCCACCACCTCTGGCTTGTGTCTGTCCAGTGCTGTATTTACTGATGCTTGAAACCTGTAGAATATTAGAAGTTAATAGAGCAAAGGCAAAAAAGATCTGCTATGACATGTTGAATACATGTCCCATCATACCTGGGCCACAGATAGAGCTTCTTGACGAAGAGATTCCTCATCACACGCTCCACCTGGCAGAAGCCTGAGGAGAAGGCCGTGGCCTTGTCAGTGAAGGCCTTGATAAAACCTGTCTTGTTCTTCTGTCTGAACAGCCGGAGGATGAATGCCTCCTGACATGACTCAATGATTTTATGAGCCCGATACACCAGGATGCCTTCAGGGTTGGAACAGAAAGATAGAAAAATAGTTATTATCTATTTAGTGTGGTGCAATACAGAGCAATAAATACATGACTTATGACTTGGCTTTAACTGTTGTCTCTCTTGCCAGTCAGTGTGTGAGTAAAAACATGTTTCATTAAAGTGTTTGCACCAGACTACCTCTGTTCAACTTAGTTCAGTTACTGGTGATCACTACTGATAAATTGAATTATAACATCATTTGCAGATACAGCAAATGATCATTTTAGCCATAATCAGTCCTCTGACCTGTTATGAGGTGAGCAGGGATGCGGTCAGTGAGGAAGTCGACAACCAGGATTCTGCTGGTGACAAACAACAACCCCCCCTCGGTGTAAACATTGTAACGCTCGGTGCTCTGGACGTCGCTGGTCACTGTCCTGGGAAGGTGGGTTACACCCTCCATCCGCAACTGCTCTGTGAAATACTCCTGAGAAAAGAAAGACAAGAAATAAAGGTGATTTAGCTAGATCAGCTGAGTAGATTTATATATTGGCTGCAGCATGCCAGCACTCAGAACCTGAGGAGTTACGCAAGACCTTTATTAACCAAAATGTGAGTTTTGCTTAATGTAGCACAGTCATTTTGGTGGCAAGACTTTTCTACTAACTAAGGTTAATTGGAACATCAGTCATCTGAAATGTAACCTAAAGTACAAAAAGACAATGGTAGAGCTTTTTGTAAGTCTATGCTAGCCATGAGAAGTCATACTGGAGCCTAAGAGACAACCAGAAAGAAATATAGGACATGATTTACACCAGAACTAATGATAATGACAAACAATTTAGTAAAGCTACTATGCTATCTGCTAATGTAGCTAATTCTTCTACTGAATGGTATCGATCATTAGTTATTTCCAACCAGCTAAGTTATTCAATTTGTCTTTAAAAGACTAACTTTTATTCTAACAACTTTTGTACTTTTATTTATTTATTTACATTTGGAGGCACATTTTGACAGCTTTGTTGCTTAGCAACACATAGCAACGGGTGATCTATAAAGCGTCCTGGTTGACACGTAGCCAGCTAGCTAAGCTAACCTACGAGGCTCTAACCTGTTCAGGTGTGGTTGTGTTGAGCAGAAGGACCAGGCTGCCCTGTTCCGAATAAACCCGCATGAACTGCAACAGGATACGGTCTATACCCATGCCCTCCGCCACCACCAGCAGTCCGTCACAGCCGAACAAATTCAGAAACATCTCGGTCTCAAACTCCAGCAGCGGGCCCGCCATGTTGATGTTACCAGAAACAATCCTCTACGCACAAGTAACAAGTTTCCTCTCACTAATTGTGATAAATGTCAGCTAAAAGCGATATAAACCATAATGAGTCCGCCACAAATGCACCGCTCAGTGATCTTATTCAATGTTTTGAAATTGCATATCCGGTCACGTGATGCTAAAAAAAATGTTTCCGGTGAACGTGACGTTTAACACTAAAAGCGCCACCAAGTGGCCTGGAGTCTTACAGCAAATAACACATGGTCAAGCTCTGTTTATAAACTGCATTTTGTTTTTATATCAAAGTGTTTTATATACAATTTAGACACAGACTTCACAAACAACATAAATTTCCCAGGTCATGAACAACAACTACAAACAAACAGAAACTGAATTGATTCCTTTTGAGAAGTTCCCTCAAAGACACTATTGATCTGAGCAAAGGCACTGCTGGGATTTGAACCCAGGATCTCCTGTTTACTAGACAGGCGCTTTAACCAACTAAGCCACAGCACCATGTTGCCTCATCAAATACCATCATATTTTCAACTGGTTATAAACATGGCAAAGTGCTCATGAGATGTGTTTGAAAATCCCTGGGTAATGCATAAAACTGTCATGTTTTCAGCATGAAGTACAGTGATTATATCATATCTGGTTATGATGTGGTACCCACAAACAATAAAAAATGAACTAAGAAACAATGAAATAGTCCCATGAATACAGGGTACAGAGCCAGTAGCTGTTTCAGTGACAGTATTAACATGTTTTCGGGTGGATTATTCCAGTAATGCACCGATGGGAACAGAGCTGTAATATGATTGCATAACAAAGCCTGCCAGCTGGGCTTTGTAAAATTCAGCCCACATTTCGGTGCTGTAAGAGAAGCGGCTGAGGGGACCAGAATAGGTCTGAGCTTATGAATGACAGCAGGATGGTGCCGAGCCCACCAACCACCTCCAACACAAACACACGCTCACACTTCGAGGTTTTGTTACACAGAGGCATGGACGTGACTAATTATAGTTTTGAGACTTAAGGACTGAATCCAGCCACTTCAATATCTGCATCTATCACTCATCCACTGTGATAACAACACACAGAACCCAGAACAGGCCTCATTACAAAGAGTTATCTGGACAAAACCTTCTGTTTAGTTTAACTTGAAAAGACACAGGGAACTCTGAGTATGTGTGCCTGATGACTAAAAACTTATCTATTTTAATGTCCTGACTTTGAATAAATGAGGGGTGAAGTTGCAGAAATTGACAATGAAGTACTGTATAATAATTAAAACCCATATTTCAGAGACTGTCCCATCACTAATGGAGTTCATTAATGCTGTCAACATGTTGGCTAAAGGAAGAATAATATTCTCTCCAGGGAGAGTGGAGGTTGATGTAGCAGCATCGTCACACCTATGATTTTGGGCAAGATGTTCAACAATCATAACAATGCATGATGTTCAGCTGTCCACATACTTTTGGCCACACAACATATCACATCAGTGTATATTCCCATTGCCGTATTTTTGAGGCTATTAGTCCTCTGTCCGTATGATCTAACATTTCTTACAATCTGCAGGCAAAGGAGATGCAGAGGTGGAAAATTTAAAAGAGCTCCAACTGTCTAGCCGACATCAAAGGTGACCCTGAAGGTAGCAGGAGTGTCAGGCCTGCGCTGTCTCGCCTCAACTCAACAGAACATAATTGCTGATGTAAGGGTTGGAGTTGAGGGGGGTTTATGCATACCTTGAATGGAGAATGTAATAGAAATTAGGGGAAAACCAAAGAAAAGTCAGCAAGACCTGGGGAAAAAAAATGAGATTCTGCCTGGAAATATTACAGTAAAATGAAAATACTGTGTAAAATCCAAAGAAAGGTAGAAAAGGTTACATGATGGAAATATAATGAATTAATATCATATTCTAAACATGTTTTGACTGAGTTTCTCATTTTATCTAGATGATTGTGACTCACTTGCTAAATAAAGACAAAGTCCAAACACAAACGACTACAAAGTGAAACACGAGGGGTATATCTGTCAAAGTGGCAACATGATCACTTAAAACAATTAAATCCAATATGTGAAGCGATTCTAGTTGAGCAGGCAGTGAAAGGCTACTTACTTAGAAAATAAAACTGTTTACCATCTGAGCGCATTGACACATAACTAACTGTGGATTTAAATAGTGCACTGTTATGATTAAACCTATAGAGAGCAGTGGAGCGCTTTGTTTTACAAAGTCATAGATTTTACAGCATAGATCTTTCTCTGGAGTGACATTGGTGCTTGTGTGTGTGTGTGTGTGTGTAAGAGAGAGAACAATTGTGTCCTGGGGAACAATCAGCACCTTCATGTCTGGATGAAAACATGAAGCAGGCAGTCAGGATGGAGTAGTATCAGAACACCATTAGAGACAACCAGAAAGGGAAGAAAAAACCATAATTGATTCGGCTATTATTACAGTTTTATGGTACATGAAATTGAATGAAATGATCCATAAACAGGCTTGAAGGAACCTGCATGTTTCCACGGATGGTGTGTCAAGACGGCTGGCACATGTGAAGGATTGCGGCAAAAAGCGTCCACCCGCTTCTCTTTGTGCCGAGCGCAATGAGCAAAAGTCTACGTTTTGGCAGCTGATGTGCATCCTGATAGCATGGACGGTCTGGCACCACTGTAAATGAGAGGAGAACAGCTTGAAATTGATGGCAGGCTAGAGGACAGAATAAGATGAGATATTTAACACTGCCTGTCTGACTGCAGTGTAGGAGGGAAATCAGAGAGAGACAGAGAGAGAGAGAGAGAGAGAGAGGAAAAAAGGACCAATACATCCCTCCAGCCCTCATTAGGAAAAGAGCGAGACACAGCAGGGTTTTGTTGTAAATGGAGGGCTAAGCCTGAGAGCCAACCGGGCTCTAAGGGCCAAACTTGAAGCCTTGAAGCCTCTGGAGGTTTAACACACACACACACACACACACACACACACAAGGAGTGGCTCAACATTATGGGAAATACACTTCAGCCTCAGCTGCACAACTTCCTTTCAATCTCAGCCTGGCCGGCCGTTTTCATACAACTCAAATATGGAAAGACATATATTCCCTCTTCTCATCAGTGGTGAGCCCATGAGGCCTAGAATGGTGAGTGTCACTTTTCTGAGAAACACTTTGTGTTCTTGTTACAGTAGAAATGAAGGACAAATGGGTCCAGACTCAAAAGTAGACCATTATGTTTGCTACACAACTGGTACACAATCAACCAGATAGCCATTATTTCTTCAGTGAAATTTGAAAGAGTAAAACGGCCATTTAAAATGTTAAATCTAATATACCCACTACAATATAACCTACAGCCAGTTTTAGTCTTTAGGCTTTTGTCCCCAAAGCTTGAATGTGACTCTTAGTCTCAACGCTGTTTATTTAGGCTATTTAACTCTTTAGTCATGTCTAATTCAGCAGTAAATCAGTGTTCAATTCACTAAAAACAACTGCTGCATTTTTGTTTCGCGTTGATGTAGATACTACCTGGCTTAGACATTTTAAAATTTCCACCCCACTACAGCACCAGTAACCTGCTTACCTTCTCTAAGAGTTACAGTAGATGTCACTCTCATGTTTGTACAATTGGTATGTGGCTAGAGCTAGCTGCAAGTTAGCTTAGCTTAGCACAAAGACAGGGGACAGGAATAAAAAGCTAGCTTGGCTCAGTGACAAAATCCTCCAGCCTGTATCTCTAAAGCTTGCACATTAAGACTTGTGACAATGACCTGTCCTGGTTTTACGGAGAGATTAAGCGCTGGACTATTGACTCTGCTAATAAGCTGATTAGTCTGACAAGTAATGCCCGACTAAAAACAACATGTCATTTTTCTACTACAGTTTTTTGTACAGATTAAACCAATCAGATTGTTTATAGTGTTTTAATGATCCATAGAAGTGCTTATAGGTGGGTTTTGTTATCTTTAAACTGAGCCTGACTGTGTTTTTTTCGCTAACTGGTTGCTATGGCTTCATGTGTACTCTTAGACAAAAGAGTAACAAAGTTTTTTTTTTTTTTTTTTTTTAAATCTAACTAATTTCAAGAAACTAATAGATATTCATCAATAACTGAATTTTGTGGGTGGTTTATGAGTTATGCAGTCCAGTGAAAATGCTATGATAATACTCTCAACAGTTGCCTCTTAAATTAGCCAATGCAAAATTTGGAGGTTTTTCATTCTCAGGAGTTCTCACCAAGTTTAAAAATGGTGAGAACAGCTTTTGGGAAAAAAAACAACTTTTGTGCCTTTTTGCTCGACCTTCACTGTTGGCTTTTCTTGCTAGATCAGGAAAAGCTTGTGGGATGTGTTTGGACTAAAATTAGTTGAAAACTGTTAAAGATTACATTGTTATTTCAACATCATTTCTGTAACTACGTTTTCAACACATAGCAGGTTCCATAGGATTTCCTGCTCATATTTCGAGTCACTGCAAAAAAAATATGGCTTCTGGTTACAATCACAAAACCAAAGGGCAAGTCTCCATCTACTTGATAGCAACATTTCATTTAATAGGGAATGTGAAACTAATATACTAGTATATTAGTATATTAGAACTAGTATTTTCCTTTCAAATGTCCATCCATCTATCCATTTCTAACATGTAACTGAGGTTAGGCTGGAGTGGCAGCAGACAAAGCAAGGTGGTATTCCTTGCACTTTCCAGCTCCTCTCAGGGGACCCAGAGGTGTTCCTAGGCTTGATGAGATATATAATCCCTCCAGCATGTACTGAGGTCTACTCTGAGGTCACCTACCTCCTGGATGTGCCTGAAAAGTCTCCAATAATAGGTGCTCAGGAGGCATCCTGATCAGCTGGCTGAATCACATCAGCTGGATTCTTGGGTTAGCCTAAGTCCAGGCTCCCAGCCACCCTACAGAGGAAAGTCATTTTAGTTGCGGTCACTATGCTAAGCTCATTATCATAGGTGAAGGTTGACTGGTAAATCAACCGTGACGGTCTGGTACAACACCTGAGCTACTGCTGATGTCACACTGATCTGTATATTAACCTCTTGCGTCCCAGTCAGAATAAGACCCTGAGATACTTCCTGGCAGAGAACTGTGGCCTCCGACTTGGAGGTGGTGACTCTCATCCGAGCCGCTTTGCACTGACAGTACCACATCAACTGCAAATAATAGAGGTGACTCTGATGTCCTCAAACATGCCATCAGATGTGCCTTGAAATCTTGAACATCACAAACCTAAATTGGACTGGATTGCATGTAATAGTCCTGGAACCAAATATTCCCAAATTATTTTCCACAAGATCTTCCGAGGGACATGGTTATAAGTCTTCTCCAAGTTCACAAAATATACACAGACTGGACAAGCAAACTGCCGTGACCCCCCAGGAATCCTTGCAAGAGTAAAACACTGATCCACAGTTCATTGCTCCTTGGATTCATTAAAGACGGTAAAGAGCAACTTTCCAAATGATATCAAATGTACACAGTGCTTTTTTTCAAAGTCAAAAATTCTAAGATTGCACCTCAGGTTAGAGTAACCCAGCTCAGGGTTGATTTCTGAAATGCATGATTCACTGAAAAGCCTTTTAACGCTAAGAGCAGTCACGAATATAGCAAACAGAGTAAACTGAGCTGAGCTTCAGTGGAAATAAAAGTACTCCAGCAGTGCAGAAGATGGCTGCTGTAGGCATGTATAGCATTTCAGGCTGCCGCGACCCTTGTGACTTCAGCACCTTAGCAGAATGTGACTAAAGATTATGGTGCTTGGAAATGGCAGAGTGGTGCCGCTGCATGTTCACAAATTGAGATTATTACAGAACACCCATGGTGCACTGAAATATAGATGAGGGAGAGAAGCGCTTTTGGCACCAAACGCTGGGTCAAGCAGCACCAGTCAAGCAGCCTCTGCAATGCTTAACTGTAATGACACACACACGCACACACACACATAAGTAATTTCTTTGTTTACGTAATGGTGGGAGCTGATTACTAAAAGCAAAGAAACCTACGTTTTTCCAGGGCTGCAATTTGCATTTATTATCAGTGACAAAACAAGGGAATGAACATTATAACAGAGAGAAAAACACACTCCCTCATGGTCAATCACAACATTCAAAAGAAGCAGAAGAAATTATATGAAAAAAAATTTCTTGAAGTAAATGTATGGCTTTTATAAGAGGCATGAACAAGCCTTGCTGCCTGTCACATCCACTTTAGCAAATCACTGTGACAGCAGATGCCAATAAAGAGGAGGGGGTGTGGTGTTTGCGAGAAAAGATGAGAAAAAAGAACAGTGAGGAAAGCTGGGGTGATAAGAGGGAAAGGGAAAAAAGACAATAAGAGAAAGTGAAGGAGTGAGACGCAGAGAGACAGATAAACAAATTTTTCTTGCCTGTAATGTTTTGCAGACTAGCACAATGGCTGGCTTTGTCAAATGGGCATATTAGATGAATAATTCAAGGCAGCTGGCAGACTGGATGTTTGGAGGACAGTGTCAGTAGGTGACAGGGGAGACATGTTACAGGCTACAGTGGATGTCAGTGATGCATTGGAGGGAAAGGGCTGCCCCATGTGTGTGTGGCAATGAGCACATGGAGTGAGCACATGAGGCTAGTTTGGTTAAAAAATGAGAAAAAGATACAGAGTGAAAAATGGATGGTGTATTGGTGAGATTCAGAATGATTCACAAACATAGAAATACCCACACTTACTCAATCAATCCCTCTCATGATCAATCATGGGAGAAGTGAAACTGTTTTCATGGTATTTTTGTTTCCCTTGCACAGACATCATATGGCATCATAGCCTTCTGTTTGATGTTGCAGATATACATTTCCTTCTGTGTATAAACCAGTAAACCCTAAATCCTGACAGATTTGAGGCCCGTTATCGACCGGCAGACCTCAAATCCACAATGTTGCGCTTCCTGGACCAGAGATAGAGGCGAGGAGGAACAAGACAGAACCGCAGGCGAGCGAGATCAAGGTAGCTCAGAGGCTGATTTGATCTCTACCAGCGATGTTCAAACCTCCAATCACTGTGGTGGTGGTGGCTGGCTGTGTGTGTTTGTGTGGGTGAGGTGTGGAGTTTGAGATGGTGCTGGTGCTGAATTTAAAACCTTGGTATAGGCATTTATGTTTTTACATTAACAACATCTCTTGGCATTGAGAGTATTGAATTTCTTGCCTCGAAGCAGGGAACTGTATCAGTTGTCCCAAAATCGTCTACCTCATTTGGTCAAGCTTTCCACTGCGATACTTTTTACAAGTCTAGACAGGCTGTGTACCTTGAAATCAGGCCTATAGGCTTTTGGGGCTGAAACCTGCCACTGTTTATATTCGTGTAAAAATATCTGCGAAAAGTTTTCTGGCAAATCTTTATCCCTACAGCAAATAAATGTTGACAGAGCAGGAGAGAATATCTGTTAATGCTAGCATTATTACATCTTGTCAAAACAGAGTTTTCAAATATCAGTTTCATTTCTGTGTCAACAGAGTACAACCTACAGTTGCTGGAGAGCACTGACATTGCCCCTATGCAATAGTCCATCAATCCATCTGTCCTTAGCAGCTGCTCGAGCAGGAAGCATGTTGTGGGTTTACCCAAAGGTCTTCCACCTGTTGGACATTTCTGAAAGACCTCCAGTGGGATGCATCCTCATCAGATGTCTGATCTACCTGTACTGGTTCCTTTTGTTGTGATGGAGTCTACAAACTGCAAAGGATTTCAGTTGCTTGAATTTGAAATCTCATTCTTTCAGTTCGAACACAGATAACTAGTAAATCAACCCTTCTTCATAATAACGTCCAGTATATTACGTACCTTCAGCTCTAAGAGATACAAGTACCAGTAATAGATAATAGTACTCTGAAGCTTTATGATACACCCACACAGGTATTTACACTCTGAGACCTTTCTCAAGGGAGACATTTTGACATGTAATGGTTCAAAAAGCACAAGTGATAAATAGACATGCACCCATTACTGAACACATCAGTGTCTTTATATATTCACAACAGGTCTTAATAGAGATTTTTCATGGATGACATTTGGACTCGTCAAACACAGGTGTAACTAATGACATTCCTTTTAAAACATGTGTTAGGATTAGTTATATATTCCTCTTACAAGCATACGTTCTGGGACCTGGTGTCGTTCACTGTGACTCACTCCTTATTCACTCATTAATGTGCTTTTCCTACTACATGTCAAAATGTCTGCCCTGGAAAAAAGGTCTGGGACAGGTTATGCTTATTAGAGCATAGAGTCTGGTGAGTTCACATGATCCCTAGAATATCTGAACTGTGGTCTAATCAGCCAGAATAGCTGAAAAGACCAATGTGGGGTCTCAGCTTAATCTATATCTATAAGGGATTCAAAAGTGAGAGACAATATGTGCAAACTAAAGGCGCTTAGGTAACAATGTGTTAATAGAATAATTTATACCTATTTTTTATCTTTTATTCATGACCATGTAATCACCTTGGAAGATCAGTAGGTTTGCTAATTAACTTTACTGTAGAGCAGAGGCAATTTCTCTTAGACTGCAAGGGAAGCTCAGCTTTCCCTATAATGTCAAAAATTAACACAATTAAGTTGTGTTAACATTTCATTGACTACAAATGCATTAGAACACATTCATTCACATTCATTTTTTCATCTTGAAGACAAGTTTATTCAGAATCAGCTACTTATCACATTGAGTGGATGTTGTTAACTTGTGATACATTCCCATAGCACCGTTTTCTTATACGGTCTATGGTCAATGCATTTGTCTGTAGAAGCTGAGCGTCCATGCACTTTAATGGGACTGCATGTAACATTTTTTTTCATTGTCTCGAAACTCGATGATCATTGGATAAATGCCATGATTTTGTCCTGCCCCTGGATGCTTAGTGTCTCTAGGGGTGAATGGAGCTGTGGGCGGGTCTCGGCTGACCTGGACACTGAGCTTTTGCGTGATGATTGGAGGATCAATCAAAACGCTGAATCCTGTTTTGATTGACAGGTATTTTGAGATATACACCGTCACTTGACAGCTCAGCTCAGTCCCATCTCAGATTTTGCAAGTGAAGTCGAAAGACAAACTGCAACCCATTTGTTGGTATTTACACTGTAAAAGATGCCTACTTGGAACGATAGGGCCACCGACCATTTTCTTGAATAGGAATGGAGGGCAGAATTTACATATAAATTAATTGACAAATTTTATGATGTAAGCCGACAATGAGCTTCCCCTCTTTGAAAGACCAGCAGCTGCCACTGCTGCAGAGACCTGTGATTTATACAGCAGATTTGAATTCAGGTGAACCAGGCTAACTAGCTAACAGAGAAAGTGACAGCTACGTTGTCTTTTATGTGTTGATTCAAGTTTAGGTCTATGTTGGCAGACTCTCAAAAGAGATGAGAGACAGGGTCAAAGTTCACATAGAAAACATCTAAAGAATCATTTGCTCTCATTTTGACCCATCTGAGCTCAGGAGTATAAAAAGAAGAGCAGCTGGTAGAGAGATACAAGGCCTGTGAGAAGCTGGAGTATTTAATGGGAGTCAGTGGAAGTGCTTAAGGTTTTGTGAAAGTGTATGTGCAGCATAAACACTACTTCACATACGCACACACGTGAACAACGAATTACACACTTTTCCGTATAAAAGCCAGAGAGCTGTCAAGAGTCTGATGCAGTAAGTCGAAGGCAAAGGAGGATTTCAAACGTTAGCATTCTGCTATAATTCCTCCTAATCCAAACACTAACACAACAGTAGGAAGTTCAGTCTAATTGAAGAGGGGATGAAAGCCAAGGATATCCTGTGTGGGAAAAGGATATATGGATTAATTAGTATTGTTGAGTTAACGTATGTATCAGTATAAATATGTATAAGTTGTATATCCCTGTTTGTGTCCCAGATTGTCCCCGTGTAACAGTATGTGTGGACTGTGTCTGTGTATTTGACATTATGCAAGAGGGTAATTGGTACTGTATTATATCTTATATGTGGAGCTGCCACCACATCAGTGAACGTTCAATGTCATAAGAAGCATGTTTGATTGGATTTTCCTGCGTTAATCACTTCGCCTCTATTTTTGCTGCTGGTGGTGGGGCCTGGATAATTACAAGTACAGATTAAATTTGAATGTCAACATGTTAAAGGCATGCATTCACGGTCATAAACACATAGAGGAGAATCAGAGTGTCTGCATATGAATACGTGCGTCTGCATTTTATATAAGAAATTTAAGAATAGATGTTTCATAGTGAACTTAGAAAAACCTTCTGCCGTGACCTGAAGAACATAAAAAGTTGAAGTGTGGTGCTGTGCTAAGAATAGAAAAACTCTCAGCTAAAAATGCTGCCATGGTAGCACTCAGGTGAAGTGGTGACAATGGCTACAATTCAACTAAGTGATGGTCATTCAGAGCCACTAAAAATGTTAAAAGTGTTGGTACATTTGAAATGAACCAGTTCATGTAACATGTTATCTGACTGACTGTAAAGGCAAAAAGGGGTTTATGACTGCCTGCTGTATGGAGACAAAGTCGCTCTTTGATGTGAAAGAGGTCCTGATGGTGTTCAACCATTCAACAAGCACTTTGGTCGGAGCACATTGACACCACTACCAACCACTCAAGGTAGTGATGTTGGAAGAAACATAATGACTGAAGAAAATCATGTGACACTGTAATGACAATGTGAAAAAGAAGCATCCATTATTGTTTTTTTTTGCATGACTAATGACTATTAAACTGTTTTATTAGGCCAAACCTATCAAATCCTAAAGCACTGAGGTTGAAAATCAGTAAATAATAATAATAATGATAATATGAGTACCTGTTATAAATACTGCTATATGACTTGTCAAGTTGGAAAACATGACAATGTGCATTTACTAAATTAACATTTTGGTGTATGGTTGCCTTGATTAATGGACCAACTAATGTGAAGCATCTGTCACAACAGAGAAACTTACAAATCTGTCTCACAGACAGAGTAACAGCTATTGTATAATATATGTATGAAATATATTATTTTAGTCCACGTGAATGTAAAAGCACTGTGGGATCTCCTGTTCATCCCGTGTCTCTCTTATGTTTCTGTATGTTCCTGTTGAGTAGAGTTCTACTTTCCATAACAGATGTGTGTGATTGACTGAGATGCATCAGCACATTAAGCCTGAACTTTCTTTCTCCTTTTTTTCACCCTTCCCTGAGAAACTGAAGAATATTAATATTTAGAGTGATTGTTGCCTCGCCTTGCGCTGCCTCACGCCAGAGGCATTTTCAGCGATGCGCGGCATGTCAGCACCCGTCAGTTTAGTGTGTTGTTAGCCTGTATCTTGGGTGCTAATGTTACCCCACAGTTTATTGCTTGGTGAAATGGGTCCATTAGCGTTGAAACCCACAGTAATGGCATGCAGATGGGCTGTCATCTGCTAAGGCAAGCTGAGAGTTGTGAGAAGGAATTGCTGACTGACAGACAGGAAGTCAGAAGGTTTACCTGCAAATGTGTTTATGTGTGTATGAAAAAAAATATACCATAATTTCAGCAATCTGTATATATTTATACAGATGTACAGCTGCTGGTATGTAGTCTTTACTTGCATGTGTATTGTGGTTTATTATGTGTTTATGTATTAATATGTGAATGTGTGTGCACATGTATGACAGAGGAAATTAATGTGTGCATGTGTTTGTGTCTTTGTGCGTGTGCTGTCTCCTCTCAGGAGATAGCAGGAGGTTTGGAGACGCGTTTACTTCCATTCAGCTGTTACACTCTGTTGCTCCTTGGGGGTCTTATAGAAGCAACGCAGCAGTAGAAGAGTGTTGTGATGACAGTGGGAAACGGACGCGATGCCACAACGCAAATTGCTCTGCTGGCTCAAAGAAACTTTAAGTTGGTTAGGGAACTCAGTGGGTACATTCCCACCACTGTGATGTGAAATGTACACAGGTCTGCTGTGGCAGCATGTTGATGAGGAAAAAAGACAGAAATAAGTCAGAAACATGTAATTTCTGGTTAATGATGTGATCCACCTTCTGGGACTTTTAGTTTATAAAAGAAAGGAAGGAAAGGAACAAAGGAACAAGGAAAATAGTAAAGCATTTATCCCTGTATTTTTTGAAATTGTGTTGTTGTTGTTTACTTATGTTATGTAATGACTTCATCATGCTGATTGGTTCACACAAGAGCAACAGCGCATGCTATGGGATTGTAGATAATTATTGTGTTTCGGCTTCACATCTATTTACACAATCAGCAGGAACTCATTGATTGACACACTAAAGCCGAAAATTGGATTCATTTTTATAAACCAAATAAGGATCTGGACAGAATCCAAAAGGCCAAAACAGTAACAGTAAAACTCATATGAACGTTGACACTTTCTCTCATTTCTTTGTATATCACACTTTAAATTGACACCTTGGTTTGTAACCAAATATCAAGTTATTCAATATATTGAATAATAAATCATTTGTTTTAGTTTTTCATTGAGTTTCACTTTAAGTTTGGACCTTTTTTACTTTTAAAGTTGGAAGTATTGTTTTTTAGATTTTTATTTTCACTTTCAGACTTAACAAAACTATTGACACTGATTTGGCTCCATGGCTGGAAGTGTTATGATTTTTGTGAGTATTCAGACACAAACCAGAACATTGCACCAAGTTTCTTTCATCACCAAAGTTATTCAACGAATCCAGTGGAGCAACGAGCATCTTTGTACAAAATGTCACTGTCTCAATGGAATCTGCCCAGCAGTTGTGGTAACACATTGTCCCAGCTATGTTACTAGGAAAGCTAAAATTAGGACAACTGCTGTTTTTTACTGAGCTGTTTTTGGTTGAGACCGGTTAAATATAATCAGTCTGTATATGTTGTCATTGTGACGTCATCTCATTTTAAGTAAAATGAGAAAAAAAGTCAAATGTATTTTGTGCTAGTGGCTAGCAGTCTCAATTTGCCTTTTTGTGGTCAAATAGATGGTTTCATCACATATTCTGACCAAAATAAAGAGCGTGGCGGATTTATAACATAACATAAAAAAAAAAAAAAAATAACATGTAGGTTTTGGACACTGGTTTCAATGATCAGACATGTAACAATGGAACAACAGCACTTGGAGCAATGAACGAACAAAAATAAAATGATAAAACAGTTACATTGTTTATGTTAATTTGAATATTGTTATGTGTGAAAAAGCTTACATATTCAATGTGACTCCATTAGCTCATCAGCAGGTGGCAACTGAGCTAACTTTAACATATTACTGTTATATTGTGATCACAGGAATTAAAAGGAGACCAGCCGTGTCAAGTTTGCACGTCAGATGGACACAAATTAGGCAAAACTGTTATAAACTGACACAAAAATAGTTTCATGGAGACAAAAATGCTTATGGTTTATCCAAACTTGAATCAAAGGTGTTGATAAGCACAGCATCAATATGCAGCAGTTATAGTCAATGTTGGTGAATTTAGGAAGTAAAGTTTGCTCTGTGATAGTCACACTATCCTCCTGTCCTCTTTCTAACAGACAAACACTTCAGTTGCACACAGACAAAGTGAAACGCACAACACTGTGTGTAGCTGTGGCTGGGCACAGGTGCTTCTTGTTGTCCTGACGAACCACTCCTGTCTCGCTCCGCCTCTCACCCACTACATTCACATCCTGTTTACTGGTAAATAACAGCATTCGGCCATTTTTAGCCAGCAGGTGGCTAGTTGTTGGGGAGGTTGTGTTCTACGTCCAAACAAACTGTTGAAACAATCTTCCATCTTCACTTTGAAAGAGTGGGAGTCCAGTTGGTGGTGGTGTGAAGAACAGTATTGTGGGTAAATGTCACAGAGAGCCTTCTGTTCCATATGTGACTAAGTGAACAAAAAAATGCTCAAGTATATCCATCACTTTATCGGATGTAACAACAGAGTGAGGACAAGACTCAAAAGCCAGAGAGAATTTCTATGCAGCAATATGACCACAAATGTCAGGTTTAGATACACACACACTGTGTCACTATTAAAGTATGTTTCCAAATGTTTATGAATCAAACATGAACACAGTGTTTAGAAAATTGACATCTACCTCTTGCCCAAAGATTTGGCTGGCAGGCACATTGAGGACTCATCTAACCACTGACTGTTGCAGACATATGGCTCACTTACTCTTGTTGTGCTCATGTCATATGTGATAGATAGTAGATCTGGAAATATTTTCATATTCACACCACCAGCTGTATGGTTGTACAGCTCCATGTATGGGGGGTAAAGTGCTGAAATTTGACAGTGTAGCAGTACATCCATTAAGTTTGTGTCAAATCACTTTCACATCCAGATTCTGGTTGATTTAAAGCATCTGTAATAGTTGTTTTTGACAAAAGTGAAAAAAATCCTAGTGAATTATGGCATAGATATGGCATAGAGCATTAGAGCCCTGTCAGACAGAAATAATAAAGACCGAATGTAACGATTCAGTTTGTAAGGTTTAAGGAGCTTAAAGGCATCAATGTTATTTTGTCAAAGCTGATAATAGTGGTTGATTGCTTTAAATTATCTTGTCCTAATCCAATATGAATCAAGTCCATCAAGTCAAATCAATCAATAATGAATCAAGACTAAGAGTGTGTCTACACAGGAGGCCATCCAGACGTGTTTTTTTAGTTATCCGTGTCTGATGGAAATGATACACTCCTATTTGAATCAATCAAGCTATTTACACAGGCTGTATGCTTCTAAACGCTGCCATAAGCCTTTGTTTTTACTCTTCAAGCTTCATGTTTTCTTTCATGTAATCTACAGCATGAATGCAGCGTGTTTGGACACAGAAGCTGCTGTTGCTGCTTTGCTAACGTGCTGCTCACGCTACGCCTCCGGTGTAGACGCAGTGTGAAAAACTATATCTCTGTGAGGCCATTCTAGGCCAAACTGATGCTACGACTAAACGTAAGCATGGTAACATGCTCACTGAGACAATTTTAATACTACACTCACACAAGTCAACAAAGGGAGGAACAGAAATGAGAGCGGTGGGGGCTATAGTCAAAGTAGACTTTGACTATAGTCAAAGTAGACTTTGACTATAGCTTGTCACCAGTCAAAGATGTCAGGATTATCTTCAATGCACATGTGCAAATGTTAATAGAAAATGCTGCTCTGTTCCAAGCCTTTGGGAAAGACAGAGATGATTGATACAATGGCTTGCATTCAGCTTAGCTTAGAGGGGGCAATAGCCTGCTGCTGCTAGAAGTTGATGATAAATGCAAACAGGCACCATCAGAAAGTGTTCGAGGAAACGTTGGAGGCTTACTAAGTGCTGCTCATTATGGTATGGTGTGATGGGAATGGCATATATTTTTCAATAGGTGTGTTTTTCGATAGTGGAGAACCATCTGACATTGGGGCTCTGATAGCATGGATTAACTGATGACATATTTGAAAGGTCAAAAAATGGACCCATTGGGCTCCAATGAGATCAAAATTCAGTTGAGTAGCTGCCGTGTCCACTGCTGCAGAACAGCACCTTCAGATGTGGAATGCTTAAATACAGTTCATATTTAAGATGTCATTTGCACTACACCCATTGTGACATTTTACAACAAAACTCCAGAATTCAAATGAAAAAGTAGGCTTTTAGTTCAAGCAGGGAGACAATTATCATTTTTAATTTTCTCATCACACCCTGTCTCTTTCTTCTAATTATCGCCACCAAACTCACAACTTATGTGCATGTTCTCCTCTGTCTACAATAATTAACCTCCCTGAAGGGTATTTAAACCTCTTACGTTTTCTTTTATCACTATTACTTGTTTCTCCACCACCAGGGTGAAAATATGAGCTACTATTTGAGGCCGTAATGCAACAGTTGGGGTACATCTGTGACCGGCCAGACTTTGTGTCTGAAACCAACCCGCTGTATTAAATAAAGTGAATCATGCACATTTTTGACCCCAATGAATACTAGAATCATCAAAACATGCTCCAGCTTGGCGAGTGAACGAGGAACGCTGATCCCTGCCAGCTCTCCCAGTCTGTCTCACTGGCTGCAGGCCCAGAGGGCAGGGCACAGCGATGGATGAGCCTGTCGCCGGCTCTCTGCTGCCCAGATGGCTCGCTCTGTCAGTGGGCTCACCGCCAGGAGGGGTGGTACCCTGACGTCAGGCCATGATTGGATACGCCAACTTTCATTTGCTTCCCCCCCAACACCTGTGGACTGCATGGAGAAATTATGGGGTTGTGATACTGGAGCCGCCGAACGCATGTGTGTCTTCTTGTAGTTGTCCTTAAATTTTACACTTGAAGGTTGTGCCAGAGCGAACAAGACCCATAAAGGTCCCACCTGACATCCTACAGGATCCAACAAATCTAATGCCAATGGTCCGGTGCCAAACACCACAGGACACCCCCAAAGGTCTCATGTCCATGCCCTGATGGGTCAGAGCTGTTTTGGTGTTACCGTCAGAGTTATGCTGACTGACACTGAACTGGTTGGCGGAGGCATACATCATATGGTTGTAAATCAAGATTCATTTTTCACTTTTTTCCCCCACCTGTTTCTCTTCATTATTTTTTGCACCATTTATTTCACAGCTGTTGATGTCTGTGTTAATGAAATTATAGTTTTGTCTCATTCACTTGTTGATTCTTTCCCAAAATCTAAGGCTTTTGCATGGCCTGCAAACTTTCAACGTTAATTATGTTATTTACTAACTGGTTATTGTACATCTTTATGCATATTACAGCATGTGACTAGACACAACTGCTGAAATAACTGCCTCACGTATCCATACGTTTATTTGGAGCTGAGCAGCTGCATCCAGACATCCAATTCAATTTCTACTTAAGCTGATAATCATATAACAGAATTATGCCATAACTACACAAATCCGTTTAAAAAGTAATTCTCAGTTAGGGTGTAATTTTTGATAAAGCTCTCTGTGGTGTCATTGTTTACTGCATAAATCTCCCATTTACTGTGACTCCTTAAAGACTAGCATGAAGTAATTTGAGCAAGCCAAACAAAAGTGGATTTAAGTCCTCGGGCATTATACTGCAGAAGATTTGTGTTGTGAAATTACTTTCTCTATTCTAACAATAGGAATGGGAGACCTAACCCATGGAGCATGTAATTTAACTGCCTCAGCTGTTATTACTTTTCGTTTGAAAATTTTGATGAACCCTGGATGAATGGTACCCCTTCTTCTCCACTCCCCTGTCCAATATGCCCCGCAGGTTTCCTCAGATACCAGCGAAAAGCCGGGCAGTTAGAAAATCAGATGACCAATGTTGCCTTTCGACCGCATAATGACAAATTCTTGGACTCCATTAGAAGCAAAAACAGTCCGGTGAACATTCAAAAAAGCTCTTATTTGTGTCTCTGGTGATTTATCCAGCTCTCTTCTGAAATGTTAACATCCCCCTCATGCTATTAAGCTGTACATAGGCCTCTCATGTGTGTTCAAAAGCTGCTGACCTATCACCCGAGTTCTTCACATGTACTTGAAGCGCGTTCTTGAACGTGAAACCTCACTGAGGAAAAACATCAGTGTTGAGGATTTTACACCCTGGCAGCTGATGAAAGTGCTGTGGAGAGACTTGTGTATCTTTAATGTGTGCGTGTTCAGTCTGTGTATGTGTGTATTTGGAGGACACCGCAACAGCGTTTTGGATCAATAAACAGGAACTAGCTTTCATCTGTCACAGTAGAATAAGTGTCCTGCAGGAACAAAGCAGAGAGCAAAGGCCACCTCACTGACCTCAAGTCTGGTCAGAAAGCAGCCTTTTTTGTGATATCAATCATTTGCTGACAGTCTCAAAAAACAGACATCACAATTTTTGTCACGATAAATAACAGGATTAAACCTCAGTTTCAGAGTGGAAAAGCTATAAATGTGTAAGCGTGGCAGCGTGCGTGGGTTTGTGAATGAATTAGTGTCCTATAAGCAGTCAGAGCCACGCTCAGTCTGTTCTGGTCCAATAACAATCGACCGATTCCACGAGCAAGCATTCCCCACCTGCTCACTGGCCCTGGGCTGGGCTGGAGTCAGCTAATCTGTAATTTAACACAGATAGAGAGGAGAAAATATGAATACAAATGATTACAATATGGACCAGGCATGAATTGGATTCAGTTGAAAGATGAACATGATGATATTTTTATGTTAGAATGCCACATCTTATCAGCAGCTTGTGTGATACTGTTTTTTTTTTTTTTTTTTTTTTGCTGTTTGTTATGCAAAGCTGATGATACACGTCCAGATTTATGTGCGTTCTGATGCACAAAAGTTTGAAAAGAATGAACTTTAAAATGACGAGTAACAAGTCATCGAGTCATCATCATCCATTTAGCCAGCAGAACTGAGGAGGCGTTGTTTTTTTGGAGCCAGACATGTTTCTGCTTTCTGAAGAGGCTAAACACAAACTGTGTCACATAAATACTAAAACAGAGCGAGGCACAGAAAACACATTTGTGTTAAAATTTCATTAGTCTATATGACAAAAACATGGACTGATTGAGTCATCGTGAAAAGAAAAGCCTGGATTTAATGAGCCCGACAACAGCAATAAAACATTTTTATTAATATGCTTGGACTGATTCCAGTGTAGTAAATAGACTGACGCATTTTTTTAAGTTAAGAAAAGAAAGAAAAAGGACATTGCTCTTTTTCTCCCAAACAACTGTAGGTGGTTTTCTCCAGGTAGGTGATAGAAATTGGCTGACAGTGAAGCAACTGTCCATCCATCCATCCATCTTCTACCCCTTTATCCTGTACTCGGGGTTGGGGGGGACTGGAGCCTATCCCAGCTGCTTACAGGCGATGGCAGGGTACATCCTGGACGGTCGCCAACTCGTTGCAGGGCCACATATAGACGAATAACCATTCGCATTCACATCCATACCTACAGGCTATTTAGTATGCTCAATTCACCTATCCCCAATGTTGCATGTTTTTGACGGGGGAGGAAACCCGCGCAGACACGGAGAGAACATGCAAACTCCTGACAGAAAGACTCTGCGCCCGACGCGGGAGTCGAACCCAGGACCTGGTGAAGCAACTGTACGAAACAAAAATGAGAAAGAAAGTGAAGACGAGATCACGGGATCACTGGATGGAGAATCAGGATCGATGAAGTTTGATGAATTTTTTTAAGGATTTTATTAATAGTCCACCGGCTCACTGATGTGGTGACCCAACAGGATTTGTCTGGTTTAAGAGCTTCAACCAAAACTTTCCTCCTTATTAATACAGCTGGAGGTTAGAGTTAGGGCTAGGAGACATAGGTCTTGCTTATTGCTTGTTATCCCTAATGCTAGGTATCAATGTCAGTTAGGTTTAGGTTTAGGTATTAGCGTTACAGTGAACACAACTGTTTGTGTTGTTTTCTGCTAGTTGCTTTTCTAAAATAATGATATTCTGTTATGATCAAGGAGTTAAAGTAGTTCGGTGCCAACATTTAAACCAGTTGGAAACAATAGAGGGGAAAGATCATTTCACAACTAAGCTGTTTAACAGAAGTTGAACAGATAATGGTTAGCCGGGAGGTGTCATACCTGGAGAGAAAGAGATTTCCACACAGGTCATGGTGTCAATTAAGCCGGTCTCACTTTCACCTGCTTCTGGCAATTTTCTCCAAAGTCCTCACAGCTCAGTCCACACAGACATATTTTTTAGATTCATGTTGGGGTTTTCACCCCACCATGATAAATAAATATTAAAAAAATATATTTTTAATAAATATTATGTCCTTAGTTTCTTCTAACTCCAGAACTTGTCTGCAAATTGTCGGATATTTAAATTTTCTTCAGTATCAAAGAAACCCAGTGGTAGTGGTAGTTATTTACACATGAAAAGGTTTACTGCAACCACAGGTAGCTAAGAGCTAAATCTGGACATTTTAGAGTTGCCGGTTTGCTGAAATGTAAACAAAAACAAGCGGTAACTCATTCAATCAGTGGCAACACGACTGCCAGCATCATGGGAACAGCAGTTCCGCAATTTAGAGCATCACTATCCATTAAAATAAAAGTATGAGAAGCTAAATGTACTTTCCCGATGATATCAGTCATGTTTTGCTGCCATAAAGTTGGTAACAAGCAACAACAACACAAGGGAATTATTAATTAAAATCAACATTTATTATAAAAATACAATCAATTATGTCACAGTCCAGGTGCTCTGTATGTATATTCCTTCAACATAGGAACAAGTCAGAGTGTGTGATGATGTTCCCCAAAATTCATAGAGCAAATAAGCTCCAAAAACAAATTCACACACACACACAAAGATAAAGAACAAGGTGATTGAGCTCGGCTACCATGAGGATATAAAAATAGATAAGGACATAAGGTTCCTTCTCAGACAGGAAATGAAGGAGATGGACTGAGTCGTCTTTCACACATCACACTCATTATCCATTCCTCTCAGACACCCCCTGCTCCCCTCCATCGCATGCTGACTTTTTGGAAAAGAGACAGAATCCGTCAGTGTGAAATGAGGTCAGCGATCGCGTTGCTGATGGTAAATCACCTACAGTACCCACCAGACCACGGATGGACACACACACACACCGACAGGGAGTACATACACTTTCTCTCCAACACTCACTGCCTCTCTCTGAGACACACACAGATGTGTTGCTAAAGGGTTGCTATGACAACTCTCTTCCATTCCCAGTCGGTCAGGGCGAGTGTGAGAGTCTGTGTGTGTGTGTGTGTAAAGTGTAATCGAGTAGAGTCATTTAGGGCTCGCAGAGAAAGTCATTTTGTTGCAGAAATATTCATTTTAAAGACAATTTCAGGACTGTGAACTCTCAAATAAGTCTGCAGCTGGTGGGATGTAACACTGTTAACTGTCTCAGCTCCTCACTACGCAGGCAGGAAATACTGAGCTCCTGCCACCGTTAATCACGGACAGATCACATCATTATCACTGTTTTATCAGCCTGACACCAGTCCTTTAGTTTGGCATTTAACAACACAATCACACTTTGGTCTTATTTACTGAGCACTTCTGTGTGTGTGTGTGTGTGTGCGTGTGCATGTATTCACTGCAAGAATCTCAAACGCGTGGATTGAACTGACGGGTGAGATTTAAATGCAAACTGCTGCATCATGAATTTTGATTTGGAACCGATGATGTTGCCCCAATGATGAAATATTTTAATCACAGGAAACGCAACAGTGTGTGTGTGTGTGTGTGTGTGTGTATGTGGGGGTGGGGGGGCGCAGTCAGCTTGATCCACGTTTTCATAAACTAGTAATGAAATAATCGGATCTGCTGGAGAGCAACACGTTCAAGCTTGATAAGCTCTGCCTGACAAAGCAAAAGGCATTAAAGTTAACAACATAAACCCATTTTTTTATGTCATTATGAGCTTCATATTCTTCCAATAGCCCCTCAGTGCTTTTATATTTTGTAATTGCCTCTGGTTTTTACCTTGTTGGTGGCAGAGCTTCACCTTGAACACACAGGGATTTTTAATTGCAGACACAGGAAAAGCAGCGGTGCGTGTCTACAAAATAAGGAAATATGTGTATTTCTATGGTGCTCAGGAGAGGCCATGGAGAGAAAAAAATTAAAAATAATTTGCACATTAGGGTTTAGGGTGCACTTAACCTGGCTTGAATATAGGGACTGTCCCAAATTTAGTGACGTCAACTTGACAACGGAAAAGCAAACATCGGGCTGAACAGGGTTATTGATGTCTGTTTTTAATAATAAAGTGCTAACACTGACTATATACAAGGTAATACAGGGAAATGATCGTGAACAAATTAATCTCATCTCCCAGTATTACTATGTACATACTCATTATTTTGTTTCTCACAAAATTTCAGTGTGGAAACATGCAAATGTTTTGATAAATTGAGCTCATGGTTTATTAAAATGTACGAACTATTTAATTTCTTTTCTCTCCGTGGCCTCTCCCTCATTCTGTATATTTCTTTATTAATCAGGACTGAAACCTTAATGATTGCAACTTCAAAAATCAGTTTAAGTCAAAAGCAAGATTGTCAGTTTTGTTATAATTAACATGGATTAATATAAATCTTTCAAGAACAGGAAAATATCAGTTTTATTCTGAAGAGTTTCTATCTCGTTACTATAAAGGGCAGTGTAAGTGGCTACAGACAAACTCAGGGTCTTTATGTACCGAGTTAAACATATAAAAACAGAAACACAACGTATGGCGATGTGATTAGTTTGCATAGGATGTTTGATCAGGTATTAGAGAGTATAAAAAAAAAACTATTGCAGCTGAATATTTCAGGATTATTACCGTAAAATCCCATCTTTAACACTGAAAAGGTGTGATGAAGTGATGCGATGACATGTATCGATATGTCAAAATCTTAAAGTGTAATGATCCTTTAACCAACAACGAACAATTTGGATACATATACACTTAAATCTCACATCTTATATTACTCTCTACTTACTCTACTTTCATGGTGTTGTTAACATTTTATACACAAGCACAGACAGACAGGAGTTGGGTCACAGGATGTGATGCTACTTCAGATAAAGGAGGACGACTGCGGAAATGAACCACCTGTTTTCAAAGACATTCACTGATCATGGAAAAACATTCATTAGAGACATCATAAAACAAATTTCATTTCATCCCAAGATTATGTGTAATTCATAATGTTTGGGCAGAATCTCTGGGTTGAAAATCACTGTCTTCCTCTTACCTCAGGTCAGACATAGATACATCCCTCAGTATATATCTTTGGATTCTTTTTTTTTCCAAACAAACAAACAAACAAACAAACCCAGAGCCAAACTTTTTTTTTTTTTTCCAGTTTTCCTTGCATCACGGGGCCTCAGGCCTGAAGGAGCTTCCTGAGGTCTCCGTCTATTCCTCGCGCTCTCAGCTGCTCCAGGCTGTAGTAGCGATGGATGACGTCGGCGGCGGTCACCACCACCACCCTGATGCCGTGGGTGTCGTCGCCGAGCTGGCAGCCGATGGCCGAGCTCACAACCATGTCCAGGCCACCGTGGTGACCGCCGGCGTTTCGGTGGTAATGGCCCGAAAAGACCGCCCTCACCCCTGTATGATGAAGAGAAATAGAGAGAGAGGGTTGAGGAAACCTGAAACCTGAAGTCTGAACTGGATGTGTTCGTCCGTTTACGTCAATGATCTCAGTTGGAATATTTCCAGAAATAGACAACCGGCTGTTTAAGGTGCTGTTTAATTCACATATAGACACACACACAAACACATGTCAAACCCCGCGGCCTTCATGTATCCTAAATAAACGCACAATCATTAACAGCTCAGAGCAGAAAACAACCAAAATATATCTACAAGGACTTGAGGTTAGTGATCGATACCAGTGACTCAGTGTTTGCTCCATCAGAAGAATCCCAGCTTTAAATAACTCACTTTACAGCCTCTGGTGCCTTTTTAAAACAACAAACTGAAGCTACAGACAGATTTACATTTAGTTATAACTTACTTAACGTTAGCATTTATTCAGCCTACACACATATATTTATTAGGATTGCAATGTACTGGATGAAGCTAAACAAAATGGTTTATGGGTAAAAAAAAAAAAAAGAAAAAAAGAAAGAAAAAAAGAAAGAAAGCAGACTCTGGAGATTTGCACTTGTAGAATATTTTGAAAACCCGGGGAACTTTCATTAAGTTAGCCACCATTTCCAATTTATTTTCAATTACAAACGACATGGTTAATAGAATGGTGCGGGTCTGGCTCAGCCCTGAGGCACCGATGATGTGTCACTACAGGTAAAATGACTACACTCTTTAAATGGCACGTCAAATAAGACTCACTTTGATTTGAGGGGTACAGGATGAGTCCGTTTCTGTCACTTAGTTTCTCTATTTTTGGGGAGAAATCATTTAACTTGGCTGGTTTTCATATAATCAACAACATAATGTTTGGATCCGGATCTGTTCATTATATGTTTATGCATGCATATAGGTAAAGGGGTGTTAAAATGAGTTAACTGCAGGTTTTTGGCACAGAAAACGAGCTGCTCTATTTTCTAACTGCAAGTGTTTCCATGGAGGGAAGTCTGGCTGCTCGCTGCCTCATCTCCAGAGAGACACCCAGCCAAAAAAATAATGAAAACTGGCAACAAAAGAGGATAAATTGCAGCCTGTGCATGAGAAAGACATCGGTCTGTCCCAGAAATCTGCACAACAAAGACGAGGAGGATCCCTTGGAAAAAAAAAGCTCTTCTCTCTTTCTCTATTCACCGCTGATACGACTTCGGCTTCAACTTTCCGTGAAATTGTCCTGAATCATCGAGTCCTCCACTCTGCATAATCAAACAGCACCAGAATACGAATGTGACCTAAATTTATATTAATATTTCCAGCTATGTGAGGACAACGGTTGCAAATTCCGGACCATTAAATAATTAATCCACCATAGATGAAAATTGATGGCTCAGGTTTGTAACGGTTCTGGGCTAAATTCATTTACAATCAAAAACCTGAGGCAGCGCCGTGTGAAGCCCACTCTCCTGTGACTTGTGGGTGGGCCGGCAGCTATATCATTACCGACCACACATTTCATTAATCTGCGTATACTTGTGTGGTCAGGAATAACAGCATTGCATGTAACCTTGCCAAATCTCGAGGTGACTAAAGAACTGACTAGGATCAACACAACCTGGTCATAAATGCATATATATGTGTGCATTTGTGTAAATATTCGTCCTTGGTGTTGCTTTTAGATGAGAGCTGAAAGGCCACAAATGCCCTTCATGGCTCCGGGGCAAAGCATGTACTCATTACTCTGTATGAATGTGTGTATTGTGTGTGTGTGTGTGGCTCTCCAGTGCTGACAGACAATCAAGATTCTTTTTTATTTTTTATTTTTATCTGTCCCACGAGGAATTACACAACTCGTCTACAATTACTCAGACCCCGCGAATGAAAACAAAGCGAAGCAGCAACAGAAGTGTGAGCCAGGGAAAATGTTTGAAAATGATAGGATCACCTGATGACTCCACACGAAATGTTGGATTTGTGACAGTAAACACAAGAGGGCTGCGACGTCTTCGTCACCTCAGAGATACGAGGACGTGGGAGGAAGACGGGGGAAGACAGAAGTGATAAAGAAGTGATAGACAAGAATTAATCCTGTAATAATGATGACGAAAGAACTGGCAGGAGAATATAAAAAAGTCTTTTTTGAGTTTTTTTTTTTTTATTATTATTATCATTATTAGTGTTTATTTTTTTATTTTAATTCATGAACCTCCTGTAAAACTCCCAAACATGCCGTGATTAATCATGCCCACCAAATAAAGTGCGTGGGAGTGTGTAAGTGTGCATATGCATACATGTGTCAGTGTGTCTGAGTTCTGTCGCCACGACTTTGATGATCTACGTCCCACACACATGCCGCACGACACCACCACGCAGCGGCGCGAGCTTCCCCCATATGTATGTGACATATTTATGATGCATCCATGTCGCGGCTGTCCTGCATGTTTGTTGGTCATAGCTTCGAAAGTGACACAGAACGTCCTGCTACACTGCGAGTTTAGAACAACTACAGCTTAAAAACAACTAAAACCCTGATAGTGCTGAAATTGATGCTTCTTTTATCAATTAATTAACTTAAAATCATTCTGTCTAAAAATGTCTGTAAAATCAGTGAATTTTCTTTAAAAAACGCTTTTGTTAAACCAACTTATTTGGTTTCTTCCTGAGAGATTAAGCCTGCTGCTGCTGCTGATGAGCTTAGCTTAGCAAAAGGCTATTGGCAAAACTCTAACTCTTAACAGGTTGAATAAAAAAGAGCTACTGTATTAATCAGTGCATAATAGCAGCAATAGTCACCTTTGGAAAGAGCCAGCTTGACCGTTTAAAAACTTTTAACAGTCTTTACGCTGAGTTAAACTGAACTAGTTAGTTGCTGAATGTAGTATAAAACCGACCAGATACCGACCAATACAGACATGAAAATGTTACTGATTTTACACATTATAAACAAAGAATAATCAAATCATTGTCCTTTAACATTGATGATAAGAACTAGCACTGCTACAGCAGTAATTATAGTACAGCAGTAAGTGTACGTGGTGATATTGGGTTATTTGCACTCAGAGCCGCACTTCTCCCAGCAAATCTGAAAGACCAATACACCGTTCAAGAACCA
This sequence comes from Polydactylus sextarius, assembly GCA_016801845.1. Classification (NCBI taxonomy): domain Eukaryota; kingdom Metazoa; phylum Chordata; class Actinopteri; family Polynemidae; genus Polydactylus; species Polydactylus sextarius. The sequence continues at coordinate 8,099,839 of CM028920.1, read as the reverse complement.
TAGCAACAGAATCCATCCCATTCTATGACAGGTTGGTCTCAGTTTCCATCTCCATGGCGCAGTGGTCCTGAGAGACTGCCACTTGGCTAACCTCTCTAATGTCTATCTGTAACAATGTGATCTCTGTTAAGACGTCATTACACACAACAAGCTTTCTTTCAGGGTCTTAAGTATAGCTGCGGATTGAAGTGGGCTGAACCAACGGACAGTTTTTATGTCATGGAAATGAATTGTCTCGCTCGGCTGGTTTGTCCCATTGGATCTTACGGAGCAAAACTGATTTCACAGAAACAATTTGGAGCAGGCCAGCGATAACACCCCGACCTGAATTCATTTGAGCGAGTCCCTTTCAGAGCAGCGTCATTATGCAGGCTTTAGAAGTCAAACCAGTCCACCTGGGTCCTTGTCTGGTAAAAAAAAAAAAAAAAAAAAAAAACACTTTCTGAGAGAAAAGATGGCCTGTCTTAGAGGGGAAAGTATTTTCAATCTCCAAAAGATTGTCTGTATGAATAAAAGATAAACAATTGAAAAACAAGTAGAATAAAGAAGTTGAGAAAGCTGTCCTCTTTGCAATGCAGTCAGAAGATGAAGCTGACCTCTGAAATTGTCTGCTAGAAAATAAAAACGGAAAAGGGGTATTCTTTCAAAGTGAGGGGAGAGGCTGAGATTGCCTACAGGGAACTGAAAAATACACATAAAACAAATTAAAAGCCACAAATACCCGAGGATTGCTTCAGGTACTTTTTGTACTTTTCAACAATCGACTTGTGCATTGCAAAAACTGAAAATCTCACCAAAAGAATTTTAACTTGTTCAGATTTGTAACAGTGTCACATTGTAACATTTGTAACTTGTAACAGATTTTTTTTTTTTTTTTTTTTGCATATTACAAGTAAAAAATTTCATTTTAATTTTTAGTTTTACCTATTTTAAGAATGAGACACAGAAACACTGCTTAATGTTACTGATTTTGGGATAACATCATGTCAAAAAAGCTCATATTCAACATCTTATTTTAAGAAATCTTAACAAGTCAATTTTCACTAGTTCCACTGACATATTTTTTTTATTTATTACAACCAAATATCCTTTGTATTGATCAATTATTTCTTATTTTTAAAGGACAGTTTTTTGCTGTGTGGGTGAACACGGTGATGAGGATTAAAACAAAACTGACAAGTTTCGCTCCTGACTTGGGTTAAATAAGTGTTAGACTCTACTCTTGTATGTACTCCAAGGAAGTTGTCTGAGATTGCTCTGGTGTGATTGCTGTCAGACAAAAAGATGTAAGTAGTTAGCAGCAGAAACAACACCGACAAACACACACTCAAAAACTGAAACGGAGATGGACTGCTGTTCATAGTGAATGAGACCTTTTGTTGCAGCCCTGCATTGCTCACAGAGCTGCAGTGATTTAAAAGCTGCCCAGTGGCATTACAAGGGAAATTTAAGAAAAGCTCTGTAACTGTACGCAAATGTTCTTCGATGAGATGATAGAGAGAACTGGGTGAGAGCTGCTCATTTTGATTCCCATAGAAACAGAGTTGTGACAGAGTTGTTCAGAGTTTGTGTTCTACTGGTGGATCGTCATCACCGTTCTCATCATTGTTATTGTTGTATTAACACAGTTTCAACAGCGAACACCTCCTTAAAAACAAAGACAGAAAACTAAAGCTCAAGACCAATGAGGAGCCAGAGACTCCCACAGCACAAGGTTGCATTCAGAAAATAACGCAAGGCTGCAGCATTGGTGGGAAGTGTTGCTTCTCATGCTGGTGAAACATGATGTAGGAAATCGAGCGTAGAGAAATCGCCTCACATCTTGTTGTGGAAATTCTCTGCTGCTAGTGAAGAATGAAATAGAAACTTCTGTCGGCCCGCGAGGTTTTTATTTTCTTTGCAAAGAAAAAGTCAATCAGCACACGAGCGGTCCGAATGAAGAAAGACCCAGAGCATGGGGAGACCTAAATATTTACACCTGAAGAACCCCCCCCAGGAGTCATCAAAGGGAGGGGTCATTGATTTTGATTCCTTGGTTCCAGGAAACCAGCTACCAGGGAAGCAGCACCCCAACTCCCCTCTCCAGGACTGTGTCTGAGTGGGAAATCAGAGGGTCTAGGTCTCACAAATGGTTGAATACACAAAGGAACCGAAATTGCCATTACGATGTGCACATGCAGGTGAGCCATATCCACTCACTGACATGTCAGGGTCGTTTTTGATTACCTAGATTGTGTTGACGAGGAAGCAGTTCCATTGTGTATTCATTGTAGAAGCTACTCTTTTTCTTATAAAAACCTACAGGGGCTGACAATGTCACCACCTTTAACCAGCAGGGGGAAGTCATAAGATCAAACAGCTGCTGTAGATCTCTGCTGGAATAAAAACTCGAGCTTGAGGACTTGCACGTACCGCTGTGGAGTACAGCTGCCTCCAGGATAATGATAGCTGGCAGCCTTCTTGGAAAATTGACTTTATTTGACAATGACAGAATATGATGCACAACTCATTTCCCTTTGCTTCACTCCAATCAAAGCAGCACATATTACTTTCTGAACATTGTTATCCAAAGTGCCTCGAGGTCCAATCAGCGTGGGAGGCCTGGTGGGACGTAAACCCTTAACGTGTAACGCTGGTGTCATGGCTCTGGCCACTGAGCTACAGCAAAAATAAAATCTTTCTTCTTCTTCTGACAATGCTGTACCAAAAACATTCAGCCAGAAAAGAAACATAAACGTATAAACATGCAAAGTGTAAGCGTCTTCTATTATTCACTGAGCTATATGGAGAAGGGAGGTGCTGTAAGTCTTCATAGTGTGTTAAATTGTAGTTTTTGCAGTGGAAGATTGTTAGGTCCCATTTGCTTTTATTAATTTTTTCTTCTTTATTCATCTTCTCTTTTCTTTTCCTTTTCTCGCTGCGTGGCTAACTAATAAAACCGTGCACTCTCTGTGCTGATAATTTCACATCTTGTCTCTGTCCCTGTGGAAATCCCATTTACCTGTCTGCCTTGAAACATCGCTGGTTCTTTTGTGCTTTTGTCTTTGTGATAAACGCTCCCATCAGGGGGACTGGCCTTTGCTTCAACAGAGAGGTGTTGAGGGTGGAAGTGAAGGAAGGAAAGGAGGAAGGAAGGAAGGATAGGAGAGGGAGAGGGAGGGAGGTGTTAAGGCACTCAAAAAATACCTGGAGTAAGCAGTCAGAGTGATGAAAACATATTGAATGCAAACGGAGGAAATTACCCACAGTCAAATTCAATTCTGGACAGAAAAATGCACAGAGAAAGGAAAGGAGCAAGAGAGAGTGAAAACTGATGCTTGATGTGTGTGTATTTTATATGTTGGAGTCATCACATCCACCTTCGCCTTAATTGTTTGATCTGTTTGAAATATGTTTTTTAACTATTTAAATGCTAATAATCAACACTAATATAGTCTGGAAAATAAAGGAATAAAAGAAACGTCCGTCCACATCTGATCATGTTTGATGTTTGTGTGTGTTCCTTCAATCTACCCCCCCCCACCCTTCTCTCTCTCTCTCTCTTACCACTCTCCATCAACTCTCTTTCATCTCTCGGTCACTGATTTGCAAGCTACAAGATTGGATTTGCTAATTGCAAAGCTAAGTTCCCATCTAGCTACTAAACCTCCTGCTATCTTTGATTACTTCGAGGTGAAGCCATTTTCCCTCAGACCTTTCTTTCTTCATCTCTCGTCTTTTTCCTCTTTGACACAAACTCCTGACGTAGTTCCGAACGGAGCTGTCATCTACACATCTGTGAGAATGGGCTGCGTGGGAGGGAACATACAACATGTGCGCTTGCATTAAAGGGCGGCTGTCATTAAAGTGCAGGTCTGGGGAAATAATTCATCATGAAATGGTGGCTGTTGATAATTTGCATGACAGAGGGATACAAAATGATGTAGCGTGGTGAGGCATGTTGCAGCACCGGCTCCTCGTAAATCACTTTCAGCCATCAGTCAATGTGCAGCATCCCCTCCTTGTGTCTCCAGTTACACACACACACAGATCTACACTATCACAAAAGGGAGCTGGGAAATGAAAGATGTCAGCATGCCATCTATCCTGCTATGAGCATACATGTGTTTTGGCCATTTGGTACCCAACATGGTACCTAATCATCCTGAATTCACTGAGCTATGATCCGTATGTTTCCCTAAGTACAACACACTTTCAAACAGTTAAGATGTCACAGATGGATCATAGGAACCCGTGGACATTCATATTAATTAATCATCAGGCAAGGAAGCAGATTCCCATGTTTACTGAGCACATGAAGAAAACTTAAACAGGTAAGAAGCCAAAGTTCTAACAGTTAATGACTCTAAAATGAGCAAAAGTTTGATGAAAAAAATCAGCAATTATCTGATCCACAAATAACGTATCTCACCAGACCCACAATCCCAGGTCTTCAGACTCTAATTACACAAGAAGAGGAAGCAGATGATGAAGAAGCTTTGGAATCAAGCTGAAACAAGGTGAAACCTTCATCAGCAGCTGAATCAATAGAATAGCGAGCGAGGAGGAGGAAGTGTTAAAGATTACTTCACGGTTATCGTCCACTTTAATGATTCGGATTATTTCAGGCACGAAGAGATGATGGAGTAGTACACAAAGATCCTCCTTCATTCACTGAATGAGGCTGGTTACTCTACTATTCAAAGTGAACTTCCTGGATCGTGTTTAGTCATAGTGGTTTTCAGTCTGACTGTCCGGTGACTCGTTCCTGCCTATCGCCACCAGAAAACGAGAGCTAGATAAAGACGGAATAAAAGATCCGAGACGCAGGAAAAGCAAAAGCATTATTCAGCCTCATCATTAAAACAATGGGGTTAAAGGCTTAACCATGGCCTCTTATCAAATCCCCAGTGGGTGATAAATGTGTCTTCGCTTTTGAACAGTGTAGGATCCTTGCTGATAAAGACGACCGGCGGCAAGAGAGCGAGAGCGAGTGAGGGATGGAGGAAGGAAGACGGAGAGGCCGCGCTGCGCAGCATACGGCTTATCTTCTACTCTAATTAGACACTGTATGTACAACTCGACAGCCGCTAGCAATGTTGGGAATTCCAATGAATTTCTCAGCTGCTCTCTTGTTTTTGTTATTTTTCTCTACATAAACAGGGTTTGGAGGCGAACAAAGGCAGCAGGGAAGAGTGTGTGCACATGTTCATTCGTCCTTGTTTGTATGTGTGTTAAAGGTATCTCCAATGTAGGGATGGAAACCTTGGAGGAGGAAGAAGGAAGATGATGAGGAGGAGGAAGAGGAGGGAGGGAGGGAGGGCAAAGAAATCTAATTACAGTACTCCATCTATGAGCAGAGGAGAGGATGAGAGCACTGCTGGGATTTCTGCTACTCCACTCACCTCTCAGAAAAGAGACACCGGTCCCTAACCATGGGAATCCAATCTCCTCTAAAGAGATTCACAACGTGCAAAAAAACCTGTTCTCTCTAAAGTTACCCACAGATCTTGCACATCTTTCTTCCATCGCTCGCAGTAACTAAACACCGGGCTAAGTCGCATTCATACCAACTGCCATGGGGGGCAATAAAGCCCGAGAGAGCATTATTTACTATGATTACTAGTATGACAGTGACAAGGCAGCCATAAAATAATATGAGTAAGGAATTTCCTTCAGGGTTTTTAGTGCTTTGTATGATTGTTACCAACAAACTGTACTGAAAAGACTCTAAACGCCACAAAAAGAAGTTGAAACAACTTTTCTCCTTGTCTTCTTTTCTAAACCACAAACGACGACGTGAAACATCCGTTTTTCCAGTCCAAGTGTTTGATTTTCAGCTCAAAACATATTAAACGCAGCATGGAAGTGCACAATAATAAAAGCAAGATTTAATATCAACCAAATCACTGTCAAATCATAAACCACAGTAATTGCTTATGCAATTAAAGAATGGATTGCGTGATACTTGACTTCCCCAAGAGGCGGTCATCATACGGAGACAGTGTATCATTAATATGAGCTGGATTGCAGTCAACAGTTCCCAGGATGGAAACCGTTCGCTCTAATGAGCCCGAGGAAGACTAATTGGTGTCACACCTTTCTCATGTGCAACTGTGTTGCAGAGATAACGTACAGATATTTACTGTAGAATATATCATGCGTGGAAAATGCACGGCTGCATAGTCATTTATATGCAAAGCATGTACACGCACACAAAACATGTACAAAATAAACAGTTGCGTGCACACAATTACTCAAACATCTCCCGACACCCATATCCTGTGAGGAGAAGAAGAAGAAGCAGTAGAAAAAATAGGATGAGGAATGAAAAATACCTCAGAGAGGGAAAATCAATTAAATGTATTTCTCTGTCTGCGGGGGACTATATTCACTACCTCCATCATATGTCAGTGGAGCGGTGGTGGTGGTGGTGGGGAGGCAATGACAACCTCACAAACGCTGAGCCAAATCCCCAGCTGCTGTAAGTTAACAGACACCGAAAAAAAGAAGAAAAGACAAGCCTGGAGTGGTTGGAGAACTGAGTTGCACACAGCAGCGTGTACGTACTTACATTATGAGGACTGATTTGATGCCAGAGAAACATTTGTGTAACATCCAATGATCCCATTACAAGGCCGTCTTGTGTAGAATTTGAATTACGAGACAAAGACTTGAGGAAAGTCGTCCAATTTTTACTTCTTTGTTCTTGCCAGACTGCTTTCTCCTGCTTTGCTCCATTCGCTCTGAGTAAGAACATTAAAGCAGCCAACTAAGATGAACAACCTTGAAGAGTTTTTTTTTTTTTTTTTTTAACAACATCTGTGTCATTGGTAGAAAAAAAAAAAAACGCTATTAGAGCATCATAAAGTGTTTTACGGTGTTGCAATAGCAAGATCTTGAAGCTCGGTACCATAAACCGTGTGTTATCGTTCAGCTGTTGGTATAAAAACAGCTGAAATAACGCTAAAAGGTATTTGTCTTCTCAAGCAAAATTATATGAGCGTGAGTAGTGCAAACGTAGATGGAGGCTTATTGTTTATTTAAATGAAAATCTAAGTTGAAAAATGCCGTTCGTGCTAGTGCTCAACTGTTACCACGTCATCTTGACGCTCATATTCTCTTTCTGAGAATATGAGTGTCTACAGAAGTGTGAGTGTGTGTGTTTGAGGCTAATGATGCTGCCCTTTACTGTAATGACAGTAATGATCACCAGAGTACAAGAGCACATCTGGAGGAAAAAAGGATGGCAGCAGCGCAGCGGTGAGGATAGACTGACATGGGAGGGGGATGATGCGGCAGCACAAAGAGGAGGGAAAATTATCACAGCCAGTGAATGTCCAGAAGAGACGTAATTTACCATGGATGAGAGGAAATGCCCTCCCTCGCAGCACAGACAGGAAGACAAACAACACGTTGATCACTTTTTTTCTCCTCCACTGTGCAGTAAATAACATATCCTAGTTTTCCCGTGACTCTTCATTCGTTCTGATTGTTTTCCACTCTAAAAAGGCCTGTGGTCTCTCCACTGGGATATTTTTACCAGGCGTTCACTTGCCCCGCAGGGAACTCCTACATCATGCAAGTTCATACAGTCCTTCATTTTGCTGCCAACATAAATCAAAACAGATGAGTTGTTTGTTTCACGAAACTTTGTTTTATGTTCTGTCCACTCACATTGCTGGTAATTTCTCTCTCCCTTTTGTTTGTTTCTTTTTGTCTTTGGCAATATGGGCAAGTGCAGTTGGCTACAACATGAAAAAAGTGAAGTGGGAGTTTTTTTTTTTTTTTTTGTGAAAATATATGATTTTTATAGATTAAAATTTCATGAGCTTGGCCTTAAAAACCACAAATATATCTGAGCACATACTGATAACAGGGAGCCATTGATTTCAGACCAGGTTTTTGTTCAGTTATGCTTTTGCTTTCCACTTCATCGAGATAACAACACCACTAACAACCTGCACCAACAACATTTTAAAACCAACGCACCAGAGGAGCAAGTGGACACTAGATGGCAAAAGACAAAGTAGACACTTGTGACTATTTTGCACCAGGTGATATCTTATAGTATATTTATTATAGAATAGGCGATAAGAATTAGTAATTCCTTGATATTTATAATAGTCATATCACTAACATTATCAATGAGTGAGTGTGTATCGGTATGAATAAACACAGAATCTGTGTTTAAATTTTATATTTGAATATGACTGGAATTATTATTGTGTATATAGTTTTTCAGCACTTCCACTTCCATTCCAGTAAATGCTGGTGTTTGGACTTTTACTTGGATTTTAATGTTATAAATAAAAATAATAATAAATAATTTAAATAATATTCATCTTTTTTGTTTGTTTGTTTTTTGCTTACACATGTGTTTTTTGGTACAGTTTAGTAATCTATTGGATCCGAGGTAAGTTTCTCTTTTTTAACTTGTTTGTGCTGGTGGGGCTCTAACTAGACACAGACAATGCAGCTCTGCAAAAACAAAAAAAAAAAAAAAAAAAAACAAACAAACAAACAAACAAACAAAAAAAACAATAAAAAATCATGATACGTTTGAGACACATCAAAACAATTCATAAGGACACAACTAAAGTCATTGGGAGACCAACGTCAAACAAATGTTGGGCTAATCACTGATGTTGCACTGGACACGTAAAAACTGAATATCTGCACCAAATACTTTGGCAATCAATACAATTGTTGAGATGTTTCATTAAAAAGAAAAAATGCGAGCAAAGTGATGGACTGAACCACTGACCAACTGGCATTTCCATCCATGGAACTATGGCACTAAAAAAACAACTGTTTTCTAATCATTTGTTTATCAGATACATATATCTGATAAACAAATATACAGTATACAGTACAGTCTCTGTCACTTAAGATCTCATATTCTGGCTAACTTGTATGAGTATGAGCCACTGGAGCAATAATGTCTTTACCGTCACTGTGTCATTTTCTGACCCACTAGTGACCCCGATGATTACAGTGTATCTGGTACGAATGTACAGTTGCAGCTCTATCATAAACTGACACAGAGTGCAGAGACGATCACAGTGAGCCTCTTTTTTTACAAGCATGCCTCCAGGACACACTCCAGCAGATTCAGAGTACAGATGTTAGAGCATCAGTCATTGCCGAGCTACTCCTAGTGGGAGATGAAGGGGAACATGAAAGAGAAACCCGGCGATCAGAGGAGAGCAGAACGAACCACAGAGACAAAGCTTTTATTATTCAACAATAACTGGTTTGATTCCTTTCATGAGGAGATTCTGATTTTTGTCAGGTCATCAGATTTAGTTTTAGATTTTATACATTTAGCTGACTTGGATTTATGAGTTTCACTTAAATCTGAATGACTGAGAATCTTATTGAACTTCTTTGTAACACTGTATGGACACAGAACATGAACTGGATGAAGAAATCACGATTCTTCATATTTAAAATCACAGAAATCCCAACCTTTCTCTTGCTGTAGTCAGAAGCATCGTATACTGTACAAACATGCATAAACCTTAGTGTCTACACATGCAGCGTATGCACCTTCACACCAAGTAGCTGCATGACTGGTGTCAATTATTAAAAACTACATACATGGAAGCATGCATGTAGCTCATACAGTACATGTCCTGTGTGCAGTCAGAATGTATAATTGCGGACAGGACATGTGTGAACAAGAGTGCGGATGAGAAAGGACACTCATCCATCACATGTTCTGCTCATACAGAGTAACACGCTCCCTTTCTAACATATAAAAAGCGTGTACGGATTGCCCTTTAAATCTTTAACCAGTGTTCGCTAACAGGAGCAATCAATTACGAGAGCGAAGGGTCATCAGACCAAAACGGGCCAACATGGTTAAATACGTGTTAGAATAATAGCTGGATAATGAAATTAATACAATCCCCCTCCAGTCACCTTGATGCATGAATGAGAATCATCGCATGAATCCATATGAGGTCCTGTCAATCACTGGTGAAGTGTCCAGACACAGTGATGTGTGTTTAAATGTGTCTGTGTTTCACTTGGACCGACTTATAGACTTATTGTCCTTGTGACAGTTTCCCTGCCCGGTACCCTTGTATCACACTCTTATAAGCCGACAACGGTGGATTTTGATTATGGAATTATTCTTTTTATAGGATGTTGATGAATTAATTAATTTAATTATGCTTGTGTTGTTTGCGTGTATGCCAGGAACTCCTCCTGTGCTTCTGGCTAATGGCATATTAATCCTCCAGGCTGGGATTTGAACCGTGCTTCAGTTAGATATGCTAGAAATGAACAGGAATAGGACAGGAATATTAGCTTAGAATTATTAAGAGGCAGATGAATTTAACATCATTTTATAGTGGCCTAAATCCAGAAATAAATCCAAGAAATACTGCTGATATTTCAGGGTTTTGCTTGAAGCAGCTGCTTGACTTTTAAAACAACAGCGCTGATTCATAACATTAGCGACTTTTAATTGTTGGCAAACAAACATGAATCTGGGCTCAAGAGACACAAGATGCTGTTGATGTTATGATGAAGTGCCCTTGAACAACAAATTGGCAGCACGGTTGGTGCTGTGGTTACAATTGCTGCCTGACAACATGAAAGTTATTGGTGGAATTTGCATATTCTATCTGTCTGTTTATGTTTTTTCTGAATAACCCATAAGTTTGGATGTTTATGTTTATTTATGTTTATTTGTCTATACATTTGTGTATATATCTATATATGTTGGCCCTGGTCAGACTGGCAATCCGTGTACCCCGTCCTTGCCCAAAAGACAGCTGGGATCCTCAAAAGATCTAAATATTATTGAAATGGTAACAACAAACTCTTAATTTATATAAATAAACTATATCTCCTTTTTTAACAAACCTGCTTTCTTGAACCTGTCCAACAGGTTTTGTCTGACTCCCTTCTGCAGGTTGAAGTAGTCGTCCTCCTCATCAGGAGTCTTTAAGTACAGAGGAATGTGCTGGAACACCAGGACGTGTTTGGGTTTGGGTTCCTGAGAGACAGATATTATCAAAACCACAAAGCCCAAATATTGAGAAAGGAGACACTGTCTTCATCAATCAGATGAGAACAGAATAATCCTGTGGGAGCTGTCGTACCGTTGAGGAGGAGGCTCTGCTCAGTTGCTCTTCAAGCCACGTCTCCTGGGCTTCCTTCAGCTGAGCGCAGGCTGAGGCGTCGTAGAACAACTGGGAGTTCAAAACTAGACAGAGGACTCCACCCACCTGAGACCACAGGACGGAGAAAAGACGGAGAAACTATAACAACAATTTGTATAGTTATGAGAATTTGTTATTTTCAGGGCCTTTTCTATTCCTACAGTTGTTTTTGTTGGGACTTCCAATTCCAATAATGTCTACTGCTGCAAAAAAAAAAAATGAGTATAAAAAGTGTCTTTAGAGTTGAAGTTGAAGACTCGTGGTTTTCAATTTCTTTCCAAATGAGCAAAAAAATATAAATGGGATTCTGTTCACGAAATACTGAGGAAAATAATTCATGTATAGCGTCAACTGTGATATCCACATGAAAAACACACGACCAGTGGGTCAAAGAGAAACAAGATACATATGTAAACTGGAGACAGAATCAGACAGTTGTAATTAGTAGTGAACAACACTGAGATCGATTCACTTCAAGTTTTCAGTCACACCTGACAGACAGAGAGCAGCTTCTTCAAAGATAACTGTTAACCTACAATCCTTCCTCCTCAGGCTCAGGCTTGCACTTCTTTCTTTTTTGTTTATTTATTTTGCATTATTCTTTTATTTCTTGTTAATCTATTTTTTCATGATTTGTTTATGCTGTCAAACAGATACATTTCCCCTTCTGGGACAAATAAAAATATTCTATTATATTCTATTAAAACACAATTCTTATTTAAAAAACAACAACAAACAAATAAAAAAACAAACAAACACTGACATCTGAACATGCTTTGACTTTATAGCCCCTGAATATGAGCTCATCTGGGTGGTGCGTGACGACGACTTGATTGATGACTTATTACTATGTTTTATTCTCATTTACAATTACTTTTATAGTCAACAGGGTGATGATTTATCATGGCATCATCATTCATACTAAAAATGACATTTGACTAACTTTACATATGTAAATCATTAACTGGTCAGGATCCTGCTCAGAACAAAACAACTGTTTCATAATGTAATGTGGCTCTGAACAAAGCTTTAGTCTGCAGTCGGAAAGTAGAAGTACTAGAATTGCTCGCTGCAGGAACTGTTGGGTTTTCTTATTCTGCAAAATTGTAAAAATGCCAAGAGGTAAATACAAACACTCATGAGTGTTAGGTCACATTGACTTTGACTTTTGACCTACAAACTCTGATCGGTTCATGTTCAAGTCGTAGTTAATGTGTGTGTACGTTTTGGACACAAAAGTCCAATAATGTGTTTTGTGAGATTAAAATGACCCTTGACCTTTGGTTACTAAACTCTAATGAGTTCATGAGTTTGAATCCATTCATGTACACATTTTCACCAAATTTCCTTCTACACATTGCGTTCACCAGAATGAGGTGGACAGATGGACATAATCCAGGTGAGGTCACAGTAACGTTGTCAGTAATGGTAATATGTGTTCTAACTATAAATTTTAAATTCATACCAGAGAGATAGTCTGAGATAATCTGATGAAAGATGGCATTAAATTGCATTATGGGAAATATAGGTTCCAGTATTTCTGACCATCTTTGACTACCCTTTCTTTTTTAAATTTGTCTAATTACTCCTTTGAATATTAATAACAAATGCTACGTACAGTATACAGTAACACAAAACTACAGTAAATATCTAAGGAGTCTGCTGCTCACCCAGAAGCTGAAATAGTCGTCCCCCCATTCACTGCAGTACTGTTCTATTGTCCTGACGGTGGGTGTGTTGCCCAGGTCGTGGTTCCCACTGACAAACACCAGCGGGATCGAGGGATCTGTTCCCTTCAAGGCCGACTTCAGGTCTCTCTCCTGTCCTTCTCTGAACGGTGTGTCTGCAGAAGAAAAAAAGGGGGGAACTCAGCTTGTGTCCTTGTGACAAATGAGGTGGCGGTTACAGTCCACACAGAAACACAAAACAATATTGACTCGGCAGAGCAGATGCTTGATAACAATAATATGTACCTGGGACAAGATAAAGACGGAGACAGAAAGAGGGAGAAATTTATATGAATGTTGATGAAAAGTGTCAGGCTGAGAGCGTGAAGGGTACTACAGGTGAGCGGCGCCTGAGGGAAGGGGGATTATTTGGATGATAATGATGACAGCTCAGAGAATGATCAATGGTCTGTACAGCTCGACTTTATATCACCATGGTTACTGACATGAAGAGTAGTTGTTCTGGAGGAAGCCTTCCCGGTCAGCACGGCGAACCTAACCTCTTTGTACTGAGCTTATGTTGCAGGCCACAGCTCTGCACAGCACTTGTCAGATTCACTGGTCTGAGATACATGAGGATACTTGTCTTACAACATCTTTGCAATGTGCTAAGCTATTTTCTGTGCTAAATAAACCATACTTCACCATTAGGCCTGTGGCTGACATTGAGGAGAAGCATATAAAAAAAAAAAAAAAGGAGGGAAATGTTTTGGGTGAGACTGAAATCCATTTATAATTTAAAATGTATATCAAACAAACCTATCGGTCCCTGCTCTTAAGTTACTCCTTCCTCTCTGTCTTCTTCTCCTTTTCATTCATCTGAGTAATTATTTTACTGACCTACTTTCGGAGCAAACGTTTCTTTGGATGTTTGGATAGGACTCATTACATAAGAGCATTTTGTGGCAGAACATCTTGTGCATGACAAGAGTGAAAGAACGCTGAGCTTAAAGTGTATCCAAAGAAAAAAAAAAAAAAAAAAAAAACAGGAAAAATAAAATGTAAAAACACTGTTTTTACCTGTCTCCCTTTTACAATTAACCTGGCCTGTCATACTTCAAATTGTCAATACACATACAAAAGCAGACACTGGAATGGAAAGAAAACATGAAGGCCCTTTTTGTTATGTAAAACAGATTCAGTATGACATGTTCAATTCTGTTTTTATATTCAGATTTGGAGAGAAACTGCTATTTTCCCTCAAATACAATTTGATTTAGCTGTAACATGTTCACTGGCAGTAAACAGTCTTCTTAAGTATTACACACGACTGGCTTGAAATATGTGGGTGATCATTTAACTGTCTGTCAACATCAATAATACTGTATATGTGTGTGTATATTGTAACACGTGTTCAGTCTTCACCCCCTTGGATAATTTATCTTTATTTTATAGAAATGTGTTTGACAGTACTTTTCATTTTTTTTGTAAATTCTTGTCAAAAAAGCCATTATATTGATTATGATTCCATTTATATCTTCTACTTGTAGGGAACTGTCTTTGTCAGGCAAAGTAAAAACTGGCACCTAAACACAATCCTTTTTGGTCCAAGAAACATTTCCTACTGTGGCAGAGAGAACTCTTTGTCAATTACACATGTGATATCTGCCGCCCCCAGACACATTTCCACTTCCCTATTGTAATTATGGGATGTAGTAAAGTCAAACTGAAATGACTGTAAGTGTGGATAATGATTTCCTGAAGAAGAATTAGATTTGCATCGAGCAAGCTAGTTTCTCTGTAAAAGGACGGTGTTATGTAGTCTGATCGGGTGATATGTAGTATGAATAAAAAAAAACAAAAAAAAAACAAAAACGTTAAAACATCTAGGTTGTTCTCTTGGGATCTGACCGTCTGATGGAGCTGAGACCACAACAATGTGGACTAACAATCTCCCAATCACAGTGATTGACCAATGCCTCAATTATGTAAAAACAAAAGCAGCCTCGTTAATGAAGCCGAGATGGAAAAAAGCGGCACAAAGCTTGTCATGTGAAAAGCCGAGGCAACTGTAGCAGCTGCAGGTTCTCAACTAGCCCCGCTGTTTCTTACAAGTGGATTTTATCAGACTTTCCCCTCCATTCATTTACAAGTGGGACATTAGTCTTGTTTTTATTTAAATGAGGTCCATTTCTTCAAGTATTTGACAAGCTCAAGATAATCTAGAGGGAAGTGAATGAAAAAAACGCTCGCTCCCTTTTAAAAACCATCAACGTGCCCTCAGGCGAAGCACCTGACCTTCTCAGCTGCTCCAGCGGAGCTGCTCAGTGGCTAAAAACTGAGGGTAAAAGAAAAAAAAAACCTGTTTTGTGCTTTACACCACTCAAGTGTGAATGTGTGTAAAAAAGAGCATCTAGCCACACTCGACTTTCGCTAAATAAATAAATGTGAATAAATAGCACCGGTAACCTCACACAGCCAGGGGGACACGGCGCTGCCTTCTGCTTCCTCACTCCTCCAGCTGCCTGACTAACATAGCATATCTATATCTATGAATTAACCCCCACTCCAAGATTTATAAGGACCAATCATACCAATCAATGTGCACTTGAGACATCCTGCTTTACATTAGTGGAATAAACCTATTAACATCAGTGTCAAACAAGGAGTCATTTAGATGAACATGTTCTACTACGGTTCAAGAGAAAAGCTTGGACGGTTATGATGTGAAACTGTTTGTGAAATTGTTTGAAAATAAATAAGGAATCAACCGTGGAAAAACAACCGTGATTCCATTTATAAAAGCAATAAAAGAGGAAAACATTGAAAGAGGTGAAGCACTGTAACAGTATTATATTTGGGTGAAATGTGAATATAAAATGATATTGTATTTAGAGCTGAAATTATTATTTGAATATTCAATTTTTAATATGAATTTTTTGAATTTTTAACCGTTTCCCAACAAAATAACACACAGACAGAAAACAGAACCTTCCACAGCCTCGATTGTATTTGGCCTTAAATTACTTTATTAAAAAGGCTGCAGAGATACTGACTTTATAAATAAACAGGATTCTTTCTGCCGTGGAGAAAATGAGGAATCATCATTTATTATAAAAAAAAAAAAAAAAAGGGAGAATGCTCTGATTATGCATACATTTTCTCACCCTGCTTTCTGTTTTTGGAACATGTAGAAAGCTGGAAACATGGAAATGAGAAAAAAAAACAATGCTGCTCTGCTCTCTCTCTGGAGCTGCATCTGAAAGGACTTGTTCATTTAATGAAATTGCAACAGTGCGATTCCCAAACCCTGACAGGATTGTCAGGTTCTCGTTGAGCCTGTCCAACACTGTAAGCACTTTTCTCAATTTCCTCTAAAGACTGCCTGTCGACTGTGCACACAGGTCTCAGTGCGTGGGGGTCTTGCTGTCGCACACATTTTCTTCACTTCACTTAAAGACTTCTGTGTCTGTGATGAACTCCAACATCTGCGGAGACTGACATGTTGCGCTGATGTGGCACATACCTACTGTTTATGTCAAGGTGGTAGTGAAGTTGTATTAACTCCATCCTGTAACCTTTCACATACGGCCTCTTGTACAACATTAAACTTCACCACATACACTGTAAAACAATCATTTTCAACATGCTGAACAACCAGCGTGACTTCATTTAATGTTTAATGTTGTCAGCTTTCCACTCTGACATTTTGTCATCAACTGATAGATGATAGTTCCAAAAGAGAAATGGACCGTTGTCAACAACTTGTCTCTTGTGCCGTCATGTCAGTGCATCGAGCTGATGATATTGGCAGCTTTAAAAATGGCATTGTCCTTGTATATCCTGCCAGGAAACTGATAAGAATGACTGTGCTTAGTTTGATCTTCCTTATTTACATAAATCTAACATGACATGTCTTAAACAGTGAAGTGTTCACACCAAATTGAGCTGAGTTTATTTCAAGACTGAGATTTTTGGAGCGAAGACTGAATGAAGAGCATGAGATCAACAGATGGATTGAGGCGGTGACGGTAGAGAGAACTGAGCCTGCGATTAAAAAACCTGGATTTACTGATCAATGTATGTTTCCATCCTCACCTAGGGTAATTAGGTTTGGGTAATATCCACAGGAATGTAATTAGAGTTGGATTATTTAGGTATCTGGTCTAGTTCTGGGTTATACTAGAGGATAAGTCTGTACATGTTTAAAGACCAAAGTGGTTATGCTTGATCCAAACAAAAAAAAACCTCAAAGGTAGGTAAAACAACCATCTATCACAGATGTCTTCAAAAAATTCAATCATGCATTCATGTAAAACATGAAGGCCCTTTTATTATGTAAAACAGATTCAGTGTGACATAATTAATTCTGCATTTGTATTCAGATTTGGAGAGAAATATTTTTGTTTTAGTTTTACAATTTGATTTAGTTGTAACATGATCATTTGCAGTCAACAGTTTCCTTTAGTATTGCACACGTCTGGAATGAAATATAAATAATTCAACTGTGTATCAACATAAAATAACATTGCACATTTGTCCCAAAAAGTCTTCACACCCTTGGAATTTTTTGCTTTTATCAGTCGTACTATTTCAATTTAACTTGATTTCACTTTATAGAAATACTTTGTTTTGAACATATATATATATATACACACACACACACACACACACACACACACACACATATATATATATATATATATATATATATATATATATATGGGACACACTTTTAGACAGGTACTCCTTCAAGACATACATGACATCACAACTGTTCCTGCATTAAGTGGATGTGAATGTTGGATTGTCAGCTTCCAGAATTTTGTAAACTGTCAGATGTCCAAATTAAAAGGAGACAACAGGACAACCACAAAGCATGCTGGGAGTGCTGCATATCCCCTCTGGTCTGGGAAAAGTCTTGCAAGACCTAGAGGACATGGCTTCAGACAGGGACATTTTGACAACCTTTCCAAGTCTGCTGCCATAACAACCTGAACTGGAATAAGCTGTCAAAAATATATGGATGGATTCACCCTGACATTTCGTAGAGTTGTCATACAGGGTCTAAAAGGATCTTTTCACACTGACATTTGAACTGTGTGTCTCCTGAGTCCATATGAAAGTGTGAGAGCAGTAACAGATACACATTTCTAAACTTATAAACTCTTGCTAGTCGATTCTCCAAAGTCTCCCATCCTCTGTTTTCAGAATCCACAGAGAGCCTCATTTCATCCACCTTCTACGGCAATTAAACAGGTTTCCACAATTACAGAAAGGGGACAGGGAAGTCCCAAGGTAACCTCCACTTCACCTTTTTGAGTTTAACAAACATGCGTGCTCACATACTTGAACACTCCCCCCCCCGTATCATGCGTAACGTCGCTCATGAACCCCCAGAGACACAGCTAGAATCCTTTGTAGTGCTCATTAGGAGAGTGTTAAGTCCAGCATGTTTCTCTAATCTAATCAGCTCCTCCACCACCCCCCTCCCCACCCCCACCCACTCTGCCACTGCTCCCCTCCCTGCTCTTTATCCCCTTCATTTGTTAGCTTTGAAAATAAGCGAGAGAAAGACACAAGAGAGTTAAAGTGAGAAGGGAAGGAGAAGCAGAGATAGGGAAAAGAACGACTGGCGAGATTGAAGGAAGTCCTTGAGATGAGAAAGCGTCTCTTGGGGCTTTAGCTTCGATTGGAAGGCAGACTGGGAATTGGGATCAAGGAGCTTTTTGTCAGTAAAGGTCTAGATGACACGATGTTGTGGGAGGAACGTCTTGCCAGCATTTCTTTAAGGAAGTGTGACCTGTGTAGTTTTGGGAAAAGGGATTGTTCCTTGTGTGCCACTGTGTCTGGATGCAAATGAAGCCTATGAGAGTTTCTCTCCATCTGCCTCTGATCACTGCTTCACCAACTATTCTTTGATAAGAGGAGAGATATGTTAAGAGAGTCAAACACAAAGGTTTCATTGCTTCATTTTTTGTTCCAGAACAATTACAAGAACAAACAGAACTTTGGATTCGCCGATGCCTCAAATAAATTCATCACATGCGAGAATAAATGAGTGTGTTTGCTTACAGTGTCAGACTTGCAAACGAAGGCTGTCAAAATAAGGTACGAGCCACGAGACCGCAGCTGTTTACTAAAGAGGACAGAAAGATGATGGAGGAAAGAGAGAGAGAGAAAAAAGAGAGCAGAGCTAGAGACCGAAATCCGTGGGAACAGAGATACAGTTGCCAATTTCCCGTCGCCGACAGGCAGCAGTGTTGACAATGCCGGTTGACAGCCAGCTTCCCCTGGCCGCCACCCATTCATTCTGTATTGTAAATAAACAGTTTAAGGGGAAATGTCAGCCGAGAGACGCAAGGAGCATCTCCTAATATCTTTTCTCTCCTCCCTACCGATGCTGCAGCCCAGTTGCCAGGCGAGTGACAGACGTGGCGAGTAATGAGGATGGCACCCACAACCTGCTCTGCCGGGGCTGACGGTAACAAGGGCTGACGCCACGGCGTTTAAAGGTCCCCATGAGGCCTCGTCACTTTATACGCCATACTTACACTATCTATTGTCCCATCGTGTTTCTGAAATGGAGCTCGCCGCGACCTATAAACGAGACTGATCAAAGCAGAGATGGGTGAGAGAGGTGGAAGCTGAATGGCGGCCACGTTGGTGTAAACGGTGCAGTCGTGGAGATGATGAGGATACTCCTACAACGCCTACAGCATGACTCTTGGATGACAGGGAGAGACAGCTCCAGAAGTGGTCATGACTGTCCTTGTGCAGCTAAAATTGGTGGTCATTATGACCCAAAAAAAGAAAAAAAAGAGAAGCGGCAAGAGTTACTCTGACTCTGACTAAGCCAAACCAAATCTGTATCGCATATGAATAGCTTGCCTCTAGCCAAATTTCAGACGCAGAGGCCAAGGACAAGTCTACACATGACATACTACACCAATTATAACAGAATATTCTGATTCTGCACAATATGGTCAAATACTTTCAACATGGTCCAACTGAACAAGGTAACAGCTGGACTGAGGGAAAGAGACAGGTTTGCCTGTTGTCTTCTTTTCTCTCTCAGTGTCCATTCCTTCAGGCCAATTCAGCCAGGCAGGCAGCTCATACTAGCTTCCTACTTGTCATGCAAAGGTGGTGTGCATTGGTTCAGGGGCTCGCGGCTCTTTTTTGCTGAACATTAACTCTGCAGTGGGCCCTGCCAGTTCGTTTCATTTACCCTGTTATTGAATCAGGCAGCTGGACATCGTGAGAAAATGCACGACACGAGGTAGATGCTCAATTCAGTACAGTCACTTCAGTAAAAAAGAATAAAAAAACATCAGTTTGCCACTAAATCGTCACTTAAAGCCACACAGTCAAAGTTTGCTATTGAGAAACACAGGACGGTTGTCTACGGTTTTCTCAAAGATCTTTTACATTATGAGTGGAATTGGCTGGCCTATGTTTACAAGTTAGCATTAATCATCATATTTCCAGTCACCACCGAAACAAAGACAGAGACAGACAGGAGGGAGAACAATTGAACACAGCGTGAGCCAAACACAGCATGTCAGCTCCAAACAAGGTGGAAATGAGCAGCAAATTGATCATTTTGTTTACTTGGCCAGCTATTTATGGAGGAGTCCAACTATTTCCAAACCTTGTTCTATTCTGAAAATCTATTTGTCTGGCTGGACGGTTAGAAACAGCTGGTGAATCAGGGAAAATCTGCCTGGCTGTCCTGGCTCAAAGACAAAACTGTTGGAAAGAAACAAGGGCAAATTACAGTTAGATATTATTTACAAACTAAGTGACTAAATACAAAAGGTGTCACGTTCACCACGTGTGACCAGGATTCATCTGCTGAACCATTTCAATGAAGCAAAAATCGATGCAAAGTGGTACAGGTGTTAGCGCTGCTGCCTCACAGCAAGAAGGTCCTGGGTTCGACTCCTGAGTCAGGTGCCGGGTCTTTCTGTGTCTCCAGTCCCCCGCCCAACGCCGAGTGCAGATAAAAAGGGGTAGAAAATGGATGGATGGAAAACATCAAATCTATGCAAACGTTATGCAAAGACCTTGGAGGCAACCAGGTGTTATTTTTGCAGATAAAATGCTGTGTGCTTTCACAGGAGGGCTGATGATAACAAACTAGACTTTATGAACAGGGCAAAAAGAAACTTTTTTTTTTTTTAACCTCACAGCTGCAGCAGGAACACGCTAGATGCTATCTTATTGATTTTTCTTTTTTCCTTTTTTTTTTTTTTTTGAATTTCAAGTCTGGCTGGTCTGATCAACAGCCCAAATCTTCATCAGCATCAGCCTGAGAATAGCCAGAGGGCCTGTGCTTTTTCATAGATAAATACCAGCTGTGTCATATGGGAGCACGTTGTTTACAGACTCGGGTTTGGAAACAGAGAATAAGGAATATTCTGCGGCTGAATAATCCTTCAAGAACTACATTAATTAGATTAAGACCTTCAAAGGGCAGCTGAGAATATATTAATCAACATATATACATATATATCAGACATATTCCATTCTCTTTAAAGGCAGCAGCAATGGGCTTAGTATGAGAAAGGTTTGAAAATTCAAGACTTTCTGTATTTTCTCGACCTCCTAACAGCTACATCTATACATAGAAAGAGAAATAATTCAGTATAATAAAACATCATCTCTATTACAGGTGTCCCTGGTGGCTATACTTGCATATTTTGGTCAAATGCCATGTCACTGTGCAAACATGCATTGACTCCTCAGGTCATCGTGAATCTTTTCTTTACCCAGCAGCAGCACTGAGGGACAGAACTAATCAATTCTCCCCAAGGCTCAAAAATGAGATTCAGATTATGCCGCATGCAGATGTGGAATTCTATACGACGAGGAGGAGGGGAAAGGCATGAAATTTCAATGATTTCGGTTAGAAACACTTCGTGTCACATTTTTTTCTATGATGACACATGTATTTGACCAATTTGGCTGAATACATCCTGTCAGAGCTGCTTCTCTGGCCGACCAGGGAGTCATCTCCTGCTGTTGAAGTTGGAAAGAGCCACAGTGAGAATAAAATAATCAGAGCCAGGTCCAGCTCTAGTGATCAGTTTGACCTCTCGTCATCATAAAAGATAGACTGAATTATCAGAACTAATGCCTAATGTTTCACAGATATATAGATATGTAGTTTAAGAAATAGTGCTTATAGAGATAGAGATAAGTTTGTATGGTTGTGAGGTAGTTTATTTAAAGAATACATATTCGTTATCATCGTTATCATAGACTGCTTAAAGTGATGTTGCCTGGTGATTTGGAGGCGCAGTGTCCCAGGGTGCAGCACAGATTTTTTCACAGGTTTTTAGGGTCAAGTGGACAGAATTACTGTATTTTCTCTGTAGAAAACACAAAAATAACTGAATAAAATTACACCTGGCTCTACTGTTAATGTCAGAAAGTGACTATTTATGTAATAATGAACTAATGAACTTAATAAACAAACAATATATAAACACAGATGGGCCACCGACACTTGTCCAAGAGACTAACCAACTTACTTTCACAAGTTTAAGGACAATGGTTTAGAAAAAAAAAGTACCTCTCTCTATTATACATGTTATACAACTGTCTGGGATGTTAGGATTACATTTTTTAAGCTTCTCAAGTGTTACATACGTCTTCATAAGCCAATTATGTTAGATCTAAAATTAATAGATGACTTTTGTGCTTAAAGACAATCCTGTTCAGGAATCTGTCTGAAGATCCTGTCTCTATTCTTTCATATTTTGAAGATTTTATGGACACACTTACCCATTTCCTAAAAAATCTTGAGCTTCCTGCTTGAATACAAGGGTCTGATGCCAGTTGTTCAGTAATACTTGAAGCTGGGGTATTGATATGAGTCTTAGAGAGTGCAATTTCTTTTGAATGAATATTTGAACGAATAAGTTTGAGGGATCCCAAATTTTTCAAAGAACACACTGATGTCGGACTGATGAAGGTCTGAGATCATGTGTAAACCCTCAAGTTTTCCTTTAAGGGTCAGATTTAGCCGGCAGACATATGGAGCTGGGTGTTTAATTACAGTACTGTAATGTAATGGGTGTGTAGCTGGCTGAGACCAGCTCATGATCTGCTGATGTGGGTGGAACAGATGATTTCTGTTCCTGCCTGAACCAACAATAAAACTTTTCCGGATCCATACTGTTGGTGTTCATACATCCGATCACTTACTTAGTCATAATAACAGTACTACTCATTAGCAGTGAGTCTGGTGTCTTTAAAAATGATACAGTCAGCGACCGCACAATTTCTGTAGGAGGTTTACTCACCGTCCACAAATCCACACAAGACAGAAATGATATGATTTGCTTTTGGCGGCTGATGACCTGACTGTATGCTGCGTCTATTGACAAATAAAAACAAGAAGTTGACAAATTGGCAAAATGTTGCATTGTTTGTGTGACATCAGAGCTTTAGTGTCTGAACAGTTTGCTATCATCAGTCATTCAGGAGAGCTTTGAAACACTTTGAAATAAGTGCAGCATTTGCATGAGCCTGCGTGAGGCACCAGATGCCATGAGGTAACACTCGTGGGGCCACTGTTGTATCTATTTAGTTTGACTAAAAAGAGCCTCGGCAGAGTTAAAGCTCACACAACTGGCATCTGTGAGTTTGCATAATGTCCTCAAACATTATGCAGATAATTGGCAGCTACCCCGGGTGATGGCAATATTTTGTTTTCAGCGTCCATACGGCTGTGTGTCCGCTGGGAGCCTCTCCTCGCTGCTGTGGCTTGTTTTCAGCAGTGAGCATGTGCTGTTGTAGTTTGTTTATGACCCTCAGAACTCAGCGTGTACTTATTGCTTAGTCGAATTCAAAGTATGTTCATGTTTAGCCGAAAAAAAAAAAAAAAACCGTCATACTTCAAACAATATTTTATCACAATGCAACAGCAGGACTCCAAACACCTGTTGAGCGCTAGCAGCTAGACGTGTGTGTCAAGAAAAACATCACCTCTTGAAAAATTGCAGTTAATTCTCATGTTGGTCTTTCTTAAGGTGGTCTAGTCCTACCTGGCATGGCATGGACCAGGTCTCCACATAGCACCATGAACCTCGGCCTGGGTCTGAGCTGGTTAACAGCCTCCACAGCCTGTTTAGTGAGTTCAACCTCTTCGGCCCATTCATCACCACCGCCGTCACAGTCGCCTTCCCTCCAGGCCTTCATCAGTCCGAGCTGAGGGTCTGCGGCCTGGATGAAACAAAACGGTCCCTTCCATTCATGCTCCGCATCTAGACCAATAAAAACAGGAACTTGATAACAGTGTCGACAGACGAGGACACCGCCAACACCACAAAACAATAAAAATGATTTAAAGCTGCGTCAGGCAACTTTACACAAAGAATTAAGCTGTAATTCCCAACGGATCTCTGGATCATGTTAGCATCTTTCAGTTTATTGTTTTAATTGTATGACCTTCATCAATTTCCCTGAGGGAGCCTCCCAAAGGGATCAATAAAGTTGTCTATCTGTCTTTATGTTTAGCTTCATTGTTTCACACTCTCCTCAGTGTTAAGTTTTTCATTGTTCTCATTTAGTCATTTATCAATATACTAGAGCTCAAGTTGTGACTGTTGTGCACAAACTGTCTCAACAGAAGAATTTATATGGAAAAACAACAATAAGTAGTTTAAGTGTGTTTTTCAAACACATGTTTTTAAAATACAATATATATATATATATATATATATATGCATATACTGAAAAATTAAAGATATATTTTTTACATAAAAAATAATAATAATAAAAAAAACATAATCTACGACAACCAAACTGCCTTTAACTGTGGATTAATTTAAAATTCATTCATTCATCATAGTGACTGTCACTTCACTGTAACGTGAGACAATAACAATCATCAAATCCTCACATTTGAAAAATTAGAGCCATCACTGGCATCTCTGGCATTTTTGCTTGAAAAAAAAAACCCTGCATCAAATTAGATGTTGATTGTATATCGCTGACAATAGATTAATCAACCAATTGAGCTTTAACCAGCCGCTGACCTTTTGATTTATCTGCTTGGTATTAACACTGCAATCGAGCAGCATCTAAACATTTTCATCTCAATATTTTTAGGTCACAGGATGCATCCACAGACCACTACACATTTTAATAAGCAGAAAAATAAAAGCTTTAGGGATTAGGTGTCATCGCGGCGTTAGTCATTGAGCGGTGTAAAGCCTGCGGTGGAGGCTTTGTGTAGAAACCTCATCATGTTCATTCAACACAACACTTGATTTGTCAAAAGCACCGTGATCGGGATTAAGGAGTGGGAATTGGAGGTTGTAATATACAGCCTTTTGTTAAAGCTGTACACACTCACTTCCTGAGTAACCAATGCTAAATAATTAACAGCTACATGTTGAAGAATAGATGGCAAAGAACAAGTGTTTTACATAATCCTGATATTATGTAACAGAAGGGCCCTACAATCTAATCACCCTCAAATATTCATTAACATACTGCGCCTGGCTTTCCATGTAAAGAACGGAAGTACACACTCAGTGCAGCTTGGCTGATGGTAATGACAAGGTATGACATGGAGGACATGAGAGACAGCGCGGCTAAATGATATGGAAATGGAGAGATGCTAAGAACAGATGCTAAGAGCAGGTGTAAACAACAGCTTTCTGCACCACTCGTTTGGTTTCCGGAGGATGTGGAAGCATCAGTACTGTAGTTATGCACTGCTGTCACTGTGGAGGGTCTGCATCTGCACAAATCCCCTCACTCACACTCAGCGGGGGCTAGTAGCTGCTCAGCATCCTCTGTGTTTAACATGCTCTCCATGTATCTCAATCCCAAATGAGATTGTGATAATTCTGTCCCCCCTGAGAAAATGAAAAGAAAAGAAAAAAGACAGAATGACAGAGTTTTGCTCCAGGGAACTAAATGTCTAATTGACATTTCTTAAACCACAAGGGGAAATAATTCTTACTTTTATGATTATCATCATCACCTCTTTGACCAAATCACTTCAGTCCAGACTAGTCTGGCCTTGATCTTAACTTACAGCTACAAAAAGAGAACTGCTGATGACTTCCAGCTGCTGTGACCGCTGTTATAAAGTGAAGTTTTCTAACTTTATCTCAGCAGTCTATGACGGTCCATCAGCATAAACGTCTTGAGATGTCGACTACATCTGTCCTTTCAACACATCAAAACCTTTCATCAGCAGGTTTTGATTTCTTTTGAGTAAAGCAGAATAGTCTCTCAGCTTTCGAGTTTCGTGTTTTTGTATGAAAATCACCTCCTGGGGTAAAAGTATCTGAGTGAGAAACTGTTGGTGTGTGAATGTGTGTTACAAAGATATGCACATGTGCAAATGTGAACATGCATGTTGTTTCTATTCCTACTCGTCATCTCTGTTGGTGGCCCATAACACCAGACACACTCCATGAAGATTTCATGAAGCTGCTGAACACAGATACTAATCCTATGAGCTTTATGTTGCACTGAATACACTTTAAAGCACAGTCTCTCTCTCTCTCTGTGGGGTCAGATACATGAACTGTCTCACAGGCAAAATGAAAAAGAGTGAAATAATGAAATAAAACACAATAAATTAATAAAATAAATAAACACAAGGACTTGGTGGGAGTCAACAAAGCTCCCATGTCAGGAGATAAGAGGCAGCAGCCTTGTGTGTCTGTGCAAAGCGAATGCTACTTCAAACATAAATCGTTGAGATTTCTCAGGTGGCAGATGGTACGCTCCAAACAAAACTAATCATCATCTGAGATAAAAGCACATAGGGGGCTTGCTTTTGCAGCAAATAATGAAAATACTGAACATTTCGATTTTTTCTCTTGGGTTCTTTTAGAGGAGCAGATTTCTCCAAACAAAGCTCTTAACAATTAAACAAATATTAAGTTAAAGGAAGTAAAGGACTTATGGACACATAAGTGAACATGTCACTGTAATTGTATATTTAATCACTGAATGTAGTAACTGCGGAGCTGAATGAATCATCTACAAATAATTTATTCAACTTACTTTAAACTCTTCAGAAATGTTGTGATATTTTGCTATAAATTAACTTAGATGATAAATTAGTTAGATGTTTCAGTTGTGACACAAACATGACTTATTAAGGTGATGTTTGGGGAAAATTATTAACAGTCTGTGATTATTTCGGACCAAATTAACAAAAACCTATAATTCATTATAGAGTTTCAATCATTGCCCTGATTCAAAACATAAGGTCAATTTTGTAAACACAAGCTAGCTCGTCCCTTCGCCTGGCTGTGGTTGACAGCAAGTCAGCTACTAGAATAAAAAACAACCCAGACACACTCAAGCTGTGAAGCGATGGTGTCTGTCCTGTCAGACCACTGAGCTGCAGCCAGCTGCCTCAACTTTTAGTGCAACGGCCAACTTAGCGTTTAGCTTAGCGCGCTAGCCCGTCTTGTATTTTAACCGGCGATGCTAACGAGGCTAACGGTCGCTCACGCGGTCGGCTACCTTCAGTCAGTCCGCTGAACGTCCGATGTTTTGCCCTGAGAAATATATCCTCACTCTCAGCCATAAGATCCGTCTGGTTTAACGGGGGCTGTCAGAGTAAACAAGCCTGTCAGTGACCGTTGTCCGGGACAGGGGTTTGTTTAGAGTTGAGTGTCCGCGGCTCTTCTACCGCTGCTAGCTAACTCTGACGGGTGATCTGTGATCGACTGCACAGCCTGGCAGTGGATATGTGAGCTGTGGCTGCAGCGGCCCCCAGCGCAACACACACACACACACACACACACACACACACACACACACACACACATACACACATATACACACGTGTTTTCATGCCTTGTGGGGACATTTCATTGACTTCCATTCATTTTTTGGAGACTTTCCTGGAAAACCTAGAGATCCCATTTGTTGGTACCACTTGTCTAACCTGTATCTAAACCTGACCCTAACCTTAACCCATCCAAAGTCATGTCTTCACCTTAATTTTTGTTTTTTTACATTATGGGGACCAGCTTTTTGTCCCCACAAGGGAGACAGGTCCCCACAATGTGAGTGGTAAACAGGTTTAAGTCCTCACAATGTAGGGAAAACCAGGTACACACATACACAAGAGCACTTACATAAAGAGCACTTTATATATAAGTATATATATATATATATATATATATATATATATATATATATATATATGTGTGTGTGTGTGTGTGTGTGTGTGTGTGTGTGTGTGTGTGCTTATACACAAACATTTTTCTAAATATTTTTCTTTATTTCTTTTCTAATTATTATTATTATTAACCCATTTTCTCATTTTATGTATATATATATATATATATAACTTGGAAATTACGTTACATTCCGTAAAGGATGTGATTCTCACCTGAAAATAAAGCACCATGGACAGAGGCTGGAAAACTTTCAGCACCATGGACAGAGGTCGCATCCAAATCCACCACCATCATCCACCAGACAGAGAGGGGCCGTTTAATAGATTTTTATTTCAATGAGGATGAATCGTTTATTCTTTTTCATAGTATATTTCCTATAAAGGTTTTCCTTTTAACCACAACATCAATCAACACAGACCACTTATAGCTGTATGTATATAATTTATTTAAGTATTTGTGTAGTTTCTCACATCATTTTTAGACAAAAATGCACTTGAACAATTTGAGATACCAGCTGAATAGAAATATTGAATCTATCCAGTCTACTTGTTGCGTTTACTAAAAGTATTAATTGTAAAGGGAGAATAATTTTCTAATTGGAGTTTCTTCACTTTTACGTGTTAAAAATGACTATATATTGAATTTTTGGTGTGACTTAGTTTTGGATGAACTAAAAGGATTGGATCTGGATAAGAATAGTCCAAAGACGTGGTCTCTTGTGGACACATTTGCATAAAATGTAACACATTGTGTTATTTGTGATCTAAAACAACTGCAACCTACGACTGAAAATGCGTAAAGAGTGGGGGTATCCCACGCCTTTCCTCGACGGCAAAACAAAAGTGTGCGTGTTCCGGGGCTTTTCTTGCAATATTTCACAATAAAGGCGCTCTCCCTCCCTTCCTCTCTCTCTCTTTCTCCCTCTCTCTCTCTCTGTCTCTCTCTCTCTCTTACGTTTTCCTCCTCCTCTCCTTCTTGCGCACTAGACTCTCCCACCCTCTACTCTGGCTCTTCCACTCGCTCAGTGCGCTCTCATCCTCGGTGCGGCTTGTGTCTCTGCTCGCTCTTGTGCGTAAGAGCGCACCGGTTGGATGTGTGTGGAGAGAGAGAGAAAAAAAATACACAGTGGAGTTGCTGAAAACGCGAAATCCGAGCCTGAAAAACTGTCGTTGTGGGCAAGACGTATAGATGCGCAACAGCAGTAGCAGGAAAAACAACAGAGAGCGCGCTTTGGAGAGCAGTTAGTTAGATTTAGTTTAGATTTCAAGTTCATTCTGCGGAGATTTGTTTTTATTCTTTGTGTTTTGTTTGTTTTTGGAGGCTTTTTATGATGATATGTTAGCAAAGATGTTCATCAGCGCAGATGACGGTGCGTTGTTATTTGGATGTATCTTGCTGGACTTTTCATCATATCATGACCACGCGCATTTTCCGCTCTTTCCAAGTCCTGTCGTTTCCGCGTGAAGTTCAAGGGACGAGAAAACACAATGAGAGGGAAATACTTTCTCTACGGTTTCTTGTTGCTCAAACTTATGGCACTGGTGTGCAAGGCTGACGGGGAGCCGGGACTGCTCGGTGGATTCGTAATGATCGCCACCTCCAACGGCTCCAGGGAAGAAGAGACCGTGTCCGAGGAGACCCCACACACGGAGGACAAATGTCGGGGTTACTTCGATGTGATGGGCCAGTGGGACCCGCCGTTCGTCTGTAAAACTGGCAATTATCTGTACTGCTGCGGCACCTGTGGCTTCCGCTTCTGCTGCTCCTTCAAACACTCGCGTCTGGACCAGAGCACCTGTAAAAATTATGACACTCCGTTGTGGATGAAGAGCGGACAGACACCGTACAACAAAAAGAACAAGCTGCACGCCAGCACCAAAGACAAGACGAACTTAATTGTTTACATCATATGTGGAGTAGTGGCCATTATGGCTCTTGTGGGGATTTTCACCAAACTGGGGCTGGAAAAAGCGCACCGGCCCCAGAGAGAAAACGTGGCCAGGTGGGTCTCTCGTCTCTCCTATTTTCCCTCTGTTTCATACACTCTCTCCCTCTGTTTATCAGTGCGCTTGTTTACAAAGAGACCAACAGTAGTAGCCTACGCACGCAGCGCATCCGGAGCGCGCAACGCAACATGCCCCTTTTTTCTCCATCTGCCTCTGTGCACATCAACATAAGTATATCATGAGAATAAAGATGTTATTATATCATCATAAAATCATCATTATATTCCACAGCCAGACCGTTGTTTCTGGGCAACCAGAACTATGCTGAAGCCCTGTATGAACAGGAGTGGATATCTCACTCTCCCTCTCACTCCAGTCTGTCTATCCATTGTGATATAACATTGCGTGAGCTACTCTCGTCAGGCGGGGGCGGCTCCTTTCACTGTAGAGTAAGGCGGCATTCTGCTCCACTGTCTGATTTAAGATCATTGGACAAAAACATGCTTTTACATTACACCTTAATAGAGAGAGCGTGTGCAACGACTCCAGCAAAAGCATCATAAATGCATCCAAATCTCATTGTTTATTTCCATTTATTAGGGGATTACTTTTTGTTGTCCCTTTCAGCTGCACCTTCCTTACACCTTCATAAAAAAAGAGGCTGTGCAGCAGTGCAAGGCCACGCAAATAATTAAATTATCCATGTTACGCACAGTTCCTCATGTCTGCACCCCTCACCCGTCATTGCCTCTCCTCTCTCTGTCTGACAGGGCCGTCGCCAACGTGCTGCAGGGCGGTGCAGGTGAGCAGTATCGAGGGGAGGAGGCCCTAGGGATGCATTCGCAGCACTATGTTTCCAGGGCCGCAAACCTGCGTAAGTTTTTTTTTTTTAAATTATCATTATTATTGGGGCAGTGGTGGCCTGGTGGCTAAGGGACCGGACTTAGGTCCGGAAGGTCCTACGTTCGAAGCTACCAGGTCCCACTGAGCAAGGTACCATCCCCACACACGCATCCCCGGGCGCCGCCCAGCCTGCCCCCTGCTCACTTAGGTGATGGGTTAAAAGCAGAGGGTAATTTCGTTGTGTGCATGGTGTGCTGTGTGCTCAATGACGTAATAGTATTCACCTTCATTGTTATTTAATGTTCTGGGAGTTTTTTGAACACCTCATTACTGGCTGTTATGAACTGTTTGTATAACTTGGAGCAGCATATAAGTGTGTGTGTGTGTGTGTGTGTGTGTGTGTGTGTGTGAGAGAGAGAGAGAGAGAGAGCAAAAAACAAACTAACAAAAAACAACTCTGTTTATATTTATGAGACATTTGAATTCATTCAGGTTGGTGTAAAGAGGCGTTTGGGGGATGTTAAGGTGTCAGTCATCTCAGCTGGACTCATAAAACTCATATCTAGTGACTGGTGTGTGTGGTCAGAAAATCCTCGAAGACTTATATTTGTGAAGAGAGAGCGCACACACACGCACATACACACTCGCTCGCTCACACACACATCCCTGTAGGCCCTTTTCTATTTTGTTTGAAATGACAGTGTCTGGTTTTTGTTTTATCTCGCAGTGGCCAGATATCCATCCATTTCATAACGTGCTCCAAAGAGAATATGTGCCTGTACCTTTTCAAATCCAGCCGTTATTCGCTGTTTTATTTTGGTTTGTGCCCACATGATATAAGAGAGAGAGAGAGAGAGAGAGAGAGAAAGACAGTAGTGGGAGTGTGTGTGTGTGTGTGTGTGTGTGTGTGTGTGTGTGTGTGGAGTTTGAAGGGTGGTGGTGGTGAGGGTAGAATACAGAGCCTATGAATGCCATCTATTTCTGTTGCGTCCCGTGGGCTGCTACAGTACCAAGCTTCTTTGTGTTTTAACACCCAAGATCAAACAGATGAACAAAAACACACACGCTCAAATATGTAAAGGCCAACACACAGAACATTCTCTCTCACACACTCACACGCACATGCACACGCACATGCACATGCACATGCACATGCACATGCACATGCACATGCACATGCACGAGCACACAGTGTTTGGAGTTTTCTTGAGCCAAAACAAAAAGCAGATCTAAGATTAATTCCTCCGTGCTTAGTGTGTCGGAGGCACAGAGAGACCGTGCTCCATTTGTCTCCTTACAGGGCTGCTTCTTCCTTCATTCCATGAGGTTTTTTACTATCAAGCTTTTACATGAATGGCACCTATTCCAATTCCACCTGACTGTAGCTGAAATCCCTTCACATAAAACAGACTACATCTTGGCCTCTTTTTTGAGTGCATTTCATCACTTTGGTACACAGCAATATATATATATATATATATATATATATATAAATGTTTGAGTTTTTATGAAAAGTGAGAAGATTTACCAATTGTTTTGTGGCTTGGAAAGTGTAAACTTTCTAAACATAAAATCAAAATGTTATATTTATGATATTCGTGACCTTTAATGATTAATTTTCTCTCCGGTTCACAGTTTATGTTCGGAAAACCATCAAAAGATGTGGCTAGAAACTCTGGCATGATGATGTTATGTGAGGAAGTTTTCATGTAAGGAAACAGTAGTGATGATGGTAGTGGTGGTGGGGGCTGAATAACTACTACTATTTGTGAGAATGAGATAAATATGTAATCCTACATCAGCTTCCCTGGAAAACGACAAGGTGACATAACCCTGTTCAGCGTGAAGCACGACGCCCACACACACCATCAGCATCACGATGAGAGCACAGCTCATGGACAACGGGGACAGAGAGGTTGCTTTCATAAAAGAAAGGGAGTGGGAGGGGTGGGGGTGGCAGAGTCTCAAAAGAAAAAAAAAAGTTGCATCATGAAAAGATGATAAACATCACTTTTACCAGGTGTTGGAGTCTTTTTCTTCCTCTCTTTGCTGTGGGAGAGATGAGAGAGTGACGGTGGCCTGTCACCTGTAGGACACTACTGTGAAATAGTGATTATTATTTGCAACATGGAACCTGCTCCCCTTGAACTTTTCTAATCCTCAGGCTTGTGGGTAATCATGTGGAATGTTATTAACCTCCGTGATCTGGTGGGATCCTCCTCGACAGCCACCTGATTGGTTTGCAGGGCCCCAGCACCACCACCTTCTCATTCCGGTTGGCAAGGGAGGTGATCTGTCACAGTGGGGGGCAGGGAGAAAGAAAAAGGAGAGAAATTAGCTATGGATTTGCAGGTTATGGACATGTTAGTCTTCTTTTAAAGTGATTAACAGAAGATAAGTAGACTGAAGAGGTCAAGATGGTTTTTCATTAGAGTGTCGCCTTAAATGTAAAGGACAGATGAGGGAAGAGAAGGAAAATGAAGACAGGAGGTAATTGTAATGTAAAGATAAGTGCTGGGGTTAAAAATGACACACACCAGTGCACATGAAGGAGGAGGATACACTAATACAGTACTGGATTGTGCTGGAGAATCTATTTTTAGTGCAAACTATATATTGATTATAGCTTATGGCCAGATTACCCTATTAATGGCATCAGTGAAGCTGGTCTGGCAGATCTGTGCTGCTTTTAAAAGGGGGAGAGAATTCCTTTGGGACTAGTGTGACTGTCAGTCACACAGTGCAATTGTCTGTAAAGGAATCAGTGATGGCCACCGCTCGCTGCTGCATCATTTATCCACTTCCCTCTCAGTATTTGTGAACAGAGGTGTAGAGCAGCAACATCCCAGCTGTGCACATTCATAATCATTTACCGCCAGAGCCACGGAAGTGAGAGATGTTCACTATCAATTAGTAAAACAAAAGCCTGCAGGTTTGTGTTTGTTATGTTGGAGGACTTGCTGCATATTATTAAAAAATGGACCCACTGTTTGTTTCATGAACCAGAGCCAGCCAACCTATACCAACATATTCCCTAGCTGGGCCGCGGTTGGCAGACTTTCATGTCATCTCGAAAACCCTGAGACTTTGTTTGAATCCTTAAAAGGCAGAAAAATCCCGCGTCTCACTCTCTCTCTTGCTTGCTTTTGGCATCAAAGAGCCAGAGAGACAAAAGACCAGAAGAGAGAGAACAGAGAGGGGAAAGTGAGATCAGGGGGGAGGAGGGCGAACGGTACAAATGATCTCGACGGCAACAACCACACTGATGACAGCTCTATGACACAAGCTCCGAAGGACGAGGATTTGTATTCGTCATATGTTTGATAGTAAAACAAAACTACAAAACTACTCTAGTTTGAAATTAAACGTCCATTCCCATTTGATCCTTCCTTCCAGAAACTAAAAGATATGAATCTTTAAGTCTGATTGACAAGAAGCAATTAATCTGATCGTCTGTGTATAATCTAATACAGAATTTAGACGTGAAATTTAATCAAAAAATAGCAGTTATCATCGTGAATCATTACATTCAGACCAATATTGCACTTTTTTAGTTCTGTAATTGTTATTCCATGTATCAGTGAGTTGTAGAGCTGTAGGTGGGAAACACTATTACTATTACTAGTTTTATTAAGACAAAGCACACACCGCTACACACACACACACACACACACACGCATGCACACATGCACGCACACACACAGGGCTTTGTATTCAAAACTCACTTCATCATTTGCTAGTTTAATTACCTCTCCAGCAGTTATAATCTTTTCCTAAACATTCAGAGATGGGAAGGATGAAATTTTAATAGGTAATTGCTTCTGAGATTGCACAGGCACAAGAAAAAGGCCCCGTCTGCAAAATACTCCAGCTCTGCCTTGTGATAGTGTATGTGTGTATGTGTATGTGTATGTGTATGTGTATGTGTATGTGTATGTGTATGTGTATGTGTATGTGTGTGTGTGTGTGTGTGTGTGTGTGTGTGTGTGTGTATAAGTGTGTTTTTGTGCACAGCGCAGACCTGTCAAAAAAAAAAAAAAAAAGAAAAAAGAAAAAAAATCTGTGCATATCCTTCGTTAAAAGTAGGTGAGTGTGACCTTGTCTTCCCGGCTGTCATCTGAGCCTTCAGTGTGTCACATCTGATTGCAGAGTGTCAGAGCAGAAAAGAGGAGCTAGTGAACCTATGTGCGACGGAGAAGGCCGTAGAGAAAAAAAAAAAGAAAGAAAGAAAGAGGAAATGACAGAGCTGGAGGTAGTTATCTGCAAGGCGTCACCGCAGCTACAGCTGCTGTTTGAAACTCAGTTTCTGTCCTCGCGTTCAAACGGGCAGGAAAAGCAGGTGGAGTCGAGGTTCCATCCCCGAGTTTGTCTTTCAGGCTCACAGCCTTCGCTATAACTACAGCTATACCTCTTTGATCTGAAACATTGAGGAAAATGTCTTTTCCATTTTTTTTTGTAATTTGATATCCTCACATTCACAACGCCTGTTTACAAGAAACCAGGCTTGTCGCATACACAGACACTCCAGTAACTTATTTATTGGACCTTTCATACACACTCTTCAGAGGAACTAAAACACAATGTCTCTTATGTTGCCATGAATTTGGCTGCAGTGTGTTCCACTTAACAGTAAATTCAACTTCAGGCAACAATGTGGAGATTTATAGTGTTAAAGTTGTCTGCTGCCTTGTCCTATATACATGTTTCTCATCAACGGCTAGAGATAGTTATTACCACAGTGATAGATTCACTGTCTTTTCACAATAAAAGCCCCCCTCGTGTGTTGGCAGCAACGCAGAGTGTGAACAGCAAACTTTAAGATTATTATCAGTGACAGCAAATCATGCTCCATTACATTCATGCTTCAATGTGCATCATTTTCATTGGTGATCAGAGTCCAAAGCAAGAACAGAAAACTCTGCTAATACCTATTTAAAACCAGACTACCGAGAAGTAATTACAGAATGTAAATATCTTTGATGGCTACTGCAGAAAAAATCACAACAATTCAGAGTTCAAAAAAGAGTTCACTACTTGAAGAATGGCAGCATCTAACCACTATAATTCAGAAACTCTCAATCAAAACAAGCAGGACTCAAACCTTACTTTCCTTTCAGACTTAATGTCTTTTTCACAAAACACACTAGAAAAATTAAATTATCTGTTTAAACCACACCGCGCAGTCAAATGACCATTAGTAGAACCAAATCACATTTTCAGCCATTTGCATTTAGAAATACTGTTATTCTGTGATGTTTGAGGTTTTGGCAGGAGCTGAAGGACATAAGTAATCAGACTTTAGATCTTTAAACTGAGAATAATTCTCCTGTTTCTGTCTTTCCCTCAGACATCGCTCTGTTTCCTCATAACACCTCATGTTTGAGGTGATATTCCTCATTTGAATACCTCATCATCACTCCCTACATCACTTCCCCACCATTTTCAAACACCCTGGTTCAGTAACCTAGAGGAACACTAGCTCTTACTTTGTTTTTTAACCATGAAGAATAAAGTAGAGGAGTAAATTGGGCTACAGTGACAAGGCAAAAAAACATTAAGTCAAAGGCCCAGATTCTAGGAAAACATCAGTAGCAGCTCCTGCTCCTCTCCAGGGCCTCATTCCTGCACCTTCTCTCTGCCTAATTATCTTAATGTGAGGGCTCTCAGCAGCACAGGGGCGCCATTAGACTCCCGTTTATTAGGGCTCTGGGGCTGCCCAGCCAGAAAACATCGACCAGCAGCAGACATCCACTCAGTATAAGCACAGAGGGAGGCACAGGCCAGGGAGATGTCAACAAAGCCTCAGAGTGGAAGTGAGAGCTGGCAGGAGGAAATGGGTTGAGAGATTTTAGAAACTGAGAAGAGAGAGGCAGAAAAAAAGAGGGGAGTGTGTTTTTTTCCCCTCCTTTAGCTCACTATCCCACATCCTAGAGAGGCTTTTGATGACCCTGAACTGCATCATGCTACTTTACTTTCCTTATGAGAAGGCTGCGTAAAGCAGAATTTAAAGAAATCAAACATTTTAAAAGGCAATGATTGGTGTAAGGCAGCACTCGTCCTTTCCTGTTCTTAGCGTTTTGCCACTTCCAGTGTGTAATTTGCCGTCTTGTCATTGTGGTGTTGTAATAAAAGAAGCAATAGGGACAGTGAATATCTTAACTTCTAATCAGCTAAACCTCCCCTCCTCCTCCTCCTCTCTCTCTCTACTAGCCTCCGCACGAATATTAATCAGTTCATTTACTCTCAGGAAGTCACATCTTGCATTTGACAGGTAATTATGTCTGCATGCGTGTGTGTTTTTTTTTTTTTTGCAGTTGTGCGCACACGAGATCAGGCTACATATAATGTATGCAAGGTACAAAAAAAAATAAATATATAAAAAACTTGTGCTTCAGTCAAATACTGATGAGTGCGATGAGCAATATTACATCCATCTATCTTCATCTGTTTCAGCCTCGTTCACATTTGACTCTCTGTAATAATACAGCACTTGCAGGCAGTCATGGGATAAGCAGACAGACTTCCCATCTGTATGTTTGAACAGGTGGTTATCACCACTGCTTTCTAATTAACTGCTACGCTGACTCTTCTTAATCGACTATTCAAATTAATGAGTCAAGCCTTTTGCAAATATTAGGATTATTTTCTGTCACATGAATTCACGCAAAAAAAAAAAAAAAAAAAAAATATTTATGAAAGGAACTGTAAACACTTGCCAAGTTCAGGTTTTTAATTTCATTTAATACTTACATTGGCTCAGTCATGCAACCTTAAATTTGTATATATTTATATATTGCTTATTGCAGCAAAGGAGGTATGATCCTTTTAACAATAATAAGCTCACTGTCAGACAGGGTGAAGCAGGCTGGATCACATAGTGGCATTACAAGTCCATTTATGGCCCCTAACATGTGACTGTGTTACGCTGTGTGAAATCCTCAGTAATCTGCAGCTATTGTCACACACTTTTTTCCCTTTTTATAACATTTCTAATGTGGAAATAGAGCTTTATTCTTCCATGTATACACACACACACACATTTATATATATATATATATATATATATATATATATATATATATATATATATGTATATCCTGCTTTTTCTTAACAGCATTCCAGCTGAGTTCTAATAATATTCACAGTGGAAACTCTCATCTCATAGAGGACAGTGCATCAGTGATTCCCAGCCTTGGTGCTTGAACCACAGGGGGCATTTTCTTGCGGTTGCCAGGGGAGGTATGAGGGAAGACTGTGGGGTTGTACAAACTAATATAACCAACGAAGAAATATGAGTCAAACATGTATTGTAGCCTATATCCTTACATCAAGAGTTCTTGTGAACTGGATAGCAAACAGAAAAGCTAGGGAGCTTCTGCCACCATTAGTACATATTTATGTGAAGGATCTGAGTATCAACATAAGTATACTGTATCAATATCCACTCATAGTTACAGGGTTATTAAGTATTCAGTTAAAAACTAATGGGGTCAGTGAAAGGGTACCAGAGGGTACTTCCTCTGGCAGTGCTGTAAAGTTATATCAGAGAATAAAAAGGGTTGTGGACCACTGGAGTGCATCTTATCACAGTATTATAGGAGCTAAACTGTGGCTAGCCGCTCACTCCTCCATGTGTGTGTTACGAAAGTCTTGGCTTTGCAAGAGAACAGTCTGTTTTGGATGAACCGACCAAAGCAACAGATCACCTCACATGTCCCTAAAGTGCCGAAGGCTCTTTTTTTGTCATTTCTCCTCCTTATGAGAAGACATGCCTTCAAAAAAACAGTGTCCACATGTATACAACCTCTCTCTCTCTCTCTCTCTCTCTCTCTCTCTCTCTCTATATATATATATATATATATATATATATATATGTGTGTGTGTGTGTGTGTATAAAAATATGTGTGTTCTAGGCTTGTGTTTCACACACAGCCTGGGGGCAGGTAGCAGATTTGCTTGGCTAGCTGACTGATGCCACCAGCGATGTTAAGTCACAGGCAGGGAAAGCTCATGCTGGGAGCACAATTGTGAAATCACCCTCTCTTTTCCTCCATGCACCATCCACCAGGCATGCTTCTTGACACGCACACACACAAACCCATCACCAAACTCGCTCTTTTTCTTGCCTGCGGGCTTCAGTATGGCCTGGCTCGCTCACCCACCCAGCCCCGAGGAGGTAGGGACACATTGGCAGCTTTCCCGTCGCTCGTCCTCTCCATTCTCATACGTACATATGGACGCACACAAATGCTGAAACACACAAAAACTCGCGGACAAGGCTTACAGCCCCCGCTTCCACCGCACCGCCGCTACCACCACAAGCACCACCGCTCCTACCTCCCGTCCTGCTGGGCGCTGGCCCACGGATAGGGGACATGTGGCTGGGCGAAAATGCGTCACGAAGCTGGGCTCTCGCTCCCGACAGATCTTGTGCCTGTCTGACTGCCTGCAAATTACCAGCCTGGAACGCCTCACAAAAACAGAGAAGGAGTTTTGTTTTCCACCCCTCTGATTGCAGCAATCGCCCTGCTCTCAGCTCCCCTCGGCGTCTGGCCACTGTTGCCTTTTCTCTTGGCATTTCTTGTCTCTTATGGCTACAGAAAACAGTTTTTTCGTTCTACTCTCAGTGTTGTTTTTGTCGCAGTTTCTAGATGAAATTCTCACCACATTCCCCAGAGTATCAGAAATATGTCTCTGTCCGCAGTCATTTACACTATATGTATGCAACAGGCTTAGAAGCCTCTCACTGATAAATATGAGTTGAACATAGCATATACTTTGTGTTTGTGCTGTGAATCTCCTGGTTTTTACTGTTTGTTTTAAGAGCTTTATCCTCAGGAAGGTTAGATGGATGTGGTCTTTATTTATTACATTCACATGTCACCTAATACTCTTATTGAAAACACCACACAGCTAGATTCACCTCAGTGTCAAAGAAGAGAGTCAAGGAGAACACACAGTCTGAATGCTTAACTGTAACAATTGCTTTCAAATGTTGTGGCTTCAAAATCGTTTAAAGTACAGATCCACCGGAAACTTATCATCTAATATCACCTAACACTCTTGTTGGTAACACCACACAGCAAGAAGCACCTCAGTGTCACAGAGAGTCAAGGAGAACACACAAGGTGAATCCTTAAACTGTATCAATCAGACATTCAACTGTTCTCGCATCACAATCGTTTTACATACGGTTCCACCGGAAATCTGTGTGTAGAGTATAAGCATGGGGCTTGCTTCTGTGGAAAAGGAAGGGGATTGAATTACAGTGGCTTGCAATGGTGACCCAGTTTCACAGCATTAACAGGAATATTTTCACATGTTACAAACACTTATTTGCTTCCTGGCAGTTAGAGTTAAAGAGAGAGGAGTTATGCCACTACACGCCTGATTGTGAAGCGAGCTAGGGAAACTGCTTCTGGTTGCCTGGCAATCTCATGGTGATGATGCCATATAACTCACAAATACTTTCTTTAACACTTCGGTGTTTGTAATAATTCAAGGTATAATGTTCATTAGTGAGCTTTATAGGTCTTTAAGTCACTATTAAAATGCAAGCTTGATAAAAAAAATCCATTCACACCATTAATCCTTCAACATAATCCACATGATTAATAAATACAGGTGTACATAATGTGTTCTTACCAAAACTAAACCATTTGCGTTACTGTTGATTCAATATGGAAATTCAGATTGTTTTGCTCCCCTTTCATTGGCCGCCATGTTTCGTCTGATGCATATATGCAAATGCACCATTTCAGTATCTTCTCATCAGATCACTGGCAGCAGTGTGGTACTGTGTCTGCACACAAAGCAGCTTAATGAGCTTCATAATCCCAACGGGGTCTTACCTTATTGGAAAATCAGAGAGCACATTAATTTAGGTGGCTGCCCAGTAATGTATAATATGCAGTTGTGTGCCCGCGATGACGTGTATGCAGCTTTTATTTAGTTCTATTATTGTGAGCAGAAGTCGTGCACAAAGAATTAACGCTTCACTCGAGTGTCTGTTACACAGCCTATAATCATACAACTCTATACATCTTTGCACATAGGATAACCATCTCTGATCACATAAGAAAGGTACTTTTTCACTATAGAGAGATGGCAATTGTACCGAGTGCCGCATTGAGCAGAGAAATAGGAATTGTAGAGAAGCAAAAGAGACAGACATCCAGAGGGAGAAGTACCTTTAGATGTCACAGTCAACCTCACCAGCAGGCAGCGATTGAATCAGTCCCCCTCAGGAATCTTGGGAAATAGAAGGACAGGGGATCTGAAAGTGCCTTTTTTTCTCTTTTTTTTCCACTCCTATTTTGATAAACGGAGCCTGACAGAGAGTAGTTCCGTGTGCCAAGTCTGAAAGATAGAGACACAAAGTGAGGGAACAGAAATGAGACGGGCAGAGCGCAAAGTGAAGGCCAAGAGATGAGAAAAGAAAGACGGTGAAAATCAGAGAGAGGAATGGAGTCTGTACAGAGAGGAGGCTAAGAGCATCTGAGTGAAGATGGAGTTAGGAAATCTATATGGAGACCATCGATCTTTCAAACCTCTCCTGATATGAAGGTGGGAAGACACGGAGCAGATAGAATTCAGACAAAGCTCCCTGTTGCATTTCGCCTTCATCCACACAATGGTGACATTCCTCTGTTGTGCTGATCCGGCTTTGGGCTTTTGACGTTCATTTAGTCCTGAATTGGTCAAAAGCTCCTCTGTAAAAAAAAAAAAAAAAATCACCATTCACTGAAGTATTGGCGAGTTCATTAAACGTCATGTGTAACAAACAACATTGATGTGAATTTGGCAGGTGCATCAGTCTTGTATAGTGAGGATAGAAGATGAGAGACATTGATTTCTTGTATTTGCCAGTAGACAATGAGAAGTCAGTGGATTTCAACAGCAAGACCAGAGTTTTAAATGTGTGTACAGTTAGTCTGTGATAAATGGTACAAACATACTTGGCAGCAATTCTGAATTTGTTTCCTCTTACACAGAAAATCATTGGATCCACCACCTTGTTTTTGCAGCTTTATTACTGGGTATTACTTGCATAGCTCTGACAATCATCCTGTCATCCAATCAATGATAACACTGTACTAACCAAGACAATAGCTGAATTCTGGGAACATGGCAACAGGAGGGAACCTAAGCAGTCCAGTTGATGTATTTCATTTCAGAGAGAAGGTATTTTAACGGGTTCTGAGGATTTGCATGCATTTACACTGGAAAAGAAACACAACAGCGTGCTTTATACTAAAAAACCTTACTTTATGTGCTGTTGATGTGTATTTCTCCTCAGCGATTAAACTCTGAACTTCAGCACTTGACTTAATTCTTTGTGCACAGCTTTTTCCGTGCAGCGACAGATTATTACTCATGTCTGGATGTTCTCACTTTCTGTTTTACCTCTAAATAAAGTGTTTTAGGTAGTATAGTGTAGTCTAATAATACTGGCCTCTTATAATAGTGCCTGGTGCCAATGAGTATATTGGCAAAATTACACTGTATTCTCTGATCAGGGGGCATTACTTTGGTAAAGTCTCTAATTGCTTAGTGTTGAGGATTTTGTACACTGCTGTGTCCAGGTCATTTTAATGCACAGACCGAATAATTACATATTTGAGATTTGTTGTTGTTTAAAGACTGATGCAGCTTTGTTAATTCTTCATTTCTCTGTGTTTTTTAATGGTCAGAATTTGATTCAAGTTAAACAAAGCAAAATAAAATCCATATTTCTGGTCTACAACTCATGTTTCTATCCATCTAACCGTGTGCTCTAGTTTTGTTTCCTAACTTGAGGCAGATGCAGCAGAAATATAACCTCACTGTTCAGCTACCTTGTCAATACAACTCTGAGTAATCAATACTTACCTGACATTAGTGCTCAATACTTTGCAGTAGTTAAGAATCAACAAATTAAAATTTGAACTATCATTACCAGACCGTTCTGCATAAGTTATACTATCTTACTGCTCAAGTTAAAATCTCACTCAATACAAAAATCTCTAGAAAATAGTATCAGCAAGTATCACAAGAGGATTGTTAGATTTGTATGAATCATAAGGTCTGGTGTGGAGGATTTAGGAGGATCTATTAGCAAAAATGGAAAATAACATACAGTTGCATAGAATGATCCAATTTAAAGCATCAATACAACAATTTCATTCAAATACAAAATATATTAGATCACATATGTTTTTTTTGTGTTTATGCATGTTCGGGTGCTCATATTTAGTAGATAGAGCTAAATGTGACATCTCGCATGCATGGTGTTCATTGCAAAGATTTAACTTAGCTGCCTGTCTGATCCTCATGTTATTGCAGGATCATACTGAATTTCATCTCACTGCACCGGAGTCATTTAGTCCAGACGTATGTTTGTATTGATTTTAATCTGCACCCTCAATACTCTCCCCTGTTTCCCCCATCAGCCACTTCCTCGCTGCCCCCACACCCCCCCACCTCCTCTGTGATTGTGTACATTGTTCTACCAGACTCTGCATCACGCTAAGATCAACAGTTAAGAACGTTAAATGATGTATAATTCATTCCATGCAGCTCTGCCAGCACAAAAGATTAAATTTATGTATGACTGCCTCCCCTGACCCACAATATCTATCTCTTAAATTATAATACATTTCACTCACCAAACCAGGTTCTCTCATGAAAATCAAAACAAGCTACTTTTGGTTTTAAAAAAAATGCAGTTAAGCTAAGGTCTCTGTGGAGGTCCGGCTGATTAAAGAAATTGTTCTCAGGATAATTTGAACAGCTTGATTAGCTACATACAACAATAAGATTTTTGAATCATTAACACAGTGTATCTTTGTCATACTGAGCAAAAAAATGACCTTTTGTTAAATGTCTTCTTTTAATAGTGTTTGTCCAATCATAACATAGCTAAATGTTGGACAACTTTGGATTTCATCACATGCTGAAGCAGTTGGATGGCAACGGATAGCAGTGGGCTATAAAAAAGACAGGCGCGCTACATCTAAAAAGTTTGTACAATGGTTTAATAAAACACAAGGCCACAAGCAGGCCACAAGTGTAAAGACCAGATTAAACTGTGCTCTAATAAAAGCTGAAATGTTAAGATGTCCAGCTAACTTGGTTATTACCTTCAATAACAAACAAAGATTACTTCCAATGGGGCATATAATTTCCTAACTGGGTCACATTAGCATATCAAAAAAGCCCGATTCACAACTCTTACAACCACAGAGAAGTATTTCCTACGTGTGGAAGTTAACATTGGATGATATTAGGGCTTTAGCTAACTTTATGCCTGGGATAATGTACCTACCCATTAATTACATATTTAAAACCCTTTTTTACATGGTTAGTTTTAAAACAAGTCAACTGGAAGCCTTAAAAAGTCAGCCAGAGATAGATAGCTCATGTAGCTAATATTAGCTTAAAAGCTTACTTTAGTGACCAGTTAAAATCTTCTTGTGACAAACCACGTCAGACATCATAACTGATGGTCACCAGCTATAGATGAGTATGAAAATTTTCAGTTTTCCATGTGATAATCTGTTTGTTCACGTCTCCTTTTCCTCAATGGTTTATTGATGCTAAAATGCAGCACCTGTAATGACCTAATAATCATTCAACAGCAATAGCAGTTGGCAGCATTCGTTTAAAAGAAGATTGTCATCATTATCTTCAGAAATACATGTATGTACAGTTTGCAAATCAGCAAACCTGCCCGACATTCATCAATATCAATTTAGATAGGAAAAATCATTGACTCCAACCCTACAACTACAGCCAGCATGTCTGTTTTAATACCAAGTGAATGACCTTGTGTCTTTAACATGGGTCTTAAATTTTTATAGAATACTATTGGTTTGAATATCAAAACAGTAGGGAAACTGCACTACGAGCCTGTTTTAGCAGCCACCACTCTGTCCAGAATCACCTTTGCCATCCAGCATTAGCTCAGTCCTAAATTATTTACCATTTTCTGATTGTGTTTGCCAGCCAACATCTTGGGTTTCGCTATCGCCATCGCCATGTCCACACTCCTACTCTGTCTCCCCATCTGTGGTTGATGAAATTCCGCGACCGCTCTGTTCATGAGCAACGCCATTGCCGCAACATTTGTTTGTAGCAGCACCTATCTATTTATTATAAGGAAACAAGAGAGGAGAGGCAGAGACAGAGAGGGATG
Source organism: Polydactylus sextarius (assembly GCA_016801845.1). Lineage (NCBI taxonomy): Eukaryota > Metazoa > Chordata > Actinopteri > Polynemidae > Polydactylus > Polydactylus sextarius. Next base: position 8,054,875 of record CM028920.1, on the reverse strand, counting down.
CTAACTAAACCGTGTTTTGATGGAAGATAATTCTCCTCCCCAGAAGGCAGTGATTGGCATTAATTATCTAACAGGTGCTAACAGCAGTGAATCCCATAATTAACCAGTTTAGATTTAGTTCATTTGGGAAGACATGGATATGAGGTGGTGGGTGCAGAGGTGTTTATATGTGTCAGCATGTGCTTAGTGTGTGTGTATGCATGCATGATATAAAAAACAGAGGCAAGAGATAATGTCAGAGAGAAATATTTTCTACACTGTGCACATACAGTAAATACACATACAGATGTATGTCTGAGTTATCCTGATTTCCTTGTGGAGTCTGACATAGACATAGAACTCTCTTTGGTCTAGATTTCGATATAAAGTGTTAGTGACTAATATAGTCTAAATTTGCATTTCCATCCAGACGATGAACATCTCCAAGGGTAAACTTCATAAATACTTTTTATAACCTAATGTGATGACTGGAGAATGACTTTGTAACAGCGGTGTTATTGATTACATATGTATATACATCACTTTGAGTTTTTAGTCCATGTAATGCAGATAATATAATTGTCAAGCCTCATTGCACATAGACTCTGGAAGATGTAGGTTGTATAAAATATTACACTGCTTCAGATGCTGAAATTGGTTGATATTTGGGGGCAGCCCAGTGAAGGTACAGGGGATATGTATAGATATCCTGATTCAGGTTCCTTTGTCCTTCAGCTTTAGCAATCCTATGATGATTATCAGGGGACACTGGGTTTGTTTTGACCAAGCAACTCTTTACCATTGTTTTTCACATAGGCTCCCAAGGTTGCTTTTATTTTACTGTATGTTTAATCAGTTGATAGTTAAAAAAGTGAATAAATACCCATCACATCTTTCAAGGTAACATCTAATGATGTCTTGTTTTTCCATTTACAGTCATAGAAAATATGCACAAAAACCAAAACTACATGAACAATCAGTGCTGGAGTAAGATTAAAATTAACTAGTTCACTAGCTCAGAACAGTCTCCTGTTACCCATCCAACAACGACTGTCACTTCTCAAACTAAATGAATGACTACACACTAAAATCACACAGTGAAGTACATCACCCTAAAGTGTTTGGGAAATGATGGTACTTTGATTTTCTTGTAGAAACTTTGCATCTGTTGGCTCATGATCTTACCCTTTGTTAATGATTAATTGGGAACATCATCATCATTATCGGATATTTCCCAAAAAACAACTCAAAGTTCATGTGTTGTTGGACAAATTTGTTGTGCCAGTAGAAGTCCTTCAACCGTTCCAACAAACTAGTGGTAACTATGTTGTTTGGACTTCTGGCAATAAACACTGCCTGGATGTTGGATGCTATGAATCATCGAGTGCTGCCATATAAGTAATTCTTTTCCGGCTTCATCGGAAACAGCTTTTTAGTGTATTTACTGCCTCTTGATTGTCAAAAATACAAGCATGTTCAGCGAACACACTCTAAGGCCACTTTCAGTTACACTTATTGATTCGATTACACTGACAAACACCAACTGATGCACAGAATACTGGTCTTCCACGCACAATGTCGCGTGACTTATAACTTGTTAGAACGTACAATCTGTGTCAGGGCAGAGATTGTTCCAAATAAACTGGCAACACAGTAAAAAATGTGGCCAAGTGCTTGCCCCCTTTGTGCTTCTCGCTTGGGGCTCTGGGTTAGTTTTGAAGAGGCTGCTGGCAGTGCAGGCGATGCCCAGTGGGGGTAAGGAGGTAAGGGGGGTGCGGGGTAACCCATATGGGGATTTCCTCATGACCCACTTCTTACCCCCATGCTGTTGCAGAAAAGCCATCTCTCACTTGCCTTGCCTTTCCTGCCTCACCCACTCTGCAACATTCATCAGGCAGAAGGAGGCGTCTTGCTCGTGCTGGTTCCCTCACACTCCCTGTTGCCAAGACAAGGAGCGGTGGAGAAGAGCCGACAGTTACATTGCCACTCTGCCGGACCATTGCTCTGCACGGTCCGTCACATGCATTCGTCAGGCGTAGAGTAGAGCATGTGTGTGAAACAACAGCACATAGAAAATCAAAGGTAATCACACAGAAAGAAGCTCTAAACTGTTGAGCTTTTTCTACTTGCATTTATGCTACTGTTTCTACACAGCTCACAGTCACAACAACACACACTGTACACTGGCAGTGTTTGTGTTCTTCTCTGCTCACAAAAGGAGCAGGGCAGCCTGTCTTTTTTTCTTCTATTTCTGTAACCTACTTTTTTCTAGCCCCTCTCCTCTTTCACTTGAGGGAGTATGGATGTCTTGCTTGAGTCAATTCCTGCAGCACGGGCCATCAATAAGCGCCGTGTTTAGTTTTTTATCACTAATAACAGAACGTCACCGAGGCCCCCTTTTTGTGGATGAATGGGCAGATCCCGCAGTGGAGTGTGGGATTCACTAGCAGGCTAATCTGTCCCTCTAAGTGTGGAGATCCCTTGAGGCCACACCGAGGTTCCCGAAATAATATCCCTCTCCCAGACTAAATTTGATATCTTTCACAAGCTGGATGAAAGCGGGAGGAAGGCAAGACTATCAGATGACCTTGCGGATGTCGGAGTAGACAAAGTGTGCTGACCTGCTCTTTGAGGTGCAGCCAGAAAAGAAAGCAGACAGACGAACAGATAAATATTTTGGATGCTTTTGATGACAGATGGACTGAGAGAGCAGGGGAATTGGGTGAGAGGAGGAAAAAGAAAAGATTTTTTTTTTTTTTAAAGTACATAATTAAGCAACCACACACGTAAGTTTGTGTTTCCTACCACCAGACAGACATATGTCAGAGACAGAGGGAAAGGAGAGATCTCTGTAAACACCAGAAGCTTCTGATTTTAGCCCCTGCAGATGCCTTTCACCTTCTTGTAAACTACCGTCACTACTTTAAGCAAATTATACTTTCAGAGCCCGGTAAGGCACGCGCACATAGAGAAACACAAACACAACATCTCAGAGCGTTTTAAAGCCTTGATGACGTAAATAAAAATCACCTCCCATCAGATTACCCCCAGCGAGCGAGCAGAAGGCAAAGTCGGTGTTTATAGCTACAGGGAGAGAGAAGCATGAGACAGATTATGTACTTCACAGATGGAGCGATGCGCAGGATTCAAGGCTCCTCTCCTGCCTTGCTTCGACTCATTGACGTGTTGTCTTGTGTCTTGAGGAGGCAAGAGAGATAAACAAAAAGGGAAATGGATTATGTTACAATATTGTTGCCGAGGAAACTTTTAAATGTCATAAACTCAGCGAGCAAAACAAATTTCATCCGCAGATGTTGATAAAGCATCATGTTATCGAGCTGTTGTGCTTTGAGCCGACTCTAGAAAAGTTATTTTGGTTATTTGTACTGAAGCTCTCTAGGTGCAGCCTTTGAACCTTTTTCTTTCTCTTCTATCCTCACCAAACAAACAAATGGCCTATTGAGTGTAGCACAGGATTGATTAGATTGTCCTCACGCCGTGTAAATTGCATGCAGCTTAAGACCATTATTGCTTACGTTTAACTCCATGTTTTCATCAGAGTTCGGCAATTACTGTCGTCCATTTCTCATCCTGATGCTGGTTGCGCGGGGATGAACAAGGCAAAATCCGTCTGCTGGAATTTGGAAGAAAATCAATAAAATAAAAACAAAAAAATGCCCAAAAAACCCCTTTGCAGCCATGCTCTGATGATAAAATCTGTCAGGGATTTGGTCCAAGGGTCAGGTGCAGCAGAGTGAAGCTTTTAAACATTAAGCTCCTCTTCAACCATGCCAAAGGAGCAGACTGTGGGTCAGAGACTGCAGGGAGAATAAATTCTTAGGTTACACTTAATTAAACACTATCAGCCATCAGAAACCTGCCGTCGGTCTCGTTGGTGTGTTATAATAGAGGTTACTGGATTATGTATTAAGGTGAGAATCATATGAGACTTCAGCCTGTATTAAAAATCAAACACCAGCGTGTGGTTTGAGCAAAAAAATCTGAGTATTAGTGCTTTTAACAGGTAAACTGATGTTTAAAATCGGTGCAGTTCCCTTTAATTCCACTACAAGTCAAAGAAGCTGAGTGCAATTACATATTAGGTTTTTTCTGATTACAAAACAAATTGCAGTTTAATATCACGTTCCTCCACTATACTTCTCAGATCATAACTACAATAACTACCTGACAGGCTCTCACAAGCAGTGTCCTGTGTGTCTCTGTGCTGTGGTATCTGGGTCGGCAGTGCTGACATGTTGTCAGAGGTGTCAGCCCCCCCATGGAGACACACATCATTATCATCACCATCTCCCACTGCCTCCCTCCCTATCTGTCTCTCTCTCTTTGTCTCTAGCAGCATGTTGCCCTCAGATGATGGAACGGCAGTCCCACTGCTGACTCATAACTATGGTTGAAGGCTGAAGGAAGGTGTGGGGGGGTGGGGGTGTAACAGTATGGCCCCATAAGTCGAGGTGGCACTGCAGCGGCAGCATCCTGCCAATCAGGAAGGTCAGCAACCAACTCTTGAAATAAGAGCGACTCAGAAGAGAAGAAGGAAGAAAAATGTTAGACAAGGACAAGCATGAAGGACAAACGACTTAACTTTTTTATTTCTGCCAAAAATTCATAAACAATCAGGCCGTGACTCACAAATGGAACATTTTTCTGTAAGAGAGACTGACAAGAAACAACAGACCCAGATGTTATTGGGTATGCTCGGTTTCCTTGAATGGTGCTCCATCATCATGATGAATAAGGGCTCCTCCTTGTCAATCATGTGCTTTAGTGGAGCAGGTATTTATTTCTCTGTTTTTGCTGTCTGCTTGTCTCTCCCTTTGTCTCTCTCCCTCTCTCTGCGGCTCTGTGACGGATGAGGCCTGTCACAGGGAGGAACACCCAGTCTGTAGCCACTGAAGATGACTATCTGAGACACTTATGAGATTCAATCATGTGACAGAAACCTAAATACTAGTATTTTGAAATAACAAGGAAAGGAAATTTCTCTTTGAGGTCTGTTGGGGGGGATTACAAGAGCTTTTTGTGCCTGAAGTGAAATATTTCAGGCTTGAATATGGCCTCTTGGCACAGAAATACTTGGAGCAATGAACAAGCCCAACATTACTTTGATGGCCGTTATGGAATATCAATTTACTACCAGCATTCTCATTTTCTCAGGTTTAGCGTCTGTAAACTTGAAACTCATTGAGATATTTGTTATATATGCTGCTTGTGTCTGTAATTAATAACAGAAGTGCATAACTTTACACTGGAGGCATTTTTTTCTTAGGTACGTTTTTTTCAGTTCTTAGGTTTTTTGCCACAAACAAAAATTATAATACGGTGACCAAAGGTCACAGGTTACACTCAAAAATTAATTGATAAGATTATTGGTTTGCCACTATTGGTCAGAAGTGACTTTTTTGCACATAACTCATGAATTTAAGTTCTAATTACCTGCAACTTCAAGTGCAGGGTGATAATTCTAATTTAAATTGTATTTTGTAACGATGTAGACAAAATACAAAACAAAACAATACCAGATTCTCTTAATAAGGTCAGCAGGTACTGATCAGTAACAGGTTTCATTTTACATTGCAAATTTTAGTTACATCTCTGATACACCAGATCAATATTAAGGCAGAGTCTGACATTATTAAGAGAATCAGGTTTCAGCCAGGTGTGACAGATCCATTTCTTAAAGTGGTGCACAGATTTCTAACACTACTTGAATGTGTTTTTGCTGTCAGCTGAGCTTTATGGTAACTGGCAAGAAATAAAGTCATTATATTCTAGTGGTAGTGGTGTTGCACACTTCACTGTTGGTAACCTGCCATGCCCTTGATGTATTAGGTGATTAAGCTCATTCCACTATTACACATACACAGAGGAGAAACCAGGCCATGGTGTTCTTTGATTTCCAGTTGAGTGAAATTGCAGTTATTAGACAGCAGCTTTTCTTTCCAAGCAACTTTTTGCACATTCTGTTTTCTACCTGTGGTTCTCCCACACATCTGTCAGTACTCAGCAGGGCAGAGGACTTATGGTTTAAAGTGTGTGATAAATGGGTTCTTGTTATCCAGAGGTGTTATTTTGCATTTTGTTTGCTCTAATGCCCCTCACATGAGATATTTCCATCCACTTGTGCACCATATATTCCGCCAGCAAGAGTCTTTTTTCCAATTAAATATGAGTGTGAATCAGTTGCAATGACACATCACAGCACTGTTGCAACTGGATGCCCCCATCTGCCACAGTTTAGGATCAGATCTTGATAACAGTCTGAGAAACCTGTTCTTATAAACAGTGTACATTATAGGGAAATGTTCCTATGAAACAGTGATGACCATTATCACAACTGTTTTGATACTAAAACTGTATTTTTTTAATCTTTAAAGCTGAACTCTCTTGGACTGAGAAATTTCTAGTTGAAACAGCAATCAGTCTTTATAGATATCAGAGGAATATCTTACAATTGATTCAGTGACAACTTTTAACAATGTCCTGTGAGACTCCAGTCAATGCATTGTCCTGTGACAATGACAAGACAATGCGAGAAAGAGAGACAGATGTTGAATCCTGCCTCAAGTGCTCCACTGTGAATGCGAAGAGAAAGAAAAATAAGGCACAATAGTAATCGATAGCTCTTCAAAATGAGGAAGGTATGACAGAAGGGTGTAATCATCAAAAGGTGCGATGGAAGTCATTGTGCTTTCAAGGGCTCAGCGAGGAACAATTAAGGGTAAGATAAGCTTTTCTCTCTTTGCTATCATTCCCCGACACCATTTCCCATGACAGACTTTTCAATAACATGATTTACCCGTATTGCATTCCTATCGGTTTAATGGTCAGCTCTCCTGAGAATTATACAGTGATATGTGATCGGTTTTGGTCCCGAGTTGGTCACACACATTTCTTTGTCTCTCTCTCTCTCTCTCTCTCTATCATTTTACGACACTCACACTCTCTCCGTCGTGTCCCCCCCCCACTATCTCTTCCTAAATGGGAGTGTACTGGTGCACTAATGAGCGAAGACAAGGCTAGTAGCATATGGTGATGATAATGAGATGAACACTGTTTGGAAAACAAGGCCACATATATAAAGACTGAGAATCTGACACATTGCTTTAGAAAAGGACATACAGTGTGGTGTGCTGAATACTGTACGGCAGCCTTGCAGCTAAGCTAACATATATATTATTCATGCTCCGTGCTTGCCCAAGTCCTTAAGGCATGTGTTCCTGGTGCCAGTAACATGGCTTTAAAATAATAGACTGAACATGCCTGGATTCATGCAAGTTCTCAAAAACTTCTACACATCTATGCCAGTAAATAGAGCTGAGAATCACAGCACAGTTGTCTTTCACTTGTGCGTCTGCTGATTTTGTCAGACGACTTCACGGTTATAAAATCAAGATTTTCAGCAGTGGCAGAGCAGCAGCTTAGAAACGAGATGAAAGCGAGCACTGGGTCACATGTTATGTCATCATTTCATACTTCACATTTTACTGTCTGACAACAGAGAAAGAAAAAACGATTCATTAAGAAATAGCTTTATTAAGAATTCAGTCGTAGTGGCACCTGCTCCTCAGTCTTTGGTAGTCACCAAACTAAAGGCTACACAGTGACTTTTGAAGCACCTCTAAAAGCTACAAGCTATTTTTCTGAGTCTCATAAAGTTGGCACTCTTCCAAGGTGTAAGTGTCTGTGTCAAATAGTTTCTATCTGCAAGCTTTTTGGGCCCTTGTGCTTCAAAATTGCCACCTACTGTTGACAGCATCGGCAGGTAGTGAGACCCATGAAGCCCCAGACATCTGTTCTTATCTTTGTGCTCATGCTAATTTCCTTGTGTGTGTGTATATATATATATATATATATATATATATATATATATATATATATATATATATATATATATTCTGCATGAATCTGGTCATTTTTACCCACCTCCTGCCTGCTACTTATGTGTGCCTGACCTTTTCCCCTCAGGACCGGAAATCAAGCCTCCACATGAACTTAATGACCTCACAGTCTACCGTACGGAATGGATTTATCACCTGGTCACATGACCAGGCTTCTCCTCAATAGGTGATTCTCCCTGGTCCGATAGAGATGAGGTCAAGATGGAAGTGGGCAATCCTTAAGTTCTATAAACAGACGGGAGGGCAAATAAGCCTCCAACTGGCTCACACACATAACCTGCTTTCCATTTTCAGTGTGACTAAATATGCATATGCAGAAAAACAGAGAGGACCCCACACACTCCTACTCACACGCGAGGATGTGTAGACGCTGTCATATAAGGGTGAATAATCTGGACCAGTCAAGCGTTCTTACAGCTACATATTTACTACAGAAGACTTCTCAGATGCTCGGAACCAATTTCACAAATATACAAAAGGAAACATTGCAGCAGCTTTGGACAGATGTGTTTCATCTTTTCGTTCTCGCAGGTTTTCAGCATCTGTGCAGACTTCTGTGTCAACATCAAAAATGACTTTGCCGAAGTGGAGCAACTCTTTTAATAAAACATGCATGGCTTTTTTTGTGACAACGTCTGACAAAAGCCGTTTAGGATGTGACCTAGAACAAGCTCAAAAGGAGGCAGGCAGACACGTGAAGAATTAAGTGGAGAGCGATGAAAACAGACAGACCGTCAGAACAGCAGGCAACATAACATAGGTTGCATAACAATGACTTTTTCAGTACAGTACAGCCGGCCTGCCTGTTGATATGTGGGCGCGGGTGACTGTGGGACAATGCGAACTCGCCGTGTGCTGCAGAGCAAATACTACACGAGAGAGAGAAAATGCTGTTGCCATGACAAGGGAGAATAAGAGAGGGATGGAGAGGGTTGAGTAATGACAGTAGAGGCAGCTGAAGAAAGGAAGAGGGTTTATCCATTTGCACAGTGAGGAGAAAGAGGGAATAATAGATGAGTCAGCTGCTTACAATTTTCAGCGCCGAATCAAACAAGCAGTGAAATTACACTGTACAGCCAGTAGCAATGGAGCCAGGCCAAGCACTCCTACATACATGTGCTCCGGCTCTCTCTTGATGTCTCCGTCTCTCTTTATGTTTTTCTTTCGCGCACACACACACACATACACACACGCACACACACACACCTACACAGCATACAGTACATCAAGGGACAGAGTTGTCTACAGTATTTTCCTCCCTTCAGTGTGTAGTGGAAGAGAATATATTCTTGTCTGGGACATGAGGAAAGCACATATACCAGTTCTGCCCCGGGAGGATTGCCTCTCAGCTCAACGCTGGATGTCTGGCTTCCCTCGAGGGAGACGGTTCAGCTTTGAAATCACTCGGTGTTTTGGTGCCGTATGACTCTGCCTCTGCAGCGTTATGTAGTACACACCCATGTTGCGCGTTGCTAACTGCACTGTCTGTTACCTGGCGGTCATAAGCTCATCATCCACAAACAGTCTCATCAGTGCGCTCACACTTACAGTAATCCTGACATCACTGCGCCTTTACCCCATGGTGTGAATTCATGTAAATGTGTTTTTCTTTCATGTTAAGAATAAAGGTTCAAACGACTGCATGCATTTCACACCAAACGCAACAAATCCTTAAGTAGTCCTCTATGACGACTTCATATGAATAAATGCTTCGTTTTCCTTCTGTCAGTGACTGATGTAACATAGAATTGATTCAACCTTAAGCCAACTTAACAGCCATTTTTACAAACAGCCAGCGTTGTGAGTGATAAATTTTTCATATTGGTCAGCAGTAATCTTGCACAGCCAGACGTCTGTCTTGTCAAGTTCACAGGGGTCTGACGAAAATCATAATAAGTGACCTTTAGAAATTTTCTGGCAGTGATTCAACTGACTGTGAGCTGGAAAACATGGATGGATTCGATTATAAGTCAGAAGTGTGGATTCTGTATTTCAGCTGTAAAATACAATAGAGCATTTATGTCATTTAAGTTTCAGCGTGCTTTCTCAAGAGTTAAAAACATGACTCAGACTCAGTGAGCAGTAAATAAAACCATTCACTGAATCTGTATATTAGAGTAGTAGAGTGGTTTTATATCATCATGGATTACAAGCTATATTGCTGTTCTGTTACAATTTCTCACTTAATACAATTACTAATTCCTGATATTCCATTTCCTGATTGAGATGTTCCTCTAGCTAAGTCAGAATATACTTAAAGCAACAGTAGCTGGTTTGAAATAAGCTGGAACTAGCTAGCTAGCACAAGCTAGCAGCCACTAGCCCATTATTACAGACAGGTAATGTCAACCAACCAAGCCCAAAGCTCAACATCCAAATATAAATATAAAGTCACTTTTATTGACTTTTTATTGGTAGGACTGCAAAGAACTTGATTTTGAGTAACATTTTGATCAATAGTGCACCATTTTATGGTTTTATTCATGTTCAAAGCACTTTTTATATTATAAAGCAAAAGCATTTATAGTGATATCAGAGACCACATTCCAAAAAGTTTTATTTCCACGTCCTGTCACTATAAAATCCTTTATAGTATAGCAGTGTCAGAGTTGTATGGCAAGGTTTACACAACTGAAACACAAGTGCAGGACTAGGCTGCCACTTCTCAAGTGTTTCTTGTCAGTCTTGCATTTTGAAGTCACTGAATAAGCCAGTGTTCTTATTATGTTGTTGACTGTAAGATGGAATCATTCAGCATGTTTTTCAGTGGCTGAAGATGTCTCCTACACAATGTGGTGGTAATTGCTATTGTGCTGTACCTCCACTAAAAACTGCAGATTGTGTAATCAACTCTGGCAGATACTGTGTGTTTATGACAAATGGTTGCACAGACTGTCCACTGGCTTTCAAAATAGATTTGGCAACATAAAATTTTGACAAGATGTCTTTATTTTAACACCGTCCATCCAGTCTTTCAATTTAAAGATGAACATACTGTCTTTTTTCATAAAGACAGTATCATCTATACATGCCAACGTGAGGACACTCATTGATTTTCTTAACCTTGTGATTTTCACCCAGGACTTTACACAGCTGTCATCTATCCAGAGCTGCTTGGCCATGACAGCGACAAATAACTGAGATGATTAGACTTTGGTGGAGGTTTTGTCGGACTCTGAGTAATTCTTATGTCATAGTACTTAAATAACTTTCCTTCATTCTTTCCATAGAACTCAGAGTTGCTGTCATCAGGTTAGGATTGAGAGTCTAGACAATCTAAAAATAAAATTAGCTATAATTGCCCGTACTGATTCTCAGCAGTATTTCAATTCAATGTTCCTGTCCTTGTATTGCACTGCTCCTAATCCTGGTGAACATCCCAACACCTGTCATGACCTGAACAAATCTCTTTGTTTTAGTTTACGGGGGTAAGGCACTGTGATCACACCAATACAGTCCCATCATCCACTCTGTAATCCTGACATGTGTTCAGGTCATTGGATTTGTGGAGTGAGGATATCATCCAGGTTGCTGAGTCTGTTCTCTACCTGAGCTGTTGAGTGGCTGTGATCTTTTTTTTTCTTTTTACTGGCATCAAACTACAGGGACAAGAAGGTTTTGACTGAGATGGATCCTGGATTAGATTAAAGTTTGAAAGTAGCGCAAGAGGATGGAAATTGTATAATTATTGGATTTTTCTGTATTAATTCTCTCAAGACTGTATGAGGCGAAGTGGGCAGTTATCCATGTTTTGGCTCAATTCCTGTCATCTTTGTCACCCTAGTCAAACCACTGAGCACATCAAGAGGGCTTACAAAATGTTTCTATGAAGCTTAAATAATTATATATTTTATTGTGGTGAGAAGACTTTAGACAGCCACAGGAGAATGACAGTGTGCTTCAAAGAGAGACACAGTACATTGTGTTAATTCTCATCATGGTTCTTAGGAGCAGTGGATGTGACTTAACCAAAAATCCAAAAATACATCGAAAGGGACAGTTAGCAAAGCAAGATGTACCGACTGGAAGACTTCTATGTTATAATGTAATAAATTTGCTCTTTCTAAAATGGACATAAAGTGTCAACTAAATCCAATAGTGCACTTCAGACTACAGGAACCACATTTTTTTACTTTATGGTGCTGTGCTGCAGCAATTTCTTTTATGAATCACAGTGCTAACATTTTCTGTGTAATGCAATTATATATAAAGTCAAGCAAAACACGAATAGCCACAAATTTCTGTCGACTAACATCAAGAGACAAAAATACACTTCCATGCTAGTCAAAAATATTTCAACTTGAGCAAAGACTTTGCTCAATGTTGTGTCGCTAAGGCCAAATCAATTTTTATGAAACAACTTCTATACTTCATAAAGACAGAACAAAAAAATAAAGGGTTCAAATATGGATCTTTTACTTGATTCCAGCAGTTGTGGTTATGGTGGCACAACCTACTTTCTGGAAAGAGTATTGCCATTGGCTCAAAGGCAAATAGTTGCAAAATAATCTAAAAACAGCTTTCTCCAGGGCTTACTAGCTTCATATCATATTTCGGGTGCAGACATGAAAAAATTGAGTACCTTTTCATCTAACTCTCCCTAAGAAGGTGAATAAGTGTATTTCTCAAAACTGTTCAAGCCAAAATGCATCACAGTTGCAACCAGATGTTTATTTGTGGTCCAGTGAGAATATAATTTGATTTACTGGTCTATCACACACAACAGCCGTTTGAATTGGCAGAGCAGATATGTCCAGTTTAATGCGTTGTGCCTGTGGTCTTTGTGGTATCAGACTGTAAACTTTGTTTCACCAGAATCTATTTATTAACAATACAGGCATCATTCATGTACAATTATAATACAACACACAGTACAAATGTGAGGTACTCTCAGCTACCATTTGCACAACTGCATAGATCTACTGAAAGCCACTTCAAACTACTGACAGAGCCCCTGAAATGAAGGAGGTGCATATGTGCTTTGATAAGATATAGAATTTTACAATTGCACTCCGCATCCAGAAGAAGATTCATTACAAAATGAGAAAATTGGTGACCTCATGTTAGCTTATTGAAAAGATCCTATGAAAGATAAGACAGTGGACTGGCTTTCATCATGGCTAGAGCAGAGTGAATGTTTTTCTTTTTTCTTTTAAGAAATTCTATTAAATTCACGAGAGAGGGTTTTCAGCACCATAATGACTTGAAGCTTTCAGCTCCATTTTTTCCTTATTCCTACCATCAGTAACTACTCCCCCAGCCACCACCCACCACCACAACATGAACCCTACCCGCTCACTCAGCTTCAGTTTCCATTTAGTTAAATTCATGTAGCCTCCAGTGCTGCCAAACCCTTAAGTTCATCAGAGAGACACTGCACGAGTGCCGCTCAAATCCAATGAAATATTCAGAAAAGTGTTTCAAACTTTCATTTTCCAGTCGTCTAATTTCCAATTTTGGATGTGCCTTTTTTCCAGTTATCTGTGTGAACTTACATCACATGTCTTTTCCTTTTCACAAAGCACCATGGGACATTTCATCACATCAGGGAATCTTGTCTCTTATTCTTTCTTCTACATGGCCTCACACTGTTTCTCACTCTGATGCTCTTTTTAATTGTCTCTACTCCCTGTCTACCTTGTCAGTAAGTGTATGTGTGTGAGTATAAGTGTGTGTGATTGTATGTGTGTGGTCTGAGTCAGTGCCAGGGCTAAGTGATTAATTACTAACAGCATAACTTGCTTTGCCTTGACAGTTTAGCCACGGAGGTTTAGGGCCTTTGAGCTGCACTTCATGGCTCAACATGCTGGGATGTAATAGGGGGGAAAATGGTGGAGAAGATCAATATTGCTTGGGAATGATGACACAACTTAGTCTTGGCCATAAGGAAGTCTTGGTATAAGGAAGAGTAAAGTCAAGAGTCAAGAGTTTGTCTGTATTCTTTTGTTGTGCATTTGTGCAGATGATTTGTTGAAGCTAACTCTGTATATTACATAAATTTATTCCTCTTCCAACAGTATTTCTCTCTCCATTGTTTATGCATCCTCATGCTTCTCCCTACAATTTCACTTTCCACTTTTTCCCTTCAAATTATCAAGTGGCAGTACTGGGGCTTTTAAGGAAATGTTTTCACTTAGCAATGATACCTTTGCCTTCTGTTACAGGAGTTTGCAATTATCTGTCAGGCTCAGCTCTGCCAGAGAACAACACTGGTGAGAGTGTCCTCTGCATTACTCTGAATTTTAACACTTGGCTGTTCTTTAAAGTCAGATTGTGGATTTGTGCTAGAGCAGTTCCGCTCCTGTACAACTCTGTTGAGCTGCTGATGGTGTCCTTCATTTCCCTCTGTACATTTGAGGATGTGTTATCCTGCCAACTGGTTTCTATGTCTTCCAGAGGAGGTGCAGCTTTAGGCACCATTATATAACGACAGTGTGGAGGATGACGGATCCATTCACTAATCAATTATAGCCACAATTGAAAGGGCTACTTTTAAAGTGCGCAGGAGTGTGGAGGAGTTACTACTGTAACACCATAAAAAAGAGCTTATTCTCTTTAAAGCCACACAAATGAATTAATGTACATAATAACAGTGAAAAAATGCATTGAAAAGGCTGTAATCTAAATCACATGACTAATCACATTTAACCCTACAGAGGAGGTACTTGTACCAGGTGGTACAGTGTTACAGAGCCCAGCTTAATATTAAGTACTTCCATGCCACTTGAACATTAATTTAGCAGTTCAGCTGTGTAGTAAAATATTTTTAGGAGGACTGATTGTGAAGCACTCAACGGGTGGAGTACTGAGTGCAAAAGATGACCCAAATGTTACAACTATGTCCATGACAAAAGGTCTCCAAAACAGTGTGCTAGCGGGAGGTGACTGATTTTTCTGTCCTGCTGTTGCAGCAGTACTAACCTGAGGTCAAAGCTCAGAAAAGTAGTTTAACAGTCCCATGGAAATACTCAATAAAAAAAGTACTACTAAGAGGATACACTGAAAAACAAAAGGTTTCTGCTTGGTTGGCTTTTTGTTTCACCTCTAAGACAGTGATGTTTTTTATTTTATTTCTCTACTAAAATATATAGTTCTGTCTTTAAAAGTCAACTTTCTCTATGGTGAGAAATACTGGGAATCTCAAGAAAAGATATGATATATTCCCTTGAATTCATTTTAAAATTCGCTGGAAATTCCTCAGTCCTAGTCTAGTCCCAGTGCTACAGACATAAATAATTCTCACAGTGCCTAACCTCAGCATTTAGAATATAAAACACCTTTTATAGTTGCTGCCCCAAGTGACAGAGTTCAAGTTTCTCTGAGTCCTCACAAGTAAGAGTGGATACATGGATTGATGCAGCATCAGCAGGGAGGCAGGTGTTGGACCAGACTGTCATGGTCAACAGAGAACTGAGCTGCAAGAGAAAGCTGTCAATTTATCATTCAATCTTGGCCCTGAACTATGGTCCCAAGCTTTGAGTGGTGATCGAAAGAATTAGTTAGCTGTGCAGGGTGGTGGGGTTCAGCGTGATGGAGGGTGAGGACCCTGGGCATCTGGAGAAAGCTCAGAATAGAGTCACTGCTGCACTAAAAGAGGCCAGTGGAGGTGATCTGATGAGGATGCCTCCTGGAGACCTCTTGCTGGATGTTTTCCAACTAGTGGGAGACCTTGGGGTAGACCCAGCATCTGGAGATTATAGATTATATATCTAATTTAGTCTGGGGATGCTTTGGGATTCCCTAAGAAGCGCTGTAAGTTATTTCTTGTACACCTGAACCAACTTGCTTGGCCTGGAGCTACTATAATCCAACCTTGGATTGGAAATTGAAAATTGATGGATGGATGGATGGATGGATGGATGGATGGATGGATGGATGGATGGATGGAACACCTCACATAAACAGAGCTAAGGGTCTTTTTTGCAGCAGTCCAACTCTTATACTTATCCTGATGACACAAGTCTACAGAATAGCTCAGTAATCCGCTGAATTCTATGGCATAAATATTTAACTAATAATGAAACAACTGTTCTGGTGCACATGGTGAAATGACTAGTAAACTCTTATGTAATACTCAGCAGATGCAGCTAATTAGTGTTCATACTCTGGGTTATGTCCAAATGTATATATTAGTCAGCAGCAGGGCTACAATAGGCTGCAGCAAAAATTTTATCTGGTGATGATGTTGAAGTAGATGTCCAGAGAGGTGAGTAAGGACAGAGTCACATACGGCAAAGGGAGGGAATGTGTGAGTGGATGCTGGGAAATGTGAATGAGAGACATCCTTGTAATATAACCTTCCTATACCCGATTATAACAGTGTCCTGTTGTGTGTCCTTGTCCACAGAGGGTGGTCAGATCAACAACAATGTGGCAGTGGGATCAAACATGGGCCAGCAGCACCCGTACCCTGCCCTCAGCCAGCTGGCTCATGTCTATGAGCAGCAGCAACAACAGCAGCAACAGCAGCAGCAGCAAAACAAGGATCTGAACAAGTACGCCTCCCTGAAGGCTGTGGGTGAGTGTCTGTCAAGCTTCTTATCATTCTGACATTGTTCACGTTTTAGATGAAGGAGAACAGAGACATTTTTTTTTTTACACTTTTGGGAGACGTGTCCTTGATGTTGTGCAATATCTTGATGTTGTTCTGGATCTGATTTTACCAGCTCTTCCTACTGGCTCTGACTGTAGCAGTGCATCATTGTCAAAGTCAATCTTGGGGATTCCCCCAATCTTGTTAGAGCCACAGTCACCATCGTATGTATCCTGAGTTCGCACTGAGAATTTCTTGATCTTGAGAAATGGAGAACTAGGGTTCTGATTTATTCATTACATGGCTTTTTTATAGTCTCCTAAGGGAGAGTATTAAAATTATTGTGGTGGGAGGGAGAGCCAGATATTTGACTTCCTATGTCTAATATTTATAAAAACTGACATTATGGATCTATGTTTACTGCATATGTATACTACATGTATGCACCTTTCTGGTCAATAGAAGACAGTTAGTCTTTTTTCCAGTAACTATGGCAAGAAAAGGATTAGTTAAATTATAAATCTGGCGGAAGAAAAAACAAAGAAAGAACTATCCCCCTATCTCACTTAAGCAAAAATAAAAAATAAACAACTCTTTACTCTTTCTCTCAAATAATTTAAATGCAGTCCCTAAAGGTTTTGTGAGTCAACCACAAAGGGCAGCAGATTATTTTTTTCAGGAATGATCTCACAGGCTGATCTGACAGGTGTTATTGATTACAGGACTGGAACCAATACAAAACAGAAGCAGCCTGTTTATCAAGCTGTTTGACAGCTTAATTCATGCCACCTGATTCAATGAGGTCATTTTCCAGGGCAGCTGATTTGAAATTGCCTCACCATGCCCATGTGTTATTGACAGTGACATCATCATTTCATAACATGAATTAATTTCAGATTGACTTGTGAATTTTTCAGTGTGTTTCTCATCATATTTGTTTATGCTGGACAGGTACGATGCCTTGCCCTGGCTTGGTTCAGTATTCAACCCACTCACAGCATATTTTATCTACTACACACATCTCTGTATAAACAGCTACAACTGGGCTATTTATCTGCATTTGTGGCCTTTATTAGAAGAATAGTCAGGCAGAGCTTGTCTTTGAAAAGCCTTTATCTGTATGCCAAACAGCAGAAAGTAAAATATACAATCCAGATGACAAATGGAGGTGTAAACTTCCTCTTTATTACAAATGTTCCTCACTGGTAAAAGGCTCTAACTCATCTGTAGACATGTTGCGGTAATAAATCGTGCCTGTTTGTGCTAAGCACTGCTCTGTGCCCCGGAAGCAAGATGCCATGTAATTGTGGAAACAGTTTGTACAACTGCCGGTAAAACTGATTAAACAAAAAAAGGAATAACAAGTGATAAGTGGACACATAATTTATGAGCTTAAAAGGAAACCATCCTTAAAAAACATCAGTGAAAATGCTGGTTAATGCTTTCATCGTGAAACTGGTGGTGTATTTATAGACTTTCCTGATAAGTGGCCAAACATAGACTTCAGTTTGATATTTTCAGCACAGCGACAACGTTTTGATTGAAGAAAATTGTTCAGTGATCTAAAATACCACCAGAAGACGTCCTGGTGTCAGAGGATTGAAGAACAAAAGGATTCTTTCTCAGAAAACTTTTTTTTGACCAGTACTCAGCGAGCAGAGAAGGAATCTATTGCCCGTTGAGGCAGAGATGCCAAAGTCTTACATCTCCACTGCCAGGAGTTTAAGTGGATCAGAATCAGGTGCAACTACACTGCTGTTTGAGAATGGGACACAACCCCAAAGTTTCTCAACTGGAAAACCTCACTCTCTGATGTTTTGCTACTGCTTTCCTTTCACCTCACTGTAGGCAACACCAGCAGATGGATGCTCTGAGTTTGGATCGAGTATGAGAAATCTCTTGCTGTAGGAAACAGATGAAGCTGGTTGGTGGAAAACAAGAATAGGAAAAAGAAAATTCTACCGTAATTTACAAAATAGTGAATGTTATAAATTGACAATCTACTCCAGACAGTAATAGTATTCAAAAATGTATATTTTCCTTTGAGGCACCATGTCACTTCTTTGTTTTGTGAATTAAAAATATCAGTCAAGAAGCTCCCAGATAGCCAAGTGTTTAGGCTGCACCACCTTGGCACATAAGCCAGGCAGCCATCGCCAGTTCGAATACCGGCTGTGCCGATCGTTTGCTGCGTGTCATCCCCCCACTCATTTGGCAAAATGGCCAAAAAATATCTTTAAAAAAATGTCAATCAAATCAAATCCTCCACATCTCCTCAAAAAAAAAAAAAAAAAAAAAAATCCTGATTGAAGCTCTTATGAAATCTACGAATATGGAAACATGCAGTACACACATAAATAATTCATTTAATGCCTGGGCATGAAGTGTATTTTATTTCACTGTCTGTTCTCATTTTCTCCTTCTTCCCAAAATCTGAAACTAGTTAGTAATTCATTATATTTTTTGAATGGAAAATCTGTTTTGAGTTATGAATCAATCCAAATCATGAACTATGACACTTGGTAACAATAAGCAAAATGTCAGAGTGAAGAGGACGTTGTCTCTAAAATTCAAATTTGAATGTTTTAGTGCTCATGTGAATTAAGAGAGGTTGTTCTTTCTCACAAAAGTCCAACAATAACTTATTATACCTTATTATTCTGTGGCCATGTTAGATTTTCTATAATGTACTGAAATGTCCGAAAGGCCGAGTCTGCTTGGTAGGTACAAAATGCTCGTTAAAAGAGATTGGAGTAAATTGAAGTAATATAACTTAAAGTACTGGAAAATTTGTACAGTTACGTTTGCACAGATTTGACTGAATTGTGTGCAGACAGCAGTGCAGAAATTATATGATTTTTTTTTAGTACATGTCTGAAAATATTCTTCCCTTTCTGCTCCTTTTGCCTCCACTCCCTCTTCTCTGTTTCTTTACTATAGGCTTCATCTTCCCTTCACCACATCTCTTTAACAATTTTCCTTCCTCCTGTTTACTCTTCTAACCTTTAATGTCTTGTCTCATCTTTCTTCTCCCTCATCATTTTCCTCCTGCGGTCCCTCCCTATCTGTACTTCTCTGCTCTATCTATCTATCCCCTTCATTTCCTCTCCTCACCTTTTCTCCTGCACCCTCCCACCTTTCTCCGCCTCCCATCTTCTCTCATTCCTTCTTTCATACTCTTGAACCTCTATCATCCGCCTCCTCTTGTCCTCTCGTCTGCATTTCCTCTCACCTTTCTCTTTTTTGCTTCTTTTGTCTCCCCCCACACACATGCACAGTCTCCTTTTCACCCTCTGTACTCCCCCCACACCCTCACACCCCCAATCCATCACACTGCATATCGCTCCTTTAAGAATCATTGGGCTGCTAATCTCCATCCTCCCTTATAGCAGCTCATATCTGATTCCATTTCTGTAATTGAAGGAAGGTCCCCTCCACCCCTTTCTGGCTCACACTTGACTGACAGATTTCCATTCCACAAGTGGTATTCAAAGGGGCACCTATGAAATGATTGGAAACCTGTCCAGAGATATACAGCACAGGAACCCGGGACTCCATGAGGCAAACTGCCATTACTATGAGTCTGATGATGGGAACAGCACTCACGAGCTGTGAAAAATGTTTGTGTGAAGGGAGAGAGAGAAAGAAGGCAGACAGAAGGAGGGGGAATAAGTAATAGCAAACAAAACCAAAATGCCAGCAGTGACTCTTTTTAAAGTCACCTTTGTGTTAGCTCTTTTAATCTTAATGGACTTTGCTTTTCTTTTCTTCTGTGCTGCTGCACAGTCTGGTGTTTCCACTGCCTGTTGACCCCATGAGAAATTGAACCGAGCTTAAGATCAACACCATTTTCCCAACTGCCTTTTTTTCCCCCCTTTTTCTTTAATTGCCTCTGCCACTTTCCCAATGGTCCACTATCCAACTGATAAGCCACACTTCTGTCAATCAATAGTCACCTCCACTGTCCCTGTGTGCATCTATATAAGGTCACTTTATTGAATACTAACTGTAACCAAGACAAAAACCAACTAATAAAGGTCCCTGGATACAGAACTGTAGCTTCAGCCAGAGGGGTACGCATTCTCCTGCAAGTACAAATGACCAATTATGGCCAATGTCCAATGCAAATCTTTTTCTGCTACATCTAACAACTAACATAAACCCCAAAGAGACAGACGCCACACTCCTACACGGCTGCTAATAAGTCAGTTTTCAACGGGTGATCTGCAAAGTCGATCTGGAGTAATTGGGGAATGGATCTTTCTAGTCTACAACAATTGCAGGTTTTCAAAACTCTTGAACTCATGGTGACACTAAAGCAGGAGTTTAGGAGGATCAGCTGCCATTAGGATTCAAAAGTCTGTTCAAGACTTTTTGTCAATCCATCCCATAGTTGTCAAGGTATGTCAGGGTGGATCAAAATGGTGCATCAACCCGAGAGACCAACATTGTCATTCCTAGAGTCACCCAGCTACTGCGGCTAAAATGTCACAGTCTCCAGCATTTTATAAGAGAGGGCAGGCAGTTTGCACTGTATCTCTAATGGCGTATTTCATGTGCTACAATTGCCATTCCACTGTGGCGATAGCAGCTGATGTGCTACAGATAGCAGGTTCAGATTACATCTCACATCCTGTGCCAACATTGAATATCTTTATATTAGACCATTTCTCCTGCCAAATACTAGAACCACTCAGTTGTAAAGTCTTTAGAAAAAAACTCACAAGCAGCATTTACAACATCATAAGACAATAAAACTCCACTAAAAGCATATCTAATGTTTTCTTTTTGTCAGGCAGCACCATTACACGAAATCTCAGAAATAAATTAGGTTATTTATTTTGCAAGATCTAAAAAGACATTTACTGGAGTTTTAAAACAAATAAGCCGTCCATCACCTTGGCAGTAGACAACTTGATCGTCTAATAAGAAGCAGATTGACATGCTGGTCTAACCCTAATAAGGTCTTTATGGTACTGGTGCTGAGGGACTTCAGAGAAGCAGTCCTTGATTTTTTTTTCTTTTCATCATGCATAATGTGAGTTGGTCTCTGTGGGGTGCTGGCCTTTCTCAGGCAGAGGCATGCAGAGCCCATACTGCGAAACAGCAGTGTTTTCCATTTCCACTCACGTACGCTGCTGGATGTGTGCACCGTTGAGCTGACTGCTGCCGGATTGATTCACCTGTCGCCTGAGCAAGTTTGATCCCCAGGGGCGGTCTAGCGGCAACTCACGGTGGGTGAGACATGCTGCCCCCCCACCCACCCACACAGCCCCCTCTACTATCCATGCACTTGCTCTTTTCCCCTTCATTCATACAGTGATAAACTAGATTTATAGTTACAGCGGTAAAGCAAACTCTCTGAGTTTGTTGAGAGCTGGAGAGTAATGACTTGTCTTTCAGTGTGAATCTGACAGTAAAGAGAGAAAAAAAGGTCACATTTTGCAGAGATAAGAGAAACTGTAGGTCGGTGACAGTGACTGACAGAGCGAGGAATGTATTTGAGGTATTATAGCTGACACACAAACACGCTGGTGTACAGAAGATATGGGATGATGCTTAAATCAGCACACAGAGGACAGTGAGGCTTAAACTGCATTTAAGTAGACTGAGGCACTGAGTCTATATCCTCACTGAATCACCTACAAAAGACAATAACTTATGCAACTCAGAAATTTGATTGGCATGCATCATATCCACTGGTTACACTTTGGAGTCGCAAAGTCACCCAGGATGTATCTTTCATGAAATAGCATTGTTACATTGCTAGCCATAAGAATTTATCTCTTAAGAGAAAGTGCCCCAAAAAACTGTCGACCTTAATGGACCCAAGTAGAGAGAGAGAGGACAGCAGGATGTCCTATCAGTTATTTTGATTAATTAACAAACAGCCATAAAGGAAAAGAGCAGCAGTCCAATAATAATAATTATAACAATGTCCTAAGAATGATTGCAAAGTCATCAAAGGTTAAATAACTTGTTTGTTTGGTTCCAAAACAAATTTATGGAAATAATTCCTGCATACTGCATAATTAATATTTAGCAACCAACCAAATGATAGACAGTCCACAGAAAATGTTCTATCTGTGAATCAGATTACCCCAAAAAGATAATTTTATTAAGTAATTTAATTGAACACATTTTGTGAGCTACTGATTTTCCTAAAATAAATGCAGTTCTGTTGTCAAAGCAAAGCTTCAGTGAACTGTGAAGTTAACAGTTCTCATCCTCCCTCTCGCTTCATAACACACCTGATACTGCACATGCTCTGCAGCATATGATCCACTCAGGAATTGCACATATCAACACAGACCTCAGACTAGTGTCAGCGAAGTGACACCTTGCCCAACATGAGTAAATTGAGTGGAATTCTGAACCGGTCTGACAAAGTTGCGTCTTGGACGGTGAGTGGATCCATGAGGACCTTTATCACAGGTACAGGTATATATCAATAAATAAGACAGCATCCCCGCATGAGAGTTGAAGCCCATAAGGACAGCCAAAAATCTGAGAGAAGAAGTGGGCTTTAAAAGTGTCTGCAAAGGAAGAACCATTGAGTGTTGGGATGGCTGTAGGGAATGTTCACCCTCTCACTCCTCAGCCTCGACCAAGTAGCAGCTGACCAGAAGATGAGAAGGATACGGATCTGAATGTAGCACCAGACCAGGCTATGTAGAGCTTTAAACACATGTAAATTAACTTTTAGTTGGAGTCCCTTTTAAAACTCTCTTTAATATGTGACAAAAGGAGGAATCAAAACCAAACATACACCATGTTGCAAAAATGAGCACCACCACAGTGCATGTTGTAATGTCCTCACATCTTTCTTCCACATATTCTTCCACTTTTTTTTTTTTTTTATCATAGTGAAAACCTTCCTACTACACAAAAATCAGATGTCTTCTTGGTTTTGTAAAGCAGGAAGTGGCGAGGAGGAGGAGACATTCTGGGCTTTTGCTTTTGATTTTACTCCTCCAGTGGCACAACAGGCCACTATATGCAGGCGTTTACAGTATCCTGTTTGGTCAGTTTGATGAGGAGAGGCTGACTAACAAAGGTAAAGTATACAAGGTTTATCCTACGACCATTTCGGATGGTAGGAGTAAAATGAGATGGGATGCTCTCTATAAAACTTCTGTGTATATATATATATGTGTGTGTGTGTATCTTAGTTTGCAGTTGATCTGCAAACTTCTGAAAGTCTTATTTTATGACTCACTCTGTTATGACTATAACAGTTTTATATTCTTTCTGTTCAGCAACAAAACCAGACAAGCTGAGGTTATTGTTTTTTTTTTTCCACAGCCGACAGTCTGAAAAGAGCAAACAGTCAAACTGGAAGAGACAAAATGATTTTAACCTTTAATGCAAGATTTCAGCTATGCTCCTTAGAACTTATTTCATGTCCATTCAACAGTTTCATTATCTCTCTGTTTTTCTCTCTGTCTCCTCTGTCAGCTGCCAAGTACAACGGTGAACTCTACAACAAGCGTCGGCTGATGGTGGAGCTGCCGACAAAGGGTGGCCTTCCTCTTCAGCCAATGGGCAACTCCAGACCTTCTATGGCCAACATGTCATCGATGACTCCCCCAATGACCACCAATCCCATGGCTTCAAACCCCATGACCTCGAATCCTATGAACCCATCCAACACCCAGATGACTTCAATGACCCAGATGGCATCTATGACACCCATGACCTCAATGACACCCATGACATCCCTTGCCCAGATGACCTCCATGACCCCTATGACTTCTTTGGGTCCACTCACTCCAGAGCCAGTAGCCACCTATGTCACAGAGATTCCTAGCATCTCCTCAGTCTCGACCCTCCCGACAGAACGGCACATAGGTGGTGGAGGAGCAGGTGGGGGACTTAAGCCGAATGGCCATAAACCCAAAGGCAGCCATGGCCATGCTGCTCATAGCTCTCACAGTTCTCACAGCTCTCACACTCATGCTCACAGCCATAGTAGCAAGCCGCCAGGACTCGGGGCTACCTCCCTGGCACACATGGCAGGGACCATGCCAGGTGGCATGTCCCTGGGCATCTCCAGGACCGCCGAGACCGCAATTGGCTCCAGCTCAGCCACAATGGGCCGCCCATTGGCATACAGTTCCAACACAATTGCGGCCGGGCATGGGATGGGGATGGGGCTGAAGGGCTGGGATGGGACTGAGACGGTGGGCCGGAGGAAGACCTACGGGCACAAGAAGCCTCAGTGTACCGTGCTGGAGCCGAACCAGCTCCACGGCACCAGAGGCTACAGTCACAGCCAACACTTTCTCCCCACACAGCCCTACTTTGTGACCAACAGCAAGACAGAGGTGACTGTGTGAGAGAGGAAGAAAGGGAGATAAAAAGGAGGGAAGGATGCATGTGGAGTGGTGGCATAAGTAATCTCTGAGTGGAGACACCAACTCCTGGGGTGGTCCAAGGTGCAGATCTATGTGTGTGTTTGTGTGAAGACGTTGAGGCTTGTTGGTGTAGTGGTGAATGCGGTGGGACAGTGACACTGAATCTGAGTGGTTCTCATTTCACAAACAGAGAGTTAACCAATCTAATCACTGAACAGACCTTGGTTGTCAAGAGGATGGCATCCGAGTTGGTGGCGTCTGTAACCATAACAACAAAGAGCCTGTAGAGCCAGGATGTCTTTACACGTATGGTGATATTAGAGTGCTGTGTCTCATGGATAATATCCACTCTGTAATGATAACAATATCTAAGCATAACATAGATGATTAAGTGGTAAACTGCCAATAGTGAAATGGATTGGCTTTGTTGTATGAATTAAAGTTGAGAAGCAATACAAAGGTTCAAGTGTAAAGCAACAAAGCATCATGGGGAAAGAGAAACTACTAAGTTTACCCCCAAACCTCACAACAAGAGTTCTGCTCATCTGCCCAACAAAGTGTTGAATGGTTTGGAAGAAATAACACTCTCTTATGATTCATCACCAAACCTCCTGAGGGCTTTTAAACAGACACACACTGCGAGGGTGCTGGGCTTTGGACTGCAGACGTGCATAGCTTTGTATTGTGGATATTCAGAAGCACATTCACAAGCTCTGCAGCTGAAGGCTGCCCTTTTCCACAAGGCTCCGGCACAGAGAATGGAGACTGTCGCACTGGCATTCTTCTGTCCTGATCTCGTCTGTGTGGTGACAGCTGGCCGAGGGAACGGATAAGGAAGCAGGGAAGCAGCATCTGGATGATGCTGCTGCTAGCAGAGGCTCCTCGGAGCATCATTCTCATCATACAACACACACACACACACACACACACATATAAATGGGCACAAACATATATACATATATATTCTGTAGAAACACAAAACACGCTAGGGTTTGGTTAATAATGAAAATTATACTAGTCATTCATTTAATTTAGGGATGGTTGATAATATATTTAATTTGTGTACTATATTTATTATCTTTACTTTTGACTGTTTGATTTCTGAATATTTTGTTTGGTGTTTCCGTTAAAAATCCTATCCTCATCCCATACCCAGTGAATTTAAAACTCTTAAGGCATCCTGAAAAATCTAACTTTTAGAAACGGCAGCTGAGTCAGACTGACCCACTTAATTATTCAGTGTCAGGGTACATGCAAATGAACTACCTTTCTTTTCCAAAAAAATATTTACAGAAGAATCATAGTATTAAAGAAATATATGCATATTTGCTTTAGATAAGAAGATTAATACCACTTTCGTGTCTCATGTCTGAATACGGGCCTGTTAGCTTAGCTTAGCTTAGCTTAGCTTTGCTTAAAAGACTAATTTGATAACACTGCCTACTCTGCCTAAAGCTCATTAATTATATGTCTTATGTCTACTCAAAACAAACAAACAAACAAAAACAAAAACAAAACAAAACAAAAAAAAAACGAAGTATTAAAAAGACGCTGCAATTTTCAGGACTGTTTCATTGCTGGAAATAGTTAATGCCTGGAAACTTATTGTCACTGCAAAATAGCAAAATGTTGAACCATTTTGTCCACATTTTTAATGCAGTTTTGTCAGAAAGGCCTCAGAACCAGATACAAGAACTTATGTGGTTAAAACATGTGGTTGAAATATTTATCAGTTTAAGGTCAACTGAGATACTATGTGTGTAACATATTCTAGTAAGTGGACCAAACATTTTTTGTCAGCACAAACTTTACATAGAACTTTCTACTTCTCTAGTTTTAAGTAAGTATAAAGAATTCAAATATTGTAGTTTTAGTTAGAAATGGAAGACATTCCCAGGAGAAACTAGTAAAAAAAAAAAAACAACTAGCTGAAAAGTTAAAGAATATCTAGCTTACATGACTCACATTAAAATAAATCCTTAAATTTGACAAATTCGTTAAATGTTCTAAGGGTTTCTCTGAGCCCATTTGCTAGTGGTGTAATGATGTGGTACATGTTAGTATCTGCTGCCTGTTATCATTTTAACCTTGTTATCTGAAGTGCTGCTTCCACCCCTAAAACCCTCTTTACACTCGCCATAAGATGCACTGTTAAGTGACCTAATTGTAATAGACAGTGTTCAACCACGGCAAAATAAGAAATGTAAATGCACTCGAAGACACGGTGAAGAGGGACTGTGATTTGATTTGAAACCATCTCTGGAGGTGGTCAGAGATGCATTTGGCCTTTTGTGTGACCTACTGCAGCATAAGCAAACAGAGGCAAACAGAGGCAGATTGTCAGGACATATATGGATGTGGAGAAAGTGAAATAAAAAGTGTTAAATTTGAAAATCTACTAGTGAAAGAGAACAAGTCTTTGTATGTTACAGACTTTTTTGCTGAGCTACACTGATACTGGGAATGATGTGTGATCAGGATGCATGTACAGTTGTTCTGAGGGGCAAAAGGGGGATGAGGCACATGAAATAACTGAGCCAGCTGAGTACAAGATAAAGTGGTCTATAAGAGGGGATATTTTTTGGCTCATGCTGTGGTTCCCCTGCTGCCTTGAGGGTCATGTGACTGGAAACCTGAGACCAAACTGTAGCCGTGGAACAGGATTTAAAAAGTCATCAGAGCATTAAAATGTGTTACCTATACACCCACACATACACACACAGACACTACACACAATACAATACAGGGTGGACTCTGCTTTCCTCCTGCTCCCACAGTGCCGAGCGGCAGGCGTCATCACAGCAGAGAGACAAAGAGTCAGTACTGTTACTGCGCCTGTTGTACATGAAAGACTGTGAAACTCCAGACCTTGGCCCTTTGTAGCGAATACTGATATTATGCTTTTTATATATATATATATATATATATATATATACATATACATATACATATATAAATATACATAGCCTTTCTCGCCTAATCTTTTTCTTTTCATGCTTTCTTCTTCTACACTTTCCCCCCTTTTCTTCTTCTTTTGCTCCCACAACGTCTGAATGGAAACACTTCAGAGTAGAAATATTTGAGCGGAAAAAAAAATAATGGGGCTGTGATGAATCTTTCCTGTGATAGTGGAGCACAGTCATGATGAGACAGTGAATAATAATAATTCACCCCCACCTCGAAAGGCATGGTTGGTTTTCTTATTGTTCTAGCAGGAAATATAAGTGACTGATTCTGTGCCAGAAAATGTGATTCAGTTTGCAATTTTGTACCACTGTGTGTCCTCTTGAACACTGCACACATTTCACTCTTTATAACTTTGTGTATGCCCGTGGGTGTGGGTGGATGTACAGTGTGTGTGTATGTGTGTGTGTGTGTGTGTGTGTGTGTGTGTGTGTGTGTGTGCATCCAACTTTGGCATATGATTGTTGTCTCTGAAGAAGTCAAAACTCAAACAAACAAACCAAAGTGAATCATGCAGTATATAAATGGAGTTCACAATCCCATAAACCTGTTTGCTTCCAGCGATAATCCTTTGCAAATTTTCTTGCCCCCCTCCCTCCTCCTGTGTATTTATATCCTTTGGTTCTTGACAGCTGGTGGTTTTGTTTGTGATGGAGTTGAGAAGCGGGTCAATGTTTGCTCAGGATGTCCATTATCGGACCCAGCTGACTTAATCCAGCAAGGCGGAAATGTGGAAATATGAACCTTTCATGCTGCCCCATACCGTTCCATCCTTAAAGCTCATTCAGCTCTGCAAAATCAGGCACTGGAACAATTGGTAAGCAGGCAGACCGGTGGAAACAGTTGGTAAACAAAAAAAAAAGGAAAAAGGAAAAAAGAACTCTCATCTCTTGGCGTAACAGACAAAATAAACCTGATAGAAAGCGGGGAATTGGTTGCGCCGGCTGGATCACAGTTGATAGGGTCAGGGCCACAGATGAGTGGGTTCAGGAGGCAGTCATGTCTGACATTTTTCATCAGACGAGTCAGTCAGACAAAAAATGCCACAGCAGAGGCGAGAGGACACAGGTCGTGTACGGGCTGAAAAACAACCAGCTCATTGAAAGAGCCGGGAGGAACACCTGGAAACAGCGAACGCTCCTGATCATCACTTTTAGAAAAGATCATCTGTGAAATTCTTGTTTTTCTGAGTTTTGACAATGTAGTTTGGTTATAAAACAAAGTGTTTGAACAGTTTGAAAGTGCAGGTTTAAGATACTATGATATTAAAGACATTCAGCACATTCAGATCCAAAGAAAAGAAGGTCAGTGTACGTTATTCCTCCTCAATCCCTCTCATTTGGTTCAATTCAATGTTTACTTTTCTTCAGAACAATCAATCATTTTCACCTCTTTGGATTTTGTGTTGATGGAGTTTTTTATGATGATGATAATTATTGATGCCTGTTATATATTTTTCAGTTGGACAAAAGCATAAGTTGTAATGAACAGGGTATTGAATAATGGATGAATTGCTATTGTTTGAGGAGCAAACACATACAAACATTTATGTATAACTGGAAGGCTAATTTTGTAGTTGCTTGGTCCCACCAGCATTTCAAACTTTGGTTTATCAAACAAGCCCTGTGAGTTGTCAGCATGTCACCAAATTTTTTCTAACCTTAACCCCAATCCTAACTCTCAACCGTAACCTATTTTTTTTTAGCCACATGGATGATTGCCAGGGTTTTAGTCAATCAAACTACTGGTCACTCAAAAAACTTTGGTCCACTGCCGTAGACAGACAGTGATCATCTTCACCTCTTGTGTCTTACCACCGACCGTGACGCTGCCAAATGAGATGCCAAATTTAGGATTGACCACTCAGTGTGAACTCATTGCTCCAAACCATCCAGGCCCTGACTGCCCCTGCTGCTGCACCGCCTGTGCACAGCTTAAAGCTTCTTTTTTTTCTTGACTGTTTTTCTTTCACCTTCCTGCCTGAATGGAAGTCAAATGAAGAGTGGAGGTGCACTTGCCCTAATTATAGGAATCAGAGTCAGGTTAGAGGGTGCAGCGGTTCACTGGTGCATTGATCAGCAACAGAGGCAAAAGCATGAATCAGACCAGTCGAGCATGCAGCTTGAAGTTATGTGGTGTTAACATTTACGCTGAATATGCTTTAGCTTTGTGACCGGGGGTTAATAAGTATAGGCAATAAGTATATCATACTGTGCTGTTTGCTGACATGGTACTTTGACTGCACTTACATCTGTCTTTTCAATATAAATCAGCAAATGGGGCTAAAACAGAAAAGTGAGACCTGTCACTCATTTTATTTTACTTATCAATTAGAAATACACCATTGAGCCACAACATTAAAACCACCGATGTGATGTTATAATCGGTGTTTATCGCTTTATAATCCAACATTCAGCTGGGAAAACTTGGGTCTTGGTATTCATCTTGAGACTTATGAAAACATGTGAGGACAAAACATTTTCCTAACAGTGTTGCAACAACACTCATCGTTATCAGCCGCTTATATCAGCAGAACAATGTACTTAGCTGTACCAAAACTGACAAGAAATGACTATGATGATCGACAAAGAGCCAAAGGTGTTGACCCAGCCTCCAAACTCCCCAGATCCAAACAAACTAAGCATCAGTGATGTGATGGAATTAAACAGGTGGTTATAATTACATGGCTGATTGATGTATTTGTTTTGCTGTCACAGACCAGCTAGCTTGGTAATACATGTAAATTAGCTGCGGCTACGTGCTAACTGATTTTACCTCACTATACATCTCCCCAAGTTACCACATCCCATTTGCACAGTGGTTAATGCCCCAAAGAACCAGTGAGAATCACGTCAGCAATGATCCCTCACTGGTGTCCCACCAACAAAACACTGTTGATTGTGTTAAACAAGTTTTTAACCCTGCATCACCTGAGCCACTACACTTACATGACTTATTTTCTCATGGTATTGTAGCTACTGCTGTGCTCATTTGTGATGTTCTCTGACTGGTGTTCACAGTCGTACTCTCAGATGTGAAACGTGTGAGTAATTGTTGAGCTAATGTTGAGATGGGAAGTTCGCTGGTGGTCTCAAATTGTGGTAAAAGTCTCCTAAAGTGTCAAATTAATAAACGCGCCGAGAAAAGCAAACAGCGAAGGGTAGCATATGAGTAAGAGGGATTTTGATTTTAATGAAATGTTTTAAAACAAGGCATGGGAAAAGCTGGAAGGCAAACACCTTGAAGAGTCATCCACCTACCTGCTTGTAATGTACACATCGATAAGTACTAGCAGTGACAAAACCACGAATCATGAGAAACTTTCACTCATTAAGAACACACAAGCTTTACTTAGAGACAGAGAGAGGCAGTTAAAGGAGATACAAATGGGGGTTGTATTCCAACTTTTCTCTTGGCTTGGCTCAGAGAGAGGCCTATTAGAAGCGAAAAAGTGACCCCATTACACGAGCTGTGCTGAAATCAAGCTCTCTTGTTCAGCAGAGCAGACAGCCGCCAGGAGAAAACCTCACAGTGGAATATCTACAAGGAATATTCAATAACAGACAGAACTAGAGCTGTACTGGGACCAGTGGCCAGGGGGAGGTTTTGAGTTCTCACTGTGGTCTTTAATCACCGAAACCCAGAGAAAATATGGGGAAACTCTACAGTGACGCAAAGACAGAACTGTCAAAACTTGATAAGGAGGAAGCTTGAATTAGTGATAATGCAAAACGTTGGCAGTGACCGGCACGTGAGCACAAACAGCTCCATTTAGAAAGCTGTGAATCAGAGACTGTTGGGGCATGCGTGCACGCGGACACGCACACACACACACACACACACACACACACACACACACAAACTCCTCGGTCCAGTGATTTTATATTGCTACAGTATCATTACACAGGCTCTCAGACTATTAATCACTGATGCAGCAGCTCCATAGATTCTCAAATCAATCACTGATTCCTCCAGACTCTGGAACATGAATCTCCTGCTGAGTTACACTCTGCATCCCATTTAAAAGTTGAAGAAGTGATGCATGGGTCGATCGTGATGTCACTCTGAATCAGGACAGTACAGTTGTCTGTAAATATTAATTTCTTGCTGACAAGACTTTTTTGTTGTTATTGTTGTTCCCTGAATCGCTACAGATAAAATGCAGTATTCTCTTTTCATTAAAGAAAAGACAGAGCAGCGTTATCATGATCAGACAGTGGGATATGTACAGAACAGAAGAGATGACACTAAAGGGCTCAAACACATTGTTTTTTTTATTTTCCTCCACTCTTTTCTTTACTTTTCTATCCTTTACTGTTGCTGTTTGCTAGTGTTGTAAACTTTACAGCCTATGAAAAACAGCATCAAAAAATCAATATTACTATATTATCAAAGGGGTTATTGTCAGCTACGTTTACGACTTTGTACAACGTCAGTCCTTATGCGCAACCTTTTCACCAGTATGGAGCTGCCTACTTATGCACACAGAGACAGAGGAGATGCAGTGTTTGTTGTCTAGTAATGCTCAATTTTTTTTTTTTTTTTTTTTAAAGGGGTTACTCCTATAGTGTGTTTTATGTGTATGATTTTTGTCATAAACCTATATTTAATATACTTGCTGTTAGCATTACCGGAAGGATATCACTCACAGTGTGTATGTGAACAAACACTCTGGTTATTGACCTGTGCTGTGGTCCAGAGCCAAGAGATTTTCCATTACCTTTGAAGAATCAATAAGCTATTTGTGATATGACTACTATTCATTAGCAAGCATATCCTTTTATAGACCAACTCATTGATTAACTCATTTCGGTGTTAATCATGCATTACATGCAAAGTTATACAAGATCCAATTTTCTATTTTTGATGTCCAGACCAGTTTGTGGTATTTATGCATATGTGTATATGGATACATATGGCCCCAACACTGCATTTATGCGTGACTAGTAAAGCATATTTTCTATGGTAGAGCCCATCTCCCACTATTGTTTGCACAGTAGCTTATAATATGCACCGTGATGCCCCATCGTCCTTCTACTGTTTACTGACTTTATAATTTGTGAGATTATGTTATGAAAAAGCTGTATTTTGGTACTATTCAAATATTGTTAGAAAAAAAAGTATAGCAGACGTTTTGTCCAAGAAATATATGACCATAGTGTTGCTATGAATTAGTCTGTTTTCTTTATTTTGGGGAGGGATGACAGGGATATTTTTGTTCTTCTTTTTGTTGTTGATTTGCAATCTGACAGTATATCACCATTGTTCTATATACGACTTTCTTACGTGGCAATAAAAGATGACTTCTGTAAAAACGCTCTTGTCTTTGCTTTTCTCCAGTGTTTTTTTTTTTTTTTAATTCTCTTTGGTGTCTCTGTCCTTTTGTCCTCATAAAGAGATACTGTACAGTCCTTCAGCTCCTTGCCTCATCTCTACTCCTTCTTGTCTTCTTATCTCTCTTCCTATTTTCCTCCTGTCTGTCTCCTTTGGCTCAAAACTTCCCAGAAATAAACATGAGGTTAAATAGATGTTGTTACTATGGCTGTGGTCAGCTTGTTAGTAAGTTGGTAAGTAAGTATAGAAATAGAGTTGGAGAAAAGTAACACTAAAGCTGTTTGATATTTATACCAATCAGCCATAACATTGTGACCATCTGCATAATAACACCCCTGACACAGACGCATGGACTCCACAAGACCTTTGTGGGTGCTGTGGTATCTGCCACAAAGACATCAGCAGCACATCCTGTAAGTTGGAAGGTCAGTCCTCCATGGTTTGAGCATGTACATCCAATACATCCCATGGATGCTTCATTGGATTGAGATCTGGTAAATTTGGAGCCAAGTCAACAACTTGAACCAGTCCCACAGCTCCATGTTGCTGTCGGTCTCTTCCACACAATTCCTTTTCTGCAGTTTCCTGCACCTCTCCCCTCCTCAAGCTTCTCCTTACTAAAACACAGGCCTTCCTTAAGTCTCAATCCATTGCAGCTGTTGCTGGCATTGCTGTCCGCCCCACCTCCATGCTGCACCTGTGAGCCCTGCCCCATTCCACCGACCACAAACCATTTTTGATGGGCTCTGACCACTGCAGATCCCTTCACAATTTTGCTCAGTCACATCCTTAGCCTGGTCCATTTTCCCAACAAATTTACTCTGAGACCAGAAATGTTCTCTTGCTGCCTAATACATCCCACCCACTGATGGAGTAACAAGACAACAACCTGTTGCTGGTCTTAATGTTATGGCTGACTAGAGTGTGTGTGCTGTTTGTCATTCTTGGCCATGTCATTCTTGGCTCTCTCACACAGGTTTTAAATTACCTGCCTATACACGGAAGAATAATTCATTTAACATCACCTACTGCTGCTGCTCTGAAGTGGCCATCCTTAGGGTGGCTTTAGTATTGAACTAATAATAGGAATGGCATGCATGTGTAACAGATGTCAATACTGACAATGATCAATTGTCTAATGTGTCAAAGAAAAAACATGGCCATTTTCTGCATGAAGTAATGAAACAGTAAGGAGCAGACACAGTGAGATTGTTGTGTGGAAAACTGCTTTTGTTATTCATGGCATGAAATCAGATTAAAATTGCTCATGGCATAATGGAAAATGGCCATTAATTAACTTTCTTCTTCATCAAAACAACATGAGTTTCTTCCACCAGCTGCTCCCTTTTGGACTGTTGTATTGTTGAATGTGAAATTGTGGTTACAAATAGTAACCAGAAATCTAAAGGGTTTTAAGTTAAGCTATAACGCTGTAGTGAGTCTAAATTTCCTAAAACAATTTAAGCAATAATATACATTTCCTCAGCCTTATTTTAGTGTTAAAGTTACACTAGTTACATCTTATTTGCAAAAAAAAACTGCATCAACATCACCTCATAGAATTTGAGAAGTTATTTTTGGCAGTTTGTTTTTCATTAACAGTGACTTCAGACATAAAAGGTCCTAGTGTAGATGAAATGTGCCTCAGTCAACAAAGTCCCGTATTCAAATCCGCATCTATAAAAATATCTTCTCTCCTCTCACACATACAGTTAACGTGTCCTTGGGCTTTGAGCAGAAGACTGCCAGACTAAATCAAACTTACTGTTTTTGTTGATTGTTTTATATCTTTTTCTCTCTATTTCTCTCATAAGTGCACACATACACACAAAGATAGAAAGACTGATGGACGAACACACAGTAAGAGAGAGAGAGAGAGAGAGACCTAGAAATGAACTTCAGGTAAAAAAAAAAAAAAACTCTTAACTGCACACAAACATTGCTTTAACATCTATCTGAATAGAAATACACACCAAATACACACACACACACACATATATATGCGTGTGTGTGTATATATATTTGCACTATTATGTACTATGTGAGTTTACACTAATTACTTAGGCTGCCAGTGCTATTGGCACCAAGCAAACCATCCGGGGAATTTAACTCAAAACAAAGCAAAAACCTGCTTTTGGTCCCGCTCCCCTGCCAATCCCTCTCTACCTTCCTGAATCCTGCTCAACAGAGCAGAGCAGAGCAACAATAGAGTGTGTGTGTGTGTGTGTGTGTGTGTGTGTGTGTGTGTGTGTGTGTGTGTGTGTGTGTGTGTGTGTGTGTGTTTAAAGCCATCTGGCACTGATCTCTACTTCAGCTATCAGGGGCATCATTGGCATCATCATCCTCATCATCCTCACCATCATCTTTTGGTCATTGTTCTCTGTTTTGTTGTCACTTGTCTTTTTCATCTCAATATGGTCAACAACCATTGGGACCTTTAAATCTGAAGTTGTGCTCAGTTGTATAAATACTCATTTAAAGATTTGCTTTGTATTCATGAAGGTCAGTTTGGTTTGGGCCAGTTCGGGACCAGTGTATGTTTGTGCTAGCTCCAATCAAGATGACTGCAACCTCTCTTGTCCTACCATCTAGGCAGTCTACAGGTTATGTACTGTAGACTATGAGCTCAGAGACAGCAGTGTTCACCTTTATCTAAAGGTGAACATTGCTTCCATGCCTTTATAATGTATGGACATTAGGTCAGGACCAAAGCCAGTATGTGCAGTGGTCTGTAACAAGCATAAACACCAGGAAAAGGGCAAAAGACACAATCCAGAAACATGTACGAGGTCAAATTACTGGCAGGTCCAAACAGGCTTGACAGTTATGGCTGGAATTACACTCTGGCACAGGACAGTGGAAGTGGACTGATATACTAGGGAGATAATGAGTGAAAGATGAACAAGTCAGCAGGTGACTAGAAAGGAAGGCACAGCTCCAGTCTCATGTCAGACTTGAGCTGTGCCTTCCTTACTAGTCACCCTTTGTGAGTGATGGAAAAAATAATCTATGACAAATGACAAATGGTCTGTAAACATGTCCACGTGTTTGATACTCCTTTCTATTACAATTCAAACTTCCAGCATTTCCATACATGGCATTATGTGCAAGTGGAAAATCTGGATTAAATGTCAAGGATATATATTACAGAACAGTCCATGCAACAAAAATCTGAATGAATGGGAAGCAAATGCAAAAGAGAGTGTCCCTAAATTTGAACCTTGTGGCACTCCACATGTTATTGGGGTTAAAGAGGAAATATTGACACCAACTGAAGCAAAAAATAAACTGATGCAAGCCTGTATAACATAAAGCCTCCAGAAGCTCTGATAAAATTGTCTTTCTTCAGTGATAATGACAATTTTGTTTCATCTATACCATCATAAATGATGTGATGATCTTTTAATGTCTTTCTCAGTTTTCTGGTATTTTTAATAAGTCTGCTGAAGCATCAGATTCCACAGCACAGCACATCAATTATAGAGTAAAAACAGCATTCAGCTTTTCAGAAATTGCATATGTTAGTCTCATAGCCCACGGCAGCAAAAGTCAGGATCTGTGAAAATGAACCATTCCCCCATACAAAGCTTCAAACCAGGAGTCAGACTCTAATCTGTGAAGAGAAAACCATGTACAGCCTGGAGGGATACCACTGACAGTGATGACGAGACTGACTGTGTCGTCTTTTACGCTGTTTGTTTGAACTTTAAGAAGTGAAGAAGCTCTGCCTCATAAGATAATAATGTTGTCTGTTTGAAATTAGAAATGTGCCATGATAGTCAGAATATATCCTGCACTGCAGATTAAGAATGAAATAAAAAGAAAAATGTGACAAGTAAAAAAAATATTATCCAAGGCCGCTACAAGTTAAAGACATAAATTTGAATTTGTGTAGAAAATTCAAAAATCAGAAATAGACGCACAGTGACAAAGAAAAAGAAGAAAGAGGCTTAGACAAAAAGGCATCGTGGTCAAAGCCATTTTTAGAAGAGCGGCACAATGCAGAGGCCTCGAAAGCACAATTGTGAATAAATAAAGGACAGAGAAATATTTTGAAAAAAAAAAAATCATCACCCAAAAAGGATTTAAGAATCCAATTCAAGACAACTTTCTGAAAATATAGTTTAAATGAATATATAGATAAATACACATGATTACCACATGCATAGCTACTCCAGGTCACACTTTCAACCTTTCCTTGCTTGTGACTTGTGCTGTTGAAATACTGTTGCTGCTGCTAAAGACGTGATTGACTTACATGTCAACATTAATGTAAAGCTGAAATTCAGCAGCATAACTGACGTCAGAGTCAGGCCTGTCATGGTATACACGCTGCACATCAAAGTAGATTCTTCTTCTCCCATGACCCCCACAATATCAAATTATCTTATACTGAAGGCAGTGCATTATGGGACTACCCTCTACACAAAGTTCAACGAGTCATCACAGTGAAAGGATTGACGAACCAATCTCCCCAGGGACGTTTTCTTGCCCTCAATCTCCCTCTGTCAAGCTAATACAGTATTCAAAGACACATGGAGCAACAGAGAAGGCTTTGGGTTCTGAGGGATAAAATCCACAAAGCTAAGCTAGATTTCTCTTTGTGCCCTTTGAAAGTATGTAACATGTTTCACATGGATAAATTAATTCTTCTTTTTTTACCCTTTGTTTTACCTTGATTTGTTCAAATGTCTTCAAATGTCTTTGATTTTGAAATTTTGGAATATTTTGGAATATTTGTAGAAGACATTTTTTTCATGCTAACTTTTTTTTTTCTTATTGGTGCAATGTGACATGACAGGGTAGATCTCCTGCACAACAACTGGGTATAGTGTTACACAAATTATGGATGTGTATGGATGCCTCATTGTGTTATCTATTTTCT
Organism: Polydactylus sextarius; assembly: GCA_016801845.1. NCBI lineage: Eukaryota > Metazoa > Chordata > Actinopteri > Polynemidae > Polydactylus > Polydactylus sextarius. The sequence continues at coordinate 8,016,904 of CM028920.1, read as the reverse complement.
TCTTCTTTATTTAATATAAATTCAGGGCTTCAGTTGCAGGGTTAAGATCAACCGTAACTGATCTGCCATAACATTACAACCACCTCCCTAACACACAGCCCTGGCCTATCGAGGCATGGACATCATCAGATGTTTGAAGTTGTGCTGTGGTTTCTGTCACCAAGATGTTGGCAGCAGATCCTTTAACAATGTTTTGTTAGATGATACATTTCAAGTTAACATTCATATGAATGACCCAATGTTTCCCAGCAGAAAATTGTCCAAAGCATCTTAATGCCTGAGCTGGCTTGTCTTCTCTCCCAGTGCATCCTGGAACCATCACCAGCCCCATGGAAGAGGTGTATATGCACCCAGCCATGATATAAAAGGTGATACATCAGACTAGACCGCCTTCTTTTTTTGCTCTCGATCCAGTTCTGATGCTTGCATATGCGCATTGTAGATGCTTTTGGCTTGTTAACAATTAAGTCCTTGTGAAAGTTGTTGACATTCTTATACAGGTATATGCCGATTTTTCCTGCTGCCAGACACACGAACTTCAATGACAAAATGTTCACTGGCAGTCTAATATATCCAACCCACTGACAGATGACATGCAATGAGATAATTGGTGTTATTCATGATATCATGGCTTGATTGGTGTATGTTAAACATAATAAGTATGAACTACACCTACATGTAGGTACACTGAAGGCCAACCACTCAGCACAACATAAAACAGCCAACATGACAACCAGAGTCATCTACAAGTATGAGGTCATCGCTGAAAAGGGTTTAATAAGAGGTCATTCCAATTTTGATTCTTTGAAAATGCAATTAACCAGTGTGAATAAACACGATGAAAGTAACATGCTAGTTGAAGCAGCCACAATCAAGATTTTTATGCCTCTGTGCTGGCAACAGGTACGGTCATAGGTATTATGTTTGTCCGTGTAAATGTGATATGGCAAGAATGCCTCGAGGGAATCCTTTTATATTTTGTGAGGGAAAAATCAAGACTTTACAATAAAACACAACATGACAGTGGTAGTTTGTGTAGCTATCGTCACAACATGGTTCACCTAAAGGTTAGAAGGTGAAGTTAGGATCATATCATACACCCCATACATTCTCTACATACATCCCTATACACACTCCACACACACTATAAATACACTCTTATATACATTCACACATTTCAGATATATTGTTCTATTTATGACAGACCTGTGATAATTTGTGTGCCACATTTCGGGCAATGAAACTGATCTGTAGACCTCATATACAATACTGAGACGCTGAGTGTGTCTTCATGTAACAGACAGCACCAACTGGACCTTGAACTGAGACAGATAAAATCCTCGACTTCCTGGGGGAGCATCAGCTCTGGTGTCAGCTCTGCACAGCATGTTATTGTGCTGTACGCTAAGGCCATTTCTCCTGATATCAGTAAACTTTATACAACTTAAGACATCTGAGTCTCCTGTGTCTTCCTGGGTGTCTCCTCTTCCTTCAAACAGGCTATGCCATATGAAGCACTTTAACTGCAGTTAGTCTAGTTGGTGGAGGTAAAGGTAGAATCCTAGTTCTGTCAGGGAAAACAAACATAAAGACTATTTGTAATCAGTTCTTCAAAATGAACTAACACAAGATTATCACCGAGGCCAATTGCCAAAGTTTGAGTAATTTCTGTGATGTGTAGTTTGTATACATCAGTGAAATACAAGTGGAACTAAGATATAAATAGGATTAACATCATCCATCACTGCAGTATTTTATTTGACCTTTAAATAAATGTTTTCTTTTTTTAAAATCACATGATAAGAACGCATGTATGAGGTAAGGAAATGCTGGAAGATGCTTGTTCATATACCATGAACTAACCATGTAGAATTGATTTTCTGTGAAACTGTTACTGTTGAGCAGAGAAATCACCCAGAAAAACTACAGTGTATTTAAAGTGCAACCAAGATTGTTTCCCTGCTGTTGCACTTTAAGTCACCTGTGAACACTAGTGGCCTTGTCATTAAATTGCCATTTTCCTCACTTTATCAGAACTTGCATCATAATCACACAATACATAGATATAATCATACACATTTTTTAAATAAACTGTTGTGGACATAGCTGTCAGCTTCACATCCACCCCCTCTATTAACAAATGAGCCGGTGGGCTAGAACAATTTGCATGTCTCCAAAAGACATAGAACTGTATCTATGGGTACGTGGAAGAATGATGCTATACAGAACAAAATGGAGGTAACGAGAACCTCACTTTAATCATTCCCGCTGATGAATTTGATTTTACAAAGGAGACAAGAGCGAGCGGCCATTGGGGGTCAAGCGGAGTCCCAGGGGTGAGAGTGAGCGGGACACGCAGACGTTATAAAGAGGACAGAGATAACAGGAGTGAGAGAGAGAGGTAGTGATGCACCTGGACACCAGATGGTTCATCAGCAGGTCTCTCTTTGTCCTCATTGACAGGAAATGGATCGCTGAGGGCCAGACTGTTACCTAATTACCACAGGACCACACACACACACACAGATTTACAGTCACACACTTTGCATACACACATGTAGGGACTGCAGCACCTGAGTCATACCATGCAGGCACATGGCAAAAAGCACACCTGGATGAACACACACACACACCACAGGCAGTACCCTAGCTGTCAAACAGGCCATTCTCTTGCTTTCCTCGCTACTTTACCAGTGCATTTCAGCACTAGAACTGTCAGATGGCTCTTTAGTACACACACACACACACACACACACACACACACACACACACACACACACACACACACACACACACACACACACACACACACACACACACACACACACACACACACACACACACACACACACACACACACACACACACACACACACACACACACACAGTCTCTCTCTATGCCTTGAGGGGACATTTCATTGACTTCCATTCATTTCCTGGAGACATTCCTGGAAACCCTAGAGATCCCATTTGTTGGTGCCACTTGTCTAACCTTTATCTAAATCTGACCCTAACCTTAACCAAACCTTAGGTCATGTCTTCACCTTATTTTTTTTGTTTTTTACATCATGGAGACCAGCTTTTTGTCCCCACAATGTAGCGTGTAAACAGGTTTATGTCCCCACAATGTAGAAAAAAAAACAGGTACACACACACTCACACACACACACACACATCTTCACCTTATTTTTTTGTTTTTTACATTATACAGGTTCAAGTCCTGGCAATCTAGGAAAACACTTACACATACACAAACGCACGCGCACACACACACACCCACACACATATAGAAACACGCTAAGCCAACATCTCTAAGCAGCTTCTCACAGCATCACTGACATACCTCACCGGTCAGCCTGTTGCCTGCAATGTCAGCCACACTGGCCACCTCTATCACCTCCATAATTAGACAATCAGCATCCTGCTGCTGCTGTGCAAAAAGACTAATCACATTGAAAGGTTATATGATAGATGGAAAGGCCAGAGAGCACCAAGCAAATATTTCTCTTGATTTGACTCTCTGGTGACACTGCAGGGCAAGGCGCCTGAGATATGTTATCTGTAAATGTATCTTTTATTAAAAGTAAATTGCTAAAACCTCAAGAAGGGACATTTAAAAACTGTGGGAAAAGTCAACTTTTGGGATCATGTCATGTTCATGTTTGGCCACTTTCATACATCAGCTGTCAATGTTCACTGTGAAGAAAAAAGTATTTGAGTTGACATCTGCAGAACATGTAGGTCTCAGGCTCATAAGACAATTCATGAGGCAGCCAAATTAAAGTATGTTTACTTGGCTGAGCTTTGAATAAATATGTATCCAAAGTTGGCTCATCACATTGCATGAATATCTAATATCAAAAATGAGGTGGAAAGTAGAGAAGCGAGAGAAACAGAGATGGAGGAAGTGGAAGGGATGAGGACGAGATGCAAGCAATCGTTTCCATTTTTTATTGCTTAACAATGAGCATAACTGAATAGTACAAAACAAAACCATAATAACAGTGATTCCATTAGCTTTAGTATTGTAATTATAGGAGATCTTGTATCTAATTGACCTGACACTGAGAACAGAGCAGAGCAGAGTAGAAAAGATCAGCAAACATCTGGTATCCTCAGCTGAGCAGCTGGAGCAGTGGCTTCACTTGTTTCTGCATTTAACACAGAACTTAAAATCAAATCAACTGAGTGATTTTCCACTGTCTGTGTTTCCTTATCCAGCATTCCCAAGACTGTGACAGAATTTTCTCAACTCGACATAGTTATGGATGTGTATGTAACACTCTAAACAAAGCATCTCACCATCTTATATTTGGTAAATGGCAGTTTTTTTCTGTGACTACTCAAAGTGCTTTACACTACAGTTGTCATTCCCCCAAGATGGGCAATTTAGATTTTAGTATCTCTCCCAAGAAAACTTTGACATGTTGTTGTTTCCAATTGGTGGAGGAACTTCTCTACTTCTTGAGCCACAGGGATAATTTATATTTACGTTATATATACACATCTGAATACATCTTGATTTAAGGCCAAGCTTAGACATTCACTCTAGAGCCAGAGAAGCCATCATACAACTGTTTTCACAGCCTGAGGAGTACTCTATGTACCAACTCAACTGTAACTCTTTTTTCATTGTCTTTCAGTGGCTGGACTGAAATGGTTTTGTTGTTGTGTTCTGACAATCACCACAACAATGAGAGTAAGGCGGAAACTAATCTGTGGAGATGATAGCAAGAGAAATCTGTTAAACGGGCCTTGATGTGAAGCAGAGACAAAGTCCTACTGCATTTAGGGGACTCAAAAACGCAACAGTGACACTCTTACACCAGTGTAATCAGTTGTCAGAGCTCTGGTGCCAGCTTTTGGCCTGGTAAAAGTGTAAATTCCCAACCGCCGCCAGAGCCAGCCTGCCAATACACAATCCCATTAGTGTGACATCTCTAAAGTGCATTTTACTCATTGGCACAATACATCCAAAATGTCAAGTCTCCTGTTGCTGTTGTAATAAGCCTCTCAGCTGCCAATTGGCTGCATCACATCGCAAGTGGCGCACGGTTTCAGCACCAGCTGTGCAGCATTAGCTTTTGCAGCAGTATCTGTGTTTCACCAGCAGGGGTGTAGCAAACAATTATGAGGCTGTGTGGAAGACGGAGAGTCTGCCACTTTCTTCTACTGAACACCATTATTATGAATATTTGTCCCCAGGTCAAACACAAGTTATATCATCAGTCATTCAAGACACATTATGAGCGTCATAACTGGTGATCCAGGCAGTAACCATACAGGGAAATCACAAAAATTGTAAAACTTCTGCCAAATTTTATATGAATGGATGGAGGAAAGTGTCAGATTCAAGACAGTTTTAATATACAAATCATAATGATATGACTTTCTGACTGAGTGATGTCTGCAAAAATACTGATAGTGAAACTAAAAAAAAAAGGCTGCAATTAATATTTCTAGTCCTGGAAAAAAAAAAAAAAACATGCATTAGTCCCTTTAATGCTTTTAGCAATGCAAGATGGTAGGGGCTCAAACCATATCCACAGAAATGTTATGTTATGAGTTTGAGTTGTTTACATGTATTTTACATGTTAAATACCCATCATCCTTGGAGAAGAAGTCAATGAGAATTTCACATCAGAATGGACACAACTAAAAACTTAGTTATTGATTGTTTAATACTGCAGACTATTTGCTGAATTCGTTTAAAACTTACACAAGTTAAATGGTTTATGCCGATTGTTGTTGCACCCCCAGCTGGACTAAAAGACTTTAACCTTGATGATTGGATGTTTATAACAAAAATGCACTTTGGAAATTGTAGGTAAACTTTCCCCTTTAGTTTCTTTTCACACATCTTGCATCTTTGTCTTTATATCAAAGAACCAGATTATTTCAGGAACAGTTGTTCATCTCTTGTACTGATGCTTCCACCCAGAGAGTTTTCTGCCTCTGTGACTTAAGTAACAGTATCTATGAGATGAATAATACTTTTTCATTTTTTTTTTTTTTTTTTTTTTTGGAAGAAGGGATCACCCAAAGTAGTCTCTCCCACATTGCTGTTAGGGAATCAGTGAGGTTTTACACACATTTTCAGCCTGTATTTGTTTGCAGTTTGGCAAAATTTCATCCTTAGAGATATGCCTATTAGAGGGAGCCTATTTTTAATGATTTCTAAGCTCATTAGGCTGTTTATTCAGTGACTGAGTTGACCCTGAGAAAAAAAACTGTGTTTTTCATGCAAATTGGCCAAAAGAGTAAAAGAATACCAGAAAATAACCCAGTGCAATCACTCGAGTGCACACACTTTAAGAATCTCCACAAGCCCAGACCATGACTCCTTGAGATGGAGCCCAAACGCTTGCCTTGACACAATCAAACACGCTGAATCTCCAGCAGTTTCACAGCCGTAGATTTGGCATCTTGGAGTATGTGCGCCTCCTATGGAGCTCGCTGACAGAAGCATCAGCACTTGAGCAATTTCCAGCCAATGGATGGCCTACATCTGACGGCGGTCAGTGGGAGCCGGCTGGAGTGGACCGGAGGGCGGCGCGCTTCCAACAATGGCCTGGAGGAAAGCCAAGCGTTGCCACGGTGACAGAGCTGCAAAGAAAATTCTCTTTGTATTGTTACCAAGGCAACAACCATGGATGGGTGGGGAGGGGGAGTGAAGGATGGAAAGATGGAGAGGAGAGAGTTGGTGAGAGGAAGAGATAAAGAGAGGAGACACTGAGCAGAAGAAGAGGAGTAAGAAGAAAAGGATGAAGTGAAAGGAAGGAGAGAGGAGGATGACTTGTTGTTTAAAGCTCGGGCTTTATTATTCCCCCCATCTCTGCCTTGTTTGTGCTGGATGATTCTCGACTGCGTGGGAGAATTTACAGTTTGCTGTAACCTCATCCCAAACAAAGTTACTCAGCAGATTCTTTTGAGTCAGACGGATGCAGCGACGCTTCCTTAGGGAAAACAGCTCAAACAGGACACAATAAGTCAACGGCTCCTTTACTGTCTACGTCTCCTGACTGGGTAGAGTGGAAGCAGCAGTCTCACCCTTTTTTTTTCTTAAAGTACATCGACCTCTCTCTTTTTCCTCCACCAACCTCGCTCTCTATTCCTCTGTAGCTGAGAGATGAATTTAGTTTTCTTTTTATCATTTTGTGATTTCAGAACATTTATTGGAGACATTTTGATAACGTTTGAGCAGCTCTGCTCCGAGGATTCACCAGTTCCTACAGTGTTCAAACTGTTTGCACAAATCTAATGGGAGAAGATTAAATGATTCTTCTCAGCATTTCTTGATTTAGCTTATGTGAGCACGAATGCATGCGAGACAAAATCAAAGAAAAAAAAAATGCTCACCTAAGTGGCTCCATTGTAGCTCCATCTGCACTTAATTAAATGTAATGAATAATGTAATAATTGTACTTGCTTACAAGGCCAAAGAGGAAGTGTTAAATTGACAGAAGGACTTGGCAGAGAGAGGATGAATGACTTTATTTCAATATGCTCTTGGTTACATTTGGGTTATGAATGCAGATTTATGCAACCCTCCCATTTTCAAGCGACTCGTTACTCAAAGCAACTGGAAATTTCTTGTCAGTTCTCCCCTCCCTCCCCAATTCTGCACTTCACATGCAGCCCCACACATTCTAATGCGTGTGAGGGAGGGAGATTAGAGAGAAATTGAATCAAATCAAATCCCCCGAAATTGCCCAGAGCTCAGCGGAAAGGTATCTGTTATCTAACGCCAGCATTGCATCTCATCTCATCTTTTCCCATTGCCTGGAGACAGGGCAAAGATGGAAAGGAGAACGTAGGGTTTTAAAGCTCAGCACAGACTTTATGCTCAAACCTCCCATGGTGGTCAGCTTTCACCTTGTGCACATAAAGTGTTTTTTTTTTCTTCTTTTTCTCGACTCAATCAGGCCACTTGGAGTGACAGGAAACAGGCACAGCAGGAAGGTGGAGAGAAAGGAGAAAGCTGCGAGAGCTCCGCCTTGGACTTAATTGATATTCCAGCCGAGGAGTCGGAATATTCAAATGTCAGTAAACTCTATTATCTCCCCTGGGAGTCGACAGAGATTAGGGGATAGGTGAACGTTGGGTGCCGGGAGGCATCACGCTGCTTAAAAACACACGCTCACAAGCAAACACACACAAATCTGCACATGTGCGCTCATGCATACACCATCACAAACACACACATACTCCAGACAGGCAGTCCACCCCCCTCCCACAGAGACCTCTTTCTCACACGCACTCTGTCAGAACATTTACCAAAACTAACGAACAGTTTCTCACTTAGACGCACTTCATCTCCGTATTCTCATCACATGTTGTGTGCTTACAGGGAGCTTGGTGAATGAAGGCTAATAGCTCAGAGTCTCTCCCGCTGTCTGTTTGGGCTTAGCTACAAAGACGGATCACTGTTTCAAATCAATATTTCTGCGGCCACATTACGGTTGTTACTCAGAGACGAGTGTGTATTAACCCTGAGCTAATACCAAATAATGTTTCCTCTCGTTCCTCCCTCTCGTATGTGCAGGTCCATATGACTCTATTCATCCAAATACATTAAGCTGCGAGTCAATTACCGTGGAGGTACAGGTCAACAACAGGTTTCGCCTACATACCCGTCCCAAAATAGCAACATTTTTCCTTTTTTATGGTTCTCATAAGCAATATCTGTATGTACTCCCAGACGTACACTAAAATGAGGGAGTTTGCTTTGTCCTGAATATAGTGTTGCAACACTAAAAAGTAACATGCATTTCTGAAAAATAAAGTCTGCAAAAACAATATTTGGATTTTTAAAAACAGTAATGTTTCTTTGTAATGTTTGTTGTCAAATAAACTTTAATAAAGTTTGGTTTTTCAGTGGAAAAAACAAAAGAAAACTTTTCCCGTTACAGGTTCCTGATTTTAACATTAAACATTAAACCACTCACAGTCAACAAAGTCATTCCCCAAAGTCATATTCTTGTAAATATATCATTATATGATACAATATCTAATTGCGCTGCTCTCTCTTCCCTCGATACCCAATAAAAATATTCATGTATTTTGTAATATGTAGTAATTTTGACAAAATGATTTATGATTTGCAAAAATTACATTGCTCTAGGGGGGTGGTGGTTGTGGGGGTCTTTCACACGTGCAATTAAAGCACAAATAATCTCACACACACACAGTCATATCAGTCAGTTTTCATGACTTTAAGGGACATTTCATTGACTTGCAGTCATTTCCTGGAGACTTCCCTGAAAACCCTAGAGATCTCAATTGCTGGTACAACGTATCTAACCTTTATCCAAACCTCCAAACCTTAAATTATGTCTTCACCTTCATTTTTTTGTTTTTTTACATTATGGGGACCTGCTTTTTGTCCCCATAAGGGAGACATGTACTTATAATGTGAGTGTGTAAACAGGTTTAAGTGCCCATACACATGCACGTGCACACACACACACACACACACACACACACTCTGATTGAATGTATATAAATTAAATGATGATGATACATGGGAGGGGGCTCCTTTCATGAAAGCATGGAAATTTCTATTCTACACATAGTTATTAAATGCATGCCAGGAGCTACAATAGCATGCTGCAGATACATGTATGTATGGAGGTATAGAGGTATAGGTGCTTCTGCATATTTTAACATGCAGAAACAGGTACATTTGTCAACCCTGGGGGAGTATCGTATACACAAAAGAAAAGTTACGGCAAGGTTGTAAAATAATTATTTGTTTTAATGGGATTTTTCCTGTTTAGGCTCATCAAATATTCCCCAAAAGGATCCACAGGAAGATAATTGTTGAGATGGTAGTTGCTTGATTGAAACATTCTTGTTAAAAGCCAATGACAAAATTAAATTAATGAATTAAACTGGACACAATAAAATTTGCTTTTTTTTTTTTTTTTTTTTTTAAAAAGATGTAGCACCAGAGATACCTGCAGCTGTTTTTGCATTGGAAAATTTCACAATACCACAGATGTATTTTGTTATTTTGTTTACTGATAATGTTGTTTACTCTGCATCTCTCAACCTCTAGTGTAGTTTTCGAGAATCGCTCATCTCATATGTTATTTTCCACCTAGCAGAGTTTATCTTTAAAACCCCTCTCATAAAGAGGAAAATCTTGATACATCCCCACGTGGTGCTGGTACCAAAAAGTATTGCTTCAGGCTGTGCAAGCCTGTGTCCACATTTCTACACCCCAGCAAATGAACAAGGCCTGCTTCCAACTGAAGGGAACTGAGGATGAGCAGTATTGTGTTGAATGACACGTCGACTAGTGTAACTGCAGGGCGTCTGTGGCAATTTGTAAATTTTATTATTATGGAGAAATGAAAAATGATTATATCATTTTCAATGCTATAATTATTTTACCATATGATGATCATTATTTGAAACAGAAACAGTGACTCAGTCTGAATTAAAGTAACACCCAGTGTTATAATAATGTGGTTGAAATGTGGTTATTTGCAGAGATTCTTATAGAGCATATCAGTCTTGTTTGGAAAGTGAATTTCCATGTGTTTGTGCAGTCTGCACGGTGATATATTGTCGTAGTTGATGTGGCCTGTGGAGGTGGGGTGGTGGGGCTGAATATGATATCTTCTCACTCCCTAGTGGCAGCCCCTGCTCCGGGAAATGATGTTTATGCCACTAATTTGTTCTGCCAGTTATGTTTTAAGGGCAAATGTAATTGCTACCAGTTTAAGGTAACAAAGCACTGTTGTTTAGGTTGAGGAAAGATCTTGGTTCGGGTTAAATATTAAAATAATAAACACATTGTTTCCTGTGCCTCCAGTTATTGTTGACATTTTCAAACAATGACCTGTGTATTTCTCTGACCTTAAGTCAGTGCTGAGAATACCTAAACACAACAATAACAAAAAACTTAAATTTGAACAGATGATGGATTACAGAGGGGATTTCATATCCACTATGTTGACAGTTTTCTCCTTGTCACCTTTTAGCAGATATAATCATGTAGATGTGTCCATTTAAATTGTTATACGTGGTGTTAAAAATCACAAAACCTGGAAGGACCTGCATTTAAATCATATCAAAGTTTTACTCTCAACCAAATAGCCTTAATCAAAAGCTTTATATGATTTCTAAAACCATACTCTAAGCATCATAAGCAAAATCCCTCTACTGTACACTGTTGTGGCAAGTGTCAATACATTGATAGGGAAAATACACAGTAAACAGCCATATCATTATAACCACTTCCCTTATATTATAATGCCCTTTTGCCACCAAAACAACCCAGGACACTGGTAGACCTGAAGGTGCTGGGGCATCCGGTAAGAAGACTTAAGAAGCAAATCCTTTAAATCCTGTAAATTGTGAGGTGAGGCCATCTTGGATTGAAGATTTAGGATGGCTGACTGGATTAGAACTTGTTGTCCTCCACAAATCATTCTTTAACCATATTTGCAATGAGGCAGGAACATCAACCCTCTGGAATAGGCCACTACCATTGGGGAATGCCAAAGCACCATCCTCACAAAGAACAACAACCAATGTTTCACAGCAGAGTATTGTCCAAAATTAAGATGTGCCTCCACCAGATTGCCCATTTTCATTAGTGCATGTTGGTACCATCATGATTCATCATATTAGGCCACCTTTGATTGCCCCTTGGTCCAGTTCTGATGCTCACATGTTCATTGTAGATGCTTTTAGCAGTGGAAAAGGGCTGTTTGTTCTGACCCTTATCAAAACCAGTATTAATATATTCAGAAATGTGAAATAAAGTAGCTGTTTCACATGGGCACCTTGACTCCCATTGTGTGCATCACTGAACTTTGGTTGCCTCTGACCTTGCTGCTAAGCCACCAGTTTTCCTTGTTAGGACTGGACCATGGGCAGCATTGTGGCACAAGGGTTAGTGCTGTTGCCTCACAGCAAGAAGGTCCTGGGTCGACTCCCGGGTTGGGCGCAGGGTCTTTCTGTGTGGAGTTTGCATGTTCTCCTCGTGTCTGCGTGGGTTTCCTCCGGGAGCTCCGGTTTCCTCCAACTGCCAAAAACATGCAATGTTGGGGATAGGTGAATTGAGCCTAGGTATGGATGTGAGTATGAATGGTTGTTCGTCTATATGTAGCCCTGTGACAAGCTGACAACCATCCAGGGTGTACCCTGCCTTCGCCCGTAAGCAGCTGTGACAGGCTCCAGTCCCCCCCAATCCTGAGTACAGGATAAGGATGGATGGATGGACTGGACCACTTTTGGTAGGTACTGACCACTGCGGGCTGCACTTTTGGAGATGCCAAATTGTAATTTTACATCCTTACACTGCCTATTTCTTCTGCTTCTGACAAATCAACCTGGAGGACAAAATGTTCATTCGCTGCCTAATATCCCACCCACTGACAGGTGCCATTGTAATAACATAATGAAAGTTATTCACTTCACTTCCTGTCACTCCTAATAATGTTATGTTTTTTGTGATTTGTGTAAATGGGCCCTCTGCTTATTTCCCACTCACAACAAGTGGTTAATATAAGAAGAAGTAAAATCAAAGGGCAGATGCTGCTGTAAATGTGCCATTACTGCTCATTATGTTGCATTGTATTTTTCATCAACATCAAGATATCCGTGGTGCATGGATATAGCAGTCACACACTCAAGGTTAAATGATTTTCAGAGTAAAAATTGAACCAAAAAGTAAAACATTTAAAGTTCCATTATCTTCTATAAAAGATGTACTGGGGTTGTCCATTATCAGCTGATTTCACTGGGGAAGCAATAAGGCACGGAATAGGATGAAGCAAGCGGTGATGATCAGAGGATGTTCAAAAAATTACTCCCTATCATGAGCAGCAGTGGCAACTTGTTCAAGAACCTGTGAGGAATTTTTCTTTTTTTTCAGAGTTTGACAGAGAAGTTTCTGAGTTCCTGTTTTGGTGTGGAGAAGTCAAAATGTTACTCCATTGTTGGCCTGTTTTAATGAGCTTTGCCAGTAGCCTAGGGTGAAAGTGCAGTTGGATCAAGTGATAATGAGAAACATAATGCTGCTCCCGCTGCCTCCTCATGGCCTGCGTTAAAATGGGACCCGATAGTTAGTTTCACTTGAAATTAGACTTAAAGGAAAGGCCTGAGTTTGGAGCAGTCTGAGGCAAAAGCCGTTAAAAATGTTTTGATGAGAATGACAACAACAAGTTTTCATGGTATTTCTTGGTATTTATATGGAGCAGCTCATTTTGACATCTTTGCTTCAGCCTTCCTCAGGCAGTCCATCATGGTATTTTTCCATCCCCATCATCCTAATGGCCAATTTTTTTTATCTTTGAACAAAGAATTCAAGTTTACCATCTTGATCTTCTGCAGCATCAATTCGAGGCTTTTGTCGTTCTGGTTCAGTAATTACCCATGCACTATTTATTCAGTTGCTCTCTGTCATCTACATTCTCACTAGCTAAATAATTGACAGACCGATAAGCGAGATTTTCCAATGTTTCGTGAAACTGCTGTCTATTTTGATTTGAGGAAAATAGTTCAGCTGCTCCAGTAGTATTTTCCTGACATTTAATTTGTTACATCTAGCATCAAAAACATTTAGCATCAAATTAGTTAGCATGCTAGCACTAGTGTGCTAGCATGCTAACTAGGAGATATGATTTTAACTGTATGATTATGAACGAACTAACAAAACTTAAATAACAAATTCAATAACTTTATGGTAATATGTATGTTTTACAGTGTAATATGTATATTGTGTAAAATGAGCTAAGAAGCACTCCAGATGGGCAGCACGTTATCTCATGACTACTCCACTCTGAATTGAATTCTACTTCGCTCCGATGCTTGTTTCCAAATCCCTGCCAATCAAAAGGGGCTCAGTCTTTTAGACAGTTCTGCCAATCATCATGCAAAATCCTGGCTTCATGTCCAGCCCACTGCTCGATTCATCCCCAGTGAAGCTGAGCTTCAAAGGGAATGACGATATTCAGCATTTATCCAATCACCACCTGGCTTCGCTACATTGAAAAAAACATCACATAGAAACCCATAAAAGCTCAGCATCAATGGGGTTCCATTCACAGTGTGGCACATTCAAAATCATCAGAAAATCATGTCGGACAAATGTGTGGAAAAAAAACGTGTGAAAAAGACTTAGTCATGAAGTTAAACACATTCTAGGATGCTTCTAATTTTTAACATAATGTCTATCCCAATTTAATTTAAATTCAATAGAGCATATTTGACCATTTATTGTGTGAAATGTTAGAGGAAGCTGGGCTTCCCTTGTTGAGCAGAGCTATCGCCCCTGCATTGGATATACCATGGACCACAATGAAAACAATCATCAATGCACAGTGATAGTGATATTACAGAAGTAGATGTCCCTTTCATATTCTTCATGTCATTTCTAGGCTAGGTGGTACGATGAAACCAGGGCTGATTTTTAGGTTAAGTCCAAAAGGTGTGTTTGGCACAATTCAACAATGCACATCACCTTGCCCATGGTTAAGTATGGTGGTGGCACATTAGGCCTTGGAGCTGTTTTTCTTTATTTGGACCTGGGGATTAAGCCAAGGTGGTGGAAATAAACAATTCAAAAACAGTCATTTTCGGAATCTTCATCTACTAGCAAACTGCATACAAAAAGGAATTTCACGTTTGGCACGACAACTCAAAGCATGCAATTAAAAAACAACAAATCAACAAAAGGAAGGCTTCACTAGAAGAGGATGAAAGTTTTGGAATGGCCTACATTTTAAAATGTGGCCACTGAATAATATAATAAGACAACATATAATTACACTGATCCCTCTCAACATTAAAACAACTAACACTGATCATCTTGTTATTTTCTCTTGGATATTCATCTGGATTTCATTTTGATATGTACAATGACCACACACTGGCCTGACCATTATGACAGCTAACTGCTCATCTATTGCTAACCAGACATACAGTGGATTTATTATGCTTTAATGCTGGAAACAAGGTTGATGAATGAGAAAGTGAATCAGTGAAAGTGGTAAAAATGTGAAATTTTGTGGAGCCGTAGACTCTGGTATAATTGTTTGTGGGTTTGTGACTATTATTGACATCTCTGACTTTTCTGATCCAGTGTAAATTAAAAAATAAGTATGCTGCGACCTTAAATGAACAAAAGCGACACATGCAACTGATCCATTTAAGCAAATAATCAAGGAAATGCTTTTGAGGATTTTGAGGAGTGACTTTTTTTCTTTTTGCTTCAGGTTCATTTATATTGACAATGTCGGACTTAGTGAATCAGGTCTTGGGAATAAAAACCTCATGAACTGACAGATAGCATGTCATTTGAAGAGACATTTAATGACTTGTCATCCTGCCAAATTAGAGATTCTGATGAATGGAGGAAAACTAAACATAACTGACTACGCTATTCACCGTGATTAACGACTTGTATTGTTAACAAGCATCTTCACTCTACCATGCTCATTAGGAGTCAGCGGACAATGCAAATGGGATAGTTTTTACTTGGACGTGGGCAGGATTAGACTGTGCAACGTGAAGGCTGTCAGACTTAGAGAAAATAAAAAAACAAAAACAAAATAGGTAGGTTCATTAGAGGATCCATGGAGTAGAAGAATACATACTTGGTAACATAGACAGTGAGGAAACTGTCAGTCTATTATATAAAGTGAGTATGGGTGGTCAGATGACAGGGACTGTCTTCCCATTAAAAGTTGTTATTCTGACCCATAGTTACAATTTATTGTTAAGTGACAACCAGTAGCAATGTGAGACAGTGACAGCAACAGCAAATGCCCCAAAATGACAAAGCCCCCTTGTGACAATGGTAATTATGACAAGAGCTAAGGAGGAAGTTGAGGAATGAGTGACACCACATAGAAAGGATGTCTGTGAATTCAACTACAAGACAATGAAGGTCCTCATTTCCCAAAACACATTTTTTCCCCCTTAACCTAAGAGTCGTTTTTATGACTACATTTTTAAGCCAACCAAACCTTTGCTATAGTACTGTCACATCATTATAGGGCTTTATGTAACAGTGAATCAGTGAGTAGGACTATTGGACAGGTGATGAACAGCAGATGTGATGGTGTTCTTACTGAGTTCTTACTGAATCAAATGCACACTCAAAGTAAAAAGGATGAGGATTTACCAGTGTTAACCACAATAGGTCACCATGCACAAATAAACAGCAAAAGGTAATACTTTGACCCAGTCTGTATTTTGTCCTCATTTTATTTTGTTCCACTCAACTCTCTAATTATGAGGCAGCGGCGGCCAACAGTTTTCAGTCATCACACCTCAATGGTTTGGAAAATGTTTTCACAGTGTGTGTGTGTGTGTGTGTGTGTGTGTGTGTGTGTATGAGGAGACACTGGCTTTTTTTAATGCCACCTGAGATCAAAAAGTAAATGCTGTAAAATATGAACATAACCTCACTGTATCAACTCACTTACCTGCTTACTACATTTATAAGTCATCCACCACACACAGAACTCTCCATCCCACACACACAGGCCCCTCACCACTCGTCCGTCTCGCTCTGGGCAAGGTGCCAGTGCTTGCAGATGGCATTAGTGGAAGATGAAGTGCTCGTCTCTGCAGCCAGTGAAATGTGAATGCCAGTTAGTACCCTAACTGCTATTTGATCTGCCCTGCTGAGCATCAAAGACTTGTTGAGCAAAAAAGAGCTACAGGTACACTTCTAATGTAAAAGAGTGTTTTTTTTTTTTCCTGATCATATTTGTACTGTCTTTAAATCCTTGACGTGGACTCGCAAACAGATCCCTCTCCCTTAGTTCAACATTTCCTCGGTGAGTACGTGAAGCCTGATGGGTTATGACTTCACTGACGTATAAAGGTAGAGCTACATAAAAAGGAAACTCCTGCAATCCTCCAATCATTTACATGTGTATATCAGGCTTTTTCACATTAGACCAGATAAGCGGATCCTCTAATTTGTCATTTGCCAGTTTCCCCATTGTGCAATTATTCTGCCACCTTGGGCATAAAGGAGAAATATATTATGATTTAGCTATTCATAATTTTAGCCAATTTCCATTTATATATATATATATATTTGTAGTAGCTCAGAAAAGTAAGTGTATGGTGAATATGAGCATTTACTTTACTTTCAAACAGACCATTGTTGTTAATATTTTATTTCTGGGCTCATTAATATAACCTCTCTCTCACCAAGGGTGTCAACCTTCTCTGAAAACATTTTAAAGCAGGTTTTATTTTTGATAAATCGAAAACATTTTTGAAAATCTAAGTTTCAGACAAGATGATACAACTATAGTGACATACTACTAAAAACAAGGTGACTGTGAAAGTCCAAATGTGCTATGAATAGAAAGTTACCAAACAGTTGTCAGTGTTAAGAAAGTTAATATGAAAGTACAGATTGTTATTGAAGGAATTATTTACCATGGACTTCACAATAGCCTTGAATCCAGACTAGTACATTAAGTTCTTTAATTTAATTTCCGGCTGAAAATTTGGTCGGTGTTGGTGGAAAACTTCCAGCAGGAAACATAAAAGCTTTATTTCCCATCTTTGTCCATACAACAGAGACACTAGATTTGTGTCTTATCACCAAAGATTATGATCGGAGGATTGAACTTTGTAGAGAAAAAAATGCAAAGATATGAGGAACATTTGTATGGAACAGCTCCAGATAGCTTACCCAAAATGTTCTTAGGGCCTTGTATTTGTATTTGAAAAGTGTGGCCCCACTTTTGAGCTTGGGTCTTCCAATGAGCTGATTTATGGTCTATAAATTCATTTAAATTGTACAGCTGCCTGCTTCTCAACATGTGGAATTGAAAACATAATCTCAAATATAAAAGTTGTGAGTAGTGGGTAGTTAGTTGAGTAATAAAGTGCACTATTATGATTTAAAACTTCATTTGACTCATTTGTTTTCATGTTGCACATCATGCACTCTGGGGACAAAATCAAGAGCATCATTTTGGATTTTTGGTTCATTTGCACGTTGTTGGGAAAAGTGAGTCAGGGCAGCTCGAGATGAGTGTGAGTGCCGGGCACAAACGCTAGTCAGTGCTGAGCCGTCGTTCCTGCAGATGAGGAGTGGGCCGTTTGTGGCCCCGGAGCCATGTGATTGGCTACTTGTCTTTTATTCCCTCCATCCCTGCCTTGTTTACGCCTGATTATGCGCGACTGCGTGGGTGAGTGTGCAGTTCTCTGTAACCTGATGAAAATTAAAGTTACTCAGCAGAATAGTGAATCAGAAAAGATGCAGCAGCAGTGAATGTTTTTTTTTCTGTCTATTTCTGAGTCAGCGTATGTTTTTGGGCTGGATGGATGATTATGTGAGATGTTCACTGATGTGTATCATTAGCTGAGAGGCTGAATTTGTTTTGGCTTGTTTCTCTGAGGAGGATGTTGTGTTGTGTGTTTTACAGCAGAAAAGTCCTTCGGATAAATTCAGCTTTGGGATTTGGGATTTTTTATTTTGTTTTACCATTGTAGAAGCTCATTGATTGCCAATAACAGAACCCTGATACAAGAACTCACTGCTTCAAATTACAGCAGAGCATGGATTCTTTCTGCTTACACACACACACACACACACACACACACACACACACACACACACACACACACACACACACACACACACACACACACACACACACACACACACACACACACACACACACACACACACACACACACACACACACACACACACACACACACACACACACACACACACACACACACACACACACACACGCTACTATGGCAACATACACACCTGGATAATTTCAGCTCAACAGCTTGGCAAAAAAAGAAAAGATTGGAAAAGGTATAATATCGTAGTGAGGCAGATGGGCCTCAAAGCCAATCAGATTGCCAACATACGCACGTACCCCCCACACACACACACGCACGCACACACGCACACACCCACACATTACTCATCCCCAATTATAGGCCATTTCCTAATCCCAACCTCCTGAAATCATTAAGTTTTAGGAGGAAAATCGAATATCACCCTTGTGGATTTGTTGGAAGGCACTGAAAAAAATGCAGCTTCTCCTTTCTCTACCCTATTTTCCTCCTCTAAGTTGGAACCTTTATTGATCCCTCACGGCACTCCTTCAGTTTGGAGGTGACGGGTCGCCTAACAGCGGGAGAGATAAGTTGGCTTTTCACTTTTGGAGGAAATGAAGCTGAAATTACTCTTTTGAACTTTGGACCGACTGCAGTTCTTCTAGATCTCCTGTCTGCTCCACACTCCTCACTGATCGAAAACTGAGGTCGTCCAGTCGCACATCTTCGGCTCCATCTGTCTTCCAATATATTCTCTCAGGTATCCTGCATATTGCCTTGTTACGCTTACATGCAATTTAAATGATTTATGACACGTGCATCGAAAACTAGGCTCAGTAAATAAGCAGGTTAAGTGTTCTGCTGTGAAGCAGATGATCACTGCTTCAGCGTAATGAACAAACAAACTCCTCCTCGGCTTTATCAGCAAACACTCCCTCATCATAACGCTTCAACATTTTCAAACCTGTTTTCCTTCTGCTGCTTTTTGTCCTGCTGTGCTGACAGCTTATTGAGTATTGTGTGTGCTACTCAAAATGCTTTGTTGAGTACAAAAAAGAAAAAGAGAAACACTTTAGTCCTTTTCAAACACCAAACAAGGCTGCTTAATATGCCTGTTAGTCCATACACACACAAAACATACATAAAGGCTCCTTTGTTGCCATCTCGCATTAAGCACTGAACACAGAATACAGCTGAGGCTGACAGGTATGTTGTATGTGTTGTAGACATTTCACTAAAAAAGGTTAACATATTCAACAACTTGACCTGAGTTAAAGGCTCATCAAAACTATTATCTTAAAGGTGACAGAGAATGGCTGAACAGGATTTTGATCCTTGTTCTGTGATGTGACACAATAAAATGTTGGTTGGATGTGTAACGCCTCAGACGCTTCATAAAAAAACCTCTCTCAGAAATTTATTTTCGGGTGAGGATTTTAAACACATGGTTTTGCATCTATTTGGCATCTTTTCGGGCTTAACTGTCAACCTCATTAAGAAATGCAAGCAATTGACACTGATTGGCTCCTTTACTGCCACTCAAATGAATGTAACTTTGCCAGCTTCAGAACACTGACAGACCGTCTTTTTACAGCTAATCACCTTTGAAGCGGAGGGAATGGAGTCAGAGTGGGGATGTTCAGAATTTCTAGCACTTTTCGCATGTTCCTGAATGTGGGTGGACGACCGTTCTTCAACAAAGACGAAGTAAAAACGCTTTTTGATTTTCTCTCACCTTTAAATGTTGGTGCCAACATTGATGGCAATTCACACAATAGCTGTTGAGATACTTCACTCTACAAGCAACCCTTGTGGCTTGAAGCCTCCACCAATTAATCCAGATAATTAGTGCAGGTTAAGGTGCGTGGATCAATGAATTATGGGTTTATGGGTATGGGTATTACCTCTAGGGTTACCTAGAGTCTCATCTAACCTGCCAAAGTCTAATAGTAATTGAGTTCATCATTGAGTGAAATATGAGGCCATTCATTTGAGAGGGTTTTCACACTCGAGGACAAAAATGTTTTTGTGAGGTCACAGTGACCTTGACCTTTGTTCTTTAGCCACCAAATTCTAATTAGTCCAACTAAATGTTTGAGCCAAATTTGAAGCATTCCCTTATGGTTCTGAGATATTGCTTTCTCATATCGATGACCAGTCCTTCATATGGTTTCCAGCAGTGGCATAAAAAAAAAAAAAAAAAGGAAATCAACCTTTTGGTTGCATGAGGGGGGGTTTTCAGATATACTTGATGCGCCTCGTGGCAACATAACTGTCCTACAAACCTTTTGTTCAGGTATTATGATGCATATTTCATATGCATTTAATAGTCTAATCATATGCATGTTATTTCCCACATATTGTACTGTAGCCTAACAAAGCTGCCTGTGTGCATTTACATTTGCGTCACTCCCCTCATCAGCGCTGCTCCACAGCAATCAACATTTGACACTGAACGCCATGAGCGCAAACCGAGTCAACGGCAGAAGATAACTATGCATCTTTGCCTTACTATGCTTTAATAAAGACTGGATTTATTCTCTGTAATTAGTGGCAACGTTCCAGCAACACACACACTTTTACACACACATATACGCACTGCCCCAGAAACGATTGTAAGTCTTCAAAAGCATTACATCTGTTCTACAGTGACAGATTATCTCTCTTTTTTCCAGAGTACAGATTTACGAATTAGAGCCAATAATGCTTTGATCGATGGGAAAAAATAACAGACCCATTTTCCAGCTGGTGAAAAACAGCATCATATGTCAATGTCATGGTATATTTTGCAATTCCCTGGCTCTGAAAACAGGGAGGAGAAAACATTTGTTTGGTGCTGTCTTGTGGGCCTGTTAAATCTACTGGGAAAAGGCTTGTGAGAGGGGTTTGAAATTCATAAAACTGAAATGGGGGAGAAAAAAAAATCCATTGACTCTGCTAAGTATGCAGAGAGGTAAAATCAGATTGGCAGATGAGTTCAACTGAATGCACACACAAATATGATAATATAGCAATTGACTGATTTAACTTGCGGTTTGGGTTTCAGTAAACAATACTTCTAACACCAAAACATCACTCAGCTGATCATTAGATCAGCTGAGTGATTGCAAGACGGTGAACCTGAAACAAAATAAGTCCAAAATAAATCTGCACAAAAGGGAATTGAATTCAATTTTCACAAACTCTCAATAAAGCGTAAATAAATGTACAGCCTCTTGAGATGAATCTATTCAAACATGTATTGTTTCTCACAACAGGTAAAGCAAGAAAAGCAATTTATCCAAATAAATAAATCTAAATCGCTAAACCCTTTACAGAGCTTATCTGTCGTTTTGCATTCATTCATGCTCAGCAGACATGATACTTGCCCCCAAAAAAGCAGAGTTTGCAGAAGCTCCATATTGCTCAGCGTTGCATTACTATGGCAGTGACATCCAGCCCTGACAGACAGAGTATGAAATGTAGCTCAGACTTAATACTGTTGTCTGTCAAGAAGGAAAGTGGCACAGCAACAAGCCAAAGAAACATTTTTATGTCACAATGTGAAAATGTGGTGACAGAGAGCTCAGATTATAGAGGAAAAGTTGATCTTTGAAAGTTACATTCATCGCCTAGGCTGCCCTGAAATATTACACGTCCCAGTTATTACTACAGACGAGATCTAAAACTGACACCAGCTACGATTAAAACATGAAACGCACAACATGTTAGAAACAGGTATCAAGATTTATCTTAATTTTGATACTTGTTTCTATCTTAAAAATGATAAATGAAAAATGATTATCGTAAAAATAATTAGTACGACACAAACTTAGCTGTCTTTGCAGCTACAGGTTAGTCTGCTGAGAGTTTGCTAAATACTTCAGGGGAACATTGGGAGAAATGGCTGATCTGGGTTCAGTTTCAGCTACAATTTATGAAACTGGGACATGAACTTGTGGTTTTTTCCCCCCACAGCTCTGAACCAAAGACTGTGGTCATACTACAAATGTAGAGCGAGTGTGTATCTTGTATCCTGTATGTGGCAGGTGTCAGCATTAGATTTTGATATTTGAACATAAAAAAAGATGAAGGGATAGATGGAAACTTTACATTTCAAGGCTTTAAAGGGGGCAGGTAGGTGCTCACTGTGGACAGTGGATTTAACCACAACAAAATATGTTCATGAGGTTGCCACTTCTTTTAAGTGTTTTAAGTTATGGCCCCTAAAAGCAAACCTAATGTGTCTATAGGTGTAACATTATTTCAAATAGCAGCTCCAATGTCAGGACCCTTAACCTCACATCTCAGCTGCTGCATTGACTGATCTTTTGGGCAAACTGCTCCAGGCGACTCAGGTATCTTCAGAACAATCTAATATTCTCTTCTCATCCATTCTTGTAGCTTTGCTTTTTTGGACAATCTCATGTTATAGCAGCTATGGCATGAGACATAGCTCTGTGACACTGGGCAGTATGTTTCGATAATCTGATTTCATTGCTCCCTGTAACAATTCGAGGCACCATGTGTCAGACGCAACAAATCAGACTCATAAAATAACAGAGCCTTCTCCATGTTTTACTCCTCCGTGTCTTCTCTAAAAGCTTGTTTTTTTCCCCTCTGTGAATGTGGAGCTGAGGTAACCTAACAAAAAGCTCCAATTTTCTATCATTGTGCCATATCATTGTGATTTGTCAACATCCATTTTAACAAATTCTACTCAGCTCTCTTCCACTCAGGCAGCAAATTATGAGCAGCTGAATGACTTTATATAAGTTATATGCTGTTTTAAAAGACCGTAAATTTCTGGACTGATCATTGTTATTGCTTGGAGGTCAGCTTGTTTTTGTTTTTTTTTTTTTGTTTTTTTTTGTTTGTTTGTTTGGTTTTTATTTTTTTCGTTTTTTTTTTTAAACTTTCCTTTGGTTGGTTGGTTCTTTGGTTTTCAACAATTCAGACTTTCCCTCTGTTCAATGCCGTTTTTTTTTCCCCAATATTGTCCAGGGTAACTAAGATTAGGAGCTGTGGCCACTGTAACATTATGGTCTTGTCATCAAGGTGAACTTTACCTTGGCAATGGTCGTGTTGTCTTTACCTTGCTTCGCTGTTATTGTCTTCCTTATTCCATCAGACACTTTTTATCTTTTCTAGCTCATCAGTGTTCAGCACAGTGCACACAATGATACCAAGAAGCACAATGACGAGGACTTTTGTTCATTTAAATGAGTGACTGAATGGCTGGTGACAAGAAGAATGATGAATATCTGTGATACTAATTCAACACAGTACTTTGTTTGAAATAGTACTAAAATATACATATTTGTCTCACTTTGAGAGGGAACAAATCACTTTTCAAAATCAAAAAACAAAAACAAAACAATATGGTTAAGATTAAGCAAGCAGGGCTTATGGTTAGAAATATGGTACATCTCCAAGAAAAGAATGCAAGTCCATGTAATTTCCCTAAAGGTATTGTATGATAATGTTTGTCAGTCTGCGTGTGTGCCTATATGTGCCATAGGCCACTGGTATTTTTGAAATGGTTCAGAAATTGAACCATTGAATTGAATTCTTATTGCATATTAATCTTGCCTCAAGGTTACAAATAAACACTTTACAAGCAACCTATTCCAAACACTTGGACTGTGCCAGTTGATTTGGAGCATATGCACTAGTAAGTCAGCATCCAGTCTATCTGGAACATCAAGAGCATATCACTGAACACATGGGACATGTACTGTAAAGAATTCTATTTTTGAGAACAAATAGCTTGACCTAAGTTTGTTATTAGGTCACTGTACAGTACGGCCTCTTATATATAGAATAAAGTAAACAGGAATGAAAATAAGCCAAAATATTTCTAACCTGCTGGAAGCAATGATGTGCCATTATTTCTACATATTAATACTTCACAATTCAAAGATATGTTTCATTAAAAAAAGACTGCTCCAACTGATTATGGCTTTCTTTCCTTTGTCATTTCTAACCCTGTCAGGTTATTACTTTAAGCCAATTCTCAATTTTCTTTAATTAAGACCTTTTCCTCACGTACACTGGATGCACACACTTTTACAGACCATTACAGTTTTCAAATTACTCGTTTTATTTCATCGAATTTAAAAAGCTTATGAGCCCAACTGCGCAGCAGAAACTGCTATAAAATGACTGAGATTAAAGAGATTCATGGTGAAGGTTAGAGAGGATTCCCTGTCACTAACCTCTTGGTTATTCCAACAAGTGAATCTCCGTCACTGTCACAGGCTATCAAAAGTGCTCCTGATCAGTCTTCCATGTGTTAGTCTTTGATAGGATAGATATGACAGGAGATAGTTGGTTTTCATAAGCCGGGGCAGGTCAAACACATGGCTGAATGATGATGAATAATGATGTGATGAGGATGACACGACCGACTTCAAAAGGCACCGGTGGAAATCACATTAACTTTTTCTTTTACACACCACTAAAATGTGCCTCATACCGGCTTGGGTATGAGGCACACACATCTACACACACGTGCGCGCACACACGGTCAGACATATCCATACACCCAGGGCAAACAGACAGAGAAACATCATCACTAGCACCCATCAATCTCTTTCCTCTCAGCTCTGTATCCTCTCACTCTCTCCTTTTCTCTCTTTTGCATTCACATACAAAACCACAGGCACTCGGGTGGGGTAATTGAATGTGACAGCAAATCCTGAGAGGGTTGTTAGCGGGTTATCAGGTTAACCTGTGAAATGTAACCCACCTGGCACCTGGGTTGGCTCTGACACCTACAGGAGACACGCTCGAATCATTCCAGCAAAGACTGGAGGCTAAATACAGCAGCTTCCTTTTCTTCGGTGGCGGTATTTTCACTTTTTTATATGCAGTGGAGGATAAACGCTGAGTGACAAAATGAATGTGATCGCACATCATCAGAGCTGACATAAGACTGTACACTGTACAAAAATGCTAAAATGATGGAGTCACCAGAAAGTGACAAAGCCGTCCTAAGAAAATATGTGCCCGGGGAAACATGGCGGCTCCTTGCAGGGCTGTTGGCAAACTAGCTGGGGAGCTAACAGCTAGCGCTAGTCAACTGGGAACATGTTAGTGCTAATTAAGCGCTTGCAGAGCTGGGCCATTTACTCTCCTCTGGCAGTTTGTTCTCAAGACTGCACATCATGTCATTTAATTAAGAGTTACTGACAGGGAAAACAAGTCTCTGAAAGCTAGCTTATTAGCTTGGTTGCTAACCCTACATGTTCACACATTCTTGTTCTTTCAACTCCAATCATCAAAGTAGGAAAGAGGTTGTAATGTACCCGGGAAACAGCTAATAACCCACAGTATGTTCCTTCATTGTTCATCGGTTCTAGGTCAGGTCATCCTGACCTTCAAACACCAAGGTAGCCTGTGCATTAACTTTTGTTACTTTGCGCAATCTCTCAGTGAGAATTCCTTTCATTGGTGAAAAGCTGAATCCGTCACAGTTGATGGAGGCAGCACAGGCAGGTGGAGCCACATGCAGACACAAAGGCAAGCTAGGTGATGCAGTGAAGTGTATGTAATGATTCACAGGTAGACGGGTGGATAATAAGGCAAGTAAGTTGACAGGCGGCAGACAAGCAATCAGCAGCAGGAAACAGAAAACAAAACTCTGGCAGCGAAACACAGGGGAACTTAAAGAGATAAAAAAATATGCTAGGAAAACACGCCGAATCATAAACAGGAAGTAGAGCAGAGAAGCTGACAATGAACTGTTGACAAAGGATGGAATAAATACAGACTTAAGTGATGAGGGATCTGGGATCTGGTGCGTCATTGGGGAAGGAACTCAAGATGATTGTGAAAAAGAAAAATGGGTAAGTAGGTGGAAACAGGAACTGGAAGAAAGTACGGGGACATCTTGTGGGTGGAGGGAGAATGGCAGGAGGAAAGAATCATTCCTGGGATTTATTTTTTAACATTGAGCCTTAAAGTAGCTGCTAATTGACACGGACATGTTCACTGAGTTTAACTAAGTTTAAAAACCACGGTCCTGTTAGTATGTAAAACAATAGCACCTTCAATAATTCACTAGGTCAGCAACACTGACTCTATTCTAAGGTAATTTTTCCAACCATCTCTGTTGCTTTAAAACTTCTAAACTATTCATTCTTCTCTTACCAGCTGTTAATATCTAAATATATGTGAATTAGCAATGCCTCCTCAGCTCACTGGTGGACTTGTGTCTTAACCCACAATAACCCACAGTATGTTCCTTCATTGATGATCATTGATGATCTGGAATTCATGGGGAAATAATGCTTGCTAAATTTCCACCAAAACAAAAAATACTGTGCAAAATTGAAGTTTGCAAGAACTAGCAGGTTTATGATGCTCCAGATACAAAAAGAAACTCAGTGTCAGAGGAAGGATAAAACAGAAAGTGTTCTCTGCAAGTATAAACATGGTGTGGTGGTTTTTTTTTTTTTTTGGGTTGAAGAGTGCTGAAAGTAGGACAGAGAAAAGAAGGGACAGAGGGAAGCACAAACGATGTCTTACTGTCTTACTTACAACGTATTGGTGTTTTTGAAGTAGGCTATGTGGTGACTCATGATTTATATATATATATATATATATATATATATATATATATATATATATGAAATCATGTGTACAATATTCAGTGGATTTCAGCAACAAGAACATGCATACAGAAGTTTGTCAAATAGCAGGATCTTCAAGATGTTGAAATGCAGCCACCACTGCCCAATCTTAGCTGTATAACATCATCAAATCCCTCTCATATCTATAGTTAATTTCCTCCTTTGAGAGGAGACAGAAGCCACTGATATCAAGACAAGAAAGCTCCTCACCATACACGGAGGGTTTCACCCCAAATCCAGCACCCCGAGACTGTACGCTAACAGAAAGAGGGAGACTGAGGACTCATGAGCATCAAGGCTATGATCCAGGATAAAACATTAAACATCCAAGAATACATCAAGAAAATGGCCACAAAGGATGAACTGCTAAGTGAATGCCTCAGGCAGCAGAAACCCAATGAAAATACAGAGGAAGAGGAGCAGACAACTTGGAGGGATAAGCCCCTACATGGAATGTACCACCGTCAAATTGAAGAAGTGGCTGATATCGAAAAGACCTACCAGTGGCTGCAAAAGGCTGGACTTACAGACAGCACAGAGGCACTAATCATGGCAGCACAAGAACAGGCCCTAGGTACAAGAGCCATAAAGGCCAAGATCTACCACAGTAGACCAGACCCAAGGTGCAGACTGACCAGATCCCAATGGGCCATGCCACAGAAGGTGGCTGAGAACACCAGTGCCAAGGTTCTGTGGGACTTCAGCGTCCAGACTGACAAACAGCTCCTGGCTAAAAAACAGACATAATGGTGGTGGACAAAGTGCAGAAGAAGGCAGTGGTGATACAGTAGATGTGGCGATACCAGCTGATGCCAACATTAGAAAGAAGGAACACGAAAAGGTTGAAAAGTACCAAGGGTTGAAAGAACAGCTGGAACAGATGTGGAAGGTTAAGGCGAGCGTGGTCCCCATGGTAGTAAGAGCACTCGGGCAGTGATCCCCAAATTGGAAGAGTGGCTCCAACAGATCCCTGGAACAACATGTGAAGCCTCAGTCCAAAAGATCATAGTCCCAGGAACAGCTAAGATAGTGAGCACAACCGTCAAACTCCCAGGCCTCTGGTAGAGGACCCGAGCTTGAGAATAACACACACAGATACCATCCAGGAGGGTGAGAAGGAGATTTTTTACACACACTTACACACTTACACACTTACACACTCACACATTTACTTACACACACACACACACTTACACACACTTACACACACGGCTTGTATACTTGGATTTACAGCGTCAGAAACATAAAGAAATGCTCTGTGAGAGAAGACATGCAGCATTTTGCAATCACTCTACTCTTTTCTAGCAACAAAACACTTCAACAGTTAGAATGAGATTGCAGCTGCTGTCAATTAATGGAGTATGATGAGGATCTACAGGTCAAGGGACCTGTCGGTGACGCCTGCCTCCAATGTTCCGTTTATCGACAGCTCAAGAATCAACAACACAACCATAATCAGTCAATTATTCTCATTTCTCTCAGCTGTTAAAAATCTATCTGAAAGTCTACAGTACTTCGACTGATGCCAACAAAAGCACATGCATGATGAAATGCTGCGCAATAAGTGCAAAGGGGGGTGCTAAGTGTCTTCTTCTACACAATGAGAGAGTTTTAACTCAGCAAGGGCCAAAAACATCAGTCCCTGGTCTTCAGTCACAGATGGCAGCTTTGATCTGTAAGATAAAGGCGTTGTGGAGGCTATTTGCATGGAACCATCACTCAATAACATAGTGATGACATTAAAATGTAATAATGGAGACAGAGATCAGTAAAAAGAAGGGATGGAGGCTCAAAGAGAGATAAGTTTGTTGTTGATAATGGTGATACTGATGGACTTGATGAGGATAAAGAGGGGAAGAGGTATGCAAGTGTTTGATTAGGGTTATGATCAGGATGATGATGATGATGCTTGTAATGACCATGAATCCTTTAGATCCCAAACAACAGAGAAATGTCTGAAAATACTTGAGACTTTTCCTGTGATCTGTCTAGACAAAAAAAGATCAACTTCACACCAATTTCTCCAAGTGTAATCACTGCAGTCGATACTCTTATTCCATATTCCAAGAAATTCTGAACTAAAAACTAAAAATATTTGAGCATTTTAGATGAATAATGGCTGGTTACCCTGACCCCTGCATTATATTCAAAGGCTCACCTGCCTTTGATCTTATTGATCATGCAACACATATTGTCTGTAATCCATATTCACAAATCAATAAGGGCATTGTGACGCTGTGAAATCATCTCTGCTGTGCCTCACACGTGCTGGTGTTCATCCTTCTGAGCTGCAGAATTCTGAGGAAACTTTTTACCAGAACAATCTTTCCTCTGAATTTATTTGAAGCTTCTGCCACGTCCATAAAGGAAGTGATGGAGTATTAGGGAGCAGATCACAGGTGTTTGAAAGATAGATATTGCTCTTTATGCAATTCACACACATACCCTCACATCAATGCAGACATTCATCTGTAGCCAAGGTCAACAACTGGACTCATTCCCATCCCAGAGCTAGCAGTAGCGTCGCAGAGCCATGTGGCGTTTGCATATGCACATGTAAACATGCACTCGCAGTTAAATTATATCTGCTACTTGCATCGACAGTGACTTAAAGCTACATAGCCACACAGAGCTCTGTGTAAATATGCTCTCATCCCCTCCCTCAGTCTATTTGACACTGCAGGTCTATTGTTTGTTTTTGATATTGCAATTTGCCTGAACGATGATATCTGAGCCGCAGCAGTGGTATCAGTTATGGTGTGGTTGTCTAAGTGGGTTTGTGTACATATGTGGTTCTCTGGTGTGTATTTGTAGATATCTGTGTCTCTGTGATTGTATTGCTTTGAGGTTCTGTGTCTGTTGGAGTTAAATGTCAGACTGCTTATGCCTAAAAATATGAACTTCCAGTAAACAACACCTATTTTCACAGGTGAAAATCATGCTCACCTTCCAAACCATCCAAAGACGCATTGATAACATCTTTTTATGCTACAGTCACAACAGCCCAATAAAACTACAACATGGATCTTGGTCTTACAGCAAAACAAGAAGCCTCTAATATTATAAAGAAGGACTCGTCTGATTATCTTAAGAGTGAGAATCATGCCCTGTGGGATGCACATGTTGAAGATTCTTTCTCCATAGTATGGTGTGTAATAGACACAGAGATAAACACAGTAGTCTGCTGGATGCCAGTATCTGCATTATGGCTTTGATGTGTGTGTGTGTGTGTGTGTGTGTGTGTGTGAAGCAGCAATCCCGCAGGATGTTCTGTGCTTGCTCCGGTGTGGACTGGCATTATTACATACAGAATTATTATTTAGATTTTCTCAGAGGCAGAAGCAAAAAAAGAGGGACGTGTGCATGTAGTGAGTTTGTGGCAGCTTGCACATGTGACATATGGCAAGATAAAAAAGCATCCGACTCGGAAACCGTGAGACACGCCCTTGTACACATAATGCAAATGACTGCAGGGAACGCACATATGGAGAATTCCTCAGTCCTCTGGGATGGATGCGTGAAACGTAGTCCAACATGCAGTATGACATAGGAAAGACTAATGCAATATGCAGCATGAGGAGTGAGAAGATACAAAAGACAATCCCTCAGAGCCAAGGGCAACTTGGTTCATCAGTCAAAAGAAACTTAAGAGGTCATGTATTGATCACAAGCTGCTGAAGTCAGATGAGAACAAAACTTCTGGATTCATCTTTGACGCTTTTTCCTGGCTCCGCAGTTATCTTTTAGATCTTAGGAAAACAGAAACACCTGGACGTCCAAATACTGCATCAAAGTGATCGTCCTATAGCTTCCAAACTCATCCTTCCTGCTTTTAGCATTAATATATTTTTTTTGTCTTTTTGCCTCTAATGTCTTATGTATTAAACCACAGTTATTGCCTTACAGTCCTATTTCTTTGACAATCATTCCAGTTTGAATACTTAAATTCATGAACATTGGCCAAAAAACATAATGTGAGTGGTCACAGTGACCTTCATCTTTGACCTTTCACCACCAAAATATAAACAGTTTATCTTTTATTCACTGGTTGTGCCAAATTTGAAAGCATTCCCTGAGGGTGTTATTTAACGGATATGACGTTAAAAAAAAAAAAAAAAAAAACGAGGGCGGCCAGCCAGATGGATAACCTGAAAACATAATACCTCTAGATATAGCTCCTACCAGCATGGAGGCATAAATGGTTAAAAATGGAAGCAGCAGAAGCTGACAAATCTGGACCCTTCTTATAAGACCCTCCCTTCAGTCAGGTGTTCTCAAGACAGCAGCCAAGATGACCCTTGATGATATCATCAGGGTTGTTTACTAGTCTGTATTCTTATCACAGTCGTTTGTGCTAGTAAACTCAGCTTTATGTGTAAAAACTGCTGGAGTGACCTTTTAACTTTCCGTCTACTCTGCATATGGAACATGCAGTGGTGGCCTGGTGGCTAAGAAAGCGGACTTGTTCTAGAAGGTCCCTGGTTCGAATCCACCAGCTTACCGAGTCCCCGGTACTTCAATGTCCCCACACACACTCCCCGGGCGCCGTCCAGGCTGCCCCCTGCTCACTTAGGTGATGGGTTAAATGCAGAGGGTAATTTCATTGTGTGCATGGTGCGCTGTGCTGTGTGCTCAATTTTCACTTTTTTTTTTTTTTTCCAATCAGTTATTTTCAAATATCCATGTGTGTTACTGTGTCTGTGTCACTTCAGGTGAGCTGCTAATTAGATCGTCGCATAGTAACATCCAACTTATGTAATGGTGGAAAAATATGACACGTGATCACAGCCTAAAACCAAATTACGTTCAGATGCTCAATCTGTACAGTAAGGTGGCAAACAGATCATCATTTATTCTACATATGCTGCGTGTAACTCGATTATAAAGTGCAGAACTGATGTTGTTTCGATACTGTGAGTTATTGTGACCAGTGATTTAAAGTACATCAGTTCACATACAGTGGCAGTTTGGTCGAAACAAAGGAAGCACTTGTTCTGCGCCTGTTCAGTGATGAGATCTGTCACAGTGATGTATTGCTCCATAAAGAGTGAACTGTTGATGCTGGAAAACATGTCCTCTGTGATGATGCTAGAGATAAGGTTCTGGTTGGGAACTTACACCTCCTTCGATGATCAGAGCAAACCAGAGATTCTCTGGAATTACATCAGAGCTTAAATGGACGTTTTATTGCTGGAGTAACTGCAGCTCAAAAACCTGATTGTACTCTCTGTGTTACATTAGCATGACCAGTAACATGACAGTGACTTGTGGCTGTGACTACAAAGTACTTTCTGTACTTTGTCAGTGGGCTTTGGGGCCTTTTCCTGTCATGCCACCTTCCTATGGAACAACCTCCCTACTGATATCAGACTGTTTGAGGCATTTAAATCTGAAATTAAAACTCATTTTCATACCTGAACTTTCAGCGAGCGGTTTATTCTTTGATTATTTGCTGGTATTTACCAGACCACCCTGGGAAGTCTCTCTGCTGGCTGTTGATGCCTCATTCCAGATGTTTTGGATGTGGATCTTTTGTCCTCCAGGACTCCCAGCCTCCTCCGCATCTTTCTCTCTCCCTCTCTCTTCTTCTGTTTGTTTGTTGTCTTCATCTAGACGTGTGAATGATGTGCTTGGTTTTTCCACTTGAATGTCTGTATACAGTTGGTTTATCAGCAGCTGTGGGTGAAAACAAAATGGATGAGAAAAGTGAACCACAACAGAACATTCTCTGGCTGTAAAACCAACACAACAAGCTGGAAGAAGCTAAAATGCAACAGGAAACTGACTGAATTTGTGCACAGCATAAGTAATGTAATTCTTGGTTAATATTAAGACTAATACGACTTCAAAACAGAGTTAGAATAAAATTATTCAATTTCTACGAACAATATAGTGTTAGTCCATGAATCTACACCCAGCATGTCACATTAATATTCAAAGATTATGCACAGTAAAACTGATTGTTGAAGACACAGAGATGCTGATTTGCCTCAATAGACCAGAATGCAATGCAATCACAGTAAACAAACAAAATGAGCAGGCTGAGGCAGAGTGGGTTGAAAACAAAAGAGTTAATTATAAATCTTCATCAGATAAATAACCTTTGAAAATACACTGATGGCTGATGATAAACAAACATGGAGGAGCTGCTGAGTGTTTCCATCCTGCATAACATACAGGCAGGTTCACGCATCTTAGCAGTGCAGTATAGATTAATTAAATTAACATGGACAGAAGCTCTTAACCCTTAATTAACCCTTGGTTAATTACATACACTAAATTAAGACTAAATCAAATACATGTTAATGCACAGAATAAATTATTTCTTCTAACATGACCAGCTTATGAAGAATAAAAGCTCTAAGATGATACATTTCCAGGTTAGTGGTTTTGAAAGTGATTTTAATTTTTCTGCAGGTAAGCCTTATCTGTTGTATCCACTATGGGCATTTTAACACTTATCACATATCATGGTAATGATTGTAAAGATCATGAGCTCATCTCAAAAAAAGATATTGACACCGGCCTGGATCCAAATTCTTATTCTGGTCGGGTGTTCCCCAGAGCTGTGGTCTGGAAAGGCCAGGAGTTATTTCCATATTTATTGTGCTGCTTCAGTCCCTGATGAATAAATCAGAGGCATAGCTAATGGCCTTCTACAGATTCCTTAATAAATCTCTGCTTTAATGCGCATCATTAAGTACTCGCTTGAGTGTGAGGTGGCTCAAAATGCCACAAGTACTTTGTTTTCATTTACTAAACAGTCATTTCTAAGTCTAAGTTTCTCCCACTCTCTCGTTCTCTCAGGCTGCTCTCTTGCCATGTCTTAACTTTGTGGAGGCAGTCTCGGGGTCTTAATCGTGGTACTCTCCCTGATTAAAACCAGTGCACTAAGCCAATTAGGATGCCCACCGGTGGGCAATTAGGAGAGTGAATGTGCAGCACGGCGCTGAAGTGGGTCAGACGAGGCTACAGGTCGGGGACACACTCTCCTTTGATTGTGAGACACTGCTCTGACATCGGTGGGAGCTTCTCTGTAACAGTCATTAACACAGCCTCACTAAAGACACCGACTTGTTTTTTTCTGCCCCACTGAAAAAAAAGCTTGTTATTTTGCATGCAGGCACAAAGTTTGTGGAGGATTTCTCCTGGGCAACCAACACCACATCAGTGGTGGAGCTCAGCAACGTCTTTACTTCCTCTGCAAACTCGAGAGAATGAGTGCCCCGGTATTGCATCATTTACACCTTTATAGGGGCACCATCCTGACCACATCACTGTATGGTATGGAAGCTGCTCCACCTACAACAGCAAGACCCTGTAATGTATAGTGAACACAGCCAGCACAATCATAAGCGCTCCATTTCCCTCCATCTCTGACATTTCTAACATCCGCTTCCCGAGAACAGTCAGCATAGCAGCTTAAACTTGGAGCGTAACCATAAAGATAATCAAGCTGACCTAAGTTACACAAGGAGGGTTATGGAAACCACCCCTCCACCACAAGCATTAACATGGGCACAATGCTTTTACTTGGTAACAAACTGATGTAAATATGTAGCACAACAAAAGTAAAACTCCCATGTTAAGAATAGCGGGTGTTGTTTGTTGTTCTGTGAATGCAGCTTTATCAAACACTTTGTCATTAACCCAGAGGTTAATTCAACGTCTCTGTGCTCACAGCAGCAAAGCAGCCTCCGTCCTGCTCTGCTGCTTGTAATATTTTGCGATACAGTAAATAATCAATTTCGTGAGCAAGGGGTCAGTCCCTGCGTCTCTCCAAATCTGGCTGGATATTGAAGAGCTTTAATCATATTGAACTCAGCATCATGTGAATGAAGTGAAAATCAATTTGCAACAAGAAGTAAATGTAGTTTAGATTTGGGTCTGGACATATCTAAAACCAGCATTAACTGGGTTTCCTCGTATTATTATCTTGGCAATACAACAAAAAGTACAACAAATTGTAATATTATAAAATATTGCAAGTCATAGAAACATTTTAGTATTAATTTGGGTTACTTTTTCATGTTTATGTTTACTTATATTACCCTGCAGCTCGTAAACTACGCAAAACAGGGGCTGAAAGGTGCTAAAATACTCAAAATAGCAGCATCTAGATTAGGGGTTTGACACTAAAACCAACTGAACACTCAACATCCCTCTACACCAATAAGGTAGTAGCATAACATTACAAAAGACCTTCTCTAGAACAAGTTGTTTATCCATTCTGGGCTACTGTAGTAGCACATTCTCTCACTCTCAGTTAACAAACACAACCATTCTTAGCTTCAGGTGACTCTCATGAAAACATAATTATGAATATTACTTTCCAGTTCTGTCAATAGGTCACTCTAGACCCTAAACATTGTTGATGTATAAGAAGCAGCTCCATCCTGGTTTACTTCATCCAACATTCAACCTCCTCCCAAGCTTTAAGCCTTCAATAGAATCACTGTGCTGACAGTTATGAGTTTCACCAACTTAAAAAATTAATACCATATC
This sequence comes from Polydactylus sextarius, assembly GCA_016801845.1. Lineage (NCBI taxonomy): Eukaryota > Metazoa > Chordata > Actinopteri > Polynemidae > Polydactylus > Polydactylus sextarius. The sequence continues at coordinate 7,981,211 of CM028920.1, read as the reverse complement.
ACTACTGCTTCTTCAACATGGCATTTTGCTTCTCCTTTCTCCTCAGAGAGTGTTGCTTATAACCAGCAGGAAAAGCTTGACTTGTTTTGCAAATGTTGGTGCTTTCTGAAGGAAAAGGGCTGAGGACATAGGGCTGAACGGTTGGCTGAAGAAGACAGCAGCATTGCAGCGCATGTGAAATGAGATGCTGGGCTGTGCGTGGTTCACACGGGAGAGATAAAGTCTGCAAGTGGTGTTTGAGTTGACAGTCGGAGGTCCTGGATTCATACAGCCACCGCTCTCAACCCGTTTTCTGTGTACACACTGTCCTCATGCGCTCGCTTCCTCCACCCCCCCCTTCTTCTTTTCTCTCTCACACACACACACACACACACACACACACACACACACACACACACACACACACACACACACACACACACACACACACACACACACACACACACACACACACACACACACACACACACACACACACACACACACACACACACACACACACACACACACACACACACACACACACACACACTTCCATGCCTTGTGGGGACATTTCATTGACTTTCATTCATTTCCTGGAGACTTTCCTGGAAACCCTAGAGATCTCATTTGTTGGTAGCACTTGCCTAACCTTAAGTCATGTCTTCACCTTATTTTTTTTTTATTTATTTATTTATTTTTTTACACATCATGGGGACCAGCTGTTTGTCCCCACAAGGAAGAGAGGTCCCCACAATGTAGTGTGTAAACAGGTGGGAGTCCCCACAATGTAGGAAAAACAGGTACACACACACACACACACACACACACCATGCCTCCTGTCGTCATGCCTATGTGTAGGAGGCTCATAATAAAACATCTGCATGAATAGGACATTTTCAGTGTGAGCAGGGGAGAGCTGAGCAAAATACATAAAGGTACCAGAGTTAAATGGAAGCTCTGCTCGGCAAGGCCGAATTAATCATTTTAATATCAGCAACCTTAATTCTAACGGCTCTACCTAGGTTATAGTATGACTGAGAGAAAAAATACACACAATCATAGGAACCCTGAAAACACCTCTTCATCATCTTCCTCCTCCCCCTCCTCCTCCCTCACTATCAGCACTGAAAGAAGTTGGATTAAAAAAAAAAAAAAAGTCTCAACTTCTATTTTAAATAATTCAAGGACTGGACCAAAAAAAAAAAGTTGGGGGTTTGGAGCTGGAAACTCCAGGCAACAGTTTCTCTTGAAAGTCTACAGCAGGGAGCCGTTGAGCAAGCTCAGGTATGAACAGAGATGAATCTCTGGAGAGTGACCTGAGCAAGTATTACTTCAGCGACCAGGCTAGCAGCCGATATTGTGTGATCTATTCAAAGTAATGCGCTCTTCAGGATATTAATATAAACTCAAACTTACTTCCAACAAGTTTGGCTCAGCTCAATTCATTTCACATTCTCTAGCTGAGCGTACCTACTCAGTGCATCTCATGAGCATTTCTACCGATGTGTTTAATGTGATTTAATTAAGCAGAATCCTACTCCCATCAAGCTTAAAAGTGATGTTGTTATTTTCTCTGCCAATAAAAGTTAGTAGAAAGTTATGTGTTTATTCTCTGTATGTCTGGTAGATGATTTAACTTAAGTTTGTAGGGCGGTTCAGCCTCTGGCAAGCTGACTAGATGTTAATTTTATATATAATATATATATAATATATATATATATATATATATACACACACACACACACACACACACACACACTCATCTCATTAAAAGCAATGGAGCAAAACCCAAAAGCAAAAGCCCAGAATTAATGGCACTTGCAACAAAAACTAAATAAAATAAATACAATTACGACCTTTCACTGGAGCAGTAAGCGTAACTAGGTCATTCTGAGCGGTGAACATGACATTACTCATTTTCCTGTTTGAAAAATCAACAGTATCAGTGTTGATGTTAAGGCCTTCGCCATCAGAGTTGATTTGAACAGCTGCCTCAGAGTCGTATAAGCTGTATGAGTGGACAAACAGTTCACTCCACCGCAAACAACCGCACATGAGAAAACTGGTTGTATTTGTGTGTTCTGGAACGAACGTCGCATGGCCGACCACCCCAAACACCACTCTGCTCACTGAAATCAGTCTTGGCTCAGCAGACATTTGGATGGGTCAGTGGTGTTGTCTATGAAAACCATAGAATAGATGTGACTTTAACTCTGACAGATGACCTGTACAAACTCATTGAAAACAAGACTGAACAAAATTGTAAAAAACTAAAGCTCTCTATTTGCAGTTTTGCCAATAGACCCTCCAAACTTAACAAGCACGTACATTTACCCTCAGAGCAACAGATCATTGTTGCCTTGGTAATGTTTACACCTTGGTCATAAACACAAGATTAAGGTTGTGGAACAATCATGGATAAATGTTGATTATTGCTTTTACATGGGAACACTGACATCTACATCATCTGACATCCTCCTTTGCTCCCTTCATACCCTAATTACAAAGCATAACTAATATGAATGAAAAACTTTTTTTTTTTTTTTTTAAAAACAGAAGAGCTATGGACTTGTCCTTTTACAGAAGGACAATCACAGTTCTGGTTCTGCTGCTTCACAGCTATGAGCCCAGTGGTGCGATATGCCAAGAGCATTTTTTATTAATCACTACACTCTGATCTATATTTCACTTTGCACAGCACAGGTGTAGCTACAACCAGACCAACCAAAACCAGTGTATAAACAAACCCAAGAACAGAAAGGAACTAGGTCACTTACGTGATGTTTTATATGCTCATGAGGGGCAGTGTTGAAAACAGTCAAAAACTTGCTTTGGCCACTGTTATCAACCCAGTTCTGACATTTATAAAAGGTGACCTGAGAACAGCCGTCTGTTGCAGCCTCAAATGAGATGAGAGCATCTTCAATCTAATCAAGAATACCCAGCAGAGGACATCCTTCCTGTGTCCAGTGTATCATGGGTAATTCAATTTTATTGATCATCATACATCACAGGCTCATATGTTTTCTGCCTTGTGCCTCTGCAGGTTGCATGAGGTCGTCGAGGGACCAAGGAGATGAGGACAACATCGTGCAACAACCACCTGTTTGATTTCTAACCAACAGTTGGATGGTTTCATCGCATCTGCAACAATTTTGACCTGATGATGCTGTATGTATGAAAAGTTAATCCTGAGGAGAAAATGAACGTCTGTATAAAATCCTACGACCCCTCTCTGTACAACCCATGTTCTTTTGCTTTTTATCCACGTTTTTTTTTTTTTTTTTTGCTACTTCCATCATTGCATCCTTCCTCCTAAATTCTCATCACTCCTCACCACCTCCCCTGCTGCTTCTAATTCCTCCCACTTCTGTCTTCTCTCTGTTTCTCATCCCTATCTTGTTTGCCTCCATCCCTTCCATAACACCCTCCAATCCCTATGTGCCATCTTGTCTCTTCTTTCTGCTCTGCGTTTTTCCTGCACTAGCTGTTAGAAGTGGCAGCAGGTCACATCGCTTCTGAGCCAAGCTGCGTTGCTCCAGGCTCTGCCAGTCTCAGCCAACTGTTCTGCTCTGTTTGGCACACCTGACTGGGCCGAGGTTTTACAGCAACCCCACCTTCAAATCCCTGCCATCCTCAACCTCCTCCTTCTCAATTGCACAGCAATCAAACTCCACACTTGTCACTGAACCCATTCCCAACTGTCATTAGCCTAATTGTCACACTGCCTGGCTCCTTTCTTACTGCCAAGTGTGGGACTAGTCCACCTGAATGCCAAATATTTGAGTTTATCCAAAAAGAGCTATACCCCACCGCGCCTGGCAGAAGGCAAATGCTGTGCCCAGAAAATACATCCCAATTATCCTTACAAAACAGCCCCACAGTGCAAAACAGCCCTATGTCTCTTCTTCCATTAACTTAATGATTATCAGCTGAAATGGACCAAACAGATTTAATGTGAGTACCTGTAAATGTACCTGTTAATCTAATTGTTTTGTTTTACACACAAGCTAACTGTTCTCAAACTGCCCAGCATGAAATGAGTCAGAGGAAATGAGAACTGATCATCTAATCTGCTGAAGATCAAAAATATGACAATCAACATCTAACAACCACAAAACTCATATTTCAGTCAAGGATTATTGCTTTGAGTCTCACTTTAGCTCATTATTTTATGATTTATTGTGTTTGAAATACTGTTTAAACAGAACTGACTGTTTTTATTTCACTTACAAATAACTTCCCTTCATTACGTCTGTCACATACAGTCAGGTTAATGGATCTGTTAGGCTTTACTGAGCCTCAGCGGTGCTTTGGTACAAATGCTAGCATGTGTTCAATGGCCATGCTAATATCCTAATGTTTAGCTGGTACAACATTTACCACCATCGTCATCTTACATTAGTGTATTAGTTTGGTAAAAATTTTCGATTATCACTAAACACAAACTGACCGTACATGGAAAATGTAGTCAAGATCAATAAAATTATTAGAGTTCTTCCTGGGTGGAAACTGAATGACTCATAAGAATCCATCCAATACAGCTGTCTAGACAACAAACATCAGCCTAATGGTGGTTCTGGGGGAAATCACCAACATCAGACTTCTGGACACCCTGACAAATCAGGCCATTCAACAGTTCAATTTTACCTGGAGCACCAAGCATGCATTCTTATCATATGTAACTGCTGTGCATACTGGCCATTAGCAGTTGTGTAAAACTTCTACACTTTCATGAACTTGGATTTCTGTATCCCATAATATTTCTGAACCTTCCTCTGAACAAGCAATGTTAAAAGTTGGCTGCACTCCCATCAATCTGTCCATCCAGATATAGGTCTCCTAAAACTTGCCCAGAAAACCTCCAACGAAAGGCACTTGGGAAGCATCCTGGCTACATGTCCAAACCATCTCAACTGGCTCCTTTAGACACAAAGGAGCAGCAGTTCTATTCCAAACTTCCTGTGGATGTCCGGGCTGACCCACTGTTTAAAGCTGAACCTATCCACCATGCAGAGGAAACTCATGTTGGGTACTTTTATCAGAGATCTCATTCTTTTTGACACTACCCTCAGTTTATGACCATAGGTGAGGGTCAGAACAAAGATGGACTGGGAAATCTCTTTTCACCATGACAGTAAAACACCTACCCCACTGCACCAATCTGTCTATCAACCTCTCACTATATCATATCCTCACTCATGAACAAGACCCTGAGATGCTTGAATGTCTTCAGAGATTCACCCTGACCAGGAGGGAGCAATTACTTTTCTGGCAAAGAATCACAGCCACTAACGTGAAGGCGCCAACTCATCCCAGTCACTTCATATTTGGCTGCAAACTGCCCCAGTGCTCACTGGAGGCTATTCTCATTAAAACTTATCACAAACTATCATCAAACTGCACATTGGTCCAGAGGGTTCATCTGTTATGTTCTGTGCTGCTACATATTGGCTTCATTGTCATTATTATATTAATAGACCATAGTGAAGTTCTATCGTAAATTACATGGCACATCATTTATGACAGAACAGCTGATATTGAGTAATGTGGTGTCATCAATGTTAATCCATTAAAGCAGCTGACATTTGTAGCTCATAATGACACATGACTAATTTGACCAGTAATTATAATAAACCAATGTAGTGACATTGCTCTTGTATACAGTACCTGGCATTGCATTAGAAGACATTAAACTATTACATTTGCATTTTGCTGGGTGTGTTTGACTATTTGTGTGTGACTTTAGTGTCAGTCACCAAGGGCAGTGGAGGAGAGGAGGGGGAGGAGACAGTGGGAGGGCTGGCGTTTGACAGGTGGACGGATGACAACGATAGCTACCTGTATCTGAGAGGCTTTTTCTGCACTTTGATCCACAGCAGACAACTGATTTATCAACAGACAGACAGATGCTATCATCAACAGGGAGATACGGGGGAACAAATGACAGTCTGGGACACGGGATGTGGATGAGGGTGGAGGGTTAAGACATGAAGGATATATTTGAGGGGGAAGAAAAGTGACGAGTGAAAGTGAGGCAACATGGGAAGAAAGCGGCAGTTTAGGTTTCAAGGAGAAAGGAGCTGACAGGTGGCGGATAAATGGCTGAACACACAGAGGGATGCATATATACATGCACCGACTGGTAACTAGAAAATAGAGATTTGAGTTTTTGAGAGAAAATTAATAGAGAGAGATGAAGGAGGGGAAAAAAGACGGACAGGGAGAGCAGCCACGCTCAGTTAACTGTGATAAGTGGAAGGATGAGAGAGATGTTGTTCTGCCTCCAAATAACTGACTGCAGCGTGTAAACATGAGGCTGGGCAGAACAAAGCCACTGCTGCATTGATCAATGAGGAAAACGACCATTAGGTGGAGTTAAGAGAATAACTCCATTAGCAGCTGTTGCATGTGATGTGTGTGTGTCTTCCTGAATGAAATGCTCACATGATGGGTTTCTTTTTAGTTCACGCTGCAGTCCTCTGAGGCATGAGGTGTAGCTTGTGAGCATGACAAAATGCAACAAGTCGATGCAGGACACACATGTGTGCCCATCTGCACACACCCAACCCTAGTTGCTATGGAAACAGGGACCTCAAAAGGGGCAAAGAGTTTTGAGAGATTCAAAAAAAAAAAAAAAAGAAAGGAATTGTGATCTGAGAGGTTCCGACTCGTTGGGAAATAGATGTATTAGAAAAGAAAAATGCATGCACTTTTTTGTTTATTTTTTTTAATGCCATCGATAAGTCATGAACACGTTTTTTGATTTTTCTGGAAGGCAGGCTGTTTGCACTCTTACATCTAACAGCATGTGGTAACTTTTTCAGCTTTTCAGCAGCGAAGATCACTTGATATGCAGCGCGGTGGCTTGGCCCACTTCGGTTTTTTTTTTTCCATTCAGGCAGCGTATAACACATTTGACTTGACAAAAGATGTTAAAATAGATGTCTAATCCTCAACTAATTCAAACCCAATCCTTTTGTTCGTGTCCTGTCGCATCATAAACACAGAGAGAGGCATGTTCACTTGCTCCGAGGAGAGAGAGAGGGATCTTATTCCAAGCTTTCAGACAGACCATTGTTATTTAGAGAGTCCCCACGATGGCCGAACCACCCACACATACACACACTCCAATCATCCCCCTCCCACACAGTCGCCCACCAGCCTACCCCCCCACACACACACACATCCTCCAAATGTTTCACTGTTGGCAGATTGGGAAATCCTCCAAAACAGTATTTAGACATGAAACTCATACGGATGAAATTCTTCTGTCGGCGAGCAGCTTTTTCACGGAAGAGTGACCACAGTGATCAGACACAAATGCATGCGTACACGCGCGCGCGCACATACACACTGATCTGAAGTTTCTCTAAAACCACCCTGTCACCACTCTGCCTGCACACCCTCTCCATGTTGTGCCATCCCTGGCCTCCCTCTTACTGCAGGCAGGCAAACAAATTAGCGAAGGAGACTTGACCCCCATTCAAAGAGAAGGCATCGCCGGGAAATTGGAATTTGAGACTTGATCAGCGGCTCCCGCCATCGCCGTCGGTGGATGAGTGTCACCGATACGCCACTTTGCCCCACACACGTGTTAAGGGCGTGTAATTAACCACACACCACTGACACTCATCAGTGACAAGCATGGACAAGGGGGTGTAGATTCATTTTCCTCATGGGTGGATGAATGTACATTGTGTTTGTACAAATTCGTCTTTTGTGTTAATTACACCGTCTTTTGGTTTGATAACTTGCATAAATGTACTGAAACTCCCATTAACGTCTGAGCTGAGAAATATTTATAACATTTGTTCGGCTGTGTGTGGAGCTAAAGCAACTTAATCCCTTGTTATTCCACTCGCAAACACATGCTTGACATCACCCAAACAATGCTCAATGATCATCTATTCAATAGAAAATGCACAATTAAGCTCATTCTTTTAACTTTCCATAATGGTTTTGTCGATATCCCGTTAAGTCCGTCTTGGCATACAGCCAGCTCACATCAACCTGTCGCTTTTTACCCCATTTTTTCCCCCAAGTCATTATGTCCAATTTTGTCATTCTGCTGTCTATTTCATCCACTCTCTCATCTATTTTCTTTACTCTCTCTCTCCTCACCATTTCAGAGTACATAAATGCCAGACGGGGAGTGAGGGAGCATGGGTGTTTCTAAACCCAAACAGACAGATAGATTTGGGCTGCTTATTGAATCCATTTGTCTCTGGATTGGCACTAATGAAAGAGCTATTAGGCTGAGAACGCATTAGGCTCTGCATATGTGTGCGTGAATGTGTGTGACAGAACAAGAGTGAGAGTGCGAGAGATGATGGGTCACCTTTCCATCGGCTATTAAAGGCCAATAGTGTTTTAAAGAGAATATTAGCCCATTTTGCAGTGAGCCTGTCTTTAGCAGTCCCCTGGGTGCTGTAAGTGCAGCGTGCATGCACTGACCACGCCGCTTTAATGGTTCTGCACACACTCGACATGACTCATCTTCACAGATGCGCAAATGATCTGAGGAGGGGTCAGGTCTGTTTATGGACCTCCACTAAGCACAGTATTTAGATGGTGTAGTATGAGCTGTTTACTCTGGTAAAAATAAGAGTGATGAGCCCAGCTGCCGCCCTGTCAGCTCAGGTGAACCTCGTCGTTCTGCCGCTTCATTTCCCGTTGACATTTAAGTACAGATGAAGTAAGCGTCCCTCCTCTATCACCTCCTCCCTGACACTGCAAGTTTTCCCCTCTTCATCTCTGTCTGCTCCTCCCAGTGCAGATGCAGCTATTTCAACAAACAAACCGTTCGTTTCTGTGCTAATCAGTATCTATCTCCCTGATGGAACAGAGTCTGACTTGAATGACTGTCTCCCGCTGTGTTGGGATCTTTTTCCTCACCAAAACACAATTCACTTTAGGTTCCGGCCAAATGATATGCTTGGAAAATAATTTGAATTAGTAATGAAGAGTGCTAGCTCAAGGAAAACCCATCACTTCCTAATGTTTGCAAGCTAACAGGCCGTTATCTAAAACAGTCGCAGTTAAAAAGGTCAGGTTAGATTTGTTTTAGGCAACTTAAACCAAACTTTGTTTTGTGTTTAAGGCAAGGTTGATTATCTCTTTTCAAAGGGAATTGTTCAACAATTTGGAAAGTGTGATTATGATTTCATTTGTTGAGAGTTTGACAAGAAGCATGTGTTCAGAATCGAGACAGAAGCTAATTAGTTCAGCATAAAGGGTAGCTCTGTGGTAGCTCTGTTTACTGTTAAATATTATCTTGTTTAATTTGTACATAATTCAAAATGCCAATTACTTGCTATTCTCTTACCATTTTGCCAATATGCTGACCAACCACAATCCCCAACAATCTGTTCAGGTGATGTTTAAACCATTGTTTCAATGATTTTGATGTTAAAAATGTTCAACATTTAAACCTTTTTGGCAGATACGTTAAAGTTTTATTTCTTGGTGGACCACTGGGAGAAAATTTATCTCCATGTTGTTTTAAGTTTGTCACGAAATAAAATCCGTCTATGGATGAATCTCAATGACCACCACGATATCCCAGGTAATCCCCATGTTTCACGTCACAAAGTTGTGAACTGTGGGTAACTCTCCCTGCAGAAATGCCAACTTATAATGTAAAGTTTTGCATAAATTGCTCAGAAAGTCTGTGAGATAGACCTCAGGTGCTCGATGATTAGTCAGTGAGACAGGCCTAAGCTGGCTTAGCAGGTACATACCTCAAAGTGTGCACATTTACAAGTGGACTTATAGCTACTAGCCAATCAAACAATCTTCTTGTTCTGTGTCGCCTTAATGGGATTTAAAAAAGAAAAACTCACCACACAATCACAAAAAGTCCAATATTCTGGCCCCTTAAACTTAAAGACATGCAGAGAAACAGCCTGAGAATACATGAGCACATCTGATAAGCTCTATTACGGAGGCGCGACATGATCTTGCACTGTCTTCTCCCTTCCCTTTTGGCAACCTCCCTTCCAACCCATCCATTATCGCGTGTAACATTGACGAGCTCATTTCTGTCTACTCCCTCACTGTTTCTCCCCTTAAAAAATGTCCCATCAAGGTCTGGGTCAATGTGAGCCTGTGAGAAATTAAATTCCCCTAATTAGGCCAGCAGATTTGCCAGCTTTATTCCTCTGCCTCCAAAACCTCCGCTCATCGAGACAAATCTCTAATTAATCGCTGCATGCTGCTGTTGACTATACTTCAGAGGTCAGGCCTCAATGAATGGCAAAGGGATTGTCATGCGTCTTCGCTGTGGAAATAAGATTCTTTAAAAAAAAGGCTATTATAATCAGAGCAGTATATGTGTGCACACACGTGCATGTTTATTCTCTTAGGGGTTATTTAATGTTTACATCAAAAGGAAAACTACTCCCAACTGTAAATGATAAAGATATAGTTCTGTGAATTTCAGTAACTTCGGTAATATTTACACGTTATATGGACTGTGCATACTGTCTGTACAGTAACATCTGCGTGGCTGATTTTTAATGTGTGTGTGTGTCTGGAAACACTGTACACGCACAACCAGATGTAATGAGAAGAGGAACGAGGCAAAGATACACGATTTCTGCAGATTTCTTCAGCTAATTAAAGATCAAAGTTGCCTTTCCAGCCAAAACTTCACAAGTTGAAATTGCTAACAAACTGTGGCATCAGTGTCTAACTGTGCTCCTTCAAAATCTGCACGTAACCAAATAGGAAAAAAAAAAAATCCACAAAGACCATGAGCTCAGTAAGTAAGAATATCTGCATCTATACTTTTCTAGACAACCTTTTTTAAAAGCTTGTCCCCCTGAGTGCTTTTTGTGAGCACTCCAGCAATTTTGGTTCATTTCAGGTGAACTTGGAGTTGCATATTTAGAAAAAACACTCCCTGTCTACCAGTAATCACAGAGTAGACCTTCACAGACAATAAAAAGTACCCATTTACACCCAAGATACACAGCTAGTTAAACTGAGATCATCGGTGTATGAGACACTTGCTTAAATGAAATGTAGAGAAAACACAGCTGTAACTGGGTACTTCAACTTTTGGTGTTAAATCGTTCAAGGACTACACATGCACACAGGAAATGTTTCACTCTTTGTCCACATGAAAACACAGAAACACACTGTCAACAATATGTTAAATCAACAGGTGGTGATAAAACCATAACTGTAAAGCCATGTTTGGACAATCAGAAGTCATTATTGTTCCAAGAGTGTGACAACAACAACGTAACGAGCTAAAACTAAAAGCTGTTTCTGGTTAAGTTTGAAGGATAGTAAAGTGCAATAATATGAAGGACAGAAGGTGCTAAAAACTTACATGTAGCTGGGGTAAATTGAAATCCAAAAAACAAACAAAAAAAAGAAAAGATTACAACTATGTGAAGAAGAAACAAAACTGTTGCACAAGGAAACAACACAGTCAATCTGACAGAGGGGAGAAGGTAATGAGACACAGGTGAAACTAATCAGGCAATCAAACAGGAGGGGGCCAGGCAAGGACAGGAAGTAAAGCAACAATGGATGTATAAGAGCAAAGATTACCAAAATAAAACAGGAAATTAACTACAGAGTGAACAAACCTTGATGGTTTTCTTGATTGACACAAGGCTGAAAACAATGTCATGACCATCGTCTACATGGAAGGAGTTTACATACAAAGATACATTGTCGACTACCAAATATGTAAAAGGAAGAGAAATGTTTGAGTGTGAACCACACAACCAAAACACACGGGAAGGAGATAATACGTCACAACACAATGATAACAATGACAAGAATTGTTACATTCATGGAGATGAGAGAGGGAGACCACCAACTGTGATAACTCTGAAGCTTTAGAGACCCTGAGGTCATGTGGGGAAAAAAATGTAGTCTTTTTTTTTGTTTTGTTTTTTCTATATCAGACTAATAATAAAAGTCAAACACTGCAAATCAGCTGAAAATACAACATTCACAGTATGAAGTGTGGTGGTAGTGGTGGTTGGTAGCATCAAGCTGTGTGTGTAGGGCTGAACTCTGTAGAGGGGAGGGTAGATGCAGAAACACTAAAAGAGCCCTGAATCTGTCGTCCTAGAAGAACAGGTCCATGATTTTCTTGTTTTTGTAATTTTCTCGGTATGAATAAAATTGATAAGTACTTGTACAAACCAGGAACAGATAGCCTGCTTCTTTCCACAAGGCACAAAGACACTAATTTGACCTGTGAATCATAACACTTAAATATGAATTGATTCTGAGTTTAAATAATTCAAAAGATCACCATCACGGCTTGTCAATTTACTGAGTTTTTTATTCTAGATTTTATCATTAATAATGGCAGTTTTCAGCACAGCCGCTTCTGTTCAGTAGAAAAACTCTGTCACTTTGACAGTTGCCTGAGGGTCTTTGTACAGCTGCTGTCCAGTATTCTTTGCAGCACTTAATAGTGTAATATCACCTGGTGTAAGCCATAACATTATCTCCAATAATATGATATAAGGTTCTTCAGGCATATGTTGCAGCACACTTTAAGCTCATCAAAGTGAAAGTCCTTTGAGTGTTTGGTAACAGCTCTGGGGATGAAACTTGAGGAGTATAGTTTGTACTGATGATGAAATCTCACAAACATGAACTAGTGGCTTTTATCAGGCTGACGTTGGTCCAGGTAAGAGTTTGGGAAAACTTAAGAATCAGTAAAAATCTTTTTACCTTTGGGTTTCTTTTTTTCAAACAAGCCCCCAGTTGGAGGATATGAATCCCCATGAGCACTGTATTTGTTTTTGCATTATCAAATATTCCCACTTATGCTTCACAGATTTACTATGGAACATCCTTTGAATACAATCTGCAAGAGACGTAGAGACATACACACATAAACCAATTCCTACCCCATAAATAATCTTCTCTGTGTAGTAATTTACTATAGATGGTGACTGAGTATCCTGTAGTAGGTGTAATGCATATCAATCACAGTGTCACCAGCCAATATCCACACCCCACACACATACAGTCACCTGCTGTTTACCACATCCCACTAAAACCTCAGTTAGTGAGTGCAATAGAGAATCCATCTTAGCCTCTCAGCTGGTCTAAAGCAATCAGTATGATGGGATTCCACTAGCTACTGGCTTTACATATCCAATCTGTCTCTATCCTCTTTAGATAAACATAGCTTCCCGGAGTCCCCATCTGCAGTTGCACTGTGGCATCAGTGATGAGCCGAGGACGGCTGACAGACGAGGAGAGAGGGAGAGACTACATTCCTGCTGCTGCGTGGGTTGAGTGTGGTGTAGGTGTAGCAGCTCACTGGGCTACATGAGGAGCGGAGTGTATGTATATGTTTGTGCAAATCAGCGCGCCTGTGTGCAGCATGTGATATGTCGTGGCGGTCACTGCTTGGACTCCCCCACTCCCAATTTATATGAAGCAGATGCACTATTACTACACTGCACACACACACACACACACACACACACACACACAGGGACTTCAAACACAGTTTCTATCTCCCAGCAGTGTGATCACATCTGTCAGAGGTTAATGTGCACAGTGTGGGGAAAGAATAAAACACAAGGATGCATCTGCACACACACACACACACACACACATTAGACATACGAAAATTGATTTTCCCCAAAGGTGCATCTCAGTTGGCCTCTCAGCTGCTTGAAAATATACATATATATATATACACACCAGTTCAGTCATGTGTGTGTGTGTGTGTGTGTCATGCCAAACTTCTCAAACACAGTCCGTGGTTGTCACCATCACCCTCTCCACATCCCCATGCAGAAAAAACTGTAGGTGTCCATGTATTTGCAAGAAGTGCTGCCCCACGGGATTCACCGTAATAAGCAAATCAGCATCCCCGGAGCATAAACATGATATTTGTTTTACTGGTGAACGCTGTGGAAGTTAGTTGTTTGCTTAAATGTAGAATCTTTTCTCATTTTGTCTTAATATCTTCAAAGACAGGGTGAAATTTAATGAACATCAGTGTTTCCATGGTGATGTGCAAAGGAATAAAAAGGCCTGGTTGCTATGGGGTTTGAAGCCTTTATTGACTTAAAATCTCCCTAAATACACTGTCAACACACTGAGCGTCTCCTAGGACTAAACAAGGAGACAGACACACTCACTTGTGTTTGTGCAGCTATTCTTGTTAGGATGTTGCATCGACTTGGACAGTCTAACCCCTGACATCAACTGACACCTTACCCCTAACCCAGATCCCAGAAATGAAGTTTTGTCTCAGTGGGACCAGATTCTGGTCCCCTCAAGGACAGGATGAAGACAGTGCTGGAAAAGCTCCCAAAGATAGAGACAGAGAGTAAACACGCACTGAACATAAAGGCATGCCACTCATCAGAAAATATGATGATGTGATGTAATTATACATTTCAAAATGTATCCACATCTAATATGCTTTAATGTCTAATTGACTTATTTTCTTGTTATAGCTGCGTGTCATGGTGAAAAGGTGCCAAGAATGTGGGGGGGCTGATGTACTGACATTTAAAAGCAATATTCAGCCTCTGCTTAATAAAATGACATTTCTTAAACCTTTACTTAATGAGACAGGAAAACAAACTGAAGGTGCAACTGAGGCCTAATTCACACCGAAACAGATTAGACCATTCACACTGCACGCGTGCCCCACGTGTGTTCCACCCGGCTTGACCACGCACCATGCTGCAACTAGAAAAGAGACATCAAGTCTATTTTTTCTGCGTGGGATGAGAGCGTTTTCAGCCAAAATCCTATTTAAAGCTACAGCACATTATACGACTATACAACTATATCTAATAACATCAATCCAGGATGAAATAGATATGTGGCAGGTCACCATGCAGAAGCTAAGAAGGCTTTTATGGCATGGGTCCAGGCAGGCAGACCCAGAAATGGGCCTGTGCTAGAGTATAAAAAGCTTACTAACGCTAGGTACAAATATGCTATCCGTTACATTGACAAGCATGAACAGGTCATGAGAGCAGATGTTATATAGCTGACAAACTTTTATGTAACAACATTACTGGCATCTGGAAAGAGGTGAAAGCTCTGAACAGGACATTCACATCACTTCCTGGTGTCATAGAGGGTGTCTCCGGGGGTTACAACATAGCTGAGCTGTGGAGGCAACACTACTCTACCTTATTTAACTGTGTAAAGAGTGACCCCTGTCAAATAAATAATATCACTGACAGGAATACACTAATTACTTTCAGTGAAGTACACCATGCATTAAAACAGTTAGCTGATAATAAAGCTAGTGGGTCTGACCACATCTCAGTGGAACACCTCAAGTTTGCAAGCCCCAGGGCTGCAGCACTGCTTACCATTTGTTTTACTAGCTTCATGGCTCATGGACTGCTGCCTGAGTCTATGTTGTCTGTCATTCTAGTGCCTGTCATCAAGGATAAGGTAGTATGGATAACTATAGGCCAATAGCATTAGCCAGTGTAGTGTCAAAAGTCTTGAGTCTGGCACATAAAAATGATGATGATATACATTTCATGTCAACTGTGTTATCAATGTATGTATTGACAAGAAGCCACCCCACTGTGTGGAAAAATATGACCACCCGCCTACAACTGCATGAAACAAATGTGATCAATTTGTACTATGCGCAGTTATACTTTCTAATCATCGTTTAAAATTAGAAAAAAAAAAAAAAACAGAGAAACATACTGTGTTTATTAAAGCGATATCAACTGGAAACAGAGTTATGCACACGTTTAAAAAGATGGTGCTACACTGGGTCAGTCATGCACTGTGTGGTGTGAATCAGGCCTGAGGCTATAGTCTGAGGTTGGGGGTGGTCAGAACTAATGGCATTTGCTGGAGTGTTGTTGAGGAGAAATTCCAACAGGGTGCAGGAACTGGAGACTTCCCTGAATGTGGCTGAATCAACAGGAGTGGATGGGGCAATGAACCTGAGGCATCATTCACACTGAACAGCGCGTGAGCGGTGCTGGGTGGAAGCAGGGTGTTTCCCTTTGTGCAAAGTGAAACACCCTGAAATTTTTCCAGTGGCATACATTCGTTCCAAGGTGGGCAGATACTTTCTGCTTCAACCAAACATTACTGCTTGGTCTTGACAGAGCTGGAATGCACCTCGTGGTATCTGGGTATTAGTGCCATTCTAGGGAAGTAGCAGTTCAGCATAAGTCGAAAACAAGTGTGTTAACAAGTGTTGTCGATTCTGTGACTTACATGCATCTATATCCATCCCATCAGCTTCATTCAGTGCTGCTCAAACTACACCTAAAACTCAAGCTTGAACACTTGAGTTCAACATCTTCATTTTCAGCCATCCCTCTGTTCTCTGATTGGCCTGTAAAACTCAGTCAGTGTGATCATGTGAAAGTTCATACCAGTTATCCAGAATAATAGGAGAACGCAGCTTCATCGTGTTTGGTTTTGATCCTAGGACACTAAAAAGAGAGGTCTTGGTTCATAGGTTCATAGTGTGGAAGCAGGTCAGAGATGCTCTTAAACCACTGAGTGACTAAATTAACCAATAGGTCGACTGTGTTTTTTGAGAAGGTATGAGAAAGACCCGTATTTGTCTTTCTAGATCTGGCATGATAATAGGTCAATTGTGTAACAGACTTGTGTGGGAGGTGTTTTTCTCTAACATTTCAATTTGTTTAAAGAAAAATGTGTGTTTTTTTTATTTATTTATTTACACTTTTATCATTCCTCCTGACATAAAGACAGCCGTCTTTATTTAGTTGGAGGATATTTTGGTGCAACGATCCTTCACTTTGATTAATACACAGTTGCAGTACAGCAATAGCAGCACAGCTGCTTGTTGACAGGGCTATGAATAATTGGGTGTCGTCCGCATAGTGGTGGTAATGCAAAGACAAACAGGACTTGTGAGCCACTTAAAGGTGACAGAGAATGGTTAAACGGGGCAGTAAGATACATTTTACGTCACAAACAACCATTTTTTAAATTGACTATTGACTATTTTCTAGTGGACATTTCTAAAAACAAGGAATTTCTATGAAAGGAGAGGTTCAGAATTTCTAGCACTTTATGCATGCTCCTGAATGTGGATGGACTACTGTTCTTCAACAAAGACGAGGTAAAAGCGGTGTTCTATGATTTCCTGTCACCTTGAAAGATTGAGGAAGCAAAGTGATAAAGACCAGGTTCAACTGTTCTCCCTAATCCACACTGATGGTTAAACAACTTGGTAACAACTGGAGGAATTAGCCAGGGCTTAAAGAAGCAGGTTAATTAGTTGCATATCTTTGACTGACTTTTACTCTGACTGTATTTGATGGCCAAGAAACAGATATCTAACCATGGCCCTCCAACTGACTGCTGTCAGTCACTGCTTTCCCGGATATTCTGGATTAGTGTCTATCTTCCATCTATCTGATGTAAGTTTGCTCAGTCTTTCCACACTGTACTTTATTGAGTAAATAGCTCTCAGAGACTTGCTTAAGGCCCGGTCAATTGTCCTCATTAATCCTTTTTGATTCCAGGTGACAAATCCACACACAGGCCTCAAAAAGAACTGAAAGAACTGAACTTGTGGAGAGTGTGTTGGATGAAGACAACAAGCAGCTGAAACCTACATAAAGCAGCACAGTTGGATGTTGATTCTCAGCAGGACTGGTAACCTTTTAATATCACAGAAAGTCATCATACTCAGTCGATATCATTTAAAAATGCCCTGCAGGTCTAAACCCTGTGTGCAGCACAGTGGTTATCTTTCTGCTATCATTCCTGATGGACAGGATATGCACATACACACCACACTCCATTGACTTCACACTCTTCACACACATCTATTTGTTTCCTTTACAGTGGAACAAATTATCTTGATGTGCCCCTGGTCAATATCTCTCTTTTAGCAATAGATCACATGACTACTCTCATGTGAAAGGTGTTGTGTATGTAATGATCAAGTCTGCTGTTCCTCTCAGCTTTGTGGAACCAGGATGTTTCAATTTATTGCTTCTGTTACACCCTCCTCCCTTTTAACCTTCAGGCCATCATACTAGGTGAATTTGAAGGAGCTGGTGGAGACTGGAATATATGGAAAAAAATAGGGTCATAATTATTGTTAGCTATCTATAATATCCAATCAAATACATTTGTTATTTGTTTCTGTGATGTTTTGAGAACAAATGAAAAGACTTCAAATCATTGCCATATCAATGTGTCAACTACTGATTACTGAATAGCTAACAAGGATGCGAAGATTAACATAAAATCAGACTGTCCAATGATTAATATCACTTGACTATCCCATCAGAGCCAGGAGGAAGAGCTTGTATGGCAGTGTTTTTCTGCATTCTGCCAAGAGATAGATCAACCAACACTCAAATAAGATAATGAATCAATCAAATAAAATTAAGCCCCGATAAATAGACTAATATTGACTGGAACAACTCCCGAGGCCGAAATATTGAAATGTGAGTCTGCAGGAGGAGGAAAATCAC
The DNA here is from genome assembly GCA_016801845.1 of Polydactylus sextarius. Classification (NCBI taxonomy): domain Eukaryota; kingdom Metazoa; phylum Chordata; class Actinopteri; family Polynemidae; genus Polydactylus; species Polydactylus sextarius. The sequence continues at coordinate 7,962,765 of CM028920.1, read as the reverse complement.
GTTGAGCTCCTGTATTTGAGATCTCCTTGCATGGTGTATTTGTTCTTTTCTTTTTTTTCATGTTCAAATATTATAATGTAGTTGTACAAACTTTGTTTTTACAGAAATAGAGCTAGTGATACATAGTGACTCCCATTTGTCAGGTAGTGATAAAAAGTTTGGTTTGTGATTTAAAAATTAAAACTTAAAAATCGAAAGGCCATATTGTTTTTATCAATTTGTTTCCACACCTGTGGAAGTGGTCAAAAGAAAGACTTTTGTTTATATTGACTGTGAGGACAAATCACATCACTCCCAGATTTCCAAATTTGTCATTTGACAGTGAATTGAACCAACACCATCTGATTGGCAGCCACAATTAGAGAACTAGGATGAACCAGGACTTGGACTAAAGAGTCAACTAAACAGTATGGCTAAGGTTTGACTCAGGCAAAGAATAAAAACAGAGAAGTATGAGAAAGGACACAAACAGGAGGTACAGGTAATATCTAGTATCAGGCTTCATCTGGGTATATTTACACACTGCAAAATTATATAAAGGTGCTATTTTACACCAGTTAAACTTCAAACTTTCTGATAATTACTGTTGGAAGTATGAAAAATGTGGCACTTGTGTCTCTGTGTTTAATGTAAAAGTTTTTTTTCATCTTTTCTTTTTTGTGAGTTATAATAAGCTTTGGAAAGCACACACCAAAGCACATCACCAAAATCATCCCAGCTCTTGTATTTATGTTGCATTTTATTTGAACTGTGTGTCTCTTTTTTCCCTCAGTTTATTGGTTTGTCTTATTCTGTATTTTGCTCTTTTTATTTCTTGGAAATTACATCCCTGTCTTATGTTTTGGTTTATCTCTCTCTGTGTGCTGTTTTATGTTGTAATTTATTCCTACGAAAGCTTTACATGCAGTCCTTGCAGATATTGTAGTTGCATGATTACATTTCTTTTTGACATTACTTTACATTCATTTGTCAGATGCTTTTCTCCAAAAGCAACTTGCAGACAGAGAAAGTACGGAGCCCCCAATGGGACATGGAAGGAAAAAAATAGGGTTGAAAAAAAAAGGTGTAGTTTTGCGAGATCTCGCAAAAGTTTCATTTAAGTTGATGTACTTCCGGGTCAGTTTAGAGACTGTAAACAAACAACAATGGAATGCATTCACCCATGGGAGAGGTTCATAGAGTTTTATTTTGAGATTGGCCTCAAATATAAAGACATTAAATCAGTGCTTGCCTGTAAACACTGTTTTCATATAAGTGAGAGACATCTGAAGCAACTACTTAACGCAAGAGGACACTCACATCGAAGAACGTACTGTGACCTAGCGGTCCTGATTGAATTCATTGGCAACCAATTGCTATACTCTGGACAGCTCCATGGTTACCGGTGGATGTTTGCTAAATGCAGAGAACATGGACTTCGAGTGAAGAAAGACGATGCGCACTTGGTGTTGAAGGAGCTGGATCTGAGAGGAGTGTCATTAAGGTAGACAAGATGTCTCAGATGATGGAGCTACTTTTCCAAAGGGCCCAACTTTATTTGGCACATTGACTCTTATGATAAACTGAAGCCATATGGCATTTGTGTCAATGGAAATATTGACAGTTTTTCGAGGAAAATAATGTGGCTCAATGCCTACACAACAAGTAGTGACCCAAAGTTGATCGGGGGTTATTTCATAAAAGTAGTGCAGCGTTTAGGGGACTGCCCTCGAATTGTAAGAGGCAATCTTGGAAACGAAAATGGCCATGTTAGAGGCTTCCAGCGTTCCATCCCCTCTCCCCCAGACAGCACCCTTGACAGTTACTTAGATGGAGCAGCACTGCCAATCAAAGAATTGAATATTGGTGGGGTTTTCTTTGCAGCCAGTGTGTGGAGTTCTGGTTATCCTCGTTCACCGACCTCAGAGACAATGGGTTCTTTGATGGTGGACTTCTAGACAAAAGCCTCCTTCAGTTTTGTTGCATTGGACACAACTAGGTGAGTTCATGAATAATAATTCAATTAATTTATGACTTAATTGAAGGGAAATTAATGTCTGAAAGTAGCCTAGAAATAAACTTAACATACTATTGAATGTTTAATAAAAATTTCTGCAGATGTCAGCCCTTTTGAGATTTTATGAACCTGGTGTAAGATAACTCAAAAACTACTTGGCTATCATCACTTCTCACTTTTGTCAGCGTGTGGTGGTATGTGGGTAAGTGGGACATAAAAATTGTCTCTCTGATAATTAACGGGACTTTTATTACTTCTAGAAGTACTACCTACATCAGGTGACATCTAGTTGACATAATTGCAGTCAAAATATCTTCATGAACAACTTGTGTTGGGAAATGTCCAAGAGGGGTAGTAATTAATAAGTAACTAATAACTGGATTTCACACAGGCCACACCAGGATGTAGATATTGTAAACATTTACTTTCAAACTGTTTTCCCCTAAATAATCAAATAGGTATGACTCTTTAACACTATAACAATAATCATCATCAATTAACAGTTCTACTGTGAACTAAGATTACAGTGAGTACAATGAGCGTTTTACAGCACAGTAGGTCATTTCATTTGTGTGACAATAGAATAATGTGGTAATATAACAGTGCCTATGCCATAAAAATAGGATATGGTTATTATTATTATTATTATTTTTAGCATCAGGATGGACAATTGAATTATTTTATACAATCAAATTTGATAAAAAAGGAAATACTTTACTGATTTACTAGTCTTTCTACTGGTTTAACACCCATATTAGTCTATCTCTGTACCACAAAACGTTCCTGATCTCATTATAAAATTAATACCTGTGTGACATTCTCACTGTTGACATAATTCAATGTGATTACAACTGTCTTATCTCCATCTGTTCTACCAAGGTCATCGTGCAGATCCCATACAACTGTATCTGCATCATCTACTCCTGGAACCTTTTTAAAAGTAACTTGACAGATTTGCTCAGGCTGTGTTTGTGGGGAGACTTTATGAACTGCCCTGGTCAGTTCAATAATTTCAAAGGAGTCAAGGAAATCAGAGGGCTGGAGATTCCAAATTTTGTTATGATCACTGGTGTTGGTGTTCTGCCTCTGTCTGTTGGAGTTAAATGAGAGGGATGTGATTTTCCTGGACCTTGTGCTGCCACAGTCTCAGATATTGCTCTTTTTTTGGGGGGGTCGTGGTTGCAACTGGAAATGCAGATTCTGCAACAAAAAGACACATTTTCACAATTATTGTCGACAGTCATTTAAAATCATGGAATAGAAGAACATTTTTAAGATCAAATGGTGTGCAAAAAAATATATATGGCTCAAAGAAGCTAAAAACCTATTGGGTAATATATAACTTGAGCAATATTATTAGATATGCTTACATCTTCCCTCAGTCTCTGTGATACATTGGAAGCAAAAATGTACATGGTATACAGGTGATAGTTCTCATTAAGAAAATATTTCTTACTGATGAAAATAAGTGCTTACCATTGTTGGCACATGATCTTACTCTGTGTTTTATCAAGTCCATGAAAATGATTTTTTAATGAAGGTATTACCTAAAGTTTAATCTTCAAGCAAAATCTCTTTCAATCTGTCATTACTTGTTATTACTTTATAACAAATACTGTTCCTACTGCCACAGACCTGTTCACTTATGTCACTGTCAGATGAGTGTCCATGATCCAGTAGATCTGTAATCGAATCATCTGCATCAAGGTGAGATGCATCCTTAGTCAACTGTGAATCTGCTCCCTCAGTGATGCAGACAGATAAATCCTCTGTTAAATAATCTTCAAAACATTTATCCTCTTCAGCTGAAGACTGATCTAATAAAGGTACTTCTTCTTTTGTGCAAAAGTAAAATCCAAGCAGCTTCCATTTGGTTTGTTCATACAGACTACCAACAGTGTCATTGAAAGGAATCTGCTTTCTTTTAAAATCACAGACCTCAGAGGTAAAGTCATCAGCTTGCCCTTTGGCTGAGTGCCCATTTGGGAAAACAGCGCTCTTCCTAGCTCCAAAATCTGAGCAACAGCAACAGTTTTTTCCACAGTTGGATGTCTTGCTCCTCCGCCATTGTTGGTTCTCACTTGATGGTATTCATTATTGTAAAAATGAAGCCATCCAATCTCAGTCTTCCTGGATGTCTTTTCTGCTGCAGTATTTCTGCATCTTGACATCCCCTCACCTGGGTTTTGGAGCATACCTGATGTACCACACAGCACACCTTCTGTCTTTGATCTCATTTTCCAAGTTTCTATTTTATCCCTAAATATTTGTATAAGAGTCTCTTTATCAAGGCTGCACATTGTTTGCTGACAGAAGGAAAGGACAGCTACTCTGTCACCATATGAAGTTATATATTCGGCCATTTGCCTATCAGTCACAACAGAAATCACTGCCTTGTCAACCTGCAAGCAGGAAACAAAAAATATTAGAAGAAATACTTGAAATGTTTACTTGAACATGAATTATAGATGGAGACGAGAAGAGAGAGAGAGATGGTTCACTTTACACAAAGTCTGTTATATTAATGGTCTGTTTTGTCTTTTGAATTAAATGGGTTCAGCTCAATAGTAAATGAACAGCCCTGCATGTGGCAGCACATTTATCTGTTGTATTCATACTAATACTTTAGCAAAAGACAAAAGTCTGTCAGTGATCTGTTGGTTGATTTAACTACCTCCCTGTTATTTTGATGTAGTTTTGGATTTGTTTAAGACTGGCCAACATTAAATTGTTAATAAACTAATTGTAAATGTACATTGAAATGTGTTTTCAAGGTTTCTTCTCACTGCTCACATTAAAGTACGATCACTGGCAAGAGTTGTTTTACTAACCTCTATTCTGTGCAAAGCATTTATGTTTAGCCATCACTGGGACAATCAAGATCAAAGCCGGCCTCTTAAAGCCATTTGAGGCACGTCACACCATGCCTATTATTCTCTCTTTAGTGTTTTCAGTCACTGATAAATCCTCGGTACGGAATATTTGTAAACCTTTCAAAAGTACATATTTGTGATAGAGTTATTCAACCAGACCAGCCTCTACAGTGTGTGTTTCTTGCCATGGTGTCCACAGTTACCATGGTAAGACTCACAGCTCGATTTACGGCAAAGCGGCAAAGCCATATTAAAGTCCACATCTGTAACATATCGGCAACATCTGTAACCCTAACGAGATATGGTTGGACTGGTATATCTTCACATTCGAGTGCTAACATTACAGCTAGTGTACTCTTAATGCTAACTCTTCTTTTCCACAAAGTTTCTTTTTTGCAAGATCTCACAAAACTACATCTTTTTTCTCCAACCCTATTTTATTTTCCTTCCATGGCCCTTTAGGAGCTCTGTAAGAAAGTGACTAGGCAAAGAAAAAAGGACTTCAAATATATCTATAAGACAAAGTTTTCTGTGAGTTTGCTTTGACCTCAGGATCCTTTTGGAAGCTGAGCCGAACAAGACACACAAATAACCCTGCAGTAAACCATTGGACTGCTGTCTCAACTGAATGTCAGGGAAAGTCCGTCTCAGTTTAACACTGTATCCTGGTTGACAGATTCAGGGGCAAAAAGCTACCATATCTGAATTATTTTAGATTAGCTGTTCCTTTTGTCTCGACTCCAGTCCCCAGCAACCGCGTGAGAGTGCAGATGTCTCGTTCCAGCTGCAGGTGGAGCAGTGGCTGTCTTCCAGATCAGACAATGAGGAGACACCCTCTGCCCTGGGCCGCATGTAATTACTCCAACAAAAAGCTTAAGTGAACAGAGGAGGAGAGGTTGCCAGACTCAGTCTCACTGTCTGCTCCAGAATTTTGTCTTTTACCCAAACCCCTCCTCCACTTTCTCTGCTTTTTCTCTCATATACACACGCAGGTAAATAACACAAGCTCCTTTAACTTCACAAGACTCAGTTTGCCAGTTTGCACACACACACGCACGCATACATACACACACACACACACACACACACACACAGAGTCTGGTTTCCATAACTTTAGGGAACATTTCATTGACTTCATTTTGTGGAGACTTTCTTGGAAACCCTACAGTTCTCAATTGTTGCTACTACTTGTCTAACCTTTGTCTAAACCTGACCCTAACTTTAACCAAGCCTTAAATCATGCCTTCACCTTAATTTCTTTTTTTCCATTATGGGGACCTGCTTTTTGTTCCCATAAGGGAGACAGGTCCCCATAATGTGAGTGTGTAAACAGATTTAAGCCCCCACAACATACACACACACACACACACACACACACACGTTGCCACACAACAATAGCAACAACAACATCCACAGGAGTCCCAGAGGTTTCATGGAACACAATGGTTCACGGAGAGAGTCTTACATAATCTAAGAGACTGGCTAGACAAGCAGTCCCAGACTGAGCTGAAGTGCTTCCAATACACTGGTGAGGTGTGTACACTCACATCTAACGTTACTGCTAACTGCTAAGAGTCACAGTTGGAGCTACTGTACTTACTAAAAAATATCACGGTTCAGGGCTTTAACAGGGTTAAATGTCAATATGAATCACTCAGTACCTTCACTGAGTGCTGAGATTTCTAACTTTTTGCTCTATAATCTATTTCTGAATAAAACTTTTTTTGAGCAGCTCCCAATCCTCCAGACTTCCATTCGCATTTTTAGCTGCTTAACAAAGGAGGATGAGTCGCTGGTGTTGCAGGAAATGCCAGTTTGGGATTTGAAAAAAAAAAGGAAGAAAAGTTTCATGAACTAAAAACTAATGTTGTTAGAGGTTTCATAAAATGTATGAGAACTCTGGGATATAAATTGACATAATTTAGATAGATTAAATGATGCATGATGTACTGTCGCCTGTCTCTGTGAAAATGACACCTGTTTCACCAAAACCATTCACTGTTAAAAATGGCACCGAACAGCCAGTTGTTAGCTGTGATAACGCTGTACTAAAATAATAATAATAAAAAATGTGTGGATAACCTGTGAGAAGATGGTGTGAGCTTGCACTTCTCTTAAATAGCAGCAGTCGCCACTGTTTCTGAAGAATAAAGGTAATTAGCGCAGGCACAATGTCACACACAAACACACACACACCATTTTTGTACATGAGCAAACAATAAAACTCTCACCCAGGCATTTGTGCACAGACAATTAAATTAAAAATAACTACAAAGTGAGTGCAGAAACACACATACACACACAGCATGTGAGGGAAGCCTTGTGTGGGCGAGGAGGGAATCTACAGTACTAACAGTGTGATATTTCACAGCTGAGCACAGCGTCTCTCGCGGCGCAGAATCACGAGGATTCCACTTGTGACTTTCTAGTTTGAAAACTTCTGCCGTCAATGTTATACAGAAAGATAAAAATCTGTCACTTACAAGCATTAAAGAAGCTGTCAACGCATGAACGTACCTTTAACCAACACGTTTAACATTCAGTGATAGCTGATGCTGGAGTGAGAAAACAACAACACTTGTGACACATGCAGCAGATGTTGACTGCCTGTAAGACGTTCTCAACCTCAATTCCTTAAGTTATACTGTTTTTTCAGTCTAGAATATCTCAGAGGAAACCATTTCTGATCTGATCTGATTGGGTCAAAGAATCTTCAGGACTTCTGCAGTGGTCAGTACAAACAAAAACTGGTCAAAGAAAGAAAAAAGGTGAACCTATCGCAGACAGCCCAGGCTCATTGATGTGCTGAAAAAGCAGCTGATGCACTGCATGTTCTTACACACAGTGCATCAGTTTGTTGTGTATATAGCTGCAAATCAGTCAGTGTCCAGGCCTACCACGGACCATGGACACCTTAGCAGCACCTTATCTAGTGAATCACGTCTAGCAGTGATTATTTGATCACTTACATGGGGAATACATGGCACCAGAAAGCAGTATGGGAAGAAGACAATCTGGTAGAGGCAGTGTGATTCTTCAGACGTTTTACTGAGAAACACTGGGTGCCTGTCATTCTTATGACTTATGACTTTGATACATAATACCTAGCAAAAGATTTCTACTGACCTAGTACACCCAGTCATGGAAACAGTATGCCATGATGAATGAAATGACCCAGGTAGGGTTGAACACACATAACAAATAAATTCAAGGTGTTGACTTGGCTCCATATTCCCAAGATCTCAATCTAAACAACAGTTTTAAAAACTAAAGTTACATGCTAATAATTAGCATGGTTTGCAGTGAAAAGTCCATTATAAAGCAGAGTTGTCAGTGCACTGTTGCTTTTCCAATGTAGACATTTCAATATGTCACAGCAGCACATTATATTAATGTATTAATAAACACTGCTTTCCACCCAAGGGAGGCCCCGCTATTGTGTGCGCAGCCAAGCTGGAATGGGCTTTTTGAGACACTTAATGGACGTGAGTCATTCTTAATGTTTCTCTACCTGAGCTTTTCCTACTGAGAAAAGAGAAAGGTGCTTCTTCACAATGTGTTTGCACAAAGAACAATGGTGTAGCTGCTAACAGCTGGAATAAATTAACACATAATATGGACAGTGAAGATACAGCTTCAGGAACAAACTCTGACAACAACAAATAAAACTGCTCAAATCACTGCATGTGTCATTGCTTGTTGGCGGTAAGTGGATTTTCTCGTACACTGACAACAAACACAGTGCACAAAAACAGTTAATATAGCAATCTCACCATCATCTGCAGTTTCATTTGTTAGTATAATTCATCATTTTACATTACATTTCCTTCATGACATTTTCTCTGCATACTCAAATCTCACAAAAAACAAAACAGTGAAGATCAGTTAATATTAGTGTCAGTAATAGTGAAACATTTATGTAATTTCCAATTTTAAAAGCAGTTTGAATTCTGACATGAAATAGTTGTAATGTGCTTGGTACATAACATCAAGTTAAATTTATATAGTAGCTTTCAAACAAATATTTGTGCTTAAGATAATCAAGATAAATTCTAATATATCAGTAGAAACATGTTTGGGAATATAACATACAAAATAAATGTGTTGATACAGCATAATTTAAAAAATTAAGAATGATGACAATGTATTAAATAAGGTTCAAGTTATACAACAAAAGGCATCATCTACACATCATCACTTTTTTTTTTTTTTTTTGAAAATTTCCCATGTTAAAATGTTTTACTGTTTGTGCAGTGACTGCTTCACAATCTGTACCAGATTTTTTTCTCATTTGCTTTGAAATAAAAGAGCTCGGCTCTGTAGTTACGTGTGGGTTATGTGTGGGGTTTTGACAAATTTTGACCAGAATAAAACTTGACTCTCCTCTCATTTGTAATTTCACACGTACTTCCACAGACATCATCTCCTATACATTTTCCTAACCCTGGACACGTTGAATTATTCTAAATTCTGAAGGTTCTCACTGTCGCTTTGGCCTCCAGACGTGTAAACGTTGCCTCGTCCAACCTTGAAGAGCGACCTGGGGAGAGAAAACTCTTTGTCAAACACGCATCAAACCAGATCATAATTCATAGATGAAGGCCGTCCTTTCTCGCCATTACACATTCATGAGAAGCCTCTCTTTGACAGTCAAATGTATTCCCTCCTGTCAATAATGTGTTTTTGTCTGCTTGTGAAGAGACACAAAACGTGATAGAAGCAACCTTCATGTTTTCCATCGCAGGCAGTTTCATCATTCATCCCTCCTGTGCCCCCCCTCCTCCTCCTCCCTCCATCTCTGTCTTTCGTCACATGAAGGACCCCCATGTCTCTGCGGAGAACAAATGAAGCTGACCTTCATTTCGACGCACACAAGATGGATCCGCTGTGGCGTGCTCAGCAGCGGCTTTGAATTCTGTCTCCTCTGCACGCTCCATTTCCGTTTCTGAAGGGGATGGTAGGCGGGTCATTTCTTTCTGTCCTTTCCCTCCGTCTTCTGTCTCAATCTCATGTTTTCACTTTTCTCCCTTTCTTTTTGCCCACTCTCCTCCTCTCAGCTCATCTTGATCGCTCCTTAACTTCCCTCTCATTTCCTTCTGCTTTTGTTTTCTCCTCTCGCTCGTGTCGTTTTCCTCCACATTTGTCATGTTCTAACCCGTCTGCTCCACTGTCTGTGCCTTTCCAACTTCTCTTTGCCCTCATTTGCTCTCTGTCTCCGAGCCCCAGCAGAACAGTGAAAAGATATAGTCTCGGTGGTAATGACAGGGGTCATCCTCCAGGGTCAGCGATTTCTGCCTCAGTGCTAACTACTAAAACTGTCATGTTGTAGCTAAAGAATGTGAGCAGGTGAGACACGGGAGAGGGGCTCGAAGAGTAAGAGAGAGAGGGATGAAACAAAAAATGTAGCGGTAACTTTTTTTTTCAGCTACAAACCCAGTATTTCGACTAGTATGGCCACTTCCGCTGCATCAGGGTCATCAAAGACCACTACATCCCACCCTCACTTCTATTGAGGGTCATCAGCTCCAGAGGAAAAAAATCACTTCCCGTGATTAAGTGCCTAATTACAGTCCCATTCTCCTCCCCATGCTTCCACTTAGTCATTTCATGAAAGGGGATTTCACATCACATTGTCTGAACAGTTCTGTACTTCTCTTATTGACAGGGTCCAGTGGAAGAGAAAAAAAGTGGAAACTATAGATTAACTTCAAGGCTGTCTCAATGGTAAGAATGATTCCCTTTTCATTATGTTTGCATGTTATTTCTGTGTAAGATTACATCACCAAGGACCCTGGACCAGGAAGAAATTGCAACAGGTCCAGAGAATTAGAGGGAATCTGCAGGCCACTGACAGAGGAAGTGAATAACATTGATTATCTCATTACAATGGCATCTGTCAGTGGGTGGGATATATTAGACAGCAAGTGAACATTTTGTTCTCAAAGTTAATGTGTGAGAAGCAGGAAAGTGGATACATGGTTAGACAAATGAGTCAACATTGTAGCACTTGTGGGATATACATGGTCTGCAGTGAGCACGATGTATCACAACACAATGCATCACAGTTTGTTACTTGTCTGATGAATCAGGTTTTCCTTTACATCATTAGGATGGCTGGGGGCATCCCTTACTTGAAGAAGAAACAACACCAGGATGCACTATGTGAAGAAGGCGAGCTGGCAAAGGTAGTGTGATGCTTTGGGTAATGGTTTTCTCAGAAACCTTGGGTTCTGCCATTTTTGTGGATGTTACTTGACATGTACCACCAACCTAAACATTGTTGCAGACCAAGTTCATCCCTTTCATGGACACAATATGCCCCAATGGCATTGGCCTCTTTCAGCAGGATAATGATCCTGCCAAACTGCAAAATGGTCCACAATTGTTTTTGGAACACAGCAACAAGTTCAGTGTGTTAACTTGATCCAGTTGAGCATCTATGGGATGTGCTGGACAAACAAGTCTGATCCATGGAGGCCCCACCTCTCAACTTACATCTAAATCTAAAGTCTTGGTGTCTGATACCACAGTATTTTGAGGGGGCCTAGAAAAGTCCACGCATCAATGGTTCAGCTCTCGAGGACCTTCACAGTATTAGACAGGTGGTCATAACCTCAGGGCTAACTGATGTAAACTGACATGACAATGGTTTATATGGCAACATCACTTTCAAAATGTGTTACTGAATAAAACTATAGTTTATGACCTTCTTTATTTTTTAGAAATAAAAGGCCCAGTTTTTAAACAGTAAAGGTAAAGCAAATACAAAAACTCTTTTTTTTCTTCTCTTTTTTTGGTTAATGGCTGCACTTATGCTTGTAGTGCTTTTAGCCAACACACTTCACATTCACACATCAGTGGTTGTGAGCTGTCACGTAATGCGCTGGCCCAAATTTCAGCAGCAGTTTGGGGTTTCAGTATTTTACCCAAGGACATTCTGACGTGTGGAATTGGAGATTGAACTGCCAGCCTCGAGATTACTAAATGACCTGCCACACGACAGCCATTTTATTAAAACGTGAGCACAGACAAGGGAGTTCAAGGTGAATTCACATGGTCTAACGGTGAATTTTGTGGGATTTAATCTGGACATGTATTCTTGTTCCTGTGTTCCCAGGGACTAATGATGTGCATTTTGAACCTGTCACCAAAAAAATCTTTCATCACAAACCTGAGGACAACCGTAGCATTCAAGCTAAGCCTGGATTTGCACAGAGGATAACAAGACTCAGATATGAAACCGGGGAGTAGAAAGGTAGACTGTAGAACGGTATAATATTCTGTATCACAATGTGTTTGACAGAAGCAAAACTCAGTGATGAGTTGCTTATTGTTATTCAGTACATGTGCTTTTTGAAATCCTTGCCAGGTTGTATTAGTGATGAGGCTCATAGACCAGACGTAAGGAGTTTTCAAAATCATCAGCCACTGACCCTGAGGTGAATATAGGCTTCATGGCCATGGATGTGAGTGCATGCCTCACTCTGTAGCCTTGCAGAGTCACCACCTGCAGGATGTTTCCCCTGCCCACCACACAAAGGATTGTGGGATTGGCTGCTGCCCATTTAACCCTGAAAAGGATTAAGCAGGTAATTAAGTTTTTATCCCAACGCTTCAGGATCTTTTACATCCCTCCTGCCCAGTCCAGGAATGAAAAATCAGCGAACAATGATGTCAGTGATCAGAGGTTTTTCAATTAGATATCAAAATTGAAATATTGCAACCCAACTAAAAGTATTCCTCATTAAGTTTCACAAACAAATGAACTTATGTAAGTTCCCATACTTCTTTGAAAAGTCTCCACCATCATTGACAGTCTTGTTGTCAGGTCTGCGCAGCAGCATCTCACCTCTTCACCTTGTACCTCCTCCCCTGCTGTGATTTAAGCAGCGCTTCGAGGTGTTCAGATCAAGCTTCTGGGTTGATCAAAAGCATGCTGCGGGCTATTGTGAAAAGGCTCTGATAGCTCTGAGAGGCAGGCAGAGAACACTTCACCATCTGATTGCATTGTGAAGGAGCGGCAGCCTGCAGGTGAAGGAAACAAAGTCAAATGAGAGGACGAGAACAAAGGAGAGACATGTGAGATCCAAGAAAATTGTTTTCTACAGTAAGAACTGTGGATCTATGAGGAAACTCCAAACACAATCCATCCTACCATATAACATTATTTTCACGTCAAAACATTGGGTCACATGCTTATTTGTTGCTCTATCCTTATCTGGACCCAGACATGGTAAAAATCAGCATATCCATTATCTAATGAAGGCAACATTAACAGTGGTGTATGTTGCCTTAATGCTGAAGAAGTTTATAAACAGCTCTGGGATAAAGTACACAGTTTATTTCCCATGTTCCCAGACCTGATAGCATATTAATTAACATAATCCATCCATTACAGCTTAATTTTGGATTTCATTCAGATAAGCTACAAGGGAAATTTCCCCTCTGTTCAGAGCCTTAGGTGATCCGTTTGCTTGATCCACTCGCTCCCTATAACTATGCGTCGTGAACTTTCTTTGACGTAACAGGCAGACTAATCAGTGCTTAATACAGAATAAATTGCAAAAGATGAAAGACTAAAAAAAAAAACCTGAAACAATCAATTTTCCAATGCAGCATTGAATGATTCAGCGACAGACAGCAGCAAAGAGAGTTGGAAGGAAAATTCTCCAAAGGGCTCGTTTTCTCTGTCTCCCCTGCCTCTTTGGTGAATAGGTAATAAACAGAGGCAGCCGGTGACGGGCTGAGTAAATACAATGTGCCAAGCAAGCTCAGTCTCAAGAGATAGAGAGACACGGAGATAGAGAAAGAGAGAGAAAGGATGAGGTAGTGATTGGGGGAGTGGGAGCTAGAAGGAGAGAAGAGGAAGAGAAGGAGGCTGAGTGAGAAGGATGAAGGTAGACAGGTGATTGGGAGATGGAAGACAGGATAGAAAAGATCAGAGTGAGGGCGGAGATGGAGAACGAGAGGCTGGAGGAGAGCAGGGTGAGAGGAGTGTAGGGAGTGGAGAAGACGATGGGGATAAGAGAGGAAGAGATGACAGAGTAGGGAAGATGAAAAAGGTAAGGGGATTTAGCAGTGAGAGGAAGGAAAGATGGCTGAAAGAGATTTAAAGATAGAGACAGAGAGATGGAGAAGGTGTTTAACCATCTGCTGGAGAGGAGAAACAGTGATCCTTCGTCTCAACATCTGCCAGCTGGAGAACAGGAGCCTTTAAACATGACAAAACAAAAAAGGAAAAATAAAGTTGCTCATTTTCACACCTAGGTCTTGTTTTCTGACATGTCATTCAAAGACTGAAAAAAAAGAGAAGAAAACAAACAGCAGGGATAAAACACATGCTGCTGAAAACTGATGCCAGAAACAAAGGTGGAATCAAAAATGTGAACTCAAGCAAGTCTACTTCTGCTATTAAACTGCATGAAGTTGATCTAAAACAATAATGATAAAGCAGATGGTCCTATAACACTGTCATTAAAAAGTAACATGGATATGTATTAATGAAAAATATCACTGCACATGATGAGAAGAAAGTTTACAGCTTAGTGATTAAATACATGATCAAAAACGGCACTTGGACCGCCTCCTACTGATGTTACATATGGTAGGACTTAAACTACCAAGTGTTGACATGATTACTCTTAAATTTAAATGTTTATGAAGGAGGTTTGGAGTTCCCATAACTGCTGGATGCACAGCTTCGTCTTCTTTTTTTTTTTTTTTTTTTACTTGGAAAGTGGATTATTGCAAAGTATCATCTATGATCCTGCAAAACGCACCAGCAGCCAACAACAGCAAAGGCAAAATTTACTGTAATTTACTGACACAAGCATTTCAGATGCAGCTCAGCAGAACTCAGCTCAGTCTCTGAGGAGCAGCTGCCGTTGCCCATCTTGCAGCATAAATATAAAGCACATGCTAATCTAGATTTCAATTAGGGAAGCTCCTTCCTGAAGGGCCTGCTTTCTATAGGGTGCCTGAGACGTCAGCCTGTTCCTTATCGTTTTGATGAACATGCATCCTGTTGCCAAGCCGGCATTGTGCCTTGTAGAGATAGGGCTACTGCTTATACAGTGACCTTGTTTAAACCACGGCCCTTGTCTCCTTGATGTCCCTGACAGAAAGGTAAGAGCTGGGTAATTACATACAGTCTTGTAAAATGAGCTAAGAAGGACCGCTATATATTCAAAAAGAGGCAGGAGGCAAGACAGGGGAGAAGTGAAATATGGAAAATGGATTCATATTTTAACTGGTGGACGTTATCACAAGGACGATCTTTGTTCAAGACCAACCTCTTTAGACAGAGAAACCTTATATTTTGTTTGCCTGTCTCTGCATTAGGCCATTAACTTGTCAATCTATCAGCTCTAATAGTTTAAGGCCTCACAAGGGTAAAAAATAATGGTAGGTATCAAATGGCACTGGCTAGCTGTCACCAAATAATTACTGTGTGCAAAAAATCTAATCAGACATTACCTTAAAATTAACCCTAGCAGCTAGAAGTCAGGCTGAATCTTCAATGTGTGACCCTCTTCTTGCTATACAAAAAATCATTACATGTATTATAAATTAAATCCAAATTAAGAGACCACAGCCACAACATTAACCCAACCACTCGCAGCAGGACAATACACCCTGTAGCAAACTGCTAAGAAATATCTCAAGGTGTGTGACAAAGACTCAAACAGTTGATTGACTGTTGATGCTGCTTCCAAACAACTCAAGATCCCAGTCTGGGTTGAGCATCAGATCCATGGAAGCTGCAGGCACAACTCAGTGGATCCAAGGAATCTGTTGTCAATACCCCACTGCCATGCATCTCCACAATATAATGCAGGTGATTTTAATGTAGTGGCCTCTTGGTGTATTTTCCCTTGTCAAAGGTTTGTCAACATCAAAGCCAAGCCAGGCTATTCTACTCCAGCCAACTAATACAGGATCTGTTTATGAACCTGGGCTTGCACGCAGACAGTTGTATGTATGTGTTTGTAATATTTAGCGCTGCCAAAAGCAGCCACGCAGATCCTGAACAGGCCAAATTTCAATAGACAATGAGTATATAGCATGCCACTGCCATTATTCACAACTGCTAACCCACTCCAACAAACCCGATGCTGACAAAAAAAAAAAAAAAAAACAAAACAAAAAAGGAAACAAATAAAATAAACAAACAAATAAATAAAATCCCCAAATGTCTAAGTGGAATGAAAGGTCGAATAAAAGCTTGGGTACTGTTTAGCAGTCAAAGTTAAATACATGTTCAACAAGGAAAACAGATGTACACACGGCCACAGATGCTCCATAGAGTGTTTACCCATCCATCTATGCACACAGTTCACATGTAGAATATAATGTGAGCACTCACACATTCATCTTGCCACATAAACACATGGATGTTTTAACATGCACCTACTGTCTGCATTTAAATTACATCACACCTACTGTATGCAGCTACACATGAATAAATATGTACAGTGACATGCATCACACACAGAAACTTACTCTGGCAGAAGAATTGCAATAATGGCTTTGTGTCTTCAACCATATATGCAAGTAACCAGATTTACAATGAAAAACACTGATACAGAGGCACTGGTAGTGTATGTACTGTACACACTGTACTTTATTGTTGCCTCTTTGCTGTGACACTGATAGATAAGGCCTGACTGCTGACTAAGGCAAGGACAGAGAAGTACACGAGAACAGACATGGCGTACTGCGAGAAAACTAATCATTAGCTGATCCCTCCTTCCTTTGCTCGTCATTGCTCTGCTCTCTACCAGCCTCTAGGTAACAGTGACATTCAGTTTTATCCAGCGTCTGGAGGATGGTGGGGGAGGGACACTGAGACGTTTCAAAAAATATTCATGTTTGTGATCATAGTATGGAAATATCTGTCACCCAAGATAGAAGAGTACACCTGTCCACCAGGAACTTTTTTTTTTAAAGCACTGGCCTCTTTTTCTTCTTATTGCTGCCAATGAAAAGCTTGTATCGTACTTCTGTATTCTCAGCAACTTCTGAGATGCTTCTTGCTCTTTAGAGCATCGCGCCAATGAACAAACTTTTTGACTTCTAGCAAAACAAATCCAATTGAAAATAGTTTTGCATAAGTACTTGGCAACTGCAAGAGAAAAGAACTGCTGGTGGTGAAAAAAAAAAGAATTCTAAGAAATCCCTGGTGGAGCTAAAAATGTTGTCTGACAATGTTCACCAAGTTAGGTTTAAAACTGGTTTAAAACTGACCTGTGGAGGTTTAAAACTGACCTGTGGAGTTTTACTGTAAAGCAACAAAGTTCTTTTTAAATTCAGGGTTACTCACCAAAAACACAGTGAGGTTTAAAAACATGAGCGCACAAAAATGTGTCATGTCATTAATGTTGCATTGTTTGCATCACTAGTTGACAGATAGCAGTTGTCTTTGTCTCTTCCTGTTTTGGGTCATTGCAAGTTTTCTTCACTTGTTAGTGCTGTTAATTGTCATTGATCCAATAAAAACACTGCTCTATGTTGAAAAGACTCCACAGGATACCTTTAAGCTGCATTCTTTAGCATTAGCATTAGCTTATTTCTGATTTTACTGCATCAAATGTGAAACCATGCCTCGCCAATCTAATGATATTACAGGAGTGCAATGTTAAACTGGTGAGTGTGTTTTTTTTTGTTTGTTTGTTTGTCTTTTTTGTCAATGATCCTGTGCATAATTACTGTACATTACCACAAATACAATACAGAGTTTTGTTCAGAGAAGTGGTCCCAGAGCCAAAGTGACTCCAACCTTTGCTGTAAAAGAAATGTCTATGAAAAAGGCTACTTGTTTATTATCATAATGGAGAGACTATGTGGTACAGAATATAGTACGGTGCCATCTAATTCATATAAGGCAGTGCTACATCAGAAATGCCACCACTTTGTTTTACTGCATCACAGTAGAGAATAGTCTTTAATAACAAAAGAAAAATGAATAATTATAGAAAATCATGTTTAAGTTACATTACGTGTTTCACATAGGATGCAACTCTACTTCCGTTAGTTAGGCTGAGAAAAAAAAAAATCAATCAGAGTCTGTGTGAAGTAATTTAGCCAAAAAAAGTGATATTAAGTCTTCTCAGCTGGTTCATAACATTATCCACAGACACAATCTCTTGGTAAAAGGTCTCAGTGAAGCCTGATAAAAACAGTTATTTGACAGCTTTGTTGCTAGGGATTCCTGACAACGCTGCACAGTGTTTACCAGTAGTTGGAAATCTTGTGAGGGTCACTTCTGTGTAAGAATAACAAGTTAATTAAAACCCACAAGCCTTGTTTGTTCACCTCCCCTCATTGACAGTGAGCAGTGTTTACCATCTCGCGAACTGACCCTTTGATTCCAGTTTTCTGAAACCTTCTAACACAATCGTTCCCCATTTGAACATAGTCTCTGACTACTCTTGGGTAAAACCATACATATGCATGAGCTTCTGTTTTACACACACTTGATGCTCGGCAGCCCTCTTATTCCACTCTAACAAGCAGCTTTTCTTCAAGTGTTTAGTCATCGTTAAAACATTCATTTACAACATAACGCTGCATTAAATCCTGCTAAGACACATTAGTTCAACAATCTTTAAACACTGAATTTTTTTGAACCAATTGACCTTTGATGCAGACTTTATTCATGTGGCATGTTGGAGGGTAAACCCAGTTTACCTTCATATAAATTTTCATAATAAAATGTGATTCTCTTCCTTTATCTTACTCTTGAGATCAATTCATCAGATTCATCACAGCAGGTATTTAAGACTGATCTAAGATGTGGAGAAAAGGAGAGATGTTTTTGTGAGGAAACAGCAAGAAGTGATGTTTATGATTTCTCAGTAAGGGACTGTATGAAAACTATTACTAAATGGAGGGAAGAAAAAGAAATTCATTTCTGCAGAAAATATGAATTAAATCAAAGGAAGAATGTAATTTCTTTTTTTTATTTCAATCATCAATTTAGGTTAAATACATTTTTAAAAATATAAAATCTATTAATTTTATTATTTTATTTGTCTTATTTAAATCATCATTATTCAAGTTTGGGATTTTATTTGTTGAATGGCTTTCTGTGATAAAATAGGGGCTGGAATTTTCCTTATAAAAAAAATCTGATTCTGCACTATTGTGAAAATGATTATTCCATTAACAAAATATGGTTTGACTTGACTAACACTCTTTGTAGTGAAATCAACCAAATCATAGAAAGAAACTACTATTACCACTGCATTTAGTTACGGATTTACTTTCCACACCATACACCAATAATTTTCATACAGTCCCTATAAAATTTTTGGTTGTGAGAATGGCATTAAACCCTAATCTTGTCATTTTAAATATATATATATTTGATAATTACTGCATCCCTGGATGTTGTTGTACAATATACACTTTCTGCAGATTATCTCTTAGAGCTGCAATAATAGTATTAATGATGATGATGATAATAATGTAACACCAAGTAAGAGAAAGAAATGCCTGTCGCCTGGTGGTCCATGTCAGAGATTGTGAATCATACTTGTCTAAAATATAATGGCACCATAATGCTGACACATAAGCTGAAAAACTACATCCATTCCTGGTAAAGACTACTTTGCAGACCTGGCTGTTTACCCTTCCCTCCCTACCCAGAGCAGGAAAGCAGCTACAAAACACTGTAGGCACTGTGACTGTGATACACCTTCACTACAAAAACTGAGCAGAGTAAGAAAAAAAAAAAAAAAAATACGTCCCTGTCACCTCGTCATGTTGAGGAAAAGAGAGAGCAATCCAGACTCGTCCATGTGCAGTTTACAGAGAGTCTTTTGGTCTCTCAGTGAGGTAAGAGGTGCTGTATGATTGGGTCCATTGATAGTCGCCTCAGGGGAGTCATTTACTCTCTACTCATCCAAACAATGCACAGAAACATTTACATATTCACCTCGAGGGTGAACTCATCCATCGCTCTTTTGTGAACTGAGCCTTTTTCATCTGTAAGGCTCTGAAGGTCAGTTAGCGTGTCATAGTTCAGAGACACAGATCATTGTCGCCCTCTGCCTATACAGTGAGAGAGTATTAGCTCAAAGGCTGCGGGGTTAAAGGTCTCCGCTCTGGGGTTCTGGTCTGGTTTCCTGGTTGCGGTTGCGGCCCAGTCTGGGAAAACGGGATGAAGTTTTGGACCGAGGCGTCTTGGCTCCACCGTCATTGGCCTGGGGGGTGTCTCTGGAGTAAAGAACGACAAAACAAAAGCCGTGCATTCAGGAAAACAACTGGGAAAGTCACTGGACATTTAATGGCATCAGCAGCAATATTTTATATTGGAAACATCTGAAAATGACAATTTTTTTAAACATGTTTTAATATGTTGCTATAATTGGACAAATTCCATTGTTGTTCAGGAGAATGGATTTATAAAACTAAATTTAAAAAATTAATATCACCACAGAATTATTTTTCTATCTTAGAATCTGCTACATTTCTGTAGTTTTCAATACTTTTACTTGCATTAAAAATACTACATCATACTGTTTATTACAAATACATTTACATTCAATACACTAAAAAATCTTATTATTCCTACCCTCGCAACAGGAAGCTATTATTTGTGTCAACAGGGAATCAAGTTATAGCCTTTTCCGATATTTTGATGACGCTTAAGCTTCTCATTATTTGGAAGGAAATCATCTTGACCACTTGATGACATCATCGCACTAGTTACCCTGACTACCATCTTCACAACATAAACCCCTGTGATCCCTGATAATGAATGAATGAGAGGCACTTGTCAAAGGAAAAGGAAATGAACAGTGGGGTGAGTGAATGTGAGTGAAATGGTTTCTTATAGTTTAAAAAACCTTGTGTTCGCCCTCTGGAGTATTTTAGTGACCTCTCACCTACAGGAGTAGCAAGATTATTTGACACTGGGATTTTAAATAAACATTAAAAACAGTCACAAGGCGGAGGGCATCTCTGAGTTGATGTCCTACTGGCCATTTTAATGACCACACCCCAGCTACCAGAGCTGTGATTAAGATTATCTGAGGCATCTGCTTGGTCCTGTGATACCACACGAGCAACGTCCGCTAAAAATAAATGCACTCGTGGTGAGGTGCTTTGGCTAAAAGAGTCTGTGGCAGCCATATGCTTTCATGTGAGGCAGCGGGGGCTAAAAAAGCTCAAACAGTTTGAGTGCAGAGAGAATCTGTCATTTTAAAACAGGCTGAGATATGAAAGCGACAGTTACAGCACGGCCCCGTAAGCACGAGTTCAGATTCAAGCACGAGTATGAAAAATGTATGGCTGCAAAGCGTCTGTGTCATAACCATCAAGATCAAACAGCTTTTCGGGGTGGGAGAGTGTGACCGGCCAATCGGAGGACGGCCTGAATTTTTTGTTACGTGATGAACACTGTTCCTTTTCCTCTGGCGCAGCATGTGCATTTAGCAGTGGCTCAAGTCCCGTATCTCCACAGCACCAGGCAGGTTCAATTAAGTGCAGTCACACAATTTGAATTTGACCACGATTGGCCAAACAGTGACGCAATTGGGAGTTATATCAGCAAAAATCATACTAAATTGGGGGCAGCATGCAGAGATGAAACTGCAAGCTATCTCATTTATTTGTATCAAACTGGGTAAAGGACCTAAATACACTAGAGTAATTAGGCTTATAGATTTCCTTTCTGGCTCGCAGCATGTGATTGTCCCCTATTTGGACATAATATTGACTTGAGCTGGATAATAACTTTCCTAGTCACTGCCAGAATATTAATAATGTGACTATAGAGGAGCATAATTAGAGTAAACAGGTATACAAACACACACATGCATCAAATTGATTATCTAACAGTAACAGGTAAGACATAATGAATAGTACAGTGTGATTAATAAACTTTCTGTCACAGACACACACGTCAATAAAATCCACATGAATGTGAACAGGCATAATTTAGTGGCATAATTTAGGAATAAATAGTTTCAGGCGGCCACAATAAAACGTTACATCTTCAGTCTGCAACTGCCACAAACTACTCTGATAGGGAGACAAAGGTCTATGTCCCTTTTTATTTTCTCAGAGGCAAAGGGTCAATAAGGCAAAGGCCCAGACTGAGTGAGTGAGTGTGTGTGTGTGTGTGTGTGTGTGTGTGTGTGTGTGTGTGTGTGTGTGCGCCGTGATCTGAGTAAACAATAAAAGTGCAGCAGCCAAGCTGCATACTAAGTGATGGCAAATCTAAGGAGGGGTGTGACCACGTCACTGTTACAGGGAAGTGAGGAGAGAAAAGATCAGCGTCGGTCATCGAGTTCAAACAGACAAGGCTGTCTGCTGTTAGTCATCATCTTTAAAATGGTACTAATATGATGTTAATATTCACTGATGCCTCTGTGAAATCTAACAACGCTCAGATTTTCAGCTGTTAGCATGCAAAGATTTGTTAACAAGCACTGAAAGTATCAGAGGCTGATGGGAAAATTGGACTTGATGGTTCTAGATAAATAGTTAAAGAGGCATTGTAGTGTTTACAGAGCATCGTGTTGTCAATATTTCTATCAGATTTAACTGGAAATCCATCCAATAGTTGCTAGAATAGTTAATAACAATTACACATCTCAATGTCAAGAAGATCATTTAGATAAAACAAACCTAAGTCCTAACTAGCTTTCTGCAGGGTTCTCAAATGTATTCTGGCTCACATTGGATAAAGACATAAAGGATATAACAACTACTGAGCCTGCTTGTCAAAAGATAGTTGAAAGTTTTCTCAGTTCATTGTTTCCAAAGCAAAAAAAAAATCTTTGAAGCACAAATAGATCGTTCCAGGTTCATTTTCCATCACAGAAATACATATATCAACCTAGACAGTGTTGTGTTGACTGTCACGTGCAAATGAAAGAGTACTTCACACCAGGTGCACAGACACAAGATAAGGCTGAATTTCTGTATATTGCTGTTTATTTCTCCTGGGAGAAGTTATTTCATCCTCCTGAAATCACAAGGTGTCATCCACTCTAACCTTTATATCCTGTCTGGCAAAGATCAGTGTGATCAAACAGCAACACGCATCAACGCTTTTGTCAAATCACTGCTAAGTGAAATTAAAGCAGCAGGATCTTTTCTAAGTAAGTTTACTGTCAACTTGCACTCTGGCTTTGAAATAGAAATACTGTCTGTAAGAATGACATAATAATTCGTAACAATGCTAGTTACTACACCTCATTTGAGCCTTTGAGCACCAAAAGCCTCAGCAGGAAATGTGAAGTGTGGAACTCCGACCTGTCTTTTCTGTCTTTTTCCCCATCTTTTTCACTTTTCTCTATCTCCTCCACAGACCTCTGACCTCAAGCTTTTCATCCCCGTCATCCTCTGCTGTCCCTCTTCTTTTCAGCTTTCTCACTAAACTGCTTAGTGTCATTCTCTCCTTTCTGGCCTCTCCTTCTCCTCAATGCTTCAGAACATCTGTCATCTCATATTAGTCTCTCTGCTCTTATATGGGCTTTGGCATTGTGTCACAAAACTGTCAGTGACAACATCTGGTGGCATCATGGAGGTGAAGAGGATAATTGGTTGTTAACAGAATACAATGGGAAAAAGAGAATTTTCTGTCAGTGTGGACTCATTTAGTAAAGATCAGAATCTGTAGATTTAGGGGGAAGAAGAGGGATTGTTGAATGTCCTTAACAAGTGGCCTGATGTTGTAATGTGACATTTAATTTCTTTCTCTTAACCCTAATGTGAATAGGTCAACGATGGACCATATTACCATTAATTTGTTTCACTTAAGATCTAGTTTCCACCTCTGCCCTCATTGAATTAATGATGAAAATAAACGGACTCTCATTTTTCGCTCTACCAGTGTCTCTACATCTGTCTGACTCTGCTGACTCTTTGAAAAAACAGCTAAAGACACTTTTATTTAGACAAGCTTTTAATTGACAGGATACCTCAGTTTTTTTTTTTTTTGGTACATTTTTATATTTTTTTATTTCAACAAGCTTTTAGTTGACTGTCGCTTTGTTTGTTTTTATTATTTTTAAATAGATTTTAAACTGTCATGTTATGTTGTGTTACTTATATTGTCTAGTTACCTCACTGGGCACTTTCATTGTAAAGCACTTTGTGATTTTATTTGTGAAAAGTGCTATAGAAATAAAGTTATAAACGATGACACCTTCCGGCCTCAGAGCAACATTATTACAAAGGATACAAAGCCCAGTCTATGCTTGTATATACAAACACGAGTCAGGAATATAACAGTATGCTAAGCTGGGTTGATCTGCTGTCGACTGCAATTCCACTGAGTCATGGAGGCAAAAATCCCAGTGTCACTACCAATTACAACAGGTGGACAGCAAGTGCTTAACCATCAACTCTCTGTCAGCTGCTACTACTGAAGTTCATCAAAGCCAGATACGTTCTCAGGCTCTCTGAAACATGTCAAATGATGCTCAAGATGATGTCTTGCCATCTTGCTGTTGTTGTTTGTGTTTGGATCATTTCAACTTTAAGGTTAACCCCATGATTCAACAGTCACAAGTTAAGGGTTAGGGATTAGATGTCGAAGAAATTTGTTCCAACATCCATTTGATCTCATCAGACAAAAGTTCGTCCAATGTGTGTTATTTATTTTGTTGTTCAGTCTTGTCAAAGAAGCTATTGGTAAGTTTACTTATTGGTACATAACAAATGTTTCATTCTTAACAGCTCTTTACTCACCAATAACTGTCTCCTGTCTCTTTCCTCTACAGTTTTTCTATCACTTCTTTTCTTCTGCTGTAGAAAACACGTTAACTAGCATAACTTTCCAACAAGGAGTTGTTCCAACTCTTGGCAAAACTTAGAGATAAACAGTTGTAAATGCAAACACTGATTATGTGTCAGTAGCAAATTCTTTAACCTGTTGTGATCCTCAGATAAAATGTATTAGTAAATTGTGCATTTACAACAGACACATAACGATCACTAACAAATGCAATAACTATATAAGAAAAGATGTACAGCCCAACAGAATAAAGGCAGGTTAAACTCTGACTAAGAATATTTCGGTGTAAAAAAGATGAGCAGAATATGAAGTCAAGCCAGCAGACTTCACTGGCTCGACACTGTAATATTTCATGCCATTCAAAGACTTGGAGTAGAAAGGTTTCTATTTCAGCACAGAGATATGAGAAAGAGAGATATGATTATTAAACCTCACAGGACAGACTAAATAATGAGTCTGTGCTTTGGGGGTTTATACAGGCCTGCATGTCTAATACTCTTATTCTACTGGACTACCGACTGTCAAGACTTACCTCTCAATCTGAAGTTATCTCTGCTTGTTCAATATGGAGTGATGCCCCATGAAAAACCCTTTTAAAATTCAAATTTCTTTTATTAATTAAATGTCAGCGTAACTCCATCCTGCTTCGACCTGAGTGGGGGTCTAATCAGCCGGAGTAATTAGAAACACTGTTGTAATGATGTTTTTAAAGTTCTGCTGCCTCTGCTGTTGCTCTTGAGGAAACAAACTTCACGTGTAGTTTGCAAACGGGTGCATTTTCATAAATCAGTGTCAAAATTCAGCAGCTTCTTAAATTTCTCTAAGATTTCCAGAAGAATTTATCTCAACCTCAGACATTCCTTTTGTGGGAAATTCACAGAAGAAATGTCTGAAGGATATTGAAATTCAAGAGTTATGGCCAAACCCTTTGACCTTTTGACTGCCAATATCTAATCACATCATTCTTTGGCCCAAGTGAATCTTTGTGCCAAATTTGAAAGGATTCCCTCCAGGCGTTACTGAGATATTGTGTTCACAAAAATGTGATGGATGAATGGTTGGACAGGCAATCTGAAAGCATAAAATCTAGAAATAAAATCCACTCAATAAACTCCAACTCAAAGTCATGGTCAAAGTTTGGCTCACATCAATAAAAAAAGCTTCCATTGCTTCCAAGCTTCCAAAAAGCTTCCATTTAGTTTTGGTTTCATTCTCATTTATCACAAATAACATAGAACAGCTTGAAATATGATGAAATAAAGATTTTGTACTGTAAAAATACAGGAAGGATACTTAACAAGACACAGGAACAGGAGCTTTCTGAGTAACTTTCTGTTCTTTTGATGAATCTGAAAAAATACCCTGCAATCACATGCTGATGTGCATGCGTTGCCATAGTTACCGGATGATCTGGAAGAAACTTGTAGACGTTTAGGACATCACTTCTTTGACAGTTCCCACAATCAGCAGACAGATTTGTTAGTTTATCCTCTAACTTTGTTACAGGTACATATCTATTGACTGCACATATTTTACCCATTAAAAATATTAAAAATCGGTTCAAACATGGTTATTTACAAGAGCCAATCACATAGAAATTGAAATCTGCAGCTATGTCAGCTGTGTTGTTGTTGCTGTCGATGTTGGCGTAGCTCGATGACTCAGATGTCTCCAGAGAGGAAATGACATTCCAGTCAGACGGTGTGACGGGTCACGCTCGCTGACTGATTCCACTAAGTGGAAACTGATCTGAATATTGACAGGAAATGAGTGGAACATCTCATTTTCAGATGTAGCCTGCCTGGTAGGTAGGTGACAAGCTGAGGCGTCATGCACTTTCACACTTGCTTGTCTGAGAGTGAATGTGCGCGTGAGAGAACATACAGTATGTATAGACTGTATGTGTGAATATGAGTGTAAAACACAGGGGGATGTTTAAGTTTGTTTACAAAAGATTTGGCATTTTTAGTGACATTAATCCTCTCTGTTTGTATTCTTTTAGCACTACTACTACAACAGCTATGACAACTAATTCTTTCTGAATTAAAATAAAATAAACATTACATGTCGTGTGAGTATAAAGCAAAGTAAATAAAGGATATTTTTACTATATTTTTCTTTAAGAGTCCTACATCTGTACACATGTATTGACTTCTTTATTTCCCTCAGTCTCTTTAACCCACTCACACAATCGCATGTTCTCTCATAAAAGCTAAGATCCTGTATTGACCATTGCCTGTGTGTGTCCACTTACAAACAGAAAGGCAGAAGAGACAGCAGGGTCTCTTTGGTGGGGCGGGCCGTGAACTCTGGCAGCGTCTGGATCAGTTTGTTCATCACCATGCGAAGGTAGCCCTGCAGCTGCTTCCTTCTCTCCTCCACAAACTTGGCATCCTGCAGACAGAGAAAGAGAAACCAACAGAGCAATGAAAATAAGGGAAGAACCAGTTAGTTACTGAGAAAAGGATGCTTGGAGAAGTTCAGTTTAAAGCTGTGACATTCAACGTATTCTATCATGCTAAAATAATAAATCAGCAAACATATAGTATTACAGCAGCTATAATTATTGCATTCCTACTTTTCTGCTTTGGCAGTTGTTTTCATCCTCTATTTCCAACACCGAACACGAGACAGAAAAAGGTAGTTAGAAGCATTTTGCAGCCTAAGGGCCACATGCACCAATTAGCCACAGCATTAAAACCACTGACCACTGACGCAAAGTGAAATGAATCATCACATAACAATGAAATGTTCTGCTTGCTTCTCTTGACATTGATGTGAAAGTTACTTTGATATAGACGACCTATCTAAAGATTGTTTTAGACCAAACATACATCCCCATGACAATGGCACTCCCTGGCAGCCACCCTGAGCCTCTGCACTACCCAGATCCCGATCTTGATCAAGTATCAATGGAATTTGCCAGAACAAGCTCATCCATGGACTAAACCATAGGACACCAGGAATCTGCTGTTAACACACCAGAGACCAATGTCAATGTCCTGACGACGATGTTTAGGTTTTAATGTTGTAGCTGTCAAAACACGGCTGAATGATATGATACATTATAATGTTGTTTGGTATCAGCTGGCTGTGAAAATACTCTGTGGGAAATTGGGAATTTGATTGAATGATTGATTGAGTCAGTATCAGTATTGTGTCAGTAAAGTCCCTTTTTTGAAGCAAAGTTGTTGTTGGTTTATTCCAATAGGTTGGTTTCTTCAGTGTTGTTTATATTAGTTCCTCCCTTCAGCCTCAAGCCAAATTATGTTTTAAGTCTCATCAAGATGACTGACGTATCTGGGTTTGAGCCGCCCATCCCAGGAGGATTGAATGTGCATCTGACAAACACATGCTGCCTCAAGGTAAAATAGTTTTGTGACTTTAAGACGTGCAATGATTATGTATTTTCCTAATGTCATAAGGAACGCCGTGTGTTTGAACTGTCCATAACACTGCCAATCACCAAGCTTCCTAATATATTTCATGAAAAGCAGCAATCCCTTTTTAATGAAATTTTTTGTGGAATAACACCCCTAATATTCATGTTTATCATTGTCATTTGGTGGCTGATGTTAGAGAAAAATTAGGCTGAAGGTCTGAGGAAGTGTGAGGGCAGAGGCACAGTGCCACATGGCTGATGTAAGCGTAGCTAATCAGTGTCCAGCAAGGATCAGAACAAAGACTGGGCAATGCTCCGGTTTACTCTCCGGTGCTTGGGACTGGAACAAACGACTGCTGTAGGAGGCCAACATTTCCATGATTGTGAAACTACTGCTTCTCTTTTGATCTAAAACCCAAGTGAATTTCTCTTTTGAACAAGAACAATGAACTCTTTGTGGTACTGAGGCTGAAAGGCTGCAGAACATGCAGCCATGGGAAATGTAAAATGTAAAAGGACACTTTATTAATATATATACACACATATATATATATATATATATATATATATATATATATATATATATATATATATATATATATATATATATATATATATATATATATATATATATATATATATATATATATATATATATATATATATATATATATATATATATATATATATATATATAAACACATGTGGCAACCACTGAGTCGCAAACCAATTTACATTGAAAGCACTGACAACACACAGTGGTGTGTAGGTGCAGATTCATTTATCAACGAGCGCAATGAAATTACTCCTGGTTAATAAATTTTTAACATCTGAAGCCCACGGGGATTTCCACATGCTACCTGTTTTTTTTTTTTTAACAACACCAGTGAGCAGCGATGTTGTTGAAATAAAACATGATGAATTTCCAGACTGTACTGTCCCTAATTTGGAAACTGCCTTGTAGAAAGGCAGACAACACAATCTATAACTACAGACTATTAAAAATGCAAAAAGTAGCAGTCACCAGTTAGAAAGAATTTGTAGAAAGAATATCTGCAACTAGATACTCACAGGGTTCAAGACTCCAAAACAAAGGGATGTAATTGGTATTTAAGTAGTACAAATCAGATATTAAAAGAGCAGTTTGCCACTCAAATGCTCTGTTTAACACTTTCTTGTTTATTTACTCACTCTGGGAGACTCTGGGAGCAGCTTAAATGTCTTTTTCAGTCCTTTTTTAATTTGTAGGAAAAGACAAACCAATGGTGATCTGTATTTTCTGTATTGGAAAACAAAACAAAATTGATGCCTGAGGACAAATTATTTGGGTGAAAATCATTTTTGAAAAACTGCACTCTCCAGTTGTATGGCTTTGCCAGCCCAATGCTGGTAATTGGTGCTTCAATACATGAGTTATGGCCAAAAACGTGTTTTGTGAGGTCACAATGACCTTTAACCTTCAGCCACCAAAATCTTATCAGTTCAAACTCGTGTCAAAGTTAATGTTTGTGCCAAATTTGAAAGGATTTGCTCAAAATAATGGAACCGATAAATGGATAACTTTACAAAGCAATTTGCAGAAGTAATCAAATGTAGTGGCAAAAACATTTTTTCATATAACATATTCACATTTTATTAGCCCACCAGTCACAGGGTAAATGGAAATGAATCGTGGTACAGTGGCTACAGTGAATTTTAAGAACAAGAGTGGATGAAAGTTTCGCTGTCGCCTTAAGGAGAAGATAAGTGTGTATGTTTAGGAAACCTATTTAATAACCGCTACATCACGTGGGGTAAAATAAACATGGTAGAGACGGGTAAATCTGATGTGTCAGATTAGGCCGCGTATGCCAGTGTGGGTTTCATGCTACGTCAACACAACAAGGGACACCCTGACTGCTTCCATGGATGTCAGAGCAGTAATAATACTAATGGACATCATGACAGATTCATCCTCTTGTGGAGACAGGGAGGAGGGCCGGAGAGGCCAGGTGCTGTCTGTTGTTTGCGGAGAGGAACGAGAGGGCAGAGTAGAAACTCCTGTGGCATATTGATGCAGGTACAAGGATTATTCTGTCTTCTTACATCTGTCTGCTTACACACTGCTCTCACTCCTAGTCCACTCCTTTTCCACGCAGTTATATTGATATGACCTGAAGCCTAAATAAGTCTATTATCATTTATCATGACAAAGCACATGTAAATGTATCACACCCATCCAACTTCAGACACAGGTTTCTGCTCTATTTATGTAGTGAAGTTAACAGCACTGGATTTTTATATTTTGTCAATAAGTCATCCTTTTTATTTAGAGTCCACGGTCATAATTGAGATAAACTTTCTATCTCGGCTATTGAATGCAGTACAACAGTGTAGTATTTAAGTAGTAGCACATATTTAAATATATTGATTTTAGAATTAGTATTAATTATTAATTTTAGAACTAGTAAAAGCAGTTATGCACATATCTTAATTAAAATAATAAGCTGTAAATAACACTCTTCCATCTAAAGACGCAGGAAGCTTTGCTGCTCTATTTATATGCAAAGGGTGAAGTTAGTGGCGCTGTATTTCTTTTATTTATCTCTTGAACTTCAGACAATGTACTGAATTCAGTCACAACCATTTCATACACAGTCTATATGGTCACAGTTGAGATAAACCTGTTATCTGCTAAGTGGTATCAGTGGATGAAACTTAAGCTTTTGAATCTGGAGCAATACACAATATGAACATATTTGAACATGTAGTCAGTTATATTGATTTCAATACAACTTCAGTCGTGCACATGTCTTAGCTTTAAATAGTCAATATAAAGTTTATTTTACTAAAATAATCCAACTGTCTGTTGACAGACACAACATTTTACCACCACATTCTGTTGAGATTATCCAAAGGCAAAGCCCAGTATTTACATTTTGTAGGCATCATGTAGGTACCATGACAAAACTTAAAACTGTTTCCTTTGCTGCTAAGGCAGTAAATAAATGTGTATTCTGACATCCATCACATCCACACCTCTAGAAATGTCATGGATTCTCCCCCCAAGATTAGAAACATATCTATATGTATGCATATCAGCAGCATATGTTTACTAGTGGTTATTTGCACAAAATGTACCGTTATATGAGATCACGAACTGGTCATGTAATGGCAGAAATAGAAACTGGATTTACAGTTGACACACAAATACAAACGTGTACACACACACACACACACACACACAAGCGCGTGCACACGCGCACACACACACTCCAGCTAAATGTCAGTTTGCAGGCAGAGCAGATAAGCAGGAGAGGGCAGCTGTCAATGGAAGAGAAGCATAAAGTAGTCACATATGCATTGGGGTTTCCACAACTGCTCAGTTGTCGAGCAGCTGCACAGCATTAAACTCTGAGAGAGAAAAAATACTCCAACAAAATTACAATGTTGCCTGGCAACAAAAAATACTTTCAGAAGTATAAAGTAGCTACACCCTATCACAGCAGGTCCACAATCGTAGAATTCCCATCACCAATGGTATATAGCAGTCATAATCAATAATACACTGTGGATGAATAAAGCTGCTGATGATGACGTTGAAGCCTCCCGCATACATTTTCTAAAGAAATGGCAGTGCAGCATCTTGGTAGATGATTGCAACCCTGCTAGCTAAGAAAGCTAGAGTAAAGGCGTATGCACCTCATGTCATTTTTTCAGGCATCAAGTGGTAAGTGCCATTTCCAGACAAAGCATAAGAAAATTTTCAAACATTGCAATCCATCAAATGTGTACAGGTATAAAAAAGAAGCCTGCACTCTTAAAGTGTTTACCACCGCTAAAAGCATGTGACTAAAGTAAGTTATTGCAAAATGTGGAAAGCCATTCACTGACGGTGAAGGTCTCTGCAGCCCAGGGGTTTGTTTGAAGGATTGTCAAATAAGAAGACAATCAAATCAAGACTAAAATATATTCCCACATCAGCAAGTAGTGTTGAGCGACACACTGAAGAAATGCCAGAAAACGCCACTGTTCAGCAAATAGATGGTTTAAAAGTTACCATGGTATTCAGCATAATACTTGACAAGAGCGTGGGTATGAATGACATTGCACGTTTGGCGGTCATGGTGAGACATGGTGAGATTCAAGTTTGAAAGAGGAAATCTGCTGCTTAAAACCAAACAAAAAGACATTGCAAGACATAGCCAAGGTGTTTATGGAACATTTTCAAGGAGTGGGGGGTTGACATCGGCAAGATTTCTGCAGTGACAACAGATGGTGCCCACGCTGTGGTTGGGAAACAGAGTGGAGCTGTCAGATTAATCGAGGAAAAAGTCAGTCACCCAATAATGAGAATCCACTGAATCATACACCAAAAAAACCAAAGATGTCAAATTCTGATCTTAATGAGATCATAACTATGGTTTGACACCACAAGGAGCTCAATCTACGACTGTTTTAGACATGTTCAAAACATTGGGCAACTTTAGTCGACAAGTTATCTTTTCAAGTTACGTTGCTCCCTCCACTTTCCTTCTTCAGCAACATCACCATAATCAAAGCAACCGTCACCATCTCCACAAGAAGGTAAATCATGATATACATTAGTGTTATTACTGCTCTGACATCACCAAACCAACAACCTGTGCATGAGTTATTGGTTTGGTGCTGAATGTATTGGAGAATACGTTCTTGTAAATGTTGGGAAGAATTCTCTTACGTGAACATGTCCAACAACTTGTGGACACAGATTGGACTCATTTCAGAAGCTGTTCAACTGTCTCCTGACACTGGCTTTCCTGTCAGTTTTTGTGGGTCTGCAGATATTCTACCATTTGAAGAGCATGCTCAGCCCCTTCTGCAGTAATTTGACAACTAACCACTCTGAGCCATGGGTGCAACTTAGAGCAACTAAATATGACACCCAGATGTGAATAGAATACAGTATGGCAAGAAGATGGTTTCTTTACAATATTGCTAGACGGGTAGTCTAAATGGATGAAATAAGATTACAGGTCTGATGGAAATGATTTGTGGGGGTTATGTCATAATTAAATCTTATAAAGAAGAGCATTTCCTTTTGACACCTCATTTAAACCTGTGGCTACCCCTGTCCAATCTTTTCTCCAACAGGAAGTCAATGTTTTTAACCACAACCTTGATCCTGCATGAAAATGTAGAATTACCATGTGTCTATAATGTGTCATGTGTATAATGACAGATTCATCTTTGTGCTTGTTATAAGAGGACTTCAAGCCATCACAGCCATTTTCTGGGAAACAACCAGTTTCTCAGCTTCACAAATGCTGCACAAATAGGAATAGTACACAGAACCGCCCAGATCACCACTTCAATTAAATTGAAACAACAGTGGTACACGCTGAGTAGAAAACAAGGTCAACACTTTCCACCAAGTCAACCCACACTGGACCACAGCGGGGCTGAACAGCTTGTTCTCTCAATGCTTTGTTTAAACCAACACCAAACCGTGCGTCCAAGCCATACATAAAACATCACAGGAAATTCAGAACAGCTCATATGAGACATGCACAATGTCTCCTTGCCATAATTAAAAGCTTAAAACATGTACATTGCATAACATGTTGAACATAACATACTAGGACTGGTTAATAATTCACTTTGTAGTTTCTGATTAATTAATCAGGGAAGCCTTGGTGCTTCCATTCCCAATGTCTTTGTATGTAAAGATGGGGCAAATGGTAAGAGTAAGTGCCATTTTTCTGGCACAACTGAGCTCTTCCATGATGTTACTATTATTAAAATGATGGCAAAGCTATTAAGTCCCAGCTGTAAGCTCCATTTAAACAAATATCTAGTGTTGGAAAAAGCATCAATAATTTATCATAATTATTGTTCTCATCTTGCCTCGTGTCCCTTGTGTAAATGTTTTCCTGTGTAATAAAGTGTTTCTGTGCAGATTTAAATACTCCATTACTGTTGACTGACTGGTTTATTTGGATGATTACTTCTATATTTCTTCTGCTTTTGATAAAATGGACCCGGGAGAAACAAAGAAAAACAAAGCATAACACCACATGACAATCAAATGTGATCCTCCAACCAAAAGCAGGTGGTGTTGGTTCAGTAACATTGATATGTCTGTTGTACTATAACACAGCTATTACCTATGATTTCAGTGACAAAACTAAACAAGAAGAAGTGCTAATCATCATGCAGACTTCATGTAGCAGCAAAACTTTGATGAAAAAGGTTCAGATGTGCTGACTCAATGATGATATACAATACTGTGTAAAATAGGCACCCCACATGTTTTGTTTTAGCTGTGCTGTAAAGACCATACATATTTATGTCTCACTTTCTTTTATGCAGATACAATAAGAAAATACAGGGAATTTGTACAAAGTATTAAGAACACATAAAATGTACTAATGATTCTGGATTCAGACTCTGGCCACCCCCAGATTTATTGCCCCATCAGTGCTTCAGTGACCAACAACCACAGTTGGCCTGATAGACATGTCTAACCTGTCATAAGCTGTTAGTTGATCCAGATGTGACAGGGGTCTCAACATCAGCTGCTGATCTCACCTTGGTCAAAATGGGAAAAGCCAATGACCAAAAAATGATATCCCAATAAGGCAAACTAGGTAAGAATTCCCCCTCAGTGAACACTACAGAGTCATGAGAGACCTAAAGCATGTTTTGGGTGGCCCCAACTCATAATGTTTTGCCAATACGCTTGTCACTGCAGCATCTCTTTTGGGTGAGCCAAAGTGAAGTCAGCAACTGATCCCGAGACCACTGTCACATCTGGATCTACCAACAGTTTCTGGCAGGCTAGACATGTCTATCAGTGATCTGAGTGTGGAACATTGACTTTGTTAACAGCTTATTCCTTGTGGTTGTTGGTCACTGAAGCGCTGCTGGAGCAATAAATCTGGGGGTGGCCAGAGTCTGAATCCAGAATCATTAGTACATTTTATGTGTAATGTGTTTGTACACATTTCCTGTATTTTCTTATTATATCTACATAAAGAAAATGAGCAATAAATAAGTATAGTCTTTAAAGCACTGCTAAAACAAAACATGTGGGGGGTGCATGTAACTTTTACACAGTACTATATATTAAAGTACAGACACAGGAAACTACTGTTTGCTTCAGTCAATGGCTATAAATGTACTGAGAGCACAGAGAGACTAGTCACTAGTCATTCACTAGTACAGACACACATCACAGGTCGGCCTCTGGTCTACCCTGTTAACAAGCAGGAACACATAACACACCTTTGCTGCCTTGGGGAAGTCAAATTATTCTCATAAAAAACTTCTGTCTGCACACCCACCCTTATCTAACTGCTCACTAAACATGGACATAGTGAAAATCACGACATCTTCATTTGTGGTCTTGAAAGAGAAGAGAGAGATGAGAGCAGTGACAAAAATGAAGTGATTGTTATCAAAGCCTAAGAGGGGTGAGTGCTTCAGTTAGCAGGAGTGGAGACAGTGAGCAAATGAGAGGAATTGACACTGAGAAGAAGAGAAGAGAGGAGAGGAGATGAGAGGAGAAGAGAGGAGTAAAAAAAAAGGAAAGAAAGGCAAACGCCTTTGGATATAAGCCATAAAGTCTGGATGAGGTGCAGCGAGTGAGAAAATCTAACAGCTGGACTCTGGGGTCTGACAACAACATGGTTTTGATGTC
Source organism: Polydactylus sextarius (assembly GCA_016801845.1). Classification (NCBI taxonomy): domain Eukaryota; kingdom Metazoa; phylum Chordata; class Actinopteri; family Polynemidae; genus Polydactylus; species Polydactylus sextarius. The sequence continues at coordinate 7,927,101 of CM028920.1, read as the reverse complement.
ATCATTCTGGCCCCTCTCTGTCTCAGCATTAGCATCAGGAGGAATCTGACAGGCACAACTCGGGAACATTTAGCCTCTATGCCTTGCCAGGGTCCTGACAAATCAGCTGGTTAAGAGCTGTCACAGGCAGAGTGTGTGCGTGCGCGCATCTGTATCTGCCTAAGTGTGTGTGTGTGTGTGTAACATCATCTTTATGGGTTATGCAGCTGGATTGTCTTGCCTAAAGCGCTTGGAGATGCACAGAGGGAGCGTCTCATTGGCTCATTAACAGGACCAGAGAGACACAGACACACAAATGAGTCAAAGAGGCAAAAATGTTGACGGCGACGAGGCCTCGCAGAGCTGCAGCGACCGCTGTCAGGGGTCAACTCTGCCACTGGCTGTTGTGACATGAGCCAACTTTTTTTCTTTTTTTTTTTTCTCCTCTTCAATGAAATGAATCCAAGTACAGATTCCCTCAACAGTATTTACATGACTGCTAATTAAATCTGTTTACAAGCTCCACAGTCAGTAATGCTAATGAATGCTTTTGTTACATACACACATGGCCATCACCATGATCTGTCAAACATCACGTGGGAGGGAGAGAAGGCTGGAAAAGTAAAATTAATTCTAAAGATACGAAAATGACCAAAAGCAACATTTACACGACCAAAGTGTCAGCTGATGAAGTCTGCAAAAACAAAATCAGTTTCAACTCTCAGTCTAATGAAAAGAACTAGAGCAGCGACAAAATTCACCTTTATATTTCAATTCTCAGCCTCCATAAAAACATAACATAACTTCTTGAGTCCAATTTTACTTACTGAATAATCTGACCTGCAGTCAGTTAAATATGAGTTTCTTCCTGACATCATGAAGGCAGAGATGTGGAGCTACAATATGAATATCATCGTCAAAAGGAAAAAGGAGCTGAAAACAAGTGTATTGAGAAAATGTATTCCAAATTACGCTAACGTGTAGAGGCAGCCTCTGATCATATGATAAGAAGTTCACTGTCACTCTTGGTAGTTCTCAATAATCCAGTCCTTAGTAACACGTGGGCTCATAGAGGAATCCGTATTTAAGAGAAGGTGATTTAAAATGTATCCAATGTTATGCAATAAAAAAATAAATAAATAAAAATAAAAATATTTTAGTGTCTCGTGATATGTTGCTAATTTCAACTTGGCTATAAGCAGGAATCTGTAAACTCAAATGGAAGCAGGATAAACACAAGTTGGACAAGTTGATGTGAATCTTTTAGTCATGTATCAAATGTCACTGCTGCCTGACCTGGAAACTGTGGGCAAAGAGAAGCTTGCTGCCTACAAGCAACTAAAATATCAAAAGCAGCGATCATCTGTAGTCTTGGCATGCAACGGCACAGACTCGACATATTCTGTTCAGCATTTGTAAAAAGTTAAATTCTCACAGAGTGAAGGAAAAGTGCTGAAATATAAGACCTAAAACATTTCTGTTTTTCAATCAAAACAAATTGTACTTTAATTATACTTTGAGAATGATGTGTTTTTTTGTTGTTTTTTTTTTTACTAAAGATATAAAAAAAAGTTTTTTGTTTGAAAAGTTGATAACTATGACCTTAAAATGCAGGAAAAACCAAAACACAGATCGACACATATTTATTTCATGCGAGTTAACACTCTGGTCTTGTCAGAGGTTACATGATTCATGTGGAGACCTGGAGTTAAGCCCACTCCTTACGAGTCCTGACACACCACCATCCAGGAGATTAGTCAAACGGTCCAATCACAGGGTACTGGGATGCAAACTGCCAAAGAAGTCAGTAATCTCACAAAAGTAAATGCATATGCACAGGTTAGCTGTTCCATGCGTTAAGTATGTGCAAACGTTTTCCATAAGTTTCTTATGATGTAAATCCACACCAGAGTAGATTCTCATTGACGACGTTAGCTGTGTTTTCATCCAAGTTCATTTTGAAAAGTGTGCCTGAGCGTGTGAGTTAACAGGCAGGATGAAAGTGAGGCCTTCTGTGGCGTGTCATACTGTCAATGAGGGGCGTGTGTGCGTGGATTTCCCCTGCTACCTGATCTCCACTGACTTGTTCGTGTGTTGTATCCCAACAACGACCAGCTGAGCAGATATTAACGGTGCAATTAAAAAGCTTTTGAAGGTCTTTTCTTCTCACATCACACCAAGTAACACAATTCCCTTTTTTCCCATTAACATTTCTTCCTGCACATTATAGTGAGAACCCTGTGTTTGCATATATGTATATGGATTTGTAAACTCTTGGTTCTCTGTGGATAAAAGCAGGAAAGATGATTGAAGACAGGTGGCAGCGACAGAGGTGAGAAAACTGTAGAAATATAAAACCAAAGAAGGAGATGATAACAAAAACAGACAGACGGGGAAAGAAGCTCAACACAGGTGTTGTCATATTCTGTACTGACAAGCTATGAGTCAAAGTTGGTAGAAGCTCTTGGATTAAAACTGCAGCAGCACTGCCTTTTGTTGTGTTTTAACCCACTCATTACCACATGTTTTGCTAAATTTCGATCATATTTTCATTCCAAATAAAGAACAAATTCTACACAATTGGTAACAGAATCAAACACAAAATTTAAATCAAAATTTAAAGGTGCTCAGTGTAGTTTCTGACCACTGGTTTTACTGTGGTGTAAACCGGTCCCTGTTTTATATATCTCTCTTGCACACACAAGTACGATGGCTTAACGCTATCCCAGATTTAGCATCAAGGAGACATGTTGGTTTAAATTCAGCGTGAACCAAGACGTCTAGGTCGCTAACATTAGCGGTTAGTTGAAAGCAGTGCCGACTTAAAACAATGACACATTTTCTGTTAAGTCTGTTAAACCCTGTGTATTGGATTTGAAATGCTTAGTTTGCTGCTGCAAGATAATGCTGCAGGGCAACAATCAACAAAATGCAGGCAATGTAAACAAGAAGTGGTCCTTACAGTTCTTATTTACCTTGACAATATAAACAAAAACACTACATTACACTCTATTCTTCGTTTTAACCCCACTTCAACCCATTTTCAAATGTCAGTGTTCCTGTTCGAGCACATCTAGTACACCTCACCTCTGCGCGACGACAGCAGCGCTGCTCTCCACTTCACCTGAAGAAGGCAAAGGTCTTCACTGCTGCCAATGCTACAAAGTTACTCCTAGAGAGCCCGAAGCAAATTCTGACACAGTTGACATAACAGGGGAAAGTCAGTGTGGCAGGCCTGCTGATTTCTAAGAAAACCACAAACACACACACACACACACACACACACATACACATGCTTACATGGACACACAACAATACACAAGAAAAGAATACACAGTCTATGTTGTAGAAACTCACTTCTAAAGCATAAAAACACACATCTAGAGAAACACAAGGACACACACACTGCTGGCACAGCCACCTCCCTTCTTAAACACACAGAGTAAAACTGCTATCTTACGCTGTGCAGCCTCAGTTTTCATAGAGAAAATTATGTTTTGCATGCATGCACACACGTTAGATATACATAAACACACATACATCATATGTATGTATAGTGTATGTATGTGTGTGTGTGTGTATGTATATATATATATATATATATATATATATATATATATATACAAACTTCACCAGTCTGGTGGATATCAAATCTTTAGACTATAAATCTCTCCACCTGCTCTCTCATTTCATTTCAGTCTAGCCTTAAGGTCTCATGCTCTGTTTCGGGTTGGAACGTTTCCAAAAAGTCTGTTGCTGGAGCAGCTCATTTTAGCAATCTGAATAAATTACTAACTTCAATCAGGTTAACCACGTGAGAGGGCTTCATAACATCCGCTGGTGTTTGAAGAATCCCTCCATTACAAAAGCTGCAGTCGGTATTAAACAACATCTCGAGGAGAATTTTTCTTCTAATTTGAGTACTCAGTATGTTTGTCAGTGGGCCAGACCCCTCTCTAAAAAAAAAAAAAAAAAATGTGTGAATTTCTTGTGTGAGAGAAAATCCCAGCCTCATCAAATTCAGCACCAGTAACTCCTCTGCATCTCTTGGTCAACCATGCTATTTTAATAATTCAGTCCCTATGAACCTTTGCTCATATATTTTCTAGAAAAAAACTCTTCTGATTCAGCAAAAGTAGCGGACAGATGTGGAAAGCAGGTGCATTAAACTCGTATAATGAACCCCAGGTCCTTAAACATAGATATACACCTCAGGTATGGATCAGACAAGACGTACAGTGTTTAATATGATATCACTTTGTGAGTAATAGAAGATAAGTATGTGTTCAAGGTTGAAGATTTTCTACTATTTTCAACATAAGATAATTTCCTTTATCTCGTTTTGACACGTTTCAGCAGTCAAAACAAATGTTTCTTTGACTTACTATGACTTTCAACATTTCAGAGAACATGCGACTCGCCAAATTTGGTTTATGAGCGGCATCAATTTGACAGCAATTCAAAGCTCCAGATAATTTTAGGTTTTAGTGTCGAACTGGAAGACAGGTGCATCGGCAGTGTACAACCTGACTCAAGAATCATCACTGTGGGTACAGTATATTTGTAAAGTAATAGACAGAGAGAGTAAAAACAAACTGTGTGGGTGAGGAAAAGAGACCTCAAGAGGGTTATAAAACCGACTCCACTCAAAATGAAAAGGTAAAAAAAAAAAAAAAAAAGAAAAAATAAAGGAAAATAGAAAACAAAGCTGAAGGTGATTTGGGTACAGAGAGAAATTGGTACGACATCTCAACAAAGAGGAGAACAACACAATAAAGAAACATTTTCAGACATAAACACAGAGTAAATGTGACTAAACTAAAACAACAGAGAACAAAAGGATTTATGTGTTACTCAGAATTATTGGACTGTCACTGTAACAAACTGTGCATTAAGGACTGAAAATCTGCTTCACTATCAAACATCAACAAAGCTCTAAAGTATATATAAGACTTAAAAATAAAGCGTAAGACGTGTTTGGTGTGTGTTGCTATTTCCAGCCCCTTGTGATGTCCCCACTTAAAAACACAGTAACCAAGTCAGGGGCTGTTTTTGCTGCAGCAACTTCATGGTGACGGTGAAAACTAATAATTCACACAAATCTGCAACATAATGGGCTTTCAGTCAGCTTCCCAGCACACAATGACACCGGCTGCCTTGGCCCTTGATAGACACTTGGTCTTCCACATGATCCCACACGGTCATGCACAGCCAGATACACACAAACACACACACACGCGCCCGCGCACACACACGCTTCTTCTCACATTTGCAGCCTCTGCAACTGAGCATTCAGTCCAGTTTCAAGCCGTGAAAGTGTCTTTGAAGGTGGGGAGTCAGACGACAGCTTTCGCCTGTGCCAGCGTCAAATCTAACCAGTCACTGAATCGGGGTCAGAACCAAATTATCTCCAAAAGGTTGGAGGGAGACAGAGGAGAACAGGATGAAAAAGAGGGGGAGAGAGGAGAGGAGAGTGAGAGATCTTCTAGTTACTTGAGAGGCAAGTGAGCTGTGGAAACCCGAGGCAGCGACTGTCCCTTGTAGATGAGGAGTGAGGTACGGTGTGTGTCAGCAAAATAGAGAAGAAAGTAATGAAGAAAGTAGAAGAGTGATAAACTGCTGTCGGTGGTTAACCCCATCTAATCATTGCTTTATTTGCTCAACTGACTTTAAAGAAAGATATAAATTCTAACAGCTTGATGTAAAATTTTATGATAACTGGTGGAAGTCATGTGAGGATTGTAGTTTTTATGGAGGGGAGAGGGTTCAATCGACCTTTCATTAAACCAATCCCTTCAGCAGCCAGCGATCATCCAGGCAGAGTCTTGACTTGTTTTTTTTTTTTAAACTGACGTACATGCGGCTGAGAGCAAAAGAGTTTGGATGTTGGATGGAAGTCATTTTATAGCTTTTCCAAAACCAAAAACACATCAACAACAACAGCAGCAGCAGATAAGTATGTTATCAGAGAGCAGGCTAATGGGAGCAGCTCTGTCCTGCTCTGTTTCACTTCAGCAACCTGAGCCAAACGTTCTTATCTGTGACAACATTAAGATCACAGGCTCATCCTAAACAAACAAACAAAAAAAGCCTTTTTCTCTTGTAATATTCTGTTTGAAAAGACAGAAGAGGATATCTGTTTGTGTCTTCAAAAGAATGTAAAACTTTATACTTATAACTAACTCTGTAACAATGCTGTATATTTATTCCCATGTCTTCTAAATGGATGATTGCTGGTGGTAATGGTCACTCAGTCTTTTTTTGACTTGCTAGTGTAGCTAGTCATTCAGTACAGTAATATACTGTTCTTATGTAGCTTATGATAACTTATGTTTAACTAACTTATGGTGCTAACGATAAATAAATATGTCATATTTAGCTACCTAGCCTGTTGCTACTAATACTTCACAATTATCATTTCAGATGCTAAAATGCTAATGGTCGCCACTTCTGTCTACTCTTAGCTGACACCACAGATTCATCATTTAAAATAAAATCACCCAAAATTTTGAGAGGTAACTCTGCCATCACTATTGTAATAACAACAGTTAACAGAGACATAGATAGATCAGACACACAGGTTGGGGTCTGAGTTACTGTTAGCTCACCTTGTTCCCTATGGCTTTCTTGGGTGGGAAGTTGAAGGCGTCCACCTGTGGAAACTGGGTTCTCAGGTGGTTGTGGAGCTCCCTGAACTCGGTGTAACGTCTGTACACATTCCACTCATTGTCCAGGATGCGGATGTACACCTAAAGAAAGGTAAGATACATTGTGATTATCAATGTCGTCAAATCAGTGATGATCATCATCATCAGAGGGATAAAGAAGTTCAGCCAAACATTAAGCTGACTAAAACACAAAGTGGTTATTAAATATGCAAATATGCAAATATGCAATATGGAAAATAAAAGACTGTTGTGTAACAGTCTTTTTCTGTAGGTGATGTAATTAATGAATTAGATAGGTGAGGGAATGGATGTCCTCTCACCCTTGAAAATGTGTATTTTCACTTACATACTGCAACACATAACAGAAAAAGAGTTTCTTTCTATAGATGCAACTGTGCTGCCACCATTTCTATGCACCATTAGCTGCTCTATTCAGACCTACTAAAGATAGGGAGAGAAGAGTGAGAAGGAAAGATGAGCCTTTTACGGGAAACAGAGAGCAAAAAAGAGCAGGAGCCGGGTTTTTCATTTTCAAAGTAAAAAACAGGGTACACACAGACACACGAGAGAACGCAGAACTGCTTTCGGGAAGTCAATTTTAAAATGTTCAACTACATAAAAATGGACTTGATTTAAGCACAATAATTTAATAAGCGATCAAATGTACCTCGGCACCGCTTCCCCCATCCAGGATAATCAAAAAATGAAGTAAACAGAAAACAACACAGTCAGAATTGTGTTATACTGCAAACCCACAGTGTCCTGAAACAGGTCACGATGTCCGTTACCACTCTGTGATCACCAGCAGGAAGTTACACACATAATATCAAGCAACAAGACCACATTGAAGCAGCCATTACGACGTCTTTATCTAGCTTCAAATGGTTTTCAGTGATGGACTTTCATCAGCAGACAACAAACACTGAGTTGAACTATAACACCTCTACAATTGAAACATTGACTTAGCCTAAGGTTCACACCAAGTTGACAGAGCATGCAAGCTGTTTTTCGAGAGTGTTGCCCAGTTACACTCCAGTCTGTTCAGCCACTGAGCTGCTCCACTGGAGCAGTGGGGCTACAACCGATGTTCATTGCCACAGCAACAACTGCTACAAGAATGAAGACTCTCAAGGCACTGAAATACACTCAAGTAAGAAAACTGCTTGTCAATGTTTCCTCCTCCCGAACACCTTTACAAGATCAAAAACTGAGGGAGCTGCTTCTGACAACTTTCCAAAACCCCAATTCAGTATTTAGCCACATTTGTGAATCTATGACTATGTAACACAATTTTTGGTGATCCATCCCATAGTCATTGGAACATTTAACTCAAAACATCAAAAGTCTACCAGATAAAGGTGGCAGACATTTTTTCAGGCAATAACCAAAGTATTTAAGCATCATCATCTGAAAACCATGAATGTCTTAACAAAACTTTAATATATGTTGAGATATTTTAATGAGTAAATAAAAAGCAAGAGCTCCTTTATGGATTGAGAAAAAGCCAGAGGATCACCAAAATTTGTGGGTTTCATCATCTGGGGACTGTGTGGAAACAAATGTCTACTCTCTCCAAATGATTTTGAGATGTTTTGACTTAACAAGTGAACATTTTGACTTTTGATTGGTAAAGTATTTTAGTAAGGACCATGTTATTTAATGTCCTTAGTTTAACGTCCTAGGCCTTAATGCAGACAACAGGAACTTTTACCACATTTATATGTTCATGCTAACCTCAAAGACCTTCTGAAGTGCATAAGAACAAGTAGATGCTGACAGATTTTTTTTGTTTTTTTGTTTTAAGGGTGACAGTGCTTTTAATCGGCGATCTCTGTCACCGCGCAAGGCTGCTGCGTGGTCTAGGTTACATGACAAACAGGAAGAGAGTGGCATTTTGGACAGCCATTAAGAGGGAGATTGACAGCTGAAGCTTTGTTAGCTGTCCTCAATGTCTCATCGCTAATATTTTAGCATCAGACATGTCTAGACACTGTTAATGTTAAAAAAGATATGAAAAAAATAAAATAAAATAAAGACATTTAACAGTACAGATGGATCAAATGCTCTAAATCATGTACCATCATTTCAATGGCCATTTACTGAGTAAGTGGGAGGTGAGAAAGTAACAAGATGTTTTTTGTCTGCCTCTCTCTGTCTGCGCTCACTTTATCTGTACAATCACATTGCAATAATAAGCTTTAATGTTTTTATACAGTGGTATTAAAACCTACACATCTTTAATTAAAACCCCTTCTTATGTGAAGCAGGATTAAACACCAAAGAAATCCAATTAATCATTGACTTTTGAAGAGCAGCCATTAAAGAACTGACAGGTATAATTTAGGAGCATGATGAACTCAATAGAGATGTGAAGGGAGAAATATGAGGCAAAAATAGTCAGTGAGGTGAAAAGTTCAGACACAACAAAGAGAGTCATTATGGGTTGACCCACTGATTTGGTAAAGTCAGCAGTTGCAGCAGCAGCGGTTGTCATACACGACTCTCAGAGGCAATTAAGGCATTTAACCTACTTTACTTGTCATAGTTTGATATAACATAAATATTTTACACATGAGTTGAACTTGCATCTGTAATTCCCATCATGAAAAAATGTCCAAACCAAACCAAAGTAATTCAGTTATAATTGCATATACATAAGTGGGTGCAGTGTGCAAACAGAAGCTGCCACTGGCTAATTTAACAGCCATTTAATGATGCCAATTCACAAAAATTCAAGTTCTTCACAGTTTTTAGATTTAAAACCATACTGCTTCATAGCAATTTGTTGCATTAAGAAACAGATGCATTGATGGAAAGGACCAGAATCAAGTAAATGGCAGTGGTGGTTGACAAGATGGGAGCAGACAAGGCCACTAATGGATTGGAGTCTTGTCATCTCAGCACTTTATGTCTGACCTACAGAAGCTCGTCTAAGTTTTAATCAACTTTTTTTTTGCAACTTAAGAGAAGCACTGACTTGTTATGATCTAGTTGTGTGTGTGTGTGTGTGTGTGTGTGTGTGCATTTGTGTGTGTGCATGTTATGGCATCTTCCATCTTGATCAAAATGATGGATGGAGACTCAGACTAAACTGGGCCATAATGAAGTTCTCTTGTATGAAAGTATGTCAGGTGTTATGAAAAAAAAAGACATTCACAGCTTGGACTTTTTTTAAGCTTTTGATGAACAGAAAATTAGGGAAAATCAGTCAATGTCACCGAGAGTTTGGCCCTCAGAGTTTGGTATCTGAAGGTAGATGAATTGCTCACACACAGTCTTGATCGATATTTTGTAATTCACAACTTCAGGCTGAACTTGTCAAAATGTACGAGCAGCAGCATGGTAAAAGCCTGACATTTCAATCACCCTCTTCATCTTTTACACAGGAGAACAAAATTATACAAAAGCGGAATTTCCATACTCTAACACCTACATGCTTTTCACCAACAGACGCGTCAAAGTCAAAGTGAAGGCCACACCAAGCAATTACTGCAGCATTAAGTTGAGAGCTCGACATTTCATAATGCATTCCATATATTGGCGTTCACCTGGGGAAAGTAAAGCCTGTGCTTTTTAAATAATCCATATTGTGATGTTGAAACACCTCGCTGAACAAAAAGTCCTGCTACGAATGATAAATAACTCCCTGCGGCACCTTTCCAGACAAATTCATACATTTTGATCAAACTTGACCTCTAACGTCAGATACAATCCACCTCCCCTCAAGTAAAAGAAATTCACATTTCCTCTTCGTGTGAAACAATTAATTGATCATCTTATCATCATATTTCTGCATGATTCTCAGTGAAAATACTCTAGTCTGCTTCAAAGACCTGTCTATAGTGGGTGCAGAGTTTAAACTGTCATGTACTGTCTTTTGGGTTTTAAACACAATAAGAGACGCATTAAGAAAAAAACGTGATGATAAGATCAGTCCCGCAGTGTCTGTAGTTTCTCAGACATCAAATGCCTCCTCGCATATGGCCGTATTAGCGCAGCGAGCTTAATCCACTTTACACCGTCTCATTGGCATACTTATTTATGGCAACACATTAGCCTCTGCACACAGCTACCAGCTCCCCCCTCTTGACTAATCACAAATAATCTTTAATTATCTCTGACGAAAAATCTTGGCAAGACCCGAACCATGGCATCCTTGAATATTTGAGCGCAGACGCTTGAATATATCCAATAAAAAGCCGTCTTGAAACAAGGACAAGGTCTCTAATCAAGCTTCAGAGGGACCTCTGTGGAAAATGACTGATGGGTTTTGGTTATTTATTGTCGGGAGTTTGGCTGTGATGAATGCTGTCCTATTGTCAATATTTAAATGGCTTGTGAGAATATCTAATAAAGAAAAAATTACCTCAGTGAGTCAAGATAAGGAAGAATATCCACCTTTAAGCAATTTATGATGCTAACAAAGGTCTTTTTTTAGTGGCAAACTGCTGTGATTTAGTCTTTGGTGCAGTGACACATTTCCTTTTTGTACAGTCTCACAAAAATTGACTCATGTACTCCAGTTGGAAACTCACTGCATTTAGTTTCAGTGTCTAATATAGCAAAATGAAAGGTCAAGAAAAAGTTTTTATGCTACTCCTCAGTCATAATATTACATGTCTCACACAGTTACTGCGATGCAATTTTGTCTATTAAATCCATGGTAGGTGCAGAGACTTACCTCTGTGCCTCCCGCACAATTTCTCACTCTGTGATTTAAAATCTTTCTCGGTCTGCCTCAAGTCTGCAGAGCTGCCTACACTGGTTGGTTTACCATTGACATTTTGGATGACACTCGCTAATCAAACTCTGTTTCTGGTCTGCACTAGAACAATGTTGTCTTCGGGGATACAAATAAAAATTGGCCCACAAATGCAGGGTTCACAGTAAACAGACTGTTAGTTTAGAGATTTTTGTCTCTCTCTGTTGTCGATGAAATATTCCAAAACCAAAAAAAAATTAAAAAAATGCATCGGCAGCAACAGAAGTTCCTTCTCAGTTTGTGTACGTGATGCATTCAGGAACAGGAGTATGTTGGGTTTAGGTCGCCCACAGTTTTGGCAGCGATTAAACCCTGACACATGTTAACATGTAAAAAACTACGAAAAAACTGTAAAATTAGACGTATGTATCTGATCATATGCACATGACACCAAGGATTGATGCCATTAACCTGTTACACGTTTTATATGTCCAAAACGCCCTTACGTTTAGTCGAGACCTGGTCTGGAGACTTTGAATTTTCCTGGTAGGAAAGCAAATACGTTTATTTCCAAATACTTAATTATACCTTTAGACACATTTTAAATAAATTTGAAGAACTATCATCATCATTTCTCTTATTTGTTCTTTCATTGTGTCTTGAAAAATTAACACAATTTAATAAAATATGCAAATTTCAGTTATTTGCACTTAGTCACTTTTAACTGAAGCACACATGCGATAAAAAATCTCTGAGGAAATAAAAGTGCCAAAAGACAATGAACAAAAAAGCAATAAGTGTACATATATGTGTGTTATCTTCTTTTGTCACTTCTCTGAGCGATGATTCATTTCAACAATCAACGACAGTTATCAACTGTTATTAACTACGCCTCGGTGATGACAATATAACAAAAGCTGCGCTCTGTGTTCTCCCAGTCTGCTTTAAATGTAAGTGTTAGCATGTGCTTTCATTTATTTATTTATTCATTAGCATGTCCATTAGCAGACGCCTCAGCAACCGGAGACCTGAGATCAGCACACACACATGCATGATGATGCATGATTCAAAGTTTCTAATTGTGTGTGTGTGTGTGTGTGTGTGTGAGAGAGAGAGAGAGAGAGAGAGAGAAATGTGGGAGGGGAAGCTTCAGCACCTGGCGAAATCCCACATGAAGCTGGGGAGAATTTGCAAAGTGCACACTCAAAGGAAACCAAACACCCACCGCCTCTGTGGTCTTATAGCGGGTAACAGACAGCTTCCTGAGGAAGAGTTCCTACACACTGTGAAGTAACTTCAGAACTAAAGATCTGAAACAGGAAGCCTGTGAACGGATAATTGCAGTTTTTTCTTTGCTTGACATTTAACTGGATCTTTAGCTTGAGGGTATTCCATCATGCAGGTGTAACTGGAAGTAGTTGTGCTCTGAGAATCGGAGGAAGTAGAGATGATAATAATGTCGCCCTCCCTCGCTGTATCTCTCTCTCTCTCTCTTTGTGAAGTCCCTACTCTGTTGTTCCTCCATCTGACAGCCCGGCTAAATGTAAGAGTTCAGATTGTGGTAAAAAAATAAAAAAAATTATGTGCAAACCCATCTCTAACACAACAGGAGACCCATTCAGAGTAGCCTCTCACTCACTTCACAGTCGGAAGACTACACAAGTGCTGGGCACAAGCAGAAAATGGCCGACATCTCTTTTTTTTTGGACCGTGACATGACCACTTAATGTTCGTAGGATGCTTGTGTGTCCCAACATCGTAATGAGAACTATCACTCACACCAATTTAAAAACACAGTGAATCCACTTATTTCAACATGGTCTGGTTTTCACTTAAATTCACCGCTAGTTAAAGGTTTTGATAAAACTGAGGCAGGACAAAAGGACAGGCAGTGACAAAAAATGAAAAATAAAAAACATGAAATTTACATGAAAATTATTAGCATGTGAGAGAAAAGCAAAAACAAACAAAGTGGCTGAAAAACCCCAGAGAGAAATAAGTAAAGGCAGCGGAGCCTAATGTCATCACCTCCCTCTTCACAGATCATTGTAGGCCAAAACATTTGCCCAATTAGGCAGAAAATTGAATCCATTTGGAAGTCTGAGGGTGGGTGGGATATGAGCAGAAAAGGTACGAGTGTATCAGTGTCATTTGCCTGTAATCCATCTTGAAACATGCAATGTATGATTTGAAAAAACAAACAGTTAAGATAAGAAAGATGACTTGCATAGCAGCATAGCATAAACGCTAACATCAGCATACTAACATGCATAACACCATATCAAATATACGTTAGCATGATACCATGCACCTAGCAGATGAGGCTAAGAGGAATAATATTACATTTATAATAATATTAACATAATACTAGCACATTTTGGTCATAAACCAAATAAGTGGACACAACTCAAGTCACAAGTCATGATCTGATGACATTAGATTAAAAGGTTTAGAGGATCACCAAAGTGGTGACACAATGTATCCTGAAGACATCGACATGGTTACATATCTAGTAGTCCAGCAGTAAAACCAAGAATGATCCCTGAGAAATGTGGCTGACGTGACTCTACACTAACATTTAAGGACTAAAGTTGTCCTCTTGATCCGAAGACGAGATTTTTAAAAACAAGTATTTATGGATTATTAATGAACTGACAAGAGAAGTGCCTCAGGCAGAATGGAAGCAGCAAAGTTGAGGGAAAACACAATACAATGAGATGAGACGGAAAGAAAAAATTTGAACACAAAGAAAGACAAAAAGTGAGGGGGTGATTACTACCTAGACTCTATAGTAAAGGTGTTTATTTTAGAGCTCTGCCGCTCCTGACATCCTACACAATTATACACTGTCTGGAGAAGAGCCAGTGAATGCAGATGAGGAAAGCTGAGGAGGAGGAAGAACGTTGTTGAATAAGTGGAAAAGAGGAAGGAAGGAAGTAGAGTCAACCAAGACAAAGAGCAACTATATAAACCTGGAAGAAAAACAACAAGAAAACTGTAGCAAGGACAAGAAAAGTAGACGGAGAAGGTGGAAGATAATAGTCATAATGTTTCCATGAGTGTGTCTGCATTTCAATTATACAAATGAATGAATGTTTAAATGGAGAATTTAACGTCTGCGTCCACAAAGAAATCAACAAGCACAACAGCTACGAGCGTCACCGTGACAGCGTTTCTGCTGCTGAGTGGAGGCTAATGAAAGTGACAAAGCTGCGGCACCAACAGGCCACTGCTTCTGATTAGTTTGATATATAGATTCAGTGAAGGTAGAATATAACACTCTTTATATGTTGAATCATATCTTTTATATTACTTAAAACTAACTCCAGTTTTCACTCTTGGGTCTTGGGTCGTGCTTGTATAACTTAACTCCCTACCTACCGCTGATAAAGGCTGAAATATTTATTCTGGCAGATAAAATAAAGACATTCACCTTCTGCTTGTCCTGCCCACTCTGTCTCGGCTTGAGGGAGGTTACTGGAAGTTTATGAGGTAGAGGTGAGCTCCTCAAACACATTAGGAGAAAATGACCTTCTCGTCAAATCTGACTCACCGACTACCTTACCCTTGACTATTTCCTCTTAAGGCAAGAAAATTTACTGGGACAAAAACTAAACCAATGAAGATTTATGTGTATATGTGTATTTACCACTAAAAGAAGAAGGTTTGAAGGACAAAGTTTCACATTAAACTTAATTCAAACCATGTCCTCTATAGAGCTGTATCTAAAATTTTGTGCATCCCTCTCGGCAAATTGCATGTTTTGTTGTTTCTTGAAATGAGAGACAGTAAATACAACATCTGCAGCATTAAAACCGACAGTTCACCAAATGCACTGCTACTTTTTATTTCACGTGGCACGCACATCAATGCGTCGCTTCGTTTTGCTTATGTTAAGTGGGTAAAATGTGTGTGTGTGTGTGTGTGTGTGTGTGTGTGTGTGTGTGTGTGTGTGTGTGTGTGGTGTTGGAGGCAGCTGGTTTTTGAAGCAGGATCATTCTCATTAAAATCTAATAAGTGTAACTAACAAAGTGAGCAGGGAGGTTTTTACTGACTGATTACGTGAGTTTCTTCTTCTTCACATCTTTAAAAAAACAACTTCTAAATGTGAAATGAACCTGTTATTACAATATTCATTCTTTTACTATTTTTACTGTTTAAATTGAAGAAAATGTCACATCACTCTACAAATCTCGGCAAACAAAACTTCACACATCACGAAGCCCTAAGTGCATATTGGTGCTTTTCACAGACGCATTTTGTTGAAATTGAGTTTTGCCGAACAGAGCAGCGCCGCTTACCAGCCTACATCTGTCTTCAGCTGTTTCAAAAGCACAGGAGACAAAATAACGTGAACACAGAAAGGGAAAAAGATGCTGTTTTGTTAGTGGTTATAATGTTATGGCTGATTGGTGCATGTCAAAGCAGGATGGATGCACACTCCATGTCTGCAAAGAAAATAGGCTCTTGGATCTGCGTGTTCTTTAACCAGCTGAGCTACAGTATGAAGCAGACGAATCTTACATGACTAGAATTTTAAATATTATGACAACCACAGCTGTGCTGTGTTTTGACCTGCTGATGCTGAACACCTGATTTTCCGGTTACTAGGGGGGCAGCAGAAACAAGCAATAAGTAAACATAACACACTCCATGTATCTCAAATTGCATACTTCCATGTTTACACTCACTATTTTGAGTGCGTAAAGGTGTTCACACTGACAAGTATGGCAAAATGCAGGGTACAGTTGGTACCTGGATGGTGCACTCACTACAGTCAAAAAGTTGAGTGTTTGAAAAATAACACATTAATAGAGGCAAGTGTGAACCAATGAGCAGAAAGTTGCTATAAACCTCTGAGGGGCTGAGAAAATCTGTAGCCTTGGTCGATATTTCTCACTAGGTTTATCATTACGACTGACCCTCTTTACATACAGGTGGTTATATAATCCACATCTTGATGATAGCAGCTTTAAAATAAAGTAGCAGTTTGTGACCAAACTGGAATTATCTTTGGCCTTTCAGAACTTTTTTAATAATAACTGTTTTGTGTTGTTGTTTTATATATATATATATATATATATATATATATATATATATATATATATATGGATGTGTACGCCCAGAGGGAAACACAGCTCTTTCTTTTTTATTTCGATTTTCCTCTGTTTTTATTCGCCATACAGAACGAGAGGAACCATTAATACTCCAGACGTTGTAAGCTTTTATATCACTTGAGGACTCAGCACAAGTTCTTTAAGACCGGCGGGTGGTAACCACATATGAGTGCTACAAGTCTAAGTTGGAGGCTACTTTGGAAAACCTGACGCTGACGCAGACACAGTGGGAGGAAAACAGCACAAGTTTCAGCTCTTATCTCCATCTTTTAACACAACTGCTCCCTTTGTTCTGCTCTCCTCATCTCTCTTTATTAAAAAACTCACACACTAGGACACACACTGTCTCATCCCCTTTCTTCTTCTTCTTCTTCTGAATGAGTCACTGACAAGTCCTGAGAAATGGCCTTGAGCACATTAAGAAATGCAGAGACTAAATGATTGAAGTTATGGGTGGAGTGGAGGACGCAGAGCGAAGCTGATTAGCAAGAAAGAAGGGAGGGGGAAAGTGGAATGATGGGAAAACTGAAGCGTGAGAAAGAGAGGCAGACAAATAGGGACACAAACAAATTGGGTAAATATAAATTGCGAGCAACAAGAGAGAAAGAGCTCAGAGAGCAGAGCAGAGAGGAGGGAGGTGAAGCAGACTGATAAATTATGTCCCAACCCAAGATCTAATCACATGTCTTGAGGCTAAAGCAGAGATCATCACACTCCCTCAAAGGGGACAAACGCTGTCACCACCTAAATCCTGATTCGGCCGCTCTTATCCCCAGAGGGAGAAAGGGCAGACCGGTCTCCATCCTACATCTCACATCCCATTTCCTCCGGCGAATGACACACCTTTGAAGTTTTTATCGGAGGGAGGCCCTGGTGATGAAGTGTAACAGCAAGACTACAACTCAGCTCTGACTGACTGAGTGAATGACAGATGGATAGTTGACATCCTCCAACAGCCTGTACAACTCAGTGTTGCTTTGTGTTATAGATATAGATGATGTACAGAAAAAGAATGTAGAATTTATCAGCAATTTAATCTCTCTACAACGTTAGAGGTACAGTGTAGCAAAATGTACAGTCCACTGAAGTAGAGGACTGTATTGGGATTGGGTCCCAATGCAGTGAGCGGGCAGTTTGAACTTTGCTGCGGGCGGGATGAGGAAAACAGTCCTGCTCAAGGCTCTACACTGAACTATCATTAACTCAGATTATAGGCAAACTCAGATAGATTACAGACCCAGGGCTTCATAGCGATCAACCGTGGCTGTACAAATGTAAATAGTGAAATCAAGTGCATCGGTACAATGTCAAGGATTTTAAAAGTCCTTCAATGACGTTGAGAGACAATGCCCTAACAAATTAATTGAACTGGTCACCTTCTGACTGAATGTTAACTGAACAAAAACAAGGCAAGTAATTAAAACCGCACCTTGCGCTTTCGCATGGGCACGCTACGCGGCCCATGCAAATATTTTAACTATATATATACATACATACATACATACATACATACATACATCCAACCCTAAACTTCCGCGTGGGCATGCTCCACGGAAGCGAAAACTCGAGGGCTTCTAACTCATAAACTCTACTTGCGGTTTCCATTATATATATATATATATATATATATATTGTTTTAACAACTACTTGCAAACATTTAGTCTTTATTGTCTCTTCCTGGTCTCTCTCTTTTCTTCCTCCTCCCTCCCCCGTCCTCCTCCCCTCCCTTTCCTCTGTCTCTTCTCTTTGTCTTTTCTCTGTTTTCATTTCACTCCAGCCGGTCGAGGCAGATCAGATCGTCCACTCTGAGTCTGGTTTTGATGGAGGTTTCTTCCTGTTAAAAGGGAGTTTTTCCTCCATTGTCACCAAGCGCTTGCTCATTGTGGAAATGTCGGTTTCTCTATGTAAAGAGACTTGAGATAAATGTTTTTACGATCTGGCGCAATATAAATAAAACCGAATTGAATTGGATTGAATTGAATATATTTGCCGTTGCAAGTTGTTACATCTTGCTCTCATGTTAACTAATGTGACATATTTCATTAATAAAAAAAATAAAATAAACACATAAAATTAAATATCCTTCATCCAGGTGTTTTCAACCAACAACATAATATTTAGCTTCACTGGATGGCCTCATTCTCAGATCAAATTTTAACATAAAGAAGGACTTCACACACTATAGTCAATATTTACAAAACTGAAACGTAGTCTTATTTTTGGAGTCTTATGCTTTACGTAGGGGTCTGTCAGACACAGGTCATTTGTCTCCAGTTTGTCACATGCAAAGGACATGGTCACACACTGTGTTTTGTTGCTGCTCCTTCAAGGTCTTACTGGTCTCTGACTTTAGGATGCCTTCAGTGTAGATACTGAAACCTGACACTACTCTGTGAACCTATGACCTGGGTCATTTGCATACTAGCCCAGTGACTGGTTGTTTACTGAGAGCTGAGGGGAGGTATGTGTGTGTGTGTGTTACAATCTGCAGACAGACACAGACATGAGGAAGGATCTGATACTTTTGATACTGATCTGAACTTTTGTGTGTCTATTTCAAATGACATGTCATTTATAGCACTTTGAACTTTTATCACAGTTAAAACGCTACTAAATTTCAAGGTGGCACCATTTCGACATAGAGCGAAAATTCAAAAATCCCCACACAAATTATCATCAGCAACATCTTGACATCACGTACGCCAAGTTTGACGGCAATCGGACGAACCGTCTAGGACCAGTACGTTAAATTCCATAAACGTCGACCTGCAAACAAACACTAATAGCTCACTTCCTGTTGGGCGTGGAAACAGACATGCAGCATGAAAGTTGTCCATCTTGATGAGTTCTACACACATACCAACGTTGGTGTGTCTACCTCAAACTATGTGCCGACCATAAGCCTTTGTTTAAAAAAATCAAAAGGGGGAGCTCTGGAGCCCCTGAGCCACACCCGGACTCCAAAGTTGGTCAGAACGTGCTTTGCGGCAGTCCTGATGTGTGTGCAAATTTTGGTGAGTTTTCGTCTATGGGAAAGACCTCAAACTGCCTGGTATGCAACAGGAGGGAAAAAAAATAAGAAGAAGAAGAATCTGAGCAAAAACAATAGGGTCCTCGCACTGAGGTGCTTGAGCCCTAACTAAGTAGCAGTCTGACTGGTTGAGTCTGTAAACAGAAGAAGTATGATTTGAAAGAAAAAAAAACACAACTTACTGACAGAACTTTCAGAATAAAATCTGATGCATTTGAAATTAAACATGACTTTTATTTTGAAAATAAACAACCAAATTTAGTCCTATTTGATGGCCACGCCCACAGCATGTGAGTTACGCATAGTGTGACACATGGAATGCCCACTGTGACTGTCACTAGAATGGAATAGAATGGAATAACACACAGAGTGATGTCACAGTGGGTGTGGTCACGTCAAAGGAATGTGAAGGACGTGACATCACAAGAGAGTATATAAGTACCCACCTGACAGGAAACAGTCAGACAGACAACAGGAGGCGAGCGTACGAGACATTTTGAGGAATCACAAACACCATCAAGATACAAATCAATACAAGATACAACATACAAGATACAAATCGAGATAACAATCAATGACAATGCCCGGCAATAACAAAAGCCGTCGCCAAGCGGCATATCGAGGCAATGCCCCACAGGGAGAAGGTGGGGCCTACTTTGCGAAAGAAGCCAATAAGGTTCAGCCGCCGTTTGATGGCACGGGCAAGGAGATGAGGATGGACAGACTGTCGACGTGCAACCAACTGCACAACGACAAACTTCTCATCGCCAAGTTGGAGACACGTATCACCAACATGGAGAAACAGTTCAAGGAAGAGAGCAGCAAGTGTCAACAGATCATTAACAACAAAGACCTGGAGATGTTCCTGCTTAAGGGGGAGCTCAAGGGACATCTCACCGCCGCTCAGTTCATTAACACAAACCTGAAGGAACAACTCCGAGAAATAGAGGAGAAGCTTGCCTCCACCCAGGATGCCAACAGGCACCTGGAAGAGCAGCTTTCCTTTAACCAGGACAACAGGCACCTGGAAGAGCAACTCCGAGATACAGAGGAGCAGCTTGCCTCCACCCAGGATGCCTACAGGCATCTGGAAGAGCAACTCCAAGATACCAAGGAGCAGCTTGTCTCTACCCAGGACGCCTACAGGCACCTGGAGGAACAGCTTGCCTCCACCCAGGATGCCAACAAGTACCTGGAGGAGCAGCTTGCTTCCAACCAGGAAACCAGCAGATACCTGGAAGATCAACTCCAAGATAACGAGAAACTGCTTGCCTCCAGCCAAGATGCCAACATGCAGCTGGAGCAGCTCAAGGAGCAGCTCCGACCTGCTCACGAACAGCTCACTTCCACCCAGGATGCCAAGAGGCTTCTGGAGGAGCAGCTTGCCTCCAACCAGGAGGTCAGCAGGCATCTGGAAGAGCAACTCCAAGATACCAAGGAGCAGCTTGTCTCTACCCAGGACGCCTACAGGCACCTGGAGGAACAGCTTGCCTCCACCCAGGATGCCAACAAGTACCTGGAGGAGCAGCTTGCTTCCAACCAGGAAACCAGCAGATACCTGGAAGATCAACTCCAAGATAACGAGAAACTGCTTGCCTCCAGCCAAGATGCCAACATGCAGCTGGAGCAGCTCAAGGAGCAGCTCCGACCTGCTCACGAACCTCACTTCCACCCAGGATGCCAAGAGGCCCTGGAGGGCATGCCTCCGACCAGGAGGTCAGCAGGCATCTGGAAGAGCAACTCCAAGATACCAAGGAGCAGCTTGTCTCCTCCCAGGATGCCAACAGGCACCTGAAGCAACAGCTCACCTTCACCCAGGACGCCTACAGGCACCTGGAGGAGCAGCTTGTCTCCACCCAGGATGCCAACAAGAACCTGGAAGAACAGCAGCCTGTGGCTGCAAGCACAGAAAATTCCACTGGAATGACAAAGAAGGAACTGAAAAAGAAAAAGAAAGACAAGAAAAAAGCACAAAAGCAGAAGGAGAAGGAGGAGAAGGAAGCCAAGAAACAGAAGAAGAAGAAATGGATATGGAGTTGGGGGCAGAAGAAGTGTGATAGTGAGCAGGTGAAGGAGGAGGCTGCTGGTTGTTCACACTAACAACTTTAGCTCCTCTCCTTCATTACCCCACAACTCACCTCCTTCACCCTACTTCTCTCCCATCTCCATTGACTTTCTCTCCTTCCACCATCCTATCATCCCCATCTCTCCTTTTGCTACATTCCCCCACCTCGTCTCTCTCTCTCTCTTTCACCACTTACCCTCTCTCTCTCTCTCTCTCTCTCTTTCTCTCTACCCCCTCTAACCCTCTCCCTCTTAACCCCCCCACCCCCATCCCCCACCCCTACCCTCCCCAACTGTCTCTCTACCCCCTCTAACTCTCTCTCTCTCTCTCTCTACCCCCCTCTAACCCTCTCCCTCTTAACCCCCCCACCCCTACCCTCCCTAACTGTCTCTCTACCCCCTTTAACCCTCTCCCTCTTAGCCCTCTGACTTCACTTATTAATGACACAATCTTGTTGTCACTCGTTCAACAATTTATGACATTAATAGTTTCTATTAATTTCAGCATCAGGGCTCAAAATGTGAAATGTTTTCTGTTCATAGTAAAATATAGATTTTCGCTAAGAAAGTACAACAGCATGCAAGTACTTTTTTGTTAAAAATTTTAAACACCTAAATATAATAGAATATTTGTTGCAATAACATTGGGGGAGCAAGACAAAGTTGTGTTTTTTTCCCATTAAAAAAAACAAAAAACAAAAAAAATTGGTGAAAACAAAACAATCCATGAATTTTTTTTTGTTTTGCAACTTTGCGAGACAAAATAAAAAATCCCAACTTTTACTTGCCCCCCACAACTTTATTGCAACAAAACAACTAAAACATTTCTTAAAACAAACAAACAAAAAACAAACAACAATAAAGTTGCGGGAGCTGATGCAAAGAATAAAGTTGCAGTACCTCCCCCATTAAAAATTGTTTTCTTTTTAAAAGGGAAAAAAAAAACAAAAATGCTGCAACTTTTCTTCACAACTTTGACTTGCCCCCACAACTTTAAAAAAATTGTTCCTTATTGTTGCAATAAAGTTGCGAGAGTAAGTCAAAATTGCGATTTTTTTCCCCTTTTAAAGTGAAAAAAAAACCCCAAACAAAAACGCTGCAACTTGTCTTGCAACTTTGATGAAAGCACGGATGCTCGGGCCCGTAAACCCAGCTTACGGTTATATATATATATATATATATATATATATACACCCTAAGCTTCCGCGTAGGCACACTCCGCAGAAGCACCAAGGTGCTTGGGCCCTAATAATAAGAATCTGAGCAAAAACAATAGGGTCCTCGCACCGGAGGTGCTTCGGGCTTTAATAATAATAATAAGAAGAAGAAGAATCTGAGCAGAAACAATAGGGTCCTCGCACCGAGGTGCTCGGGCCCTAAATAGTCTGGTACACCGACACTGGTAATGTAGTAGTTCTGTGTCAGTGTGTGTGTATGTGTTGGCAGATTTGCAAAAACTTTGTGATTCTTTCATTTATAATTCTTCTCGAGGTTAAATGGACTACATTTTCTTGTCTTCTGATGACCACTGCTTTACACTACACCTATTTACACAACTATTTCTACATCTCATTTCTACATTTTGCTAACTACATTCACACACATTCACACACCGAACAGCCATTGTGGCCAATTTGGGGTTCACTATCTTGCCCAAGGACATTTGGATAAGGAATGGGAGGAGATGGGAATCAAACCATTGACCGTCTAATTGGTGGATGACTTAGTTTAGTTATATGTTTTTATTACTTAACTTTTACAAGTTTTAAAGTTATAGGAACAAATAACTGGCTGTATTACAAAGCTTTGATAAAAAGTTAATCTGGTTTGTTGTCACTGCAAAGAACAGACACATGTTGTCAATACAAGAAAAAGATCCAGATGGAGCCTAATGAAGAGGACAGTTTAACCTATATCCACTGTAAAGTCTTAGAAAAAGTATTTTATGTTGTTATTGATCATGGTCTTATTTAATGATTGGGATGATGGACATCTTAAGTATCATCCATCCTTAATCTATGACTCACTTCAAGTCAACAGAACACACCTGCACAGGTCACCAAACTCACAGTTCTCACATTCATACCTACAGGTAACTGGTAACAGGTGCAGTGAGTATTTACAAGAGTAAAACAGTGTATGATTCATGTACAGTCACTTTCATAAGCCCTATTTGAGTGGTAGTGTTTATGGAATTAAATTAGATTAAATTTTTTGTCATGTCGTTCCCTCAGGCCACAAGGTCAGACTTTTTAATCCACGCTCCCTCCAAACCACACGTCTATCAACAGCTTTGCATCTTGTTTAAGTGCCACTGAACAAGGTACTGAACCCCAACCTCCCTATTGTGAATCACTTTGGTTGAGAGCAATGACTTAAGTGCCTGAAATGGAAATGTAATGAAAATTACGCTGATGCTGAAGTTGATGTGGTGCCCGAACTGCAGCGTACGGCAGTAAAAGCAGCCTCTGTGCCTTCCCGAGGGTGTTTAATCTATGACTGATGGATGTAAGACCAAGACAACGACTATAATTATCATCATCATCATTGTAAAACATTCATCATTACCATCATCAACATAATAGTTATCTCCCTCTGTCACCAACCAGTCATTATCATAACCATAATCACTCACGTGCACACACACACACACACACTCAGATCCTTGAAAATGCATGACAACACACAGATACATTGAAAAGGGACAAAAACAAACAAAAAAAACTGCCAACATTATCAGCGTTACCCACATTTAAAAAACAGAACATCCATTTGTCTTTGAATGTAACACCGTCACATACACACACTCTCAAAGTTCACATTAATACATATGGATGTATTATCTCATCTGCATAGCTGAAAGCTCATCACCATGCGGTCTGAGCCTCTAGCTAATCAGGGCGACTCACACTGAGCAGCTCTGAATGTAAAGCTTACCACCTAAGCAGCCACAAGTCTCCCAAGTTAACCCAGCTATGCACTGTTGCTAATATAGAAATTAAAGGTGCTAACACACTTCCCCACATTGCATTTCTAGGGAGGGGGGAGTGTGTGTGGCGGCAGTCCGTTGCAGGCAGCGGTGCACACATCTGAAAGAGTGTCAGAGAGGACGTCTCAATTATTCATTGAGTGGCTGATTTATGAGGTTTCATATGGTGCATATTAAAGGCTTTGGGAGGCACAGGGAAGCCAAAGATGGTTTATGTAACTGCTGCTAATTGGGGCCCCTCTATCACTCTTTTCTCAGGAGCGCACAAACAGCAACAGTTCAAGCTAAGCAAGACAATGGAAAGGCACTTTGAGAAGAAAAAAAAAATCACTGGATTTGTGGATATGAAGGATTATTTTTATCTACAGTACATTTTAAATGTATTGCACTTCTATACAATATGAGAAACAAAAAGATGAGGACAACAAGAGTGAGCAAAGTTACAGCAGACATTATCCCGTGTCATTAGCATAATTAAAACAGTGAATTTTGCAGTGAGCCCCCAACTTTGTGTGGAAATTATAGGCTCAGCTTTTTGCTGATCAAAGAGAATTGCTCATTTGAAATATATGCACACAGAGTATAAATGTATATGCAAAACAGCCAGGGAGCTGTGGATCAGAGGTGCTAGTTCTCAACGTTGACGTTCTGCTATTTCCATATACTGTAATGTACATAAACTGCATTTGCGCTGCATTACATTTAGATGGTGTTTGTGTTTGTGTGCGCATACATGGTGGATGGATGGATGACAGATGGACTGATGGACAAGTGCATTCAGATCTCAACAAAATAGCTTTGTGTGGTGAACAAAGCCTTTTTTTTTTTTTGTTTTTTTGTTTTTTTCCCATTGCAGATAAAAACATTTCTAAGAATTGTTGCCCTTTGTCTAAATGTGGGAAATGGTGTGAGGTTGAACATGTGATTCATTGTTGACCTCAATCTGCTGATGGGAGACAGGTGGCTCCCACCCATTTTGTCCTGTAACTCATCATCAAGGGCAAAACCACCCTCCCACCTTGTCTGAGAACTGAAAATGATTGGGATAAAATTGAGAAAAAAGTGAGAAACACAAAGCGATTTTTTTTTTTTTTTTTAAAGGGCCAGGGAAAAGGGAAAGAAAAGGAGTAAATGATAAAAATAGAACAAGAGACAGATAATAAAGGAAAGTAGTATAAAGTGGGAAGGGGAGAGGCAGAGAGATGGATGATGATGAGTGGTTAAATCTATGAAAGGAGCCAGTAAATACAGCGGGTATGTTGGGGCTGAAACTCTTAAATAACATTCATTTCTGTTGCCGGCTGAAACATTAGGAGGAAAAAAAGGATGAAGGTGACTGTTTTACAACTTATTAAAAGTTGTGGAAAATGAAACTTTCACACTTCACGCTGTTCTGACATCAGCAGCAAGTTAGCAGAGTGTATGTAGGTGCCCTGAGAAGTGCCTGATCTAATCTGGAAAAGGTTAGAGATGTCCCAGTTGAGCAGAGGAAAAAGTATTTATCAGGAGTTCACATCCACATCACAGGCAACGTTTGAAATTTGTGTATGACTATAATAAGTCTGCAAACAGCAATTACTTTTGTCTCGTCCTTGTTAACAAACAAAACTTTATTATAGCTCAAGACTTCAGCTGCGAAACGAAAAGACTGTATCCCTCCTACTGCTGCGACGCCACAGGTATGACACCAAGTAATCAACGACCTGAAAGCTCCCATCAGACAAGCAGCA
The DNA here is from genome assembly GCA_016801845.1 of Polydactylus sextarius. NCBI lineage: Eukaryota > Metazoa > Chordata > Actinopteri > Polynemidae > Polydactylus > Polydactylus sextarius. Next base: position 7,900,821 of record CM028920.1, on the reverse strand, counting down.
CAGCAGCACAGAGTTTCTCAGCAGGACTAACCCGCAGTGTTTGGGAAAAAAAAAAAAGGACGTTATGTTGGGTTGTATATGAATACGAGCCGGAGCAGCTCACGTCCTCTTGTGTGGAACTGGTCTGAACCGATGACGTGCATCAAGTTTATTAAGGGAATCGTGATTCGGACTCGCTGCTTTGGTGCCTCTGGGCTCCAGAGAATCTTGTAATCATCAAAGGGAAAATTAATTTGCAGTTGCAGTCTATTGAGGTAGGTTTGTCTTGCTGGACAATGTCAAGGTGAATCTAGAACAAAACAACCGGTTGGAGCGAACTGGTCAGATCATAACTAAATCAAGACGCAGGCGAATGACATCAAGAGAGATGCTGACATCAGAAATACTAAGAATAAGGCTGAGCTGATGCATTTCTGACAGTCTGTTATTCTGGACTGATGTGTCATTATAAGAGCTCGTATGATGAAACTGCTGCTAAATGAGCCAGTAATCAACTGTACATTTGTACATTTTTCCAGCAGCTTTATGACTAATAGTAGCTCATTTCATCCTAATCTAATTAACAAAGACTTTATGACCATTCGATGCACACAATCAGGTGTTCACACCACCCCACACACACCTTCACTTTATCGGAAGAGGCCGTCTGAGAGCTGTGGTACCATTCCTGTAACCTTCCTCAAAACGTTTGCCCCTCTTTTAAAATAACAGTGTGGCATCCCTCCTTTCTGTGACAGTCAGGCTTTTCACACTGTGTTTGAGTATAGCCGTTTGGAAAACCAGCAACTATTTCTGACAGGGCATAACGTAAACACAAAAAAGAAAAAAAGAAGTCAGGATAGTCTCATCTATTATGAGAACGATGGACGACTGACATTTCCATCTCTGGACTTTAATACTGCACCTTTAAATTTTAGCTTTTTCCCCGAAATTTGTTCCGTACATGATTTTTGCCTCATTTTACACACACACACACACACACAGATCCTGATAACATACAACTGACTATCTCATTTCTTGAAGAAAGGATATAGTTCCTCATCACCATCTCAATGATGTCGTTCAGCACCACAATGTCAACCTAAAATACACAGGTAATGAAAACACTTCTGCACACACCAGACGACTCCTTGTGTTCGCTGACGGGCGTGCAAATGATGCTTCCTTCCCTCCTCTCATAATAGACTCTTTTGTTGGCATTGTGTGGGAGGGAGACACTGATTTGCCACGGCCGGTATAATTCTCTCATTATGAGTTCAGAAGGGGAAAAAGAAGCACATGAAGGGATGGAAGGATGAACGCCCAGCGGCACGGCGTGCAACAAAAAAGCAAAAACCAGACTCGATAATGGAGCAAATCCATCAGTCTCTCTCTCTGCTCTCCATCAATGTCCATCTCTCGTTCATCTATCCACTGGGGTCTTATAGAGCTTTAGAGGAGGAAGGCATCTCAGAGAGCTTGGAAAGAAAAGTGGCTCAGAAGAAATGCAAAAAGAGTTAATGGACTACAAGCATTCTTGCCCCTGCTATAATATCATGCAATCTGGCAGATGGAGGGAGATGAAACAGGGAGGCTGGGAGAGAAGGGCAGCGAGAAAGAGGGATGACGCAGGAGAAAATATCAAGAAGCAAACAGAGAAAGGTGGTGGTTAGATCAGCTTATTCCTCCTCTCTGGTTGAGTGCAGCAGCAGCATATAGCCATTTGTGTGCTTATTATCAACCACAAGGTTGCTGTGACCTAACTTAGGCTCCTGCTTCTGAAATCCCATTCACTCTCTGAGCTTCCCTGAACCCTCTCTAGCTTCAGCTATGGCTCATTGCTCTCATCATTGGTTCAATTCTGCAAGCATATGTGACTGTCCGCAAGTTTGAGAAGACTAGAAAAAAAAAAGCTTAAGCACCCACTTGAGGCATATTTTAAGAGACCCTTGCCTTCTCCGTTTGATACGCTAAGGTCTTTAAGACATTAGACTCGGTGCTCAATCACCACAACAACCTCACCTTAACAACAATGACTCCAGTAACCTTGGCTATCCATTATCCTGTCTAAGAACAAAAGCTGTTTCCATAGGGAGCCATTAGACGAATATAGCTCTGGGAAAGGAAGTATCCAATACACCAGATGGGCTGCGCTTTATACTGGCTCCAGGGTTGGACAGCAGTCTCTCTGAGACCGTTACTGAGAGGCAGAAATTAGGCTAAATCAGTGCAACACATGGAAAACGTTCAGGTTTGATGCTGGAGTCGATCCACTCATCTGAAACTGCAGGTGGACACTGATTATTGCCCAAAGCTTGGCAGATACCTGAGCAGTGTAGTGTGTTTGACATAGTTTTAACTAAACTCAGATTCATTTGAAAAGTGTGGGATTTCCACAGGAAAAAAAAATGTTTCTCAACTGTCAGTAAACAGCGATTTATTTCATTGCTTGCTGACAGAACTGAATATCTTCGGTCAGTTATTAGTACCATGTTGTGTCTCTTGTGTAAAAAAAATAGACCAAAGCAACTGTACAAAATAAGCAAAACAACATGTAATGATGTTCTTGGTTGTTTTTGATCGCAGGGTTTATATTCTCCAGAAAATACATATTCTCAGTTGTGACTGAAACTTAATGGTAATACACTTGGTAAAACTGAGGCTAGTTGGCCATACACATTGTCAGTGAACATTACTCTGTAATGAATTCTCCAAACCTGTGCTTTTTATGACACCTCACCCACCTGTAAGTCCCACTGCATAAATAAGCTGCCAAAAAGCAGGGAACAAGTCACTTGTGTCACTTGCTGCAATTTAAATATGAGCTGCTTTCCACTCTGCGTTTTACACCTGGAGATGCTAATGCTAGAGAACCTTCACTTCCACGTTTTGAGTTTTTTTTTTTTTTTTTTTTTTTTTTTAAATCGATGTGTCTGTGTGTGTGAGTGGAGAACACTGACCCTAGAGTGTGACTGCAAACGTGAGGAATTAAAACAATGTTGTCTCCGGTGCTTTCCTGTCCTTCCTGCCCATCCTGTCGACAGGATGACGACCATTTCACGCAAAAAGATGTCAGACAGCTCTCAGCTCAGAGTTGTGAATTTACATCTATTATGTATAAGTTGAGCCAGAGCTGAGCTCGCTAAGCAACCAGTCCTGACTATCAGTTAGGGCTGAGTGTGTCACATGTCTCTTCCCATGGATTCCCCTGACTAACATTATAGCTGAGCCTCCCGGCTACAGGACAGATAACAGCACCGTGTGTGTGTGTGTGTGTGTGTGTGTGTGTGTGTGTGTGTGTGTGTGTGTGTGTGTGTGTGTGTGAGAGAGAGAGTACAGCATGAGTGTCCACTGCACCCATGTGTAACTGTGTAATATGTGTGTGCCATCCTGGTTTCTGTGTATAGATATGTGTGTGTTAACTTGTATCAACACCTTTTCCATACACTGAGCATCACATTTGTGTTCATATCACAATACACGTGTGTTTAACCATGTGACAGTTTGCCTGTGGGTGTGTGTCTCAAGAAGCTAAACCTGGAGTCTTAATGTCTTGGGAGTGTGTTTGTGGGGCGTGTGGGGAGAAAGCTGAGGTGTAACACCTTGTTAATGTGACAGACACTGTAAAACAGTCACAGAAGGAATGAGCCACCGTTGTCTACTTTGCTCGATAACTTGACAGATACAAAAAGTGGCGGCAGTTTGGTTTGTTAAGCTGCTCACTCTCCAGCCCAGGTCCCAAAACCCCTCCTCTTAGATAAGTACCCACGACAGAGCTCAGCTCAGGAGCCACTAGTGTATTTGAAGAGTTGTGCCATTATCACCACTGTGATGCCATAACTTCTGATAAGACTTGATTATAAACTTAGAAGTGGCACACACTGTAGTGGGTCACTATTTTGGGATTGATTTACATCTTGAGAAGCTTTGGCGAGGCACCGATCAATGACAAGGGACTCGCAGCTATGCTGGAGCAGTGACACAAAAAAAGTCAGTGTCGTCAAACCTCTTCTTCTATGCTGGAGGAGATCAGTGAAAAAAAGAGGATAAAATGTAGTATTAACTTTTCAAAAATTGAATTTTTCCCTTGTAAATCTAATATGGTAAAATATTCAACACAAATATTTAAGTCTGCAGTGTTGAGATGTTTGGTTTTTTTATGTGCCTATTTTCTACCAGCAAAGAAAAAAAAGAAACATAAAAAAGAGAGTGATGGGAACAGAGGTAAAAGATGAACCTTGGATAGGCCTTCACAGGATGGAGAGAGAGTCATGGTCAGAGCAGGACAGATATTCAGCCCTGGACTTTCCCACCGGGACCAACTTTATGGATTTTTTTTTACAGCCCACCAACTCAGAGATGCAGCGTCCCGTCCGGATTTCCCAGAGTAGTCACGACTACGAGGAGAGCTACTGCGCTGACTTTCATTTGGCATTATTTCTACCACATCGGTGAGTAACAAAAGCTGCCCGCTTAAAATACAACGTTGTGTTTTACTGTAGCCTTTATCACAGTGGTGAGATTAGCGTCTCGTTCAGTTGTCTCCTGCTTGTTAACAAAGTTACTAACACTACCGCTCACACGTAAGCGGTGGTGAAAAGGTGACGCAATCTTAATTATCTTATCTTATTATATATTATATTATCTTATTAACGTCATTACCACTCATTCCCACTTAAAATCAAAGTTTCACCAGCTGAGCAGAACTGAATGTAAAAATGCTGAAAAATACCAATAATGTGGAGTTAATGCTAATTGGGCTAATGTATAGTTTCCTCGCTGCTTCTTCATTTGTTCCCTCACTTCTTAATGCACTTGTAACTCCTTCTCCTTATTGTGCTGCTTATAATTCAATTAAAAATCTCTATCATTACGTCCTCATCCTAAATTGCCTTGTCCTGATGAAATGTCCGTACTTAGTAGTTATGTGTGATAAACACTTAGAGATATTAATGAGGCTGTGATGTACCTGATAGACGTGGTAGGCGTTGGCAGCTCTGCCCTGCAGGAACACAGAGGGGATCCATACATTGATGAGAGCGCGATGAGCCCTGAGTGACACAAACAACAAACAATCCTCACTGCCTCGTCATTATCATCATCATTATCATTATCATTACCGTCATCACAGGCGGCTGCGACATCGACACTATGTCAGCACTATGCTTGGACAGTTGCAGCAAATTACAGCTCACTCTGGTAAAACACCTCAAAATCTAATTTGGTTATGAACCGACAGCAGAACGAATGAATGGATGTATGAAATCAAACAGTCTTTGAGCTTTGTTCATCAGAAAATTTGACAGAGAATAACTTACATCCAATTATTCAGATACTTTACACGGGTGAGATATGGCACACAAAAAAAAAAAAAAAAAACAAGAGAGACTCAAGGGGTGAGAGTGAATTAATACAAAAGGAGTTGAAGGTTGGAGACGAAGTGACAGAAACTCAGGTAAAAAAGGAACAGAGGAAACGTAAAAAGAGAAATGTTCTTACGTCTCAAAATCTGACAAGCTGGGGTCGTCTGACGTCTGACTTAAATCACCAGGAACCTGGAAAATGAGAGAGTCACACTCTTACTCTTACTTGCACATACAGTACAAACTACAAACTAAAGCTCTACTACAAGAGATTTACTGTCATAATAACCAACTACAACAGGCTGAAAGCAACATTACACACTGACCTCAGTCAGTTACATCTAACACCGTGTGTTGCAAATCAGAATGCACAAGTCATATTTAGCGAGGAGTTAGTGGCAATTTAATAGCTAAAATAATTAACTAGAAATTAATAAACTGCCTTGTATTGTCATTTACCTCCCATGGTGATTCCAACCGCATCTAATTAGTACTTAAATTCATGAGTTGGAGCCAAGGTCACAGTGGCCTTGACCTTTGACCTTTAGCTACCATATTTGAGGTATGTGAATGTTTTTGCCAGATGTCATGAAATTCCACCTGGGCAGTGGACGGTTTGAGGTCAAAATGACCTTTGACAAACTTAAATCCAAACTTTAAAACTTTAAAGTTGATCGCTTCAGAAGGATTACCTCGAGGTGTTGTTGAGATATGAGTCACAACAATAAGATGCAGGAAAGCACATTACATGTTACTTGTTGAGAAGTAACAGGTAGAAATAATTTAAGAACAGTTGTTATCTCCATGTGTGTGTGTGTGTGTGTTTGTGGGAGAGAGAGTTGGTCAAGCCTTTGATTTGTTTCACTCTTTGCAGGTTTCCAGGTCCGTTGAGGAAGCACATGACCAGGTCCAGATGTGAGCCTCCTGGATGAGTGTGTACGTGTAAAAAATAAGTAAATAAATAAAGTGATTTTGTGTGTCTGTTTTTTTCCATCTCTCACAAACAGCGCTGGCCTTAGTTTTTCCCAGAGAGACTATCCACTAAGACACTGCCACCGCTGCCCCTTCCAGTGGGGTCTCCGGCCTCCAGACTTTAATCAGACCCTCCAAGCCTCCCACACAAACAACAACACACACAAAGAAAAAAAGAGGAATGAGGCAGAGAGACAGCGACCCGGGTTTTGGTCATCTGCCGCAGAGCTCCTGGACGCTGGAATCATGCAGTGATCAAGAGCCAGAGATGGACACACACACATTTATAGTGAGCGGTCCAGCAGAGACGGGCTGAAGCTGAGGGATAAGAAGCCCTATCTTCAGCCTGGAGGCTTCCATCACTGCCATTGTGGACAGTGTGTGTATGTGTGTTTATGTGTCCAGACTGCTTCAAGCTCTCCTGAGCATGACGAAATGTTTGTACTCTGTTTGTGTTTGTTGTTATTGTGAAGGATAAGTTAGAAAGTGCTGAGAGAAAACAGTTAGCCTGAGATACCTCCTTTTTTCCGAAGAAAATGTAGAGTTATCATTAGCATCAGCAGAAAGACAGATTGACAGACGGATTATCTCTGGGAACTACACTGAGGACATGCCAAAGAAAAATTGAAAACACAGCAGTGTCACAGATAACAACTACAAGAAAAATGCAGTTAACCACCAGCTATTGGCAGCCATTGACTGTAAAGGAAAAAAAATGAGGAGAGCGCCAGTGCAAAAACAAACAGGATGAAGTGGAGATGAAAATCAAACAGAACCTCGAGGAGGAAAGTCGGGAAAAATGGCAGGGTGACAGAGGCGGGAGGCAGAACGAGAAAAGAGAAAACCTGCAGAAATATTAAATGAGAGGGCGTCGGTGTGTGTGTGTGTGTGTGTGTGTGTGTGTGTGTATGTGTGTGTGTGCGTGCGGTGTCCTGGTATACCTAACGTTATGGGGACATAAACCATTTAAACACTCACATTTCAGGGACTTGTCTTGCTTGTGGGGACAAAAAGCAAATAGGTTGAGATTGAGATCCCAGGAAATCGATGTAAGTAAATGATGTGTCCACTAAAGTCATGGAAACCAGATGGTGGTGTGTGTGTGTGTGTGTGTGTGTGTGTGTGTGTGTGTGTGTGTGTGTGTGAAAGAGAGAAGTCTAGGCATTCCTTATATTGGGGACTTAAATCTGTTCACAATATTATGAGGACTTGTTTTCCTTTCCATGGGAACAAAAAACATGTTTTTATTAACTTGGTTTTTGATTCTTGATTTAAATCTTAAGTTAAAGACATGTTTTAAGGTTTGGTTAAGATTAGATTGAGGAAAGCAGTAGTTATGATTGAGTCTCCAGGAAATAGATGCAAGTCAATGAAATGTCCTCTGAAATCATGGAATCCAGACTGTGTGTGTGTGTGTGTGTGTGTGTGTGTAACTCACTGGTCCTCTCAGGTCAATGAGCTCCTGTCTCATCTGGACAATGAGGTGATCTTTGGCCATTAGGGAACGGTACAGGCGCTCATTAAACTCTATCAACTCCCCGTGCATCTCAGCCACCTGCAATACACACACACACAGACACACACACACGCACAGAGAGCGAGAGAGAGAGAGAGAGAGAGAGAGCGAGCATTGAAATATATCATATTGTAAAGCATTATTATATAACACACAATTATGTAAATGAAAACAAAATAAAGAGAAAATAGAAAACCATGTAAATACAATCTGTGTAGCTTTAGCACAAAAATACAATTCTCATTTTCCATTTAACACACAAAAGGCAGAGCAACTCCAGGTGAGATGTAATGGATGTTGACAGCAGGACAGATTCTGGGAAAGAGTCAAACCCCTGACAGAGATGAGAGGGACGGAGGGAGAGAGAAGAGTGAGAGATATGGACAGAAAATGATGGAGAGAGTGTGATGGGGTGAAACCAGTTCATATCCTAAACAGTCAGACTCCTGCCAGACTGCTAATAAATTGTTCTCAGCTCTAACTAACCTTGACATGGTGTTATTCACATGTGTGTGTATATGTGTGCGCTCATGGAAATATGGTCTATGTGTGTATGTGTGCGTGTGTTTCTGTGTTCCCCGTTCTTTTCTGCCTAACCAGGCTGGACAGTGTGGACAGGTCTCTGTCAGGAGACTGACAGCTGTGACACACACTTTGCTGTATGGAGGACACCTGCTGTCACGGCTGCTTCGGCAGAGCGCCACAGCGGGCTGACAGGTGAGCGAGAGCTGCTGCGCCACAGTTGCTCCGACACCGACCTTCATACATTAACTTATTCGCATTCCATTTAAGAGCCCACACGCTGCAATAAAAGAGGAGGAGGAGAGGGCCTCTTATGTAACAACAACAACCGTAATGATCACAATAAACTTGATTTATCAAAGCAGAGTTCACTGAATACCTCACGAAATAGCTGCGTGTCAGAACAGAATTAGTACCTGTTTATATCCTAAATGTAATATTACGAAAATACCGAGTTGAAAAAAGAAACACATGGTTTATTTCAAACAAAGGCTTCACAGAAGGCTTTGTGGAACAAAAAAACCCAACTCATCGCAACATCATTTAGCATTAGAGTGAGTGTCCATGTGTACAAGAATCAGCCATAGAGGTCTGGATCTTTGCCAAAATTATAGATGACCATTTGGGTGACAGTGAAGAAAAAAACACTGTGCCGCTTTTTAATGTTGGACGACCATCTGTCTTTGCTGGCTCTGTGAGCACAACACTTCTATATTTATTTATTTATTTTTCCCTCCATTTGTCCTGTCCAGGGAGACCAGGTCATTTTGCACCTGTCTACAGTTTATTCACCTTGTTAAAAAGCACGATCACATTTTTTTTTCACCTTTCAAAACTATCCTCATTACTGCTTCTCAGCTGAGAGCAGTAACTCCCAGAATCCTCTGCTGACCTCAGTGCTCTCAGATTTAAAATGGTAACGGCACCAAGCCAAAACAAGTGCCAAACACACTGCTGTTTTGACTCCTTCCTACCTTCCTAATGGAGTTTATTTAGCTGCAGAACAGAGGGAAGTTGGCAGTGATAATCTGCATGGACAGGAGAAAAATTTAAACAACATACAAATCCATGTAAAAGTTGTTGTGAGAAAGAAATCATCATTTAAGGTGGACAAAAACACAAGCTCTGTCCATCCCAACCTCAACTTGACCCAGCCACACACACTGCTGCCCTCTAGAGGTGACGCTGCTATGGGATTTCAGCAGAATACATTCAATAAATATTTCAAAATTCTCTAAAATTTACTGAATTCATTTTTTTTTTTTTTTTTTGCAGGAGTGTTAAAGCCTTCAGTTGCTATGGCAACCCTATTAAAAACACAGAGTGAAAGGAAGGCTTACAGTACGGTAACATGTGTTTTCTCCACCTCTGGAAGAGACAAATATGTGACAACAGATATGTCTCGTTCTTTGTGTTGGTTCAAACAGTGCACACAGAACATCATTTAAATAGAGATATAAAATGTGACAATTTAAATAAGTACATATGTGATACGTTGAAATCCAATCCACAACATTTAAGACGGCCTTAGGCAGTCGTGCCAAAAAGGATGACGTTAACTACATTAACTAGCGGGAGCTTTTCAGTGTATAAGTGTTCATTTTTAAAAGCAGTATTCACCAGCACATAGACAAGGCCACAGGTTCACACTCTGACTCAGGAGCTGTGCCGCGTGTCTGGCTTAAAATGTAATCATAAAAATCACAAGACTGCTGCCGACTCTATTGCAAACTTAGTAGGAGACTGCACACTGTTGTCTGTATAGTCTGTTCAGATGGTGCTGTTTCAATTATATACTTGCTCTCATGTTGTTAATGTCCACATGAAAGGAAAGAAAATGAAAGGTCCAGTTCAGGAAAGGTTTTTTTTTTTTTTACACAGATAAAGACCTCCATAATAAAGACTAACAAAACTCACAATTAGAATTTATTGTCTGTTCAATAGGTGGAATGAGCAATATTATAAAGACTCAACCCGATTTGACCCATCACACAACACAAATACACACTATATAAACTAACAGTACCACATATGTTGTTGTGTCTATATAATAAACACACTGAAGTGGATGCTCGTGTAATCAGAGATCCTCAATTCCTCTCATCAACGCAGCAGCTGCTACAATGAAGTAGTTTCACAGAGGAAACTCATCTTTGATTTGTGTGTCTGTCTTTCGCTTCTGAGTGCGACTGATTAACTGCAGCTCCAAAAGTTATGAAGTGAATAACAATGTGGGTAACAATGTGTCTCCTCAGGCTGGCTGTTACTTCTCCTCGATGTCAAACACAACCTGAGCTCTATAGGCTCACTAAATCAGCCAAAGTGAAACATAAACTACTTGTAACAAGTCTAGAAGTTTTTGGACGGCCTTCAGTTCCCTTGCAGGTGATTTGAGTGACGATGGATTTTGACACACACACACAAAAAAAAAACAGGGGAAAAAAATATGAGCATCATCAAGAGGGTTATTTGACTTTGACAACTATGCTTCAGTAATCTGCTTAGTGTTCAGCTGAGACCATGGAAATCTCATTGCATCTAGCTATTTAGGCTCAGTTGATCCGTCCACTATTGCTTTTTATTTTAACAGAGACGTTAGAAATCTCCGGATCAGATATGGCTGCAAAACAATAAAACACAGCTGACGGTAATCTTTGAACATAAAACACACCCGAATCCAGATCAAAAATTAATCCCCACACCTGACATCCAAATATTTCCTTCTGGATCCTGAGGGAACTTTGATGTTTTCTGTCAAACAACTAAGAAAAGCGAAGCCCCGAACACACACTTTCAAGTCAAGTTATGGTCTAACAGGCGCATTTCACCTCCTGGCATTTTCCACTCCAGGAACAGGAAATGGTTACACCCAGAAACACTCTCAGACTGTCCTCAACCCAGCAGCCATTCATCATTCATTTATTTAACTGCCACAACTCTTAAATAGGACATTATAAAAGAGGGAATTAATTCTAAGCGTGAAGAAACCCAATTAATTCTCAGTGAGAGGAAGCTAATCAGTTTGTCATTCTTTGGCAGCGCACGTGTCCATGTCTGTCTGCATGTACAGCAAAACTATGTCTCTGTGTGTGTGTGTGTGTGTGTGCACGTGTGATTCTTTGTTTGAAAGTAGCGGTCTATTTGAAACACCAGCTGTGCGGCTATGTGCTAGCATTGCCAATGTGTTGAAAACGAGTTAATCTTCTCTGCTGCTATTAACACAGGGTCATTTAGATGCACGGCCAGGTTTCAGTGCTCATCCACTCATGCCTGAACCTTACATGCAGTGGGCAATGCTCGGTTGAATTAGCAGCTGACATTTCTCGACTGAAGGCCACCCAAAGGTTCGCTTCAGGCCCGCGTCGGCCAATGAATGTCCGCAGGACGAAGGCTAATTAGCGGCTGCAGAAACTCTCTCCCACATAACTAAAATAAATGAGAAAAAACAGGAACCAGTTCAGAGCAAAGTGGTTGCAGAGAGGTTTCGGAGCTAAAGGGTGCAATCAGAACGAGCTAGGTTTTAGATTAATTACACGACTGAACAAAATGAAAACAAAACAAACAATGGAATAAATTGGATCCAAAAGATGAGGCGTACAAACAAAAATTAATGAACAAGCAGGGGAGACGATATTCATTCTAAAAGGAGTAAAGACAAGTGACTGTTACAATCCTGAATCTTTTCTCCTCTAACACCAAACAACACAAACAGCGACTTGTTAGTCTTGAAGGTGATGGAACACTTTACAGTTTCCTTCGAGCCACTGCAACTTCCAAGTTGAAAGGCTTTTCAGCGTGAAACCATAAAAAACATCTAAATAAACCTAACAGCTCAACAAGTCAGTAAAGCAGAGGCCTGACAGGCTGCCGGTGTCTGCTTCAGGCCACAGCCGGTCCCTCCTCAGGCAGGAGCTCCCAAGGCCCTGCTGCAATCAAAGCTCAGCAAAAGAGTGACCAGAATGTGCTGGAGGAGGTGCAACGAGCAAATTCAGCAACTGTCATCTTGCAGACACATGCAAACTGTGTATATACACAAAATGTACAGGCATTTCATAATCTTATAATATTGTTTATCAATATCTGTATTGTTCATGTATGTAGGTATATAATCTATGTATTATTTCACATGATGTGACTTTGAGGGGAACTCATGAGGAAAAGAGAGGAAGCAATTAGCAGAGACGGTGTCATGCTCAGATTCCCTGATACGGGGAAATTCCCGCCCTCCATCAGAGAGAATTTGATGGACACTTCTCACCCTCAATGAGCGCTATCAAGGCTACATAGTGGAAGGTGACGGGAGCAGCGATTTAATCATCACCTCACATGAAACATGGGGCCCACACAAGCAAACATCAATACTAGTAAAGCTTTCATTCTTGGTTATAATTGAAAACAAGCTGATATCTTAGCGGACGACAATCGTGGTCCTACATTCAGTGACGTTCAGAAGTAATTCACCATTAAAAAGGAGAAGAAAAAGAAGACATTGCGATCATCATTTCCCCTAAGTACATAACAATTTGTGAACATAGTATACACAGGATACTACATGGAAGTGTTATAACGGAAGTATCCAAACTATAAGTTTGCCTTTGAATGAAGGAGTGTTTCCTAACAGTGTATCAGTAATGTATCGTACTGAGAAACAGGTGGGTTTTGCCTTCATTCCTTTAAACTTTTTACCTGTGTTTTCCAGGAACTGAACAGCATTGGGCCAAAATCATTTGTTACTGTGGTTCTCACAGTAACAAATAATATTCACAAGTGTCTGAGGAGTCAGTGATACACACAGTTTGTTTTAATAGGTAACAACGTGTAAACATATGTCTACGTGGTAGCTTTAATTTACCAAAGCTGCAATTTACCTGCTAATTTTGCAGGAAATTGAATTATTCTGCAATCAATCAACTGTTCTCACAAAGGAATAAACAAGCTAAATGTTCATTATGTTGAGTGGAAGCTGGATGCTGAAATCAGATTTCAAAAAGACCATGAAAGTTAAAATACTTTCTGTAAACGGTAATTTTTTTAGCACAACAAATTAAAAGAACCTTATTCTTATTTAATCCAGCAGAACAAATTCCTTTTTGTATGATTCATTTTTTCTATGGAGTTGATATCACTGGTCATATTCACAGTATTAAACTTTTAGCTAAATAAGAGAAAGTGGGATGAAAGTGAACTGAGAAAGGAAAAAATAACTCTGATCTGACCCCGTTTTTAACACATCCTCTCCCTGTGTGATTAATAATGCCCAATGCACTATACACTGTGAGCTGTGCAGTAAACATTGCCATCTATGTTGCTTAATCTCTATGTAACAGTGATAAATCGGTATCATTTATTTCATCCCATACTGCAAAGAGGAGCTGTGCAGCTTAAAAAGTGATGTATACTTTTATTGTATCACATTATAACACTAAGGAGTCTGTCAGGACCAATAGATCAAATCACATATTGCGGGAAAAAATGTAAATATTCATCCCACACAACAGCAACTTTCCTATTTTTTCAAAAGAACCATTCATGTTTTCTATAAGGTTTTTGTAAAAAAAAAAAAGGAGGAAACAGGCTGGAGATATTTTTGGCTCAGATTTGATAACAGTTATGTAATCTGTCTCATTTAGCAGGAATCTATCTCATATACGGTTTTATGACCTGATATAAAAAGTAGTATCAGTGATGTAATGTGTATTTTAATACGAGGTAACTGTCTGCACTGCTGGAGTCATAACAAACCACTGCCACACAAGCGACGCTGACCACACACTCCCTCACATATGTGCGACACATAAAGACACACAAACAACCTTGTTTTTTTTGGTTGTTTGTTTGTTTTTTGTCATCCTCCACCACTGCCCTATCCCTCCTTTGCAAAATCTCTTTGTGGCTCTTCCTATACTCTCTCTCCCACAGAGTATGATCTGACCCAAGCCACGCCAAGCCAAGCTGGACTAAATAAAAGAAAAGAAAGCCTGACTGAGCTCTGAGAGAGACAGAGAGAGAGAGACAGAGAGAGAGAAGAAGGTGGGCGAGAGAAGCAGCAGGATCACGGACCCAAAATCTAATAACCCGAATTTGACTGGATACGTTGGATGAGTGGGTGGATATCAAACCATGTCAGTGTTCAGACAGATGGACAAGGAGCAAGGAAATGATGGAGAGCAGGTCAGAGGGAACTGATACCACTTAGCTTCAATGCAAGTATATCTATATATAAAAACCAGATGAATGGTAAACTTTTAAACTGATAATTCTGGCGCATGTATTTGTATTTTTGTAACAAATACATATGTTTTTATTGGTGTCAATGGGTCCCTACCTGGACTCAAATTTAAGGGGATTTGTGGAACAATAGCAGTATGTAACACTTCCGTGATTTTATCGCTTTGATGTTTACAATCTATACCTCATCACCAGATATTAGATAAGCTATTAACAGAGATCAAAGTCTGATTTTCTTTCTGCCTTTGTAGTAACGTGAAACAAGAGACAAGGATGATATACAGGCTGGTATAAACGTCAGTGGCACTGTTGTACAGTATGAATACTAGATAACTAGGTCACCCTCTCACAGTCATAAATTTCCCAAATTACAGTCACATGTATATGTTGTCTGTTCTGATTCATAACAGCACCATCTTCTCGAATTTTTCTAAAGCACTCCCAAATTTAACTCTTTCTGATGTAAATTCTTTGAAAAAAATATTTCATCTAATCCTTCAGATTGAACAGAAACATTTCTTAACGCTACCTTATCTGGTGCTGTGATGGTTACATAAAATCTAATGTCAGTTCTTAATGTTCATTTTACAGCAGAGACCAACACTTTGTTGGAAAGTCTTCATCTTATCTGTATTAATGGTAGGAAAGAGACTTAGTCACTGGGCATCAAAGGTTCATCTAAACATCTTAATCTGGGTGAGACCTCAACCAGAATATAACCAACACTGAGCTGCTTTCTAAATCTAAATGCAGCTTTTTTTTTTTTTTTTTAAATCTTTGTTTTCTGACTCACTTCAGCACAGCTGCTCCTAAACAGGAAGAGGCGAGGCTGAGAGACGGGAGGAAAAAGAAAAGGAAAAAAAAAAATGAAGAAAAGGAGTGTGAGAGAGAACCGATATAGTCATCACAAGCTGTACTGTCCACTCCGAACTGAGGTGGAAAAAAAAGATACAAAGAGAGATACAGAGAGATGAGTTAAGAAGTGTGAGCACATGAGAGTGGCAGATGGAGCAACAGAAAAGACGGAAATGTGGAGTTTATAGAAAATAGCTAAATCTGGCCCATGGTACAGACGTAGCTCTTTGTCACCGACGCATCACACGGCGGGCTCCATGTGCACTCAGATCTCTCACTGTCGCTTTATGTAGTGTTATGAAGTATAGTGTGAAAAGCTGCAGCGATGACAATGTTAAAGTACAGTCTGTCAGCTTTAAATTTGGGGTGTTGTCATCACAATGCGGATTAACATTAAAGGGAACTAAAAGCTTCTCTTAGTGTATGTTCTCTGAGTCTACGCGTGCCCAAAGTATTTGGACATATTAAGATTAGGTTCACTTTCATTTCCAAGATCCAAAGTCTTCATTTACACTGACAGGACTTTACAACTGTGAAGATTTGGGCTTAAATGAGAGTTTGTAGCTGTGGATTTCTGTTGAACATGTGTTTCCATGAAGTTAAAACACTGTAGCGAGAGTGATAGCATTAGCATTAGCATAAAAAGAGTTTAGCAGGTAGTGTCTTTTTGTTTTAGCTGTTCTGAAACGACAGAAATCAATTAAACAGAAACTGCTATTGTTAGCATGTCAGGCTAACCAGATTGCCACCTATAGAAGCGACTGCCTTACTTCTGCGACTTAATTCACTACAATAGGGTTAAGATAGCATTAGCATAGCCAGACCTACTGTTTACACAATGTTTGAAAAACTTTTCGTCTTAATGACAGTGAAAGTCAGAGTTGTAATTATTAGCATTTGAGGCTAACTAAATAATCATCTGCACTGTGCAAGATTTACCTTACTTCAAATGGGTTAAGATAGCATTAGCATTAGCATAGCCAAGCCTATCATGTCTCCAAAAAGCCTTTTCTCGTGATGAAAATGAAAGTCAGAGTTGAAAATGCAAACATAAACAAGCATGAGAGCTACGTGATTAGCTTTGATACTAATACAATACATATTTAATCAGCTGGTGATGATGACATTTTGTCTTAGCTAGCTAGCTAGTAGTAGCTAGCAGCTATAGCTGATAAAGACTGTTAGTGACAGTTATAATTTCTCTAGCTGGAAATCAGACGCTTTCAGTTTGCTTTTATGACTGAAATCAAAATAATTATTTAAAAACTTACTGCTAAGAGTTTTGAGAAATAAATAGGCCACTTTGTGCTTTGTGAAAATGGAAATCTTGACAGCAAGAGTAACTGAGAGGAGGGTGGGATTAGTGGTCAGATAAGAGGCTGACAGAAAGCCTTGTTTTTAAGAGGCTTTCACTCCTGCTGCAAAGCTACAACAGCAAGATGCAAGAACCCTACAGGCATCTCCCTGTTGAGCTCAATGCAAAATCTAACAAGAGATGAGCTGTATGTCTTTAACATAGATGTACATCTGTGAGTTTCATGACAGTGGCATTAAGTTTTAATAACGGTGGGATGATTGCACACTGCTGCATGTCTTCAATGATTCATCCAAACAGGGATAAATGCTCAACAATTGTAAGTGAAACTCTGAAATCATTCTTGCGTAATGTTTCTGCATCAAAAGGCATGACAGAGAAAGTGTCACCATCAATGTCCCAATCTGGACATAGACAATATTAATACAGAAACTACTGAAAAAGAATGGAAAATCCATTTAAAAAAAAATAATAAGTCTTAAGATGACTTCAGAATATGTACAAACACTTTAGAGAACTGTTATCTGCATTATTTTGAGAAGCAAACGTTATTGCAGTGTTTTGCCTTTTCTAGGGGTCACATTCACATGCACTGTAAAGGAAAGACAAGGGGCAAACATACCAGTTCATATTCTCCTGTTTTTACTGCGTCGTCTCTCTGAACACTGGAGACTCTGAGTCGGTGGCTTGTAATTGTTGTTCTTGTTCTTGATGTTGTTTATGGTTAATTAATGAGCTCATGGATCAAAGGGAGAATCCCTGATCCCACTGGAAGGTTCGACCCATATCTCTTCTCTATCCTCTACAAGCACTCTCCCTCTATTTATCAATGCAACGCAGCAGAATTTTTTTTTTTAAATGATTGCACCACGGGAGAACAAAACAACAACGCACACACACACACACAAAAAAAAAAAAAAAAGAGCTGTAACAGTAAACCCATAGTCACAAGGATCCTAATGTAGTTAGTGTGCGTTTGTTTATTGGATGTGAGTCAGACATCTGCTAAAGAATTTGGGTTAGGATGATCCAGGCTGAAAGCTACAGAAGAGTTAGTTCATAACACTAGTTTATGATGTAATGATGCCTCAATTTCAAACATAAAAACATCTCCTCCAAATCTGAAATGCCTAAATAATCGAGCCCGCACCTAATGATTAAAATTTGCAGGTGGCTTCAGTAAATGAACACAGCTTCATAGGACAGACTGGTTTAAACGTACTTCATCTAAATGTGTAACAGCTGCTTGGAAACTCATCTTCCAGCTTGTATTACTTCCAAACGATTTAGCACATTTTGTTCACAGGCCAAATGGACAAATTACAAAACAGTATTAGTCCGCCCAGTGATGTTATCTCGTCAGATAAATCTGTTGGATCTCTGCTCTAATTAGCTTGATAACCCATTCTATTCTGCTTTTAATCTAATCTGTTTAATTTGGGTTGTGATCGACAAACACTGATACAAATCATACAAATGACTTCATGCGTCTTTAAAACTTCATGCTTCAAGAGCACATCTTATCTTTATTTCTGTTTCATTAATTTAGTTTAATTCAAAAATAAAACTTTGCTGATTTACTTTGATTGCTGCTTTAATTTAATTGAAATTGATTTGACTGACAGCCAACCAACATCAGATTCTGGTTGTCCAATGCTGATTGGTGCACACAAGCATAGGACATCAACTTTTTCTTACTTTTTTTTTTTACAACCCTTCCTACCTTGAACTAAAGTCAAAACAGCACAAAGAAAAGGAGAAACAGGAGAGAAATGTCATGTGGGACTTTATGAATAAAAATGCCGTATCTTTAAATAGTAAAAATATTCCATAATATTCTCTACATACAGTAAAAGGCAGACTTATTTTGACATGGCAGAATTGGAAAGTAAGGAAAACTGTATTTAGTTTTACTAGTAAAAGTATGTATATGTATGAAAAATTGACCCGTGTTCAATAATGATTAAACACAAGAAACGTCACATCCTTTCAACTTATCACTACAGCTTCAAAATTAATTAAAAATGTAATTATAAGCAGCAATCACATGGTGGTGAGTGTGACTGATTCACAGGTCAATAAGTGCAGAGAGGCGGTTGTGTATTGTTGTGTAGCTTCAGTCTGACACCGACAGCGCAAGAGCACGGATAAGAGGACGCGTTACATCACTACCTGCCCACCCTTTCCTAATCATTCGAGCCTCACGGATCAGTGTCATGCATACGTGTTTTTTCGCCGCTTCTCAGAAAAATCTCAGCGGATGCGTTTAACTGTGTTATGTAATTTGTTTTTATTACTCACACAAAGGAAACAGCCACGCAATAAAGATGTAAATGAAAATGTTTATGCGCATATCCCCTAGAGTTGTTGTGGTTTCACTTTCTGCTC
The DNA here is from genome assembly GCA_016801845.1 of Polydactylus sextarius. Classification (NCBI taxonomy): domain Eukaryota; kingdom Metazoa; phylum Chordata; class Actinopteri; family Polynemidae; genus Polydactylus; species Polydactylus sextarius. The sequence continues at coordinate 7,881,683 of CM028920.1, read as the reverse complement.
CCCTTCATTTTATCTCTCCCTACATCCATATGTCTGCCTTTCATTCATTTCATCATTTCACTGTCTTTTTGTTGTTTTACTTCTGACAGACACCACTCCGCTGGGATACGCTGAGGTGCCCTCCCACTTTTAAGCACCACTTAGATCAAGCATCCGTGCATATTTGTGTGCGTGAAATTCCACTCATCCAGACAGAAATGTGAAAGCATTCGCACATATGTGAACACAAATAGTATCATTTTGTCGCTGTCACAGCTGAGAAATGAAGGAGTGGAGCTAAAGTGAGGAGCAAGGGGAGAGGGTAACAAACATAAAGACATGAGTAAGAGGGCAGTGGAAGAAGATCCTGGAATCATCACAATGTAAAAATTAGGGCTGTAATCAATAAAAATTCTTGGTCGACTGAAGCCCTGAAATTTCGACTAAAAATTAACTAATCACAGGTGTGTGTGTAGTATGAGTCTGTCGGCTCTGACGGTGTTTTGCATCACGTGTATCTGCGCAATATCATAGCCCATGATTTTCCTAAAATCCGCTCTGTGCAGGTCCTCAAACAGAGCGAGACTGAACATAGGAGCTCAGCTTCGCGGCCAAGACACGTATAGACTATTAACTTAATATCATTTTTCTGTTTGGATGATAGATGAGGCTCAACAGCCAGCGTGGTTGGGGTGTATCTCAAGGCCTGCAGTTATATAACGATTATTAGGCTGAAACATTGAAATATGTCAACTCTGATATGTTCATAGACTCAAAACAGTGTTCAGTGGCGGATTGGGAATCTGTGAGTTCTGGAAAAGTCCAGAACGGCCACCTGGTCTATGGTTGTCGGCCGTCCAAAGTCCCGACAGTCCTGACAGTCCTGACACTTTTTTTAATTTATATATTGGTCTGACCGGCCCATAAAACCTGTAGATCAGTAGCCCGATTAACACTGGGCTGGTCCAATCAGTGCAAGAGATTGCTTCCATACACTGGCCCCTGACACACGCTGGTCTGTGGCACATTCGTATTGAAATTATATGAAATTGTCTTGCCAAAAAATCAACCAATCAGAATTTTGGTCGAACCAGAACTTATCCACCAATAAATCAACCAGTCGACTGGGAGATTACAGCCTTCCTACGTAAATTACTGCTCCAACTAGGTCAGTTCATGTTCTTAACCATGAACTGACCTAGTTGGAGCAGTAATCTTTTAATTATCTTTCAATTATGTTTGCTTCTCTTTCAACCTTCCTTTGACTATTAAAAATAAATAATAACCTTGTAGTTGTACGCCTCTGTTGAACAGTCTAGTTGCAGGTGATAAGTGCCTGAAGCATCTATAATGTAAAATGTTCTGAGTTTTAAGGGTTAATATCAAATACAAATACATAACAAATAAGGTGGACCAATGCTGCAGTTATCTATATTTTCGTGTCAACACAGATTACATGTTACAAACATTTCTGAAGCTTGTTGCACTGGATTTATGGTCCACAAACTACTCTCACCATCCCATTTCCTGCCCCAGCAGGCAACTTGTTTTCAGTAAAAGACGCTCTGATAAACCCACAGCACACAACCTGCCCAGCAGCAGAATACAAACAGCGTTAGCAGCTACTGCGGTCAGTGAACACAGTTATGCATTTAGCAGTTTAGAGACTGAAACATTTCCCTCCAGAGTTGGTGAAAACTGACGCGGTGAGGAGGTTGAATATTCATCGTAAACTTATTAGGACGACAGAGACACTGCTGCGAATGATGAATGCTAATGTTCGTGGGTTCACGGCTGCTGGACGTGTAAAAACAAGTTTACAATCATAATTTGATGCAGTGATTATGTGTTGATGTGTTGATGTGTTTTCCCACTAATCAACTTCAACTAATGCAGCTTTATAATCCAATAACTGATTGTCAGTGATGGACAAAATTTATGGCTGGTGGATTTTTTTATGAACGTTTTTATTTCTATGCTTCATCAGCATCTACAATGTCACAGCCGATGACATGAATACTGCAATCAGTAGTTTTACTGGAACCATTCAATGTCCTGCAAGGCTTAAAACCACTCACCTGCAGAGCTGCACTGTGGCTTTTCACAAGTCATCACATGGTTGATGCTGTGTTTAAAACCCCACCACGACCAACGCTGAAGTCTGACGCCATCACAAGATGAAGAGAGGTGACACCGGCCAATAGGAATATTCTGTCCTGTTGCTTTAAATGACTTTCATTTACATAATTTTAACAGATCAAAGCCTGACGGGACGCACAACAGATGAGGAATGAGGCAGGAAAAGAGCACGGAGACACTTGAGATTTGACTCAAATATAAACAAAGTCAAAGTCGATACGACGCATTAGCATCATTAAATTAAAACCGAAGTGGGTCACAAACATAGGCGTATTTCCCAGGTTAATGAAGGCTGAGCCCTGTCCAATATTTATTTGTGTCTGGCAGTGGCTGTATGTATCCAACGAGGCTCAATGTGACATTTTCAAAAAAATCAATAACTCGCTCGCTCAGATTTTGTCTCAGTTGCTGAAGCGAAACGGCTGAATCAGGAACGCTGACAGCTACTCATGTAAATGGCACAATTTCTACACGATCCTCTGATCAGGACAGAGATGAATAAACACACACACACATATATAGCAGTGTACACACCAACACACTGTTAACTATACAAGGAGGAATCCCTTCATCAGTCTTTTGTCCTTCTCATACAAAATATGAAACTGTTCCACTGTCGCTGAGAATATTATGGCAACTCCTATTAAATCAGATTGCTGATGGACAATAATGAGAAAATCCTGCTCCCTCAGTTTGCTGCCTATCTTTCTTGTTCCAACTGAAGAGTCAGCGTCTAGTTTTTCCATTGCAGCCGCTTCCATGTTTTACAATATTTTCTGCCAGACAGCTTGTTACGAATCAGGGACAGGGAAAACACCTGCGTTCTGCATGACAGCGTTATTTATACAAAGCCATCAAGACCCGGCTGGCCTGAGACCAGAGAAGAGCCTGCAGTGTGATTGTGTCCCACTACCAAGCGCCAGGCTCTGTAGTGGAAGTCCAATCGAAACCGACTTGAACAAATGAACGAATAAATAATTCAACACCATTAAAAATGCATCACACATGCATGTGCATAAATAAGTGAAAATGTAGTTTGGCCAAAAAAAAAAAAAAAATCAAACAAGCAAAATTATTTCTTATTTAAGACAACCATTGATTAATTATTCATGTAGATGCATGCCCACACCTCAATACTCATTAGAATACACAGACATCGTCTTTGTTTTCCACTCTCACTGGGGGTGTTGCCTCATTGGTCAATCTATCAGGAAACTAGTTCCCATTATCACAACATTATGCCTGATGTCCACTCAACACTACAATCAAAATATGTGACAGGAAGCTGCTTAAGGAGGAAAAAAAAAAGCTCCTGAAGCTGTTAAAGTGCAACTTAAATCAATGCGACTGACAGTTGCAAAGTACATTCCACTGCTTCATTTAGATAAAGAGGCTTAGGGAGAATTTGACTTTCCCTGCACGATTCTTACAGCCCAAAAACTTAATCTTGGCATTCTTGCCTAAAGTTTGCTTGTTAACGTTCCCGTTCAGGCGTTAATAATTACAAAGGTGCTGGTCTGAATCGATAAAGGATTACCAGTAGGAGTGGGCAATCTGACAAGGTTATCTTCACAATCAATCTTGAAGTTATCCATGATCTACTTTTCAAGTGAAACGTAAAGATCATGACATTTACACTTGATCTACCCCAATAACATGCATCCACGCTACGTTCACAAACCAGCAGAATGATTGTCTGAGAAATGGACAATATATATCAATGTTTCTTAAAGTAAAGTCATGTGTAAACTTTGTCATGCAGCGACCAGCACTTGAGGATAAACCAATTCAACCACCTGAAGAGATAAAATCTTACAGCAACACGGCAAATGTTGGTATCTACCCACTCATCTGTATCTGTATCACAAATAACAAAACCTTAAACATTGATCAATGAGCAAAGCATCAAGGCAGCCAAAACAATAAAAAAGAAAGGAGCATACGGTGGAAAGAGGTGAGCAAGGTTGTCAAAATCTATCTAGCTAAGGACACAATGTTTGTCCAGAGCTGTTGACAATGTGGGATTTGAGACATCGATGCACAATTTAGCTGCACTGTTTGATCTATTTGGAGTCTGGATACTGACAAGAAAGTTGGGGAAAAAAGGTTGCAATTCAGATCACAGATCACATGAATTCATTTGTAAAAGTTACACGTAGATGTCATGTCATGTAGTTACACGTAGAAGTGTAAAAGTAACACAAAAACAAATTTGCTGAGGAATCGTGGCCATTTTGAATATGGAGAATATGTGAATATGAAGCAGTTGGCAGGGAATTAGCTTAGTTTAGCATTAAGACCAGAAACAAAGAAACAGCTAGTGTAGTTCTGTCCAAACTATGAAAATAACAGTATCAGAAATTTTTCTAACAATTAATTGCAGTTCTGAATGTTAAGAATATGTGAATGTGAAGCAGTTAGCTGGGAATTAACTTCTTAACTTAACATTAAGACTGGAAGCAGAGGAGAAAAAGGTCAGCCTAGCTCTGTCCAAAGCACCTTTTCTAACAAGCAGATTATCAGAATCGACTCTCATTGTCTTTTGCTAAGCGTCTCCTTACTCTACTCAGCTTTGGTGCATTTTTTCAAGATAATATGTCCCATTACTATTGCATTATTCTTTGAAATACTGTAGATGCTGCTTCTAAAATGCAGAGGCTCCAATATTTCTGACTTCTGGAACAAAGAACTGCGGCACTTTCTCAACAAGCATTATAACTAACATACAGTGAGGGAAAAAAACATGTTAGACATCACTCACCTCTATCAGTTTGCGTTCGTAACTGGCAGCAAGCTCCTCGATGTCGCCCATGAACTTATTCTGTGGGACGGGGGCCTGTTCTTCGCTTGACCTCAACACTGACAGAGCTGCAGCAGAAACAGAGAGAGAGACACAGGTACGTTTACACGTATGAAAAGAGACTATGATACTTCTAAAACACACATTGAGCGAAGAAACTCTTCTCACGAGCGATTATAAACTGTGTGTTTCTGCTAATTATGCACATGGTGTCGTCCTCCGTGATGGGTGGTGACACCTGCTTTTGTTTTTAGTAGCAAGGGAACAATACACAGGAAGCAGCAGATGTATATAATATACACATTACAAGCAAAGAGGGAGCCATGAATCCCCATTCAATTTAATCACTGTTGAACACTAAAGTGATATGAGTCACACACGTTACAAAAAAACCTATAATCATGCAGGAAAGGCAAACACACTGTCATAGGAAGACGATGCAGTATCACACAAGTCCTTCTGTTTGTGCATGCATACTTGCTTGTTTGTGCAATAAAAAATGCTGCAGCACAGACACATTTTTCTTTTTGAAAAAACCTCTGTCTGCTTTGTCAAGAAGATAAACTCCCCTCCTCTTGCTGTTGTCCCTTCTACTCCCGTTCAGACAGAGTTTATTGTTTCTTTGCGCGGCTGTAGCTCGCTAACCAGCTAAAGTCATCATGACGGAGCCTAAAGCAGCGCTTCAGAACCGATAAAAGTCAACTAATAAGGTTCAATCTGGAAAAAAAAAATACAGAACTTGGGCGTCTGAGCTCTGTGCTGTTCTGCAGAGTGAAGGGTGGAGGATGGATTGTTTTTTCACGTCAGCAAAAGCAAATTAACACAGTTATTTAACTGCCACCACACACAGATAACACCTAGGCAAACACACGGACGGTAGGAGGAGGAAGAGATAAGCGGAGTGATGTGAGTGGAGCCAAAAAGAACAAGAGAAAGAGAATGGAAGTAAAATGGAAATAAAGTACAGAACAAGACATTCAGCGTGTCCAAAGGCTTCACAGAGCTCAGGTAAACTTGTGGTGATGACTCTTCAGGCAGGAGTTCTACAAAATATACAGCCTGACTGTGATTAGATAAAGGGTGAACCCCGAGCAAGTGTCTGAATGTCTAGACAGAGTGAGGCAGGTATTGACGAAGGAGGCAGGTTCATTGTATTTCCAAATATACAGGACCATAGGGGGAAAAGCCTCTGAATCACAGTCAGACTACGCTAATAAAAGCAACTGATAGACTGAGGGAAGCAGCATGGGACTGAGCTGGTTTAATGCTTTAGTCAGAGCAAACTTGGCAAAGACTTGTCGAGGGAAAAGAGAACAGTTCTGGATCAAATGACTGATGATGATGAGGCTCTTTAACATTTTCCATCAATTCGGTGAAATCATACAGGAACAGGCAAACTGAGAATGGCTGCAAACAACTTCCTCCAGCTCAACTTCATGGATGACATGGATTTCACTTCACCGCAACATGAAACTTGCCTCAGGTGATTTCATCATTTTGAACGGTTGACTGTCACCCCAAACCTGAGGTCACCTGCACTCTGGAGAAGGTTTTTCCGAAAGAATCTTTTAGTATTTGGATGCATTTATCCTTGCTTCATTTCTAATCAGTCACCCCGTCCCTACCCATCAGAAGCCAGCTGCCCCTCAGCGTGACGCTGCCACCGTCGTGACTCACTACAGGGGATGGTATTAGCCAGGTGATGAGCAATATCTGCTGCTCAAAAAAACAAAGTTCAGCTCTTATCTCATCAGATCACAGAATCTTTTCGCTCATTCTCTCAAGATGCAGTTTCTGCAGGCTCTCGCATACGTTTTCCACATGATTGCTTCTGTCTGGCTTCTTTACCATAAAGGCCTGATTGATGTAACGCTGCTGAAATTGTCATCCACAGGTCAGGTTCACGTATTTCAGCAGAGGATTTCTGAAACTCTGTCAGAACAAACACTGGGTTTGTGGTCACTTCATTGACCGAGGCCCCGGTCTGACTTGGTCAATACAGACTTTGGTGATTCTCAATTTTTTTTTTCTCCAATTCACAATTATTAAGCCCTATTGTGCTCCAGGGAACATTCAAAACTTTAAAAACCAGTTTTATACTCTGGCCGTGATCTATGCTTCAACACCATTTTATCCCAGAGTTCTACAAACAGTTTCTTGGCTTTTGATTTTTTATCCTGACACTCACGGTGAAACGTGAGTGACCTTTTAAAAACCAGTGCGTGCCTTTGAAAAACAATGTCCAGTTGATTCAAATTGTCACATTTTTTATTCATTTGGCACAATTCTAGTCTGGTGACCACTCAAAGAGCTTCACACTACAGTTGACGTCCACTCGTCCACACAGCGCATCTATCTATACGTTGTTGCTAATGCAAAATGGATTCATACACATTCACACAGATGGAAGAGCCATCGGCAACCTGGGGTTCAGTATCTTGCCCAGGGACATTTCAGCATGTGGGATTGAGGAGACGGGAATTGAACCACCGACCTTCCAGGATGCCTTAGTGGACGACTCACTCTACCGCCTAAGCCACAGAAATACAGAGCGTAGACTTTTATGAGCTGAAATTGGATATTTTTTCAATTAAAAAAAAAAAACAACCCGATATGAATTGCAAAATGCAGAGGGGCTTAGAAAGCCACCGGAAAACAGGAACATTCATAATTAAAAGCAATTCAATTTACAAGAGTTCAATTTTAAATTAACGTTATCATCCCAGAACTGAAGAGGCACGTTTAATTTCAAAACACACCCACTTCTCTGACATCCTGCTGTTGCCTCATAACTGAATGTTTAAGTTTTACATTTTTATGACAACGTGTTTAAGGTGATTGTATTTTTTTTTTCTGCAAAAACAATTAAAATACCTGCAGGAATTCAGTTTGCAAATCATCACTTTTGGCATTTTCATTTGTCTAATTACTTAAACTGCTGCTGCTAGGTTATTAACTTATCAATTCATAGTTTCTGTGCTTAATAAAACAAGAACACAGATCATAAACACACAGAGATACAGGCCTCGATGTTCTGTCATGCTCCCATAATTACTGGCACAGCGAGGAAGTTACAAACACACATACAACCACGTACACACACACACACACACACACACACACACACACACACACACACACACACACACACACACAGACACTGTATAGAGAGGCTGACAGAAATATCATGGCTCCTGCAAAAACCTCAGCAGCAAAGCAATTTCTGAGATAATCTGTGGTCCAGCAATAGGACTGTGTACACCTCAGTCAGCAGCCCACACACACACACATACATTATAATATGATCTGTATCTTCCTGCTATAGTTGCAGGCATCACATAATGCATGGTTCATATGTAGTTCAACTTTTGTGAGGCTTTACACACTCTCTCTCACTCTCTCACACACTGTGTGTGTGTGTGAACGGGCACAGACACACGCACACACACACACAGCTGCTGGGGTGTGTTGCTCAGTTAGTTTTGTTATTACAGGCCAGCTGTCTGCCCAATTTCCTACAGTCAGGAACATCTGTGTGCACCCCCCCCATCCACCCACCCACCCACCAACAACACACACACATACACACATGGGCGACCTGTGTTCACACACATTGTGTATGTTTCATTATTAAGAGCCTATAAACGTGACAAGTAACAGAATTTCAACTTAAGGGAAAAAAAACACTCAGAGCTGAGGAAAATTGGTATCACAAGAGCAGCCATCGGCAATCCACTGTGTGTGTGTGCGCACATTATATTTATGTCCTTATTTCCTCTTTTTTGTGTATTTCTCAGTGTATATGTACATATTTCGGTTATTATTTTACAGCTTATAATGGTATATGTATTTATATGTTTATTCTTTGTGTGTGTGTACTTTTACCACTGTACTTGTGAGAAACATTTTCAGTTTTAAACCTTGTGATGAAGTGATGACATTTTTCTCAGTCTTCGCAACTTTACATGGTTGTTTTAGGTGTAAGGGAAAGGGGTAAGGGTCGGCTGGGGTTAGACATTATATTGTGATGGTTAAGTTTGAATTAAGAGGTTTGGGGAAAGTATTATATCAATGACTGTCCTCACAAAGACAGAAGTGTGAGAATGTGTGTGTGTCTCTCATTCCCAGATGTGTGCATCCCCTCGGAGTTAACCAGAGTGTGTGGATCTCTAGAGACATCTCTCTCTTATGATCGCAGTGTGTGAGATAATGAGCCATTTTAGAAGAGGGGAACACACACACACACACACACACACACACACACACACAGGCTGCCTCTACACTGAACAGTTTCCAACTTACTGGGCATTCAGACAAGCATCATTCAGAACAACAGTGCAGCAGTGAAGGTTGTTGGTAATGTTTTATAATGTTTTATACTTTCACTTCACTTAGTGACATTGTGAAATTGCTTTTAGATACAAAGTCAGTCCATGTTTACTGGAAACAAGCAGCCATCTGACAAAGTCACTGGGGAATTAAATAACTACAATAATGTGCCTGTAACTCGAAGCATTTTGTTTTTACTGCCTAAAATCACAATCTGTCTCAGAGTGCTTGATAACATGTACAATATACAGCAGCAACCTGTTGGATGTCGCCCCTCCTCCTCCTACATCGATAACGGTTTTCCCGGTTTTTTAATATCGACCTTCATTTGAAAGATCTTATATCAATTCAAAAAATCCTTTCACCTGTAAATGAAACATGACCAAAGCTGCTTGAATCGACATCAATGTCAATATCAGAGCAGGACCTTGTGAATTGGAATTGAACAGATTCAGGAAATCAGTGTTTTCTCAGGACACAAGGAATACTGAAGGGGATAAAAGACAGGAAGGTAAAAGAAAAAATACCAAGTCAGTGCTTGTGGTGAATGAACTCAAACCAGTTGAAGTGTCAGACAGATTTTTTAATGTTTATGTTTTTTATGTAGTCAGGCAGCATTGCACTTTTTAATTTGTGCTCAGTAATCATGATGTTAAATGTCACAGTGACAGTAAATTTGAAACTTTCCATACGGTGCACACATTTAAATGATTCTAACTACAGAACAGATGGACATCACAGAGCAAACTGCTGTCTGATGCAAAGTCTTTCTCATTTCCGTGGCCTGGGGTGTCGAGGACAAGCTGCTGAAAACTGCCTACTGTCTGCAGGTCAAGAGATCATGAGAAGGATTCATGCCAGAGCGGCGATGGCGCGGGGTGAAACATGGACCGAGCCGAGACATTTCCTCTCTCTCATGACCTGCTGTTGCAACCAGCTGGAAGGAACCAGTTGGAAACGAGAGCAGACGGCTTAATTCACTCTGACCTTACAAACATTACCGGTAGCGATGGGCTCGTATTCAACACAAGCTCATGAAAAGAAGAGGCAGGTATGTATTTCACCTACGGGGTAACCTAATCCTTCTGTGAAATCAACAAAAGCCTCTTCAAAGTCGGAGCTTTTGACGGGTGATAACGACATTGACAGCAGGGGCAGAGGCTGACACACCTGACTAAACGCTGCTTCGTCCATTAGCAGTTAGGAGACGTCGCCGTGCGTCGATGACTCCGAGCACACAGCAGGCTGCAGAACAAACACACGTCCATCCCGTCTCGAGCCGAGCCTGAGCGAGCCTGCTAAATAAAACATGTGCTGGGCTCCCACCACAATAGGACTAATGTGCAATCAAGTGAAGCGCTCCTTGTAATGCCGGAACAGCACAAAACCGCCGGCACTCACACCACTGTGAAATTGGGGCTCTTGTGAATCTCGTCTTCCATATCTTATCTTCTTATAAAATCATTCCATCCCTCCCAGCTCCTGCTTCCTCGTCCTTTGTTCTTTTTTTTGTTTTTGCACCCCTAACTTTCTTTCATCTCTTTTCACTTAAAAAAAACAACATCCTCCTTTTTTTTTTTTTTTTTTTTGTTTTTGTTTAGTCTCTATGAAGTATTGATTTAGTTTCTTTTTACTTTTCTCGCCTTTGTTGCATCTTTCTTCCATCCTTTTTTTTTTTTTTTGCTCATTTATGCAACCTTCATTCATCCTTTCTCTTCATACATACTTTACCTTTGAAATCTTCCTCGCTCCTTACCCATTCATCCTCCTCCTCATTGTCTTTCTCTCATCTTTCCTTTAATTTCTTTTCTGCCCCTTCTACGTATCAATCATTCATTGCCATTCAGTTTCACTCCTCACCAGGTTTGGTTGCCGTGGACGTTACAGACGTTCCATGCACCTGGACACTTTTCGGCACACATATCAATGAAAAGCACGCATAAAAAAAAGAAAAAAAAAAGATTTTTCGCACTTGCGCTACCACGACACGAGGAGGTGTGACGCGTACGTCATGGAAAATTGGGGTTTAAGGTTCATCTGTTTTTCCATTATAAAACTACACAATCAGAAATCATGACAAGGAGAAAAATGTCTTTGTGTCTTGCTACAGTAATAACACACACACACACACACACACACACACCCAAAGACTGAGTTATTAACACAGTCAGACCATAACAGGCGGCTGGCGGACTTAATTAACGAGTGCTAATCAAAAGCAATCTTCTTTCATTTTCTAATCGTCCGTAGTTCATTTCTCTTCGAGTTGCCTTCAGATAACAGAGGCCTTAGTGTATCCGTACATGTATGTGCGTTTGTGTGTGTGTATGTGTGTTCAAGAAGACAGGAGGAGGAGGAGGGAGGAGGTCAGGCCAAGTCGCTCCTGTTACAAGGAACAAACAGCACCAAGATTTTCTATTTACACCCACGAGGCAGAAAGGGCGGAAATCGCTTATTCTCCTCGCTTTGATGACTCCAATCAGGAGGAGTTGTGTGTGATCGGCCGGGCCTGGGCCCCGACAGCGTGCTGATCACACTCGTATGCACAAAAAAAATGCACACATTTATGCACACACACACACATGCACGCACGTACGCAGAAGTTGTCTGCGGTGGCATGAAAGGAAATGCTCCAATTATGATGGAAAAAGATGTGCACAAGAGAGAGAAGAGAAGGGAATCGCATAGTTTGAGTTGTGAGAGGAATTTCACTTAAATAAAGAATCTGGAGGCTGAATCTAAGAGCATCAGAGTAAACTACTGTATCACACAAATGAAATGTACAAGATTAAGATTATCAAGTGGAGTTACAAAAACCCTGCACCGTGCTTTAAGGTTTCATTGAATTATTGTCTATATTCACAGCAGAAAGAGCTCTGGATGAACAAAAATGTACCTCAACGCCAACACAGACACTCAAACCTATGATTTGGAAAAACCATCTGGCTGTTTGTGTGTTTGCTCTACTTTCATTTCAAGAATAGCTCCAATCTCCACAGACCACTATCATCAACCATCTATCACAACTAAAGCACAGTCAGGCTGCAGCTCACAATAAGGTGAACAAGTGATTGAAAGCACTTTTCTTCTGCTCCAAAATTCCAGGTTTTTTTTACACCACATGTCAAACTATTCCCCTTACTCTACAGTTTCCTGGAGAAGTAACAGTGTAAAAATATTATGATTTTTTTTCCCTCCTTATCTTTAATGTCTTGTTAGTGTCAAAGCTTCAGCTAAATACAGATTTCTTTATTCTTTAAAAAAAAAAACTGTTATATGAGAGAGCGGCAGATGGTGAGGAATACTAATGAGCATTTCATAGTAACGACATGTCACAGGCCTGATGACGGCATCAAAAGATGGGCACAGCTCGCGCAGAAGATTTGTGAAGGCGAGAAAACAGCGATCAGATCAGATTTTGTTGATGATGTTGACGTTGGCACAGTTTATAGTGTCTTCAGATATATTGAATATTTTGTTCTTAGCACATAACTTTAATAAATCTGTATGTATCGATTTCGTCAAAGGCAAAATGGGTCATTTTCCCACCTTAAAATCACATAGAAATGTCTAAAAACAACTAGACTTGTGTTATTGCCTTCTGCCAAATATTTCTGGAAAAATCTGTAGTTTTAATAAAGTTCTGGTTTGTTTCATTTTATCAATGTGTCATATCTCCTTTGCATGCTTTGTATCCAACTTTAAACAATTTTAAATTTGCTTTTGACTATATATTTTTCATCATATGTCGACTAAGGAGCTTTGGAGAAACACCTACTTTTAATTTCTATTTTCACAGCTGTTGCTGACTCCAGTGACAGCTATGGTGAAGACTTCAGTCCTGCAATATTTGTTTCTTACTGTTTAGACTTAAGATCCCACAGAGGCAGAAAATAAACTACATATTCTGTATTTACATCATCAAGTGAAAAATAACAACATGTCAACAGCTTTACAGCCTTACTGTTTTGGGTCATTCTCACTGTTCACATGCGCTCATCACTTCCAAATACAGTAAGCAGCTGTTTAAGGATGGAAAAAAAAGTGCTGATGTGCTGATGTCACCTTATAGCAGAGACAAAACTTAGGCTTTATGTTCGGCTGCCTGGTGAGCATCTAGAAGCCAAAGAGTGGGAAGGAGAGACTTCAGTGACATATATTAGTTTTGTAATGAGGTATCTGTTTGTTTTGCTTGTTTTTTGCTTTTCAGTGCCCGTCAGCTACCATTTTTGGCCATAAAAGCAATGAATTCATGCAGATTTAATGGTGCAAAAGTAATAATCGTGCTGTCAATTTGCATAAAGAAGTAATAATATATTTATAACACCGTTGATCTCAAATGGATCTCTGGCTTTAACAAGTCATTTTCAGCCTAATACTCAATTTTTAATCAGTCCTGTGCACACAGTGAGAACACACTGGAGAAGAAACCACTGACACGACCGTCAAACAATAAAAAATAGAAATATTGGCTGATTGTTTAGCTGAGGTCTGTTCTCACACGTCTCTTATATCATTATGTGTGTACAAAATTGTGAAAATATTTGTTTCTCATTTACTAACTGCAATGAAATTATACTAATAACAATAAAACACACGCTATATAAAACTAGTATTCAGTACAGAATTGAGAAAGCTAAAAACCCGCCGACTAAAATACAACATTGGTCACACAAAAACATACATTTCTGCTTCAGGGATCAACAAAGAACGAGAGAATGAGTTTGGTTTATGTCCTCTAACATACACCTCTAATAGCTGTTACTGTAATGACACAATTTAGCTGCCAGGATCAATAAAGTTCATCCAACGCTCTCTTATAAGGACTCAGACGATTAAATCTGAGGTTATAATGAGAGATTCAGTCTGCAATCAAACGACGCGTCTACTGCAACACTGATCAAATCAGCCGTTTGATTGTTTGGACAAGCGAATAATCCAAGTAAAGCCCGGCAGTGTGACCTCAACAGGCGTCCACGTGGAGCGTACATTCAACACTTGTTGTTTCTTTGTGTTTTTTTTTTTTGTTTGTTTGTTTGTTTTTTGTTTTTGTTTTTTTCGAGCTCATCAATAGTTTTTTCTGCTTTATTACACCGTTCGCAGCTCAAATTGGAAGATGAGGTTAGATGTGTCTAAATGAACCTGTAAACATGATGACAAGGATAGCGGCGGCGCTCATCTCTGCACATATGTTTGGAGCATATGTTCTACACTCTGAACATCACATTTCCGCCAACAGTTACGCCTGATTTTAATCATTCCATATTTTTTTTTTTTTTTTTTTTTTTAGCTCCCGTATAGTTTGTTCTTTGGTTGTGATTACTTGCATTTTCTTCAACTTTCCTTTTTTGTCGTTTGTTGTTTACTTTTTTGTTCTATTCTCATCTTCTATTCTTCACTTCTGAAAAGACCCAGTTTCTCCCACAGGGGGATTATTAAAGTTTCATTTTATCATCTGCTTTAATCTGAAGTACTCAGGCTTTGTTTAGCCTTCACACCTCTCAGCATTACATGAACGTTCGCTCGGGTCGCAGAGTGCAGCTGTGTGCAGAAGATGGAGACGATAAGATGGTCGTTGCTCATGCATGGGAGGAAGGGGTGGGCGATTGATATTTGGATTATGTGCAGAGGAATGTTTTAATAAATATTAATAGATAAAGTAAAGGCAGGTGAAGAGCTTAATTATAAAGGCTCTGAAGAAGAAAATGGATCATCGTGTGTCAGCGTCAGCAAATGTTTTATTCACACGTTTATCACCTACAGTTGAACCTGAAAGATCTCAATATCCTTGTCAATTGTCTTTCACTCACAATAACGAGTAAAGTAATGCAAAGCAAGTGTTACAAGTCTGCTGTCCTCTACATATTTAAGTTAATGAAAGGATAAAATAAAAGTAAAATGAACCCAAGATTTAAGTGAAGGAATGATTTAATAAAAACGTGCAAATGTTTTTTGATAAGTTGAGCTCTCCCCAGACACTTCCCCCAGCTCCTCCAGGAGGACCCTGAGTTGTTCCTAGGTCAGCCTCGCCAGGCCAGGTATAGTCTGTCTAGCGTGTCCTGGGTCTCCCCAGGGACTCTTCCTAGATGGGCATGTCCTGAACACCTCCCTCGGGAGGCGTCTAGGGGGCATCCTAATTAGACGCCCTAGCCACCTCAATTAGCCCCTCTCGATGTGGAGGAGCTGCAGCTCTACTCCGAGTCCCTTCCAGATGTCCGAGCTCCTCACCCTATCTCTAAGGCTGAGCCTCGTCACCCTGCAAAGGAAACTCATTTCGGCCGCTTGGATCTTGTTCTTTCGGTCACTACCAATAGCTCATGAGAAGTTCGCATTGCAACACTTGAATCATCAACTACAATGTACTGCAGCGTTTCACTATTGATTTCTATGGGTCACATTAAATAAAAAGTACATCCTTATAACTATGTTGGGGTCAATATTTAATGTGAATGTTAATGTTAGTAAAAAAGAAAAATTGCAGCTTTAGTTTTGTGAAAATCTTTCATATCCAAGAAAAACTGAAATATCTCTAAATGAATCGCATCATATCATCTTGTAAAATACAACAATGTTGGTCTGTTGGTCCAAAATTTATCACATTTAAATACAGAAACATTTCACTGTTTTCTGTTGGTTTCCTTTAACTCGGCACAATGTGAAGTTCTGTAAAATATACAGGCAATGCACACATAGGAAACTATATGAATGACTTTTTTTTTGTCGTTGTTGTTGTTGTTGTTGTTGTTGTTGTTGCGTAAGTGTTGCATTCCACTGCCAGGACATTATCATGAATCCATCCAGAACAAAAACAAAATAAACTCAAACTTGCCAGATTACCGGTGACTCATATCCAACTGCGCTGCACGATATGATTGCACCGCTAAGATAAAAAGACTCGTGAGGAAAGAAACACGGTGGGGGGCGTTGTAATTGAATTTGGGTTTTTATACGTCTCCACCTTGAGCACAGCATGCCCAGATCTATTCAACAAATAGGTTAGTGCAGCGGCTTCAAGAGAGCGAGAATATGGCTGCTTATCCTCCTGACTCAGTGAAATGAAGCCCTCTGTTTAAAAGTTAGATTATCTGAGTAAAAGTTTCCTCCGGATTTCCGACCTGACGTCACTTCAGCTGTTTTAAAACTTTTTCAAACACAACATCTCTCTGTTTTCTGTCAGTGTATTTTCAAAAAAAAAAACTTTTAAGTATGTCACCGGTGTGGAGAGGAAGTAAAAGTGTGTGAGCAGATGTCCAGTAGTGTGTGTATGTGAAGTGTGTTTGGATCAGGGGAAAGAAGAAAAACCTAATTATTCTTTTGATCAAAGCAATTATTAGAAGAAAAAAAATAATAAAAAACAAACACTCTGACCCAAAAATGTCTCTTCTGGAAAGCATCACAGCTCAATCTGCTGCAACCTATTAAAAGAGTTATTAAGCATTCAAAGAGCGCACACACACATACACTGACGCTCATGCATGACCAAATTCACACATTTCCAGAAGTGATCGCATGCAGACTGTGAACCAGTTTACTTAAGACAACACTTACGTAGACTGTGTTCAGTCGGCTGCTTACGAAGTGGCTCACAAACACAATGCGGTGCACAAATCTGTGCAAATTACAAAAGCACTTATATAACACAGAACGCAACGAAATGCATGAAATATTATGTATGCCTGCATATTAACACATCTAACATGTGGATGACATTGTGTTCTGGGTCTAGACAGCACGGCTTTTACATCTACATCTACTGTAGATCATTTGTTATTCATTGAAAAGTACTTTAGTAGAAATAAACACATGTATGTGAATATGTTTCTGAACACATTCACGTCTGTGACCCTTGATGTGTAGTGCAAACTGAAAAAACTGTTGTAAAAACAAATGTGTGTTTAAACTACTGTTGAAACTGGACTGACTCGTCAGGAATTTATTCTGTGAAACCTAGAAGTTAAGTTCAGGTTCTTTTGAGTTTTTTGTTTTTTTTTTCTCATCGAAGTAGCTTGGTAATGCTGTTTACCTGCCACTGAATTGCTGCAGGGGGCTGGAACCTGCAATTTCTTGAATGTTATAGAGATTTTATTGCTCCATTATGATCTGAACTTTGGGTCTACTCTGAATGTGATATTCTGAACATTTACCACATTTTAGCTAAATGGAGAGAAAAGCTTTCATGTGCATTGCCGTTGCTCTGCAGGGCTTTGGCGCAGATATGGACTTGAGGTCTTGTTGCAGACCAAAACGCCTGAAAAGCTGAGAACCAAACCAGGTTATGGCTCATTAGCGGATCAAGTTGTGGTCTGATGTAAATCAGCATGTGACACAGGTGTCAAATTATGCACAGCATGGACTTAAGCTGAAACCAAAAATAGACTATTCATTGAGTTCAACCATTAAAATTGAAGTCTTAAGATGTAATTGCACTATGGGGGATTTATGAAACAAAATAGGACATTTAGAATTACCAGCATGTGCTTGTATGTTTGAGATATCACGGTCTAGAGTCCAAAAACATGTATTCTGTCATAATGACCTTGATCTTTGACCTTTAGTCACCAAATCTAATCAGCTGTGTCTAATCATCAGTGTCTTATCATCAAATCGATGTTTGATGTCATGAAAACTCCTCTGAGGATTCCTGATACAACAGCAAAGTGAGAATTTCCTCACTGAGTTCTTATATTTCATATATTTCACTATATTTCAGATATATTTAACTCACTGGAATGGTACAAACAAACAGACGTAAAGACAGACGACATAAAAACATACATCTTCCAGCCACAGTTACAAGAAATGTGGCTGGAGACATAATGAAATAAAAGCTACTTGAATGATGAAATGGTCTGGTCTTTGTTCTTCTACGTGCCAGTGTCTTTTTACATCTGTTGATTTCCTAACACAATTTAGAATGTATAAGAACAAATATCTATATCCAAATATGTTTTTTGTGACTCAATCACTGTGCACCCTGAATGTGTTGAGAGTGTTTAGTATCTACAGCTGTATTTAGACATATCCGCTAGTGATCTGATCACCCAGGAAGCCTGTTAATGAATAATACGAGCAGTGACTCAAACAGAGACACTGACAGTGTCAGTGAAATAAAACAATACAAAACTGTACTGTTCTACATTTTTGTTTTGGTCTAATTAATTAAATTCAATAGTTCCACTTAAAGTCTAAAAGGAAGACTTTTAATGTAAAAAAAATCTGCTGAAAATGTTGAGCTAAGGACTAAAAGAATAAATATCTTCATCTGAAAATGTTTTTTTTTTTTTTTGTCTCTAGATCACTGTGCACCTTAAATGCCTCAAGAGTGTTCAGTGTCTACTTCTGTATTTAGACATGTCCGCTAATGATGTGATCACCCAGGAGGCCTGTTAATGACTAATATGAGCAGGGACTCAAACAGAGAGACAGTCTGCCTTCAAAACAGGTCTCAGCCTTTGTTGCCTGGCCAAGGCCAACCAGCCTATTATCTTGTCTATTTCCTGACAACATTATTTTCTTATTTCCTGTCAAGTTTGCCTCCTTATAGACGCAGGCTGCGCGTTTTTTATTACACACACACACACACACACACACACACACACAAAGCATAAATCAAACCTGGCAATGTCCTAACAACATTTATTCACTCTCCCAGTTGGTGAGTGCTCTTACTTTCAAACAGGATATGACTAAAACATCTCAGAGGACAAATACCTTTAATTTGAAAAGTAGAGAAGAGAGAAGAGTGGCTTTTTCATCACTTTCTACAAAGCTGTGTATTTCTTTTTCTGTTTTTAATCACAAATAAACTTGGTTTTACATACAGACATGTTCTTTGCGCTAAATAGCATCACTCAGTGCACAAAGGACTTGAATATAACATTAAGTAGCATCCACAGACACCTAAATTGAAATTTCAAGGATAAGAATCAGTCCATGTCTGTCAGTCTGGCAAACTCTTTGTTCCAACGGGAGGCGTTAGACAAAGACAGATGGCCCAACAGCAAAACTTTGAAGCAAAGTTTGAAAGTTTTAATCAACAAACAATTAAACTTTTTGAGAGCATCTTGCGAAAAGCGCTTTGAGCAGGTTTTTCCCTTTGTTTTTCATCACACTTCTGAATGAGCTGAACGTGTGACAGAGAAAGTCTCATATAAGAAACCATGTTGTAATACAACACATCGTCTATGGACGAAAAAAGACCATCAGTGTCAGTAAAACAAAACATTGTAATGTTCCTCTATTTTTTTTTTTTTTTTTTTTGTTTTGGTCTAATTAATGGAATTGAATGTTTCCACCATTTAATATATTTATACATTTGAAGTAAACAGACAGGCTTTTAATGTGAAAAATATGCTGAGAGGCGCACCATGTTGGTGTATATACGTCATGCAGCTTTTTCTTTCTCTCTACACTGTCTCTGTGATTAAAGCCAAGAATAATAGAAAAGAGTCCACAGCAGCCAAACATCAACCCAGGGAAAACAGAAAAGGAGCCTGCAAATAATGGAGTGGAAATATATATATATATATATATATATAGGTGTGTGTGTGTGTGTGTGTAATGCGATTAATTAAGATAACCGGTAAACAAAAATATGTGTCTAATATAGGTCTATGTTTGCACTGGAGGGTAAAAAAAAGCCCTCAGCGCTATTAGAGAACTTGTTGTATGTGAAAATAGTAATAATGTAGTCTAAACTGCATCAGATGACAAGCTGTAATCTAAAGTCTCTTTCCAGAACAACTCATTTCCTGACAGCGTCAATGTTGGCGCCCAGGATCTGCTCTCCTCTCTTCACTTAAAACGAAGGCAGCCAATATCTCTCCACCCCCACCACCCCCCACCCTACTCCACATCCTCTCCACCACCACCACACAGCGCAGTAGCTTTGCTAATTGACTGCCATTTTAGAAAGTCAATCTAATTCCTTTTTGTTGTTAATAGTCTCTGTGCCGTTAAAGGGCACCTGCGCAGCAAATATCCAATTTAATCACACAGACTGTTCATTTAGAGACGCCCACTGACCAACTACTATTTAGCACTAACTAACTAATGAGAAAGGGTTAAAGAGGTCAACATTTTAACAACATACATTACATAAACCCTGTGCTGCAAAATCTCTAAACCTTAATTAGACAGTCAGAGGCATGTTAGAGACTTGTTAAATAGCCCGCAGTAGAGGCTTGGACATTTCAAGACTTGAGAGTTTGAATTCAGGATAAAATGGAAAAAATCTGGGTGGGAAAAGTTAATAAGAGACTATCTCACCTTTTGGAGGTGACATGGTGTCCTTAGTGCAAGAAAATGAAAAAGAGTGTTTGCATTGGGCAAGATTGCTTTAATGTGACGCTTAATAAAAAAGAGTCGACTGCTCAGTCAAGTCCTCCCCGGTGAAATAAAGGTGAAAATACTTGCGAGATGGGAGAGAAGTGGAGAGTTTGACTGCTGTTCAGAGCAGTCACTTCCCACAGGGTGTCTGTGTATGATTCTCCCCCATTTCTACCAAACTACGCTGAAAGCAAAACCTGTGCAGCCTGAGGAAAATGGACATTAAATGTGATGTGAAAGTACATGGCATACATCATCACCATGGCAGGCAAAAAAATCTAACTATGCAACCAGGAAGCATCCAGCCCTGACATTTACAGGTCGATAGACTCTGACTTCCTTGTATACTTAAAAGGCAACATGAAGCCATAGTAACAAATGAGCACGTCTAGTCATCCTCATCCTGTCTGCAATGGATCGCTGCCCAAACATACGTTGAAGTAACAGCATACAATACGATTCAGATTCAGCTGCCGGTCTGACAGAAAATACAAGGAAACTCGACTTGTGAGACGAGGAAATATTGGTGGGAAGTGAATAATCCTGAGGCTGACATGACCAGCAGACTGGGTTACGCTTGCTACTAGAGTCTTTTTTTGATTATGACTGTTTTGATAACTGATTAATCATTTAGGTTTAGGACTATCAACTAACAGAAATGTCTAAAGCTATGCCAACAGATCTGTTTGGCTTTACTGAAGAATACATGATCCTATAAAAAACACGTTTCAGTTTTTTTCGCACTCTAATTGGTTTTCTTATTGGCTCAACATACAGCTGACGTTAATGGGACTAATGGTAGCATCAGAGGGAAAAATCACAGATGAGAATCATTGCAGTCATTACAATGAAATCATTAAAAACAACGCGTTTTTAGCATATAAAAGCTTCTTGCTGTGCTGAAAAACAATGTTTCACTTTTTTTATTTCCATTTTCTGATGCAAAGAGTTTTTTTTTATTATTTATTTATTTATTTGCTCTTGGATGATTCTTCCTTTCACTATCTTCCACTGTGAGCAGCAGCAGATAGTTAAAGTTTATGTCCTCCTCATCTTAGTGTCAAAAAAGTTCTTCTTTCGTCTTTCTCTCTGCCCACATACAACAAAGTTAAGATCCCACAAAGTCAGATCCATCAGCCTTACATGTAAAAATACACTACGGAGGCCTAAAGAGGATGACAATCACCTTAGTGATTGCCTCGTTTGATGAGAGCAGTTATTCTAATGTGTCAAAATTAATATGTTGATGATCTGTTGATGTGTGTGCGCTGCATGAAGCGCTCTTTAATGAGGAGCTGGCCCAGGTGTCGAGTGAGTGTTTATTTAAAAAAAAAAAAAAAAAAAAACAGCGAAGGAGAAAAGATCGAGAGAGGAGATCCTCTTGTAGTTTTTTTTTTTCCAGATGAGTAGAGATACTGAGTGTTTGGGACGGTGCCCTGAGCTCTGGCTTTTATACACTAAAGGAGGAGGAGGAGGAGGAGGGCGAGCAGCGTGGCAGAATGAGCATTAAGAATTGATGTTCCCATCTGGAGGAAAGAGGAAAGGGCGATACATTTTTTTTCTTCTTTTTCAAGAGCTGATAAGTCCAATCCTTTCATTTGGTATCAAATGAAATGTGTTCGGTCCCTTACCCTAAATTAAAAAAGAAGATGACAGAGAGCGGAGGGGGTGCAGGACTGCTGCAACCTATTAGCAAGTGTAATTTAGGCATTTCCTATTTTAGAGCAATGGGAAAGCCAGAGGGATGGTGACAGAGGGAGGTTACTGAAAATGAAAGAGCAGGACACAGAGAGATACGTGAAAAGTGAACAATAATGAGAAATATGGAGACAGACAGAGAAAGAGAGAGCAACAGGCGAGAGGTTGTTATCGGGTCAGCTGAGGTCTTTTATTCTGATGGTTACAGTGTGGCTATTATGAATGTAAAGGAAAATAGCAGTGTCATGCAAGTGTCACACACACACATACAAACCAAATGAGTCAGGAAAAGAGAGAAGGCCAGGGCAGCTCTCGCTTCAGAAACATAATTCAACACATTCAGTCCGAGGCACAAAGCGCTCGAACACAAAAACTCTCACACTTATACAGCATCTGATGTGTGTTTCTTGGAATTATCCTCTCCAGTTCGCTATCTAGAAACCACTGAGAGTCAGACACAAAACGTATGTGCTACACAGAACTAAATATTAACACAGAAGAAAAGCAGAAAAACATTAGTTCATTTTTCACCAAATCAAAAACATGAGGCAATTTACTACAAGAAGCACTGGTTTTTTAAATGTCATACAGAACCATAAGGGAGCAATCTGATTGGTCCCAAAGTCATTCTTCAGCCTGACAATGAGTCCACATACACAAACACACACAAGCGTCATAAAGAAGTTGTGGAGTGATCCAACAGATGGTCTGGTCTCTACAGAGCCCTGATCTCAACATCGTGGACTCAGTCTGGGATCACATGAAGAGAGAAAACAAATTGACACAAATAGGTTATCCCAAGTTATTCCAAAAAGCTTGAAGCAAACTGCCTGGGTACCTCACTGAAAAACTGGGAGGAGTTGTTGTTTTCACTGTAAGTCACAGCTAAGATTGGCAATGACAGCTCATGGTTGCCAGTTGTTGGAACACAATGCTCTTCCTGACAGAGATGACAGTTAGAGAAACTGTGAACACTGTACTCAAGCCAACGAGTACAGTGAGTGTTGAAATCAGACAGTACAACGACCTGGTTTATAGCTTTTCAAGGACATGACAAGTTACCTGTCGGACACTTTAATAAACACAATCAGTGCGTGTTCTCGTCTAAACCGCTACCATCCAGTGCTACACAGAGGAAAATCCTGCTTATCAAGTCCATCGGTGCTTCCACAAGACACAGAACTTGAGTTATCTCTTCATTTAAACACCCAGAATGATGGTCTCACTCCTCTTGCTGCTAATCCATAATGAATGAAGAGAATGACGCAGACCACTGGCTCCATAGGAGCCTCGGGAACAAAAGACAGTTTTAATTGAGGGACCCGAGTAGAAAAGGACAAAAGTGGCAGTGTTAGAAGACAGAGGTGGCGCAGGTTGGGAGCACATGATGTAAAGCAGCCTCTCGTTAAAAGACAACCTCTCCGACGCTATATCCTCATCAACAGGTTGAGATCACTTCGCCCCCCCAACGTCTTCACATGAGCAGAGACAAAAACGAACGACAGACTGTGAAGGCTTTCTTTTTTCTTCTTTGCCCTCTCTCGCCACTTCTTCACTAGTATCATTATTCAAAGCCTTTGTCAAATCAATGATCTGGTCTGGTGTTTTGGCGGGCTCATAGAGCGAGGTCAGGCCACGGCAGAGCAGAGCAAGATGTCTTTCAAACTATTTAACAGTGTACATCTCATTTCCTTGCAGGCTATTACAGTAAATCTACATTACAGAGGCCTGTCAGTGGCTGTCTGCCTCTCCTCACACCATTACAGACCAAGAGGAACAGAGACGTTAAGCTGGAGATTCATGGACACACTGCCATCTATGGGTAAAAGATACAGACATAGAAAGAACCAATGCTGGTAGTGTGTGTGTGTATATATATATATATACACACACATATATACATATATAACAAACAAGCAGAAGAGAATGGAATAAAAACTAAGTAACCAAAGTTACTGATGAGCTGTCCATGGTGCTGATCCTGGATCTCAGCTGCTTTTTTGTTGGTGGAATCAAAACGGTAAAGACTGATTGTCGGTAGTAGGCTCAACTTCTCTGCCTCTATATTTGCCCCTCACCTGCAGAGCTCATTACATTCTACAATTCACCTTATTGTTCGAGATATTGGTGGCTGCACCTACTTTTTTTGTTTGTTTGTTTTAGTTAGCTCAGTGCTGTGTGACCTCTGCACCAGGCTCCAAGTATAAACTGGCCCCACTGTAATTCCCTGCTCTGACAGAATTTGGTAACACAGAAAAATCAGTGTTAAAGTTGCAATTTCTGTGGTGATAATTCTCACACTGAAAAGTCTCCAAATGATTTTATTTTTGAAGTGGTTTTGCAAATGTACCGGTCCACAAGCTCCTCTTTTCATATCGTCATTAAACTAAATTATGTTCTAGATGTCCTTTCTAGCTGCTGAGAACTAACAAAAGATTTTCCAACCTAACTACACGGGGTTAAAGGTGAGCTACCTCTTCCCTGTTCTGTTTTTAATGGCTGACACTCAACTTGTTACAGCATTTCACAGAATTCTTCTGATTCCAATATGAGAAATAGTGCTGTATGACAACATAAAATACAAGGTAGCGAGTTACTTCCTCACAATTAAATTATCTTCTCCACACAGAAGTTTCACAAAACCTACAAGTTCAGACAAATTACAAGACTGTCACAAACTATTCTGGTAAATCACTCATTTAGTACACACAGATGAGGCATTTAGAGGGGAAATGAATATGCCACAAAAAAAATAAATTAGCATGTAATCACAGAAAAGTATGTTAATCTTTAGAGGATTATGATATCAAACAGCGCAGAGAGTATGTTAAGCATTTGCATCATAATTTCATCGTACAGCTGCCATTCATATAGAGCGCCGGTGTTTAACGCTTCACGTGTAACGCTTCACCCAAGTTCAAGAACTTCAACTTCCTGAGTTCCTAAACAAACACTAACAACTGCATATGTTATTTAATCAATACGAGAGCCAATTACGCAGGAGATGAGTGAGCTATTACGCGCTGAACCTCAGACGCAGCTAATCACTGGAGGTGACAGCAAGTTTCAATCATCACCACCTGCTCCTCATTCACTAGTTTTGGAAAACAACTACATCGTATTAAGAGTTTGTTGTTGTAAACTCTTCAACTTCACCTCGTGTGGGAGCCTTGGCACCTCGGATTACTCTCAACGACAAACCAGGCTTGGCACGCTGCGGCAAATAAGGCCTGACACCAGAACTTGTCGAATATCATTAGTTGGCCTTTAATCACGCTGAATCATCTGCACATTCAGGCATTTCCTTTTGTCGAGTGGTCCTGAGGAAAACAGGAGGAAGAAACAAAAGCCTGCAAGCTGTCAACACACAAATGACCCCTTGCTGTGTTTATGTGAGAGAGCTGCATTAAGTTGTTGTTTTTAATGACAAAAAAGTACAACAGATCACCTGTCTTATCCCTGGCACACAAACACACACATACACAGACATTAAGGGCCAATCCCATTTTTAACCTTCTTACCCCTCTCTTTTGCCCATCATTCTCGAGAGGGAAAGGGCCATCTCAATTCTCTTCTGGATGAAGGGTGAGGGGTCACAAAACCCACCAAATGAAACTACTCCAGGACCACACTCCAAACAAAGGGGTATGAGAAATACCATGAAATACCACGCTAACCGCTAATCAATAACATTTGTTAACGGACTCTTCTGATGGTTACTTCCACTGAAACAATGTAAACGAATAGCCTGTCAGTTTTTAATCCATCACCAACTTGATCGACATAAATAAGTCTGTAGACGGCATCTTTGTTTGTTGTTATTCGGTTGTCATGGGGACTTGTCGTATCGTCTTACGTAGCAACTGGCGATGGCCTCTGATGATGTATAATGGTCAAGTAGGGAGTGTCTCACTTCCTAGGAGAATGTTTCTACCCCTACTCACCATTTTGTTTCAAGGGAGGGGCAGAGGTAAGTGAAGGTGAAGGAAAATGGGTAAGGGAAAAAAAAAAAAAAAAAAAGAACCACCAACAACCACATCCTGATGCTTCTTACCATATTCATATTTATACAATGAGGAAAAAGCTGAAGCACTTCAGAATCTTTTCACACACGCGAAGGATGAAAGACGTGAGGTTCGCAAAAACACTAAAGTGTAGTTTTGTGTTTCTGATTTTCTGCACCAGTTTCCATTATTTCCTGCGAGGTGACGGCTCAGCTGCGGCAGCAGCAGCAGTTACAAACACTGCCCAATATCAGCCGCTAAAGCTGCTTTCATTGGCCAGTCAAAGGTTCGGAGGATGATCAAATATACATACATCTTATTTATATCTCCACATCCAGTCTGCATCAGCGTGGATTATTAATGCGGCGAGATGAGCTTTGAGGAGAAGAACAAGGAAGGAAGGAAGAAGAAATGTAAAGAGAAAGAAACGCAAGCGAGTGAAGCAAGAGGCGGCGCAAGTGAGAAAAGAGATTGCATGAGGTTTGGTGCCAGTATTAAATATTTCAATCACAGATTGAGTTCCTATGAAAATGCTTTTGATCCAAACTCCAAAGGCCTTTTTATAAAACAAGCATTTCTTTGAGTTGGCTGCAGCACAGTGGGATTCACCGAGGGAGAAAGTCCAAAAAATGCTCTGTAAGAAAAAAAAAATAAATAAACTTTTCTCACTAAATGGATTCCCACGAAGCAAGTTATCTTCGTTATGTTGTAGAAAGTTCACTTCTCATCTTCAGCTCTCTTGTTCTCACTCCAAGATAAAATATGCAATGGATTCAAGTATACTGAGTTATGGAAACATGGTAATTTTGAGGAGTCTATTTAATCAAAGTAGCACTTTTCCAATTTAAGAAGAAACGGGCAGTAGCAGGGGCATAAAGAGGACAACGCTTTAATGAATGTTTTGGTTAAATTCAGTCTACATTTCACATTATTACACACAAAATCTCTATATCTGATGAAGCATTAAATTGTAAATTGTGTTAATTATATAGAAGAAATTCAAACAAGTTAAAGAAAATGACTGGAGACTTTTATAGAGAACTTGACAAGACTGGAAACAGCAAATCCTAAACCTAACACGGACCCTTTCTCTATGCATAGGTCTAATAAACAAACCAAGAAATTATTTAAGTACAGCCAAGAAACATTTTCAGTGTCTCTTCTCATAACAAATGCAGAACCTGTCGTTTTATTTTTCTTTTTTTGTGGATCAAATTAATCTCTAAACCCGCAGATCTGCAGCAATATCATAATGACACGAGCCATGAGCCAAAACAAAAATTATATTTATCTCCATCACATTCGCAGGCTCTGAGTACACTCAATTGTGAATCTATTTAGATCCATGAATTCATTACAACGGCTCAGATGCTGTAATGAATATATATCAATGTCGTCCAGGATCAACACATGGCTATTTGCTTTGTGAAGAATTGACTCGTGTTCAGTTTGCTTCTGTCTCAGGATGATAATTCAAATCAGGCGCGACAAATTCACTGCAACATTTCTTTTAATGACATTTCTTTTTCCTTTTGAATTCATTTTGTAGCAGAAAAACAGATCTTGGGGGGCATTTACACCTGGATTTCATTCATTCATTCAAACTGATCTGATTACCCTCGACACATGTTAGCGTCAAAGGAGAACATAAATTACTTGGAAGTGACTTATCATTGTGTGTGTGAATTAAGATGCTCGTCAAACGAAAACATTTCACCTCTTCATTAGTATTCAGAGAGTCTGATGTGGTACAACCGGTTGGACAGACAGGCAAAGCTTCTGTGCCTCGAACAAGGAGGAAATGAGGAAATGAGTTCGACGAAGAGCCTTTGGAGAGCTCCTCTAATTCAGCACAGGTATTTGGCTAAAACAAAAGAGCCATCTGGAGGGAAGATGAGAAAGTTATCACGAAGCTCTACAGCATCATGCTCGTACTTTTCCACCCTCCGGTATTGTCTACCACACTACCACCAGGTATTGTCTTCTTGAGGAAAGTATCGTGTCAATACTAGTTTAATGCTCCTGTGAAATATTGAATTCAATATCTAATTCTACACACTGATTTTTTCTCCAAATGTGTTCTGCAAGCTGAAATTCAATTTCAGCATCACACGGGAGAGAAACTCATACAGCACATTGAAATAGTTTAAAAAGAGACTGAAAAGGAACAAGGCTTTCAACACTGAATAACAATGTCAGGTAGTACAGTAAAAAAAATAAATAAATAAACACAAACATCAAACCACGTCTTAAACTAGTTGATGCAACTGCCCGAGTGTGGTGATGTGTTCCTTTCTTTTCTTTTCTTTTTTCTCTTGGTTCGGTGGTCAAACTCAACTTTATTAAGTCAAATTTTAATTGAAATTCGGCTTTTTGTGTGAGGAAATATGAAAAAAATGACACCGTGTCCACATTTTCCATTCCTAAAAGAGAAAAGCTTTTTGAATATTTGTGGAGAAGCACCTCTGAGGGACAAACACTTCTTAATGAGAGAAAAACACCGCAACACAGTGCAAGTATTGACAGGAAATATTTAAACCCAGCATGCAGTGCTAGTATCCATTATGTTTTTTTTTTTATTATTATTTTTTTTTTTAGGCATGTTTTGCCTTAATCAGAGACAGTGTAGAGACAGGAAACAGGGAGTAGATTCTGGGAAGGACACACAAGAAAGTTCGACTCAATCGGGATTCGAACCAGCGAACAACTGCACGGCAACTATACGCCAACGTGGTGCGCCCTAACCACTGGCTATCCAGGTGCCCATATCCGTTATTTTTTGATTATTTTAAATTTCTGTCCCTTTTACAACATTCAAGATGTGATGGTTCCCATCATGCAATTCTGTTTGTAATTTCTAGGTGGAAACCAGCAAGCTGAGTTAGTTTGATGCTTATTCTCACCTACATGGGAGTTAAACACGTGGTGATAAATCATCTGCACCTGCAAACTTAATTATGCAAAAGAGTGGCGTTTAAATAGCGTTTGTCTCCCATATCGTGAGTTCAGACATGTTTACGGCAAATGACCTGTATCAAAACTGGCGTCAACTAATTAATGTTAAATGGACTGCATTTATATAAAGCTTCTCGGGCCTTTGAGGCCACTCATAGCACTTAACACATTCATAGAGCGCTTCTATACATGACGCTCATCTACACACCACTCACACACTGATGGAGCAGCCATCTGTGGTGATGTGGAGGTGCTAGGAATTGAACCACCAACCGTCCCTGACACCTGAACTACCTGCATCACAACACAACAGGTGGACATTAATACAGAGTAACCTCAGATAGCAAAGATTCTGGCTGTAGTCTGGCAGACGTTTGGCATCTTTAATTCCTTTTGTAACAGAGGAAGGGCTTCAGTTTGACCATGTCATGGTTACACTACTTTAAAAAAAATGTAAGCAAGGTAAATGCTTTTGACTTGACTGTGGGGATTTTGGACTCTTTTTGGGATAGTTATGGCTCTACTTTTGAGTTCCATTATTGGTTCTGGGGGAGTTTTGGCGTCCTTTTGGTTTTTCTTTTGTAGCCTTAATTTGGGTCGTGTACATCTGGACCATACATCCTTCCAAAACTTAGTCAAAATTGAGCCAAATCTGGCCCCTCATGATTTCTCTATCTGGGACTAATACATAGATAAATTAATTTCCTTAATGTAGTGTTTGTTTAAATCACTTTTGACAGCATGGAGGCCACAGCTGCTTAACTGTTTTTAAAGCCATTGTTAGCAAACATATAGCTAATATACAGTGCTGTGTGTGTTTTGTTTTAACAGTGCTGTAAAGACCATACATCTTTATTTCTCACTTTCTTTATGTGGATATAATAAGGAAATACAGGAAGTATTTAAGAACACATAAACCCATGTCCAGATGTGACCCCTGTCACATCTGGATCTGGCAGGCTAGGCATGTCTACCGGTGATCTGGATGTGAAATAATGACTTTGTTATCAGCTTATTCCTTGTGGTTGTTGGTCACTGGAGCAACAAATCTGAGTGTGGCCAGAGTCTGAATCCAGAATCATTAGAACATTTTATGTCTTTAAATACTTATTTCCTGTATTTTCTTATTATATCTGCAAGAAAGTGAGAGATAAATATGTATGGTCTTTAAAACACTGCTAAAACAAAATATGTGGGGGTGTTTATAACTTTTACACAGTACTGTATAATATATAATTATAGCTAATAATATAAAAATTCTGAAACGAATGCAGGTTTCTCAGCAAAATACATTCTAACTAAATCTTTTGCTAGTGGCATAAACATTTGTTGTCAAGGCCTTCACTGCTACTTTCATTCTACTTTAACTTTCTTAATTTTAACAATCCACCACCTTTTCTCTCTCTCTCTCACACACACACACACACACACACACACACACACACACACTTATACAAACCTAACCCCACTCACCTGCACATCTCCTCTTAAGCCTACGGGTCTTTGAAGGAGCAGAGAGCTTCCCAGCACATAAGAGCAGGATTAAGTTGTTTATATAGCAGGACCTTTATCACATAGCACATTAACAAGCTAAACACTCAGGCATTAGTCAAAGACACATACACACACATGTTCACACATGAAGGAGGGTCTTAGAGGAAGAGGAACATGAGCGGTGATTCAGAGTGAGGGGGAGTGGGGTGAAATGTGCTACGGGGTGGCGATAAAGAGATAGAGATTTGCTGTTTTGCTGGTGGCACTTATTCGGGGGAGAGTTGCAGCGGCTTTTCAAAAGGCTCCATGGGGTTTCGAATGAAAAGGCTCCAGACGAGCGAGGATAGTTATCTGTGTAAGACTCTAAATATTCATATCCAAATCCCAGCAGTGCTCCAAAAAAGAAAAATAAAACTCGTAATCAAGCTGAGACATATCACTCAAAACAGATTACTCCCACGAGTTTGGAGACTCAATCTGGAACAAGACAAGAAGAATGATTCTTGTGTGCCACATTGCATCCTTTGGTTCCTTAAAGGCACTTCAAACTAAATTTATTGTTATTATTATTATTGCTGAAAACTGGTGAACTGAATAAATTTGAATGTTTTTCTCTGCGAGGATGTTATTTTCTACCATTTTGGTAGCACTTACTCCACTTTTAGCACTCCCACATGTTGCCACTGTGGTTGCAGTAATTTGTGAGAATTGTGGCGTTGACCTTTGCGCTCCTCGTACCATCTACTTATAACCTCAGCCACCGAAGAACAGCAGCTCATCTGACTGCGCTCCCTGCAAATGACTCTAAATAAGAACAGTCATTTTCAAATTTGGCATCATTTTCTTTTTCCTGCCTTAACACAAATCAGTTCATACCTCTCTCTTTCTCTCTCAATATGAACAGTCCAAATGTCAAAACCCACAGTCTGTAAACATGTAATGTTGATTGGTCAACCATTTTGAAGAGCTTTCAGTCTTTAGTCCAGGCTGAAATAACTCAACAACTATTGTATGGATTGCCACGAAATTAAGTACAAATATCCATGGCGACAAGAAGATGACACATAATAACTCTGATGATCTCCTGACATTTCATCTTTCTACATGGAGGTAAAATTTTACCTTTGCTTTGCTTTGTCTTGTGACTAAATACCATTAAATCTGAAAACATTCCCATCAGCACCTGCTGTATTCTTATTGTTTTTTTTAGAGCTAAATAGCTAATCTTTGCATATTTAACACCCTAAGCTAAGATGATAAACTGGTGCTAATCATTATACCTGCTGCGAGCATGTGGCCTGTTGACATTAGCATTTAGCACAAAGCACAGCTGTGTTTAAGTGACTGCAGACGTCAAATCAGGTGACACTGTGACCTACTTTCATTGAATTTTTGAAATCAGAAATCATTCAAGGAGTTGAAGACTACCATTAGCAGCGGGTTTTGCCTCATCCCAAATAAAAAAATAAAACATAAGAGGGAAGTTGTATACTTTTCATGCCACGCAAAGGTAAACACAGTGTGGATCATCTTTAGTGGAAAGTCAGTTCAACAGTCAGTTCTTCCGCTTTGTCACAGTCAATCAATAATTCAGTTGATCAGAAAACGAGATGTGTTTCAGGTTTTTGTCAAACTGACATTGTTCTGTGGTTTTGTGTTTAAGTTCATGTTCATGTTTAGAGACATTACAACTGGTGTCACCTCAGGATTTTATACTGATTTTGATGTTTTTTTTTTTTTTACCCGGCGTCATAAAATCGTGCAAATGAAAGAGAAAGAGAAACATTGAGCCTAACAGCAATTACACTAATGTGCGCTGTCGACAGTAATAAACATCAATATTTACTTCCTCATTCGCGCTGATTTATTCAAATTCTACCTCAAAAAATTAGCGGCAACATCTGGTGCCTTCCATTTGTGGTCTGCTTTAAATTCACCGGTGGATATACTATTTTCAGATACTGCGGTTTCAAATTAAAAGTACGACTACTTTCGAGTTAAAGCAACATTATTCTGCTGGGTGTGACACAGGAAAAACAATCAGCGTCATCTATTAAATACCACACATATATAATTAACTTCTAACTACAGCAGTTTTACTGAACTGAAATGACATCCTTTAATCACTTGTGAAGCCCAACGGTGAAGTCAATTAAATAACAGTCAGGATTAATAAACAGGTTTACAAAAACAACAACAAGGGTGAGATGGAAAATAATAAGATCCGTCCTGTGAGTGCCTAAAAATGTCCATGTACGTCGCAAGTAAAATGTTTACGAGCACAAGAAGGGAAAAGACAACAGAGACAGATGCTCCAACGATTTCATTATCACCTCTGTGTGTGGGAATCCACGTAGGTTGGCTGTCACAGAGAGCCGATCAGCTCTGATTAATATCCCCCTCAGTCGACCCGAGCTGGTGACATCATCACTACTGAAGTACACTGATAAACCTCCACCTTCTACCCAGAGTGCATTGCGACAACTGTGAGAGGAGGTGTGGAACACAACACTGCCGTAGGTATCTGTAATACAGCTGCTGTTGTAATTAAAAAGCGCCTCCTAAAAAACCAGAACAAGTCAAACAACAAGTCAAAACTCTCAGTCAAAGTCTCCTTCTGTCACTAAAACACACACACTCAACCTCAAACTCTCCTTGTCGCCGCAGCGGAAAAACATTTGTCAAAGCAAAACAACAGTGGACATAACATGTTGCAATCGTGTTTGCCCTCCGTCCCTGACATCTGCTCGCCGCAGCCCCACACTCTTTAGCCCTCACTCCACTCCAGGCGGGCAGCATGTGAAAGTAAGAGTGTGCCATGTTATCATCAGCGAGGGCAGTCATGCAGTAAATGACTGGCGAGCCAGGCCTCTGCTAATACACCACCAGTTCCTACACTGGCTGGAAGGAGGTGGAGAGGAGTTGAAGAGTGGGGGTAAGCTGGGACCAGATGTAATCACTCCCTAGATAGAAGTGGGAGGCAGGAGGGGGATAACAGAAGAGGGGAGATTAAAATGAAAGATTGTGTTGGCGTATTCGAGAATACTGTCTGATGTACTTAAATCTAAGGCAACTGGACTGTTGTAACTTCTCGAAGACATTTCACCTTCATCCAAGAGGCTTCTTCAGTCCAATGCAAGGATGCAAGGAGGACTACAATGACCTAGCTACATTGGAGAAACCAAATAAACCCTTGACACAACACAGAGGGACCACCTACATCAGAAGGACATGAACACTCCTTTGAAGACTCAGATGGATAAATCTTGGTAGATAGTTTGAAAGGGGAGTAAAAGAAGCACTTATGTGAAAATAGAGAGACCTCAACAGAGGAAGATGCCACATACAACGCTGCCCTCTCATCCCCTCCTAGAAGACTAAACAAGTTATCTACCTTAGAGGAGAACAAGTTTGGCCTCTTGATCTCAGGTGACTTAACCACTGTTAAAAAACTGTCACAAAAACAGGAGCTCCACAGTTTCTGTTAGCATCCTAAAGGCTACCATTGAAATATTGAAATGAACACTAGATCTCTGGTGTCCAACCACAGAGGATAAATTCTGGGAGTCCATCACTTTCCATCAGAACTGAGGAAGCCTCCTGGATCGAGGTGAAATGTTTTCTGGTTGCTCCAACTGGAGGCAGATGACTCGTTAAGTCTTCTCAGAGGAGATGAGAGGACGGCCTTGTATGTGGGGTCAGGTGATGTCCAGGGCCTCTTACTCTGTTGAGTAAAGGTTTCTCTATTTTCACATAGATACTTCTATTATTCCCCTTTCAAACAATGTATTTCCTCTGTCAAAAATGTGTCTATCTGAGTCAACAGAGTGCTTATGTCCTTCAGATATAGGCAGACAATTGAGTCATGGTCTGAGGAGTTGGCTCTTCTGTGTTGAACCATGTGTTAGAGGTTAGAGGTCATTGTAGTCTTCCTTACAATACAAAACAGTGAAACATCTTCAAGAAATTACAACAGTACACTTGCCTTTGATGCAACTGCACTGGATACAATGATCTGGATGAATCAGAATTTCTCTCTCTCTCACAGACACACATATATACAGTAAACCTGTGTGGTTGCAGCATAAAAAGAGGCATCTTCCAGAGACTTTGAGTAGCAGGTAAAGTAAGAGCCTGGAAGAATGTGTAAGTGCGTATATATTGTATGTACGTGTCTGAAAATGTGTGTGAACTTCAAAAACACCCTGAGGCAAGAGAGGAGGTGACTCTCCAGATGCATCACCTGAAGGCTTCCTACTCCCCCTCCGTCTCCCGACTCAGAGCTCCTCTCTCTTTACTTAATCCAGTCTC
The DNA here is from genome assembly GCA_016801845.1 of Polydactylus sextarius. NCBI lineage: Eukaryota > Metazoa > Chordata > Actinopteri > Polynemidae > Polydactylus > Polydactylus sextarius. The sequence goes on along the minus strand of CM028920.1, from coordinate 7,846,646 downwards.
AGAGACGGATGCCTCACTCCATTACAAAGCTTCAAGAGGATTGAACCAGCACAAATATTAGAACCGTCCTGCTCAAATTGAGTTGCTCTCAAATTTTGCTCACAATGCCTCAGTTGCCTGAAAGCTGAAAAATCCCTCTGTACCTCTGTAAGCTCTTCTCTGATCCTTTCTGAAGATGATTTGATAGTTGAAACAAGTAAAGGATCTTAGCTTTGGCTGAGATTAACCTGTTCAGGCTGTAGTAGGGAGCAGAGTTTATATTCCAGGTTTTTTCAAGGAAGGAAATGTATTTATAAAATGACCTGGACTATGAAGTGACACAGTGACAGGTTCCCTGACAATTCCCTGAGGAAGTGACACTTATGGGCGAAGGTGTAGCTCAGGTTTTTTCTCAAATGCAGGAGATAAGGAGGACCCAACAGTCAGAGTCAGTCAGGGTCGTTTGGAAAAAACACTTGACATGTTTCCTCCTCTTCTCACCCTCCACAGCTCCAACTAAACACAACACCGTGCTCAAACTACAGGCTGTAACAACACTTCACGCTTTTACTATTTTTTTTGCATCTTGAAATTCCTGGAAAGATGATGAGTTGTTGTTTAGGCGATGCACTTTTCTGTTACTGTTAATCTATGATGGTCGTCATCACAGTGGTCACGCTGTCAAACCACTCATCCTGTTTATTCCCACAAACTGCTGCTGTTACAATTATTAATAAGTAACAGCAGCGATTTTGTCTCTGCTGTGTTTACAGCGTTTTGAGCAGTAATTTACAGAGCTCGAACATTTGTTTACTTCCATTTATTTATATTTCAATGACATTTAAACGCATTTAAAAAGAGAACATGTGGTGACATTTAGATTAAGTACAATTTACGGTAAATTGTACATTGTACGTTTAAAAAAATGCATTTTTAATATGATACTACAACCACTTTAAATACGCAGGCATGACTCAAGGTCGCAATGTTCACAACAGTCAACTCTTTCTGATTTATCAGATGATTTAACATGGCTACAAAGAGATGTCGTGATTCTTTTGAAACTATAATCATCACCTTGTGGTTGTTTGTCTCCAACCAGTCCAGCTGCAGGTAATTAGTACTAAAATTCATGAGTTTTGGCCAAAAAAAACACAGTCATTGTAGATCATGACCTTTAACTTTTAGCCACCAAAATGTAATCATTTCACGGTCAAGTCTAAGAGAACATTTGTACTGAAAGGATTCCCTCATGGTGTTCTCAAGATTTCCATTTTTATGCCTCTGGTAGTGAATTATTTATATTTTCTAAATTTGACATTTTTTTAACATCTTACAGTGGAGACGACCAAACATGGTGATATCTGAGTTATCAAACAACCTCTACGGTTGAGTTTCCTAAGAGACAAAATATACATCAGATGGGAATTTCAGTGCTTCCCCCTTCTCTGACGCCACGACGCTCAGCAGGGTTTGGCGTTCAGCGAGATGATTAAAATGTTCATTAACACTGATCAGTCCAGGTGATGAAATCCATCACACCCCTGCAGCGCACATGGAAACGCCTGTGAGATATGACGCCCAGGATGCATAAATCACACACACACACACACACACACACACATGCACATGGTACACTACACCTGGACCCTGACCACCTGGCCTCACCTGTGACAAACAATATGCGATGTCACCTCTTGTGCCAGGAAAATAATCAGTGTGCATTGAAGTAATTGTCATATATATGAACACACACACACAAACAAACAGACCACCCTCTGCTGAATAAATGAAAGTCCCTCACACCTTTGGGCTGGTAAACATGCCCAATCTGTTGAATTAAGACCTGAGAGGCTAAACAATGTTAGCTGCTGCCCGCCTTCTCTTGTTTTCATCAGAGGATGCGGCTAAGTGTGTGTGGGCACAATTAAGCTCAGTTCACATAGAGAATGACTCATCATTTGCTCTTTTACAGTCGGCCTACTGGGATGTAAATAACTTTATAACATAAACCACTTACACACCAGTTACAACAGTTTCATACCCACCTACAGTCGCTAATGCACAGTTTAATTTAGGCCTCATACACACACACTCACACACACATGTCTCACCTGCGTTCACTCAAGGGGAACACAAACACACTATATGAACATGCACACATGTGCACATTTGTCCTGACAAAACACATACCTACACACATTAGTTTATTAATGACTCCCTTCTCGCAGCGTGACCTGATTTTCTCACATTAACCTCACAAACACACTCCGCGACTCATTATTTAAGAAGTAATGAAAACACGCTTCAGTATTAACACCTAACATAATAACTAACACAAAACTACATATAACATGTCAGCATCGAGCATCGCAACTTTTTATTAACATTAACACACCTTCGTTTATGCATATTCAGGACTGGGACACAAACACACAGACACACAGCTGACATCTCTCAGCTGGATGCCTGACCTCCCGGAGGGCTACAAGGGCAAAGCGGAGCTCGTGCGGGAACAATAAACGCAGATCTATGTGCGTAATGAATAAGTTACACACTCCTATTAGGGCAGGCAGCGGTGACAAATGCTTCTCATTCACTCATTGGGCCACTGGCTGTTGGAGGAAGCAGGAGCGACCAAGGCAGAGGAGGAGGGAGGGAAGGGGAGGGTGGCGGGGGGTGGAGGGTCCTTATTGGGTTTTAAACGGCCATGTAATCCATTTCCTCTTTGGAGATGAATAAGCTGCTGTCTGCGGTGAGTTTATTTATGGTTGAATTAAACACGTATGCAGTGACGGGCAAAAAAAAAAGCCAGTGGTTGACTACTGTTCGTTTCTCATCCTGGTGGAGAAAAAACGCAGGCGGGGACGAAGTGAAATGAACAGCTGGAGGTTTAGATAGATTTTATTTATACAGAGAGTATAAATTGTAAAAAAAAAAAAAAAAAAAAAAAAAAAAACTGGACAAAGAAAAACATTTTTAAAGTTATTTCAAAGCCAAAAAGGAAAGATCAAATCTTTTTCATGAAGATGTAAGAATTTGATGTGACTTTTAAAAAAAAAAAAAGAAAAAAGAAAAAGCTCAAGGTCATAAAGTCCAAGTAGGAATTGTTGAAACAAACATAGCAGATGTTCTCATTTTCCTTTTCTCCTTTTTATATCTTAAGGTCAAGCTTTCCTATTTTTGCTGTGCAGATAAAAATGAGAGGAAATAGAAATATCACAAAGCTCTTGACAAGAAAATGGAAGAAAGGGAATTCCATCTCGCCAGACTAGCTGCCCTCTGACCTGTTATCGATCACCTCTAGTGTCCTCAGCGTGCCTGGACGGCACGTAACAGGTTAATAGCTCCTGATCCCCATCCCACCGCTGGCAGGCCAATCTTTTTATATATATATATATATATATATATATATATATACAGCATTGCAGACTAATCTCAGCTGACCGCATGCAGCAATCAGCCATCACAGAGGGAGCAGGAGAAACCCACTTCCTAAGGTTCAGTGACCGCCCCCCCTCTGCCCCAGAGGAATCAACCGCCCGGAGGGACAGTCGGTCAAACGCCATCCGGTCAACCAGACGGCCATTAAACCTCTTCCTAGGTGAATGAAACGCCTGGAAACATCATCACCTGAGAGACAAAGAGCTTCAAGACAAGGGTTTTCTGAGAAAACGAATGTTTTGTATCCAGTCAATGGTTTCGTTACCAATCCTGACCCTTAAGACAACAGCATCTATCTCCAGTCCAACAGTCCTTAACCCGGTCTGTTCCTCACACATTCACCTCGCTCGTGAAACCACACTTCCACAGATAAAACACTTTCTTTTAATTTTTACAAATGACCTGTTATATCCAGAGAGAAGAGCAGCCACATTCACATAAATAAGAAACCCCTCCCCAAAAAGATTTAATGTGTTTGTTTTCAGCTCATCCTTGAATCTTTCCTGATTCACACTCAACCTCTTCATCCCTGGTCCCTGCTGCATTTGAGGACACCTGACCTGATGTGATCTGCTACTGAAGGTACTGATGTTGTTTAATGAGGAGCAATAAAACCGTAAGGAGTAATGAAATGTACATCTGAGGACACATCTGCTTTTTCTTTTAAATAAAAGGCCAAAAAGCCACAGGCACCATCTTGTGTTTTGCCACATATTCGACAGGTAATCTCTGTCACTGGGTCAAAAAAAAAAAAAAAAGAAAAGAAAAGAAAAGCTAACATGAGTTAGTTAAACAGCAGTATTTGTGTTCACGGCAACCTCAAACGAAAGGACTCACCTTCCTTTTCATCATGAACGTGCAACAACTGCAAGTGCCTGTGATCACATAAATATTATTAAAAAAAATTTTCTAGTTAAGTCTGTCATGGTTGACTGAACTCTGGATCAGGTTTAATTATCCTTGAGTCAATTTGGATCTGATCCCTTGTGAATTTGAAAATTAATTAACAAGGTTTTTAGGTGTTGGAAAAGATCAGGTCCCATACTGAGGAAGGTGCTGCTTTGTGTATCGTAATTTTAAAAGAATTATTTAGCACACTTTCAAGGCCGTGTACGTATGTTGAAAACTTCATTTACACAAACCTTGAAGGGTCTCTGAGGCTTATGGAAATTGTGTAACTCTGAGTGAGCATGTGTGTGTGTGTGTGTGTCGTTCCACATGCTGCTCCATGTCTCTCACTGGAAATTTTCAGTTCATTTGCCTTATGGTAAACATGACTGTAACTGTTACACTACAAGTCCTTTGGGGTTCCACTAATGGCTTCTCTTAATGACACACCCGCGTACAAAGACACAAACATACACACACACACCTATGTTTGACATTACACACACTGCCGCTATGCTAATGCGACATGCAAAAATATGTATTTCCTCTGTCCATCCTCCACTGGAGGAGATTTTTTTCAAATTTGATTCATGCATGAACATGAATTTAATTCCACAAACACACAAATATACTATTCTCTCATTATGCGAGAATAAGTAGAGAGGGGAAACCCCCGAAACAAACAGATCGACAGAATTACACAGGAAAGAATAATTACGACGAGAAACTTGAACCTCTTGTGGTGTGTCAGTGGGTCTGACAGCGCCTGAGGAGCATTTGAGAGATCACATCTACGCTGCTGTCATTAGACAGGAGAGGCTTCAGAAAGGCAGCGCACTGAACATGGAGAAGCATGCTGACAGCACATGAAAAAGGAAGCGCTTGTTTATCAATTCATCCCAGTCTTTTTTCTTTTTTTTTTCAGGATTTTTGCTCTCCCTAAACTGCTCACACATCATTCCTCCTCACACACACACATATATATCTACATATACACCCATACTAGCCGACTCTGGTATTCAACATCAAAGTATGATGGAACAGGGCGCATCATTAGCAGGAGAAGACAGAGGCAAAGGAGGATGAAATCATTTAGACACCGCTGTGGAGAAGGAATTACTACGCCTGTCAGGACGAATGCAGTGAGGACGGGAAGGAGAAGGAAAGACAAGAGGGGTGAGAGAGGAGAGAGAAAGTGTACAAATGATGGGAAAATTAAAAGTCAACATCGAGTGAGAATTATAACGAGCGGTGGTAAAAGGGGAAAAAAAACAAACAAGACAAAATCACAAACTCGTGAGAAAAAAAGCCAGATGACAAACAAGAACATGTTTGTCAGGATCATGGAGTTGAGCTGGGTGGTGGCTATTTCCTGGTGAATGAAAAAAAAAACCATCCATGAGGGAATCACTATTTCTCTTTCCAATCATCTCGACTGTGTTCCTCCCTGTGGTGTTTTCCTGTGTCAGCGGTCCGGGGCAGCCGAGGTCAACAGGCTCAACGCGATAATTGCTAAGAACCGGAGACCGTCATGAACTACTCTAAAATTTAGGACACAAGGTGTTTAAAGGGCTGCATCTCCCACTCAGTTCTTTCTGTACTGATTTAAACATGACTCAAATTCAAGCTGAGACTCACATAACGCTTTAATGTAGTGTCCTTTATTCTATTTCAAATTGGACTCATTGAAGCTCAAAGGGGGAAGAAAATGAGAACACAATCACCAAAATTTATATTTCTTTTTCAAAAATATAGGGCAGTTGGTAATATGGTGCTTGATTAAGAGGTTTATCCCACAGTTACAAAATACAGCTGATTGTTCTTATGGTCACTGTAAAAACAAAAGGCACCATTAACTTGATATTACAAAGGTTTTATGTACCTCTTTACCTCTTAGTCTCCAAAAAAATATACAAAAAACAAACAAAATCACAAACACATAAAACCCTTGAGGGTGTCACAGATAATGGCTCTCCTTTCTATCTCCCAGAATGCAATTAGCCATTATGTGGCCCTCCATAATCTGCCATGTTCATTTTATTTGCCTTTGATACAGGAGCTTCTTATCACACCAGTCTTTAAGCAGAACACCTCTCGCATTGTCCCAGCAACAGGAAAGCAAAGTCAAAGTAATCAAACCTTAACAAAAAAAAAAAAAAAAAAAAGGAGAGAAGAGTCAGAGTGAAAAAGAGACAGAGACTGACTCGGTTTTGACAGGGCTCCACACCATAAAAAACAAGGTTAGTCATCTGAGCCTCCACTTCGAACTGTTCTGGGATACAGGAGGAAACTGATGACCTTCTTTTATCTGTGCATGCATCTATAAGCATTTCTGTTAGCAAGCTAAATAAACGGACTGGGACACGGATATGAAATCTAAAGAGAAACAGTGAGTGAGAGAAAGAGAGAGAGTGTAAGTGTGAGTGTGTGTGAGAGTGTATGTGTTTTACCGTCATTGCCCTGGCTGCCTTCTCTCTTCAGCATCTGTACCGCCCCCACATACTTCTTCAACTGGACCTTCAGGACCTCGTTCTCCCTACACACACACACAAACATACGCAGGTTAGAACTAGGAAGGAATAAAATTAACCACAGTACTTTACATGCCAGCAATTTAGACTTTTTAATAGCATCTATCTTTCCTGTAATTCATTGAAAACAGACTAGAGCAGGTAAGCGTATTCGCAGTGTGGTGGTCTCAGTGAAGGTGTCGCCACGTGCAACGTGACAGAGGGCAGATTTTTCTGTCCAACAACTGTGAGAGCTGCAACAAACCAGTAAGAGGAAGTTGTTTACTCTGTTTTATGACAGCATGCAGCGGAGGGATACGGTGTGAAACTTGTGGTGACATCTTGTCACAACAAGTGATAAAAAAACAAAAAAACACTTGAGATCTGATCCAGGTGGTCACGCTGAGGTATATTTACACAGATGAGACGTGACTCGTATTTCAACCCACTCAATGAAACAGTAACAGTCAGGACGGTAACAGTATCAGGTGGCTGAGACACTGAGATTAATGCAAATCAATCAGCAAAATTCCACTTTAATCAGATTTTCCACACAAAAAATTAGATCATCAAAACCAGCTGCAGAGGTGGATTGAAACACATTTTGAGTAAAATGCTTCTCTGATGATAATTTGTCTCCACAAACCTACGCAGGGACGAAAAAAAAAACCTACATGAGAAACGTGGCCCTGCACATCAAGCAAGCTGATTGGTTGATTCAACTCTATCAGGAGGCAGGTTCAAAATGGGAAGCAAAAGTAAAAGTACTACAGCTTTTCTTGGCTGTAACAGGCAGGAAAACATCTCACAGCGACCCCCGTGCGTGTTTCGCCTACATGCAGCCTGGAGATGCATAATTCCAGCTGATGGTTGGAAACAAACAGACCTTTACATGGTTTTGTTGATCTTCTTTTGCATTAGACTCTATAATTCCTGTGTTTTAAACAATGTTGTACAATGTTTTACACACCATCCTTTTCCATTCATTCTGCACATTGTTGGTACATACTCTGGTATATTAGAGCAAATGGTGACTAATGGTGACTAACTAAGAGGAAATAAAAAGCCAAAAAACTAAATAATCTAAGTCACATTTTCTCTAGTTTGAGTCATAAATCTATTTCCTTCTCTTTAAATCCAGAGTATAATAATAATAGTTAATAATAATAATACATCTGTAGCAGCTCATTGTCACTTGCTACTTAAATTGAAATTTACGTAATTTGATTTAACTTTATTAAAAAAAAATAAAACAATGTAATTTCCCTAAATGCAGATTTTGGATAGTGATCTTTACAAAATCAGGTCTCAAAGGCTTCACATATTGGTCCTAATTTTCCCTTCCCAATGTCGTGTCAATGAGTCCATGTTCTTATTCGTTTCCATTGTAACATTGTTACATCTGTCTATTCATGGTTGATTCATCCTGTATCATTCATCTCTTAGACAAGGCTCTCACAGCAAATAGTAAATCCAGTAAATGTCTGTCTATACCTTTTACTGCTGATGACATGTAATGATCTTAATAGGTATTAAAGATGATTAGTCTTGCTATATAAACAGTGATGTTCTTACAACTTTATAGGAACAGTTTGGAAACGGCCATTTTCTACTTCATGATGAGGTCTGCCCTGAAGTTTTCTGCACAGTCTGTCATTGTCTACAAAGATTAAAAAAGGCCCAAAGAGAACGTTTAGCTCTTATCACAGTATATTTATGCCAATCAGGGCAAAAGTTTGACAGAAGGTCACCACAAACCAGAGTAAACCAGTGTTTTGTCAGTAAAAACTCAAAAAAGCAGTTGACAAAATCCAATTCGCAAATTGAATTTATACAAGAGGAAATGAAAGGAGAGTAAACATTGCACGGTGCAACATCTGGGGAGCTGTAATAAACTGTGTTGCTGACAACACATAAATTAACTTCATCTTCTGCATAATGCTCATATCAACATCCACAGGCTGTAAGGAGCTTTATGTATGCAAGAGAGTTTTACACAACCCTGTAACTATTGACAGAGGCAACAGCCAATACTCTGTCCTCTGTTGGCAAACAAGCAAAACTGGATTTAATTGTTTTAATGTCAAAGTAATAAATAGTGATGATGTTTTAATGTAAATTCAACCATTTCAGATAAAAAAGTCTGGGTTGAAGATGTAGGGTAATGTCAGATGTAAATGGGATCGTAGTTACAGGCCAGTTCAGCTACAACCACACATTAGCACTGCTTCTACAAATGGTGATTTATACGTGTGTGTGTGACTAAGGATGCATACACAAAGACATGGTGAAAAAGAAAGTGAGTGAGAAACAGAGGCAGTCTCTTTACAAGCCGTAACCGGTTGAACATCATCGACTTTGGGGAGGAAATCAATCAGAGTTGGAGTGCGGCTTTATGCCCTTGGCAGTTAAATTTAACAGCCTTTGTCTTGCTCTGCCACCGTCGCCACCCCCACCCCCGAAACTCCTCATTCTCAATGGATGATTTTTTTGGTGCCCTGCTTATCAGCCCTCATTCCCCACCAACAAAAGAAGCGCCTGCCGGTAGACCTCCTGAATCCACATGACGAGCTCTCCAAGGAGCCGTACACATGGTTGTTATCAGAACCACCCGCAGCCCAGACACTGCTCCAGCCTGATTAAATTATAGCTAATACAAGCTTCTCGCTTTAAGTGTGTGTGTGTGTGTGTGTGTGTGTGTGTGAGGCCTTAGGGAGATACACAGATATTCAGAACTATCTCATTTTACTGAGAATGAATATTGTTGTTGTTACACCAGCAGGTAGGTTACAGCAGTTGAAGAGATGTGAATGAACTGGCCTTGATAATGGAAACTCAGGTTAAAATGTCCTTTTTTTTATTAATACTTTGACAATTTAACACTGAGCCTGACACAGAAATGATACTATCACTCTATGTCTCCATAAAGGTGAAACTTTAACTTTTAAGTCCACACCTATGAGGCACTCACTGCCACACGATGTTTAGCATCTTCTTAAAGACATTAGTAAAGATGTACTAATCAGTGTTGTTGTACACAGATCAAACTGTAATAGCATCCATACATTATTCCTGAGACACTACTAATACCAGAAATGCTTTATTTCCTGTGAAGGACCTATTAAGGAAAGTGACACAAAAAAGTTCCTGGATCTCCGCCAAAGTTTGATGGTTTCCTCCCTGACCCATGCCCCATGATCCTGCTTACAAATTAACAAACAAGTAAACAGGGAGAAAACATAACCTCTTCAGTCAAGATAATTAATGCGTTGGGTGAAAGAGGTCATTCGCAAAGAGTTATTACCCAACTTTGAACTTAAATAACACAATAATACTTTACATTCTGTGTTATATTATGTACACCCTCTTTTGCTACCAAACCAGCCCTAACTCATCAAGACACGGACTCCACAAGACCTCTGAAGTTCATGTGGTATCTGGCACCAAGACATTAGCAGGAGATCATACAGGTTGGGAGGTGAGACCTCCGTGGATTGGGTTTGTTTGTCCAGTACATCCCACAGACGTTCGAATTGATTTAAATTTGAGACAAGTCAACACCTTGAACTTCTGTATAATGTTATGACGAAAAAATATGTTGAAAAATATGTAATAATGTTATAAGGAAAGATATTCTTAATTACAGGATTTCAGATAAAGCCCCCTCAATTGTGGGGGGACATGAGACAATAATGGAATATTTACCTTTATACTTTCTGACCTGTCTCCTGTTTTATAGAACAAAGGTCTTTGAAAGAGTATGGAAACCATCCCTTGACTATACTGATATTAACATTTCTACTATAAAGATGAACATTATTTTCTTAACTATTCTTTTTCTTTTTTTTTCTTTGCTCCCTTTGTATTTCACTCTGTACTGTATAATGTACCACTAACATTTACCTGAAACTGACTGTTAGGTTTCTGAGTTATTTCCAACTTGTTTCTGTTCTGTGTTGTTCTGTTCTGTCTTATGTTTATTTGCTTACTGAAAAATTAATTAACATATATTAAAAAAAAAAAAAAACAGCTTGAACTTCTTGATGTGTTTCTTAAACCATGCAGTTTCTGGACTCTGACCCACTGCAATTTGTGTCTTATCAAAGTTGCTCACATCCTCATGAGCCATATTTCCTTTTGAGACTTTCGAGAATAAAACATTCACTTGCTGCCAAATATAATCCACCCACTGACAGGTGCTATTGTAACCGAATAATCAGTTCAATGGTCAAATAAATTCAATGATCAAATGTCTAAGGAAACATAGAATTATCTTCAATATTTCAACTTCTCACACATTATTGTATTGCTGTTGCCCACATTGAATATATCATTAAAATATTCACAGTGCGGTGTGAAAAAAAGTGAATCCTAAGGCTGACGACATCAACAGAAGCCAACAGGAGTCCAGTTGGCCTCTAAAACCAGCATTTTGAGTTTGTATTTGTCACCAGTAGTACCTGATAATGTAAACCATGCCTAATAAACTAAGACATCTCACAGGATCAGGATCAATCATTATTGATTTAGTATCGGGTTTTGAATTGTTTATATCTATATTTATATGAACTGATCATAGTCCAACACACTGTATAGATAGAGATGGATTGGTTCTATTGCTTCTCTCCCTAAAAATGAGTATCCAGCTTAGATGGCATTACAAGCACAACACAGATGCTCAACGAGCTTGTTAGTATCTGTGTTCGTGAGTCAACCGCAGACAAAACATAGTGCATGGCTGCACAGATAGTAGTACCTGCTGCTCACACCCTGACACCTCACAGCATTACTGGGAGATGTTCAGCAGACTGAATGAACTAAAGCTACAGTTTAGTATGTCGTAAATCTTGAATGTTTTGTGTGTCAACTGGTGAAACAAAGCAACAGCAGGCGAACAATGTTAACAACTAGCTGGTGAAGATTGTGGAGCATTTTTCAGCTTAAGAACCAGACACCTTTCTCAGGAAACACGACAAAATGCATACTAATGTTTCTGGTCTAATTTTCAGCAACTGATGTGTAGTTATTTCAGTGTGTTTAGAGGCTGTTCAGCCTGTAGATCTACTGTGAGGTCTAACATGCTCCATCAGTCTGGATTCAAACGCTTTTCAGTCCATTATGTAGCAACATAATTTCAACACCTCGCCACAAGTTCAGAGGCTGCCAATACTTCTTCTGTGATTCAAGAACACAATTGTTTGTTCAGCCTTCTTTGTTCAGAGAATCATTTATTCACAGCAATGAATACTTAAAGCGCAGCACCTGTGAATGAACACATTTTGCTGAATTATTGATCTCTCTGATACAACTGAAATGTTTTCTCTGCTGATGTAAAGCACTGTCTTTTTTTCTACCATTTAAAGCAATCTGAAAACACAGTTTGAACTGAGAGACAAAGGGAATGTTTAAACAAGAGAAATGTCACCAGGTGAAATACTGGTTCACCCTGAGTCTTGTTTGGCACTAAAAGACAACTACTAGACAACCAGCTAAGACTTATTGAACTGGTTCAAATCACTGGTCCCCTAGTAGGACTGGGTTGATTTCATTTTCTGATCCATATTGATCTTCATTTCATATTGATCTTCATTGAAAGTTCTTTGATCGATCTTTTAATCTTGCCATTTCCAGTATTTTTTGTCTGTTTTCGTTCACCCATCTATTGTGGACAGATCTGTCCCAACCGTGTGATCGCACAATGAGATCTGTCCACATGAAACACAAAAACATGACCAAAGCTGCTCTACAGAATCTCTACATCAGGCCCAAAGGCAGTCTGGATTTGTCTTGGTTTTCAAATGTATGAGGACAGGGACCTCATACTAACACAGGATTCGATATCAAATTACAGATCGATACCTTGCGAACTGGAAATCAGTAGCAATACCCAGCTATATAGCCCGAAGACAACGAAACAAACTCACTATATCGAGATCACAAATTACAGAGTCATATGAAAACAAAATCCTGACTCTGTTGTATGACATGTCTACGTTATGACGTGTATACACATAAATGGTCTGAAAGGAAATTTGCAGCTGTTGTCAGCTGATAAAACACAGGTTCTTCCAGCGGACAATGTAAAGGAGCAAATGTCCTGCTGGTTATGAGGGAACATCGTTCTTACAGGAGCTTGAACTGCAACACTACATTTTTAAATCCAATTTCAGAGCCGACTGATAAAACACAACTTGGGGGTGTGAAATACCACCTCTGTGTCCTGTCTGAATTGAAGCAGCTTCCCTCAGGATATGCAGCGGTTCTATGTTAAATCAAATGCAGAATTTTCTGTTTTATTTCTCCCTGTGTGATAAACCTGCTCAACATGACCAGGATATTCTCCATAACGTGTTCCAACGTATGCAGGATAATTAAATTTCTTCACTTTTTTACTGGTTTCCATTTTCCGGAAATGATTTTTAAAAATTCAGTTTTTAGGTATCATAAGCTCAAGAGGAGTTTGTTGTTGTGCCACCACCACCAGAGCTTAAGATGTATCACAACAAGCAAAATCTCAAAGTCATGTGATTTAAAATGAAATAAAACAGAAAAGGCTGCTGGAAAAAAGAAAACACTTAACATTCTTACGTTAAAGTCTTGTAAATGATTCAAAAAGTGAGTATTAAACTATTGTAGCAACACAATACCTCTGTTAGATTTAAGTCGTTCAACCATAGTGTCAAGGCAGCTTTGTGTGACAATTCTGACAAACTTTTGTGCCAAAGCATCAGATTCATAATAGATTTAGAGATTGATAGAGATTTAGATCATAATAAAAATCAATTAAATTTATATATATATATATAAATTTAATTGATTTAAAAAAACGCGTTTTAAAACACGTCTGACTGATCATCTTTTAAACACCTAAATTTACCAGCCTCTGACCCCCTCCCCCCTCCCACTCATCCATTAGTGGACAAACTGAATTGTTTCAGTAAAGTTTTCATAGGTACCATGTGAGAAAATGATGTGTTTGGTTTTCAAACACATCATCTCACATCATCATCACATTTGGTGTTTGCTATATTCTGCTTTGAACACCTGGGTAATTGCAAATGAAATGCCACACACAGTATGTATATAGCTTTCATACATTTCAATGTATGCTATTAACTTAAATATCCACTAAGGATGTGATCCTAGTTTTCTAAGCTACATTTTCTTTCTAAACGCCTCCGGCAAGTACATCATTACAAACTTGCTTTGGTGGACGAGCGTTCCTCAGACTCTGAGGAGAGAAAATGAATTATTGATACTAAACAAAAGCAAACTACAAAGCCCCCTGGGAGCTACAGCTGCAGCTCTGGCTCTCTGCTGATACTTTCCAATTGAGAAAGGATCCATTAAGTTGTTTGATGATTTGCTTCTAGTGAACATTGAATCGCTGCAAATATGGACTGTTTGAAACTCATCTAAAACTCTAAGTATCTTCTCTGCCTTCGGGGATGGCAAAGTTTTTAAACAAGTGTGTTGAAAGTGAAGCACTTGGTCGGCATCTCTGTTCTGACGACTGCGTCCTTTGTCCGGCTGATGGGACCAGACACAATCTGCCTCCTCATTAAGGGCGATGGTCTGACCCAGAAATATTGTTTGAATGTGCGCTCGGAGGATAAGACTGTCAACTATGTTGATTACTAAAACTGTTGAAGTCATCTCATCGCCTTCCTTTGATAGACAAGTGAGAAAGACAAACAGTGATAGTGCATAAGGAGATTTACAAAAGAGTTTTTTTTTTTTTTTTTTTGTGCAACAGAAATGGGGAAAGAGAGAAAGTATGTGTGCTTTAGAGACACATTTAAAGAAACTATAACCGTTCTGTGCACAAATGAAGATTAGGAAAGAAAAACCAAACTGCATTTGAGAGATAAAAGAAATTGTGAATATTTAGGGAGAAATAGGGAAAGCTGGTTATGACTACATTTTTTTGAGCATGATTTATATAAAGAAAATACTTTAACAGACTAATAGAGCGAGAGGGAGGATGGAAGATCTTAAAATCTATGGAAGAACAAGCAAAAAATTTATATATATCTCAAGAGGAAAGCTTAAAGTTAAACTACACTCAGTAATTACTTAAGTTGAGTTGAAGCCCTGGGGTGATTTGTTCTCCCTTATATTACCCCCGCCCCTTCCTTTATTATCCCTGTGCTCGGTAGTCTTCTTAATGTGCAATAAACACAGATAAATTGGCTTCTCCTCAGGTGCGGTCTGGTTTTGTTTGGAAGTAGTAAATGAGAGGTACAAAGACGCCCTTAGAGACAGAAGGCTCAGTCGTTGGGTAAAGCTCCTGAGTGCAATTTACTGCTCAGCCTCTTAAAAAATAAAAAATAAAAAACACTTCAAGCATACACATTTGTGTCACACTTCCAAAGCTCCAACACCCAAAGCTGAATAAATACAAACACATATTTATATGCATGCAGTACGTTCATAACTAGACACAACTAAGTTCAGCTGAGTCCTGGTTTAGGTTGTTGTTATAACTCCAGCAGTTACAACTACCCCGAGACAGAGAGACTAACGATTGACTACTGAAAGAAAGATAACAGTGAACGTAAACACTCCCAACAAGTAAACTAGGCGAAATCTCTCTGCCACTTCATAGATCAGCTGCACCAGGCTGCCTGGAGAAAAGACAGCCGCTCTGCCAGCTAAGAAAAAGGCATCTGCTCCAGTTTCTTTTGTGAGTGTGTGCATGAGTGCGTGTGTGTGTCTGCATGTGTGAGTGCGTGTGTGTATGTGTCCGCCAGTCCAACCGCCCCCTCTCCCTGTGACGAGGTACAACTTCCTGGCCTGAGCCCACTCGACTGGCTGCGTTCCCGTCTTCTCGCTGCGAGAGGCTGCGTCCTGCCAACTGACGTCTAAAAAGGGGGACAAGAAATGGTCCTGGGGAAAGAGAGAGTTGGGTGTGTGTGTGTGTGTGCGTGTGTCTTGAACATTTATATTTAAAGCAACAGTCGTTTTTTAATGACTCAGTGTCTGTTATCATTAGTGGCTGTAACTAAATAAAAGATGCTGTGTGATTAAGATGTGAGACCAGGTAATGTGTGTATATGTGAGTAAATATGCGTGGGGGAATTTGGTTCTCATTAAGATTTAGATTTCAACGTAGAGTAGGACTGAACAATTTGAGGGAAGCTGAAAATATTTCTAAATGATAGCAAATCACAGACTGAACACAGCAATGTTTCATTTCCTAATTATTAATATAATACTTCCTTATGAAACAAATAAGTACATTTGTATTTACTAGATATTGTTCTTCCTCTTTAACCTCACACTCACTATACCATCGTCATTGAAACAGAATCAATATCAGCATCAAATTGTTTTTAATCTATGTATGTATGCATCCCTATACACAAATAAAACCAGTATTCACTAATGACACCACTGTTCATTAGCGCTATTCGTGGTCAAACACTCTATGTAGTAACCTTAAATTGTAATTATTTTCTATAAATCACAGTCTATATACTACATTATTAGATAAGACAGGTTTAGTGAATAATACAATAGCTATTGTGGTGTGTTCAGATCAATACAAATACAATACAAAGGTCAAGAAGCAAATCCCTGCGACCTGCATCTGACAACGTGAAAATGATGCTTAGACATGTGTGTGCAAGATGAAAATAAGTGTCAACGTTCTCTTGACGTCAGACGACAGACTGACGTCAATGTCAGCTGACGCCAACAAACTTATCACGACTCGTATGAAACAACGTCTGTGTCTCCAGAGAAGCTGCGCATTAGCATTAGCATTAGCTTCCTCCCTCAATTACTTTGGCTCCTCAGGGTGGAGAAGTTCAAGAAATCTGTTTCACATTTGCTCTAAAACACATCACATCACACTTAGTTACAAGTTTGTTAGATGACTGCAAAAGAAAAACTAATCTGACTAAATAATAGAAACACCACTGTTAATAATGCAAAACAGTTCATCAGCAACTCATTTACATTCTCCATAATGATTACGCAGCTGAATAAACACCTGGAAAACAGTTTCAACAAAAACTGAACATCATAAGTCTTCAATGCAGGACAGTTGTATTGCCCATGGAGATTGTAGCACGTGTACACTTGAATCTCTCCAGTCTGGAAGAAGCTGGAAGCAAGAAAGTGGGCTGCTATGTGTCAATGTGCGAGAGAGGGTCTAACATTTTCATGTTATATTTGGACATATGTGTGAGTAAGGGTCCTGCTGTGTATCTGAGTTTTGTTTGTGAGTAACTCAAGGGGCTCGTTTCAGCCCACTCTTCCTATGCTGGAGAGTACGTCAGCTGAAATCTATCTATGGCCACTCGCTCATCCTCTGCCACCCCCATATACAGACGGGCTCAAGACACACACTCACACATGCCACTACTGTGGCTTTGGGTGCTGCTGTTACTATAAAAGTAGTATTACTAGAGAAGCACTGAAATAAGCAGATGACTGGTGGCATCTTCCTCAAACGTGAACATTTCTGCAGCAGCAAAGTGTTTTGTTTTTTTCCAAAATCAAATCATCTCCATCAATTTAACATAGCTCAGATGTCAAAGTACTGATGTTACCATCCTTGGCTTGTCAACAAATATTATGAATTTTTATTGCGTAATTAATTTCTTCCAACATTAATTTGTGATGTCGATTTACAAAGTGAAATTAAAATAGATGACGTGAAGGAAAAGTTCGAGTTCTGTCAGTTTCAAATGATTAATTAAGTGTTCGTGTTGTAGTCTTTGTCACTGTTATGGATCCTGAATGTCGCTATTTTTTTCTTCATCTTGTGCCTCTTTTAATCTCAGACAACGTGTTACTTTCCTCTACCGTCGTCTTCGTCCATTGTTCCTGGTTGTGAGATTCTACTTTAACCCATTTCCTAGTAACAAGCTATTAACATGATTTTTTTAATTGTATTTTTTGAAGATATGACAAATAAAGTACCAAACAATGCATAGGAGAATCATATGATCTGTGAACCATTTTTCAGAATTTTACAACTTTACGATTTTTTCATAATATATATATATACATATATATATTATATGCAATCTGCAAGGGAAAACACCACACTCTCTGGATTTTAGTCCGTATATTTATTCTTTAACTTGCTTCTTGTGTTTTCCATGTTTTCCAAGTGTTTATGTTGAACTCTGGCTCTTTATTTGGTATGACTTTTATCCATCATCAAATTCTGATATATACTGGTTTTGGTTCCTTCGTATGAAAGAGTGACATTTTTTATTTATCTTTTTTTAATGAAAATCATTTGATTGTGGAAATTAATGTCTGACTGTGAAAAAGAGGCTGCTGAGGCAAATCCCACATGGATCACAGCCCAACTCAGACGCAGAGAGAATGATTTACAATGTGATTAATCTAAGCCTCAAAATCCGTGAATACATCTCAAAAATATTCACACAAATGAGAAATGATGATCAATGTAGATCTTTAAACAGAAATGCTGAAATAAATATACACACATTGTTATTTCTCTCATTGTGTTGATTTACACGCACACATTTACCAGTATGTTTAACTGTTTCAAACTTTTTTTTTTTTAAATAATCAAATGTGATTTCTGGACACTTTGACAACACCTTTCTGTTCAGTGTCACATTTTGTCAGGCTCTATGGATTCCAGTTCACACTTATTGAGAGAGAATCACAAATAATTGCGGGATACTTGGAAACTGTTGCCAATAGCCTCTTTCGGTGAATGATGCCGACAGCTTCCAACCCTCATTCAGCAGCTAGCTGCCGCTGCTCCCTCAGTGGTATTTATAGCTGCTATTGATCGAGACAGATTTGGCTGAGAAGCACTTGAGATTTAGTGGAATGGGCTTTGCGTGTGTACACACGCGTGCGGTTGTGTGTGTACACATGTGCACTGTATGTCACAGTCACCTGCAGAGACTGTGAGGTAGTCGCGAGGCTGCAGTTTGTTCCCGCTGCCCTCTTTCTACACCTCTCTCTTGAACTCCATTAAATGTTCTCCATCAAACACTCAATGTGAACATGAAAAACATCAAAAATATATTTTTTTAAAAGCCCTGCCACAGCTCCTACAGTGTCCGCTCTACATCACAACCCCATCAGCTTCAGCAGTCCCTTCACACTTAACTCTGAATAACTTGACCAATCCTAGCTGGTGGCTTGACTTACTGTAGGAAGCTACAATCTGCACACAGACTTGCTGTGGCTTTCTGTATAGACATCCTGCTTAGGATGACTAATCCTCTATTTAAAGGCCTCAGGGCTCAACTGAAGACTTCTGGCACACAGGCAATCAATTCTAGATGCTGAGGTGACGCAATTCACTTTCTGGGAAACTGTAGGTGGTCACTTACTGGGATAAAAGTGTGTGAGTGCTTGATCTAGGGAAGGAACTGTAACACTTCACAATGACTGAGAAAAAGGGAAAAAGTTCCCCGTGTTGTTCTGACACTCATCCTCCCAACACTTTTAATCATTAGCACACTGAGCTGAGGTTGTGGAGAATTAACAGTGATACTTGCACAAATATAGTCCCTGTTCCTGTCCGGGCTTTGGCGATAATTACTGTGATTATGTGTAAAACAGTGATGCAGCTAGTGTAGGTACGAGACACAGTCCCGGCACAATCAGCAGCAACACAGCAGCTTTAATCACAGACGTGGAGGTCCTCAGGGCTGTTACAGCTTCTACACAGCTTTTGTTGATACATATATTGAGGGAGGATGGAGGGAAACAAAAGGTCAAAACAGACTCAGTTTCTTTGACTACAGATGCTGTAAAATAATCGGTTAAATCAATTATTAAATGAGTTGACAACTGTTTCAATAATCGATTAGTTGGAGAGGAGAAGTAGATGGAGAAGACAACCAATAACAGGTCTTGTGTAGCTCATGTCACCAATCTCAGGAAGAAGTGTTTGAAAAAAGAGACAGTAAAGGATAAGGTTGTTGCAACAGAGGAGGCTAACGTTAGCGCTAATGGAGAAAAATGCACGGGCCAAGTATGAGAGCACTTTATATTGAAGACTTCAAAGAAGAAAATATATTTTTGTGTGTTAACTCATTTACTATTTAAGAGCAGAAATTTCAGTATTAAATATATTACTGTCATTTCCTCTTTATTTTCAGCACACAGCTACACCACCCAATGTCCCTTTATTTCATTTTATTTTGCCTTGTCTGCATTTTAGATCAGTAACTTAAAATACACTGCATGTTTCTTAATGTGCTTCTGTGACTCTAACTACTAAAATGTCTGTGTCAAAAACGCCTGATACTAAATTAGTTTAGTATGAAGTGTAAATTAGTTTTACACCAATAATGTGCATATGTAAAATCTTTATGTGCGAGTTGTTTGAAAGTTAGTTGTGAGACCTACTAGAGATGTTATAAGATGTGTAAGTGTGAATTTTTGGCTGCGGCTCACATGATTAATGTAACTTCTATAGACATCCCAGCTGGTTCCTACCTGGCCAGCGCCTGGACTTTGGCCGTGTGTCTCTCCTCCAGCTCTGCCAGCTTCCTCTTCAACAGATCAGTTTCTTGCCTCAGGCCCGCCGAGTGCTCCATCTCCCCGTCCAGCAGCGAGCGTAGAGACCTGTCAAACACACACGGCACAGATCATGATCACGTAACACCGTCGCACACGAAACCACAGTAATTACACTCTGGTGATGTAAATCTGACGCCGATTTAATCCTCTACATTTAAAAACCCAAAATGTTGACATTCTGTTAATGTTTTTTATCATAAACAGTAGATTAGATAAACATTATTAAGCTTCCTTAATTGCTGTAATAACCGACTAGCTGAATCACATTCAGCTCTGACATAAAACAAGTACGCACATCGGTGACTGCATCTCTGTTGATTTAATGCCACAAGTACAAATCACAGCTTATCATAAAAATAATAATAATAAGTAAATTATAATAATAAAAATTAAAAAAAACAAAACACTCCCTGAGCAGAAGGCATCACATTAATAATGATTAATTACATGGATGTAAAAGCACAATACTGGTCATTCCAGCAGGAATTTATTGAACTGCACTTTGTAGTTTGCTCAATGATCCTTTTTAGCAGCTGTAAAATGGGTGTAAATCACAGTCCCTGGTGGGTTTATTGCCCCTCCAAAAAAAAAAAAAAAAAAAAACACATCACAACAAAACTATTTCCTGCCTCCAGTCAGCACAAAACTGCCTCTCATCTCAGGCTAGAAAAGAAAAACAAGCTGACACAATTTATACTGAAAGGTCATCCGATAGTCACTCTACTCTGAGGGTCGGTGTCTAGCCTGTGTGTGTGTGTGTGTGTGTGTGTGTGTGTGTGTGTGTGTGTGTGTGTGTGTGTGTGTGTGTGCACACGCATGCGTGTTTTGTGATGGTTTGTGAGCAGCAGATAAGGAGGAATATATCCCAACGTACGTGTTTTGTTCCTCCAGCTCGTCCTTTCTGTTCATCATGGCTACAATGGCCTGACGCAGCTCCACTGTAGGAGAGAGAGAGAGAGAGAGACAAGAGTGAGACTTGTGCAATAAAACTAAGTCGAACACATAAAACACACACAGACACTACACACAGCAGCAATATGCATAAACCAATAACCTTCAGTTTTGTAATGTAGAAATAACAAAATCCACACTTTCATTCTCCACTTGCTGGATTAATATTGCACTTTTTTTTTTTGTTCCTGGCCCGAAGATGAACCGCTTTGATAAAATTAGGTTTCTTTTTTTTCCCAGCGACACAAGTTACACAGAAGATCTTTCTGACTCACGAGGAAAACGGCATCTTTATTGCTTAAAAAAATAAAATAAAAAAATCATACTTACTACTACAAAACGCTGAAGGAAAAAAAGTCATCAAAGATAAATGTAGCGGTGGAAATCAACAGATAACATTTGCATTGAACCAGAGCGGCTTGAAAAAGTAAGTTAAGCCTTAATACATGGTCAGATCTTCATCAAACTCATCACACACAAATGATACTAATGTTCTCATCCATATTGAAAACATCTGTTAAACATTCACTGTGTAGGTGGAAATAGACAGATAAAACCCTCAAGTAACAGCATCAACAAAAGCTAATTGGTCTCAGGGTCAGTAAACCTGGATTCCTTTCAGTGGAAGAGATTGGAGGTGTGGGTTAGAGCTGTTTTAAATTCATGAAAAACAAACATATTAAGTTTTCTATTCTCTAAAAGCATCTGCTGATGTGAAGAGCTTAAATATTTACTGGCGTAAGTAGAGAAGATTTAGTTGTGTGGCTACTTTCCCCATGTGCAGCGGCTCCATCTGCCTCAATGAGGTATAAGAAGAAGAAGGAAGGTTCAGAGGAATCACTGGATCTGGTTAACATCTCCGCTCACGAGTCTACTGCACTCACATCATAAAGCCACGGTGTCCATGGCAACACACCACAGAGGAAGCTGCCGCTCTCCAAAAAAGAATCGATGCTCGGCCGAAGTTTGCCAAAGAGTACATTGACACAGGGAATTGTGGACTGATCAAACTAAAGGTCGAAGTGTTTGAGAAGCAGACAGAACAACTTAAAACAAAGAAAGTCTTTCCTTTTCTACAGGAAGAACGGTCCAAAGCTCCTCCTCAACGTTGGTTAGTGCAGCTCTGACCCACAGATACTAAAAAATTTTGTTTTCTTGTTTCCAACACAGAAAACTTTCCTTTTCTTGCCGTGTTGGATTTATGACGGAGAACTACTTGACCACAGCTCTTGGCTTCACCTACACATTAACCCTTTGGTTCCTTAGAATTTCTTTTTGACTGTATATTTCTGAGTGTATAGCTCATTTTTTCCCCAAGTAAAAAAAAAGGAAATGTAAGGTTCTTTCTGCAATCAAAAGGTAAAAAGATAATCATATTCAACAATCAGCACCTATGTACAACAGCCCGGCTTACATCATCATGTGCTTCGGGATTGTCCAACAGATCTTCATCTGACAGAATATCACGCTTCGTCAAGTCACTGTACTTACTTTCCTACTCATCTCCAGGGACTTTAAACATCAAGCTGAGGGCTTCATCAGCTGAAAAACTGAGTCTCTTTGACTCTTTGAAGATCGTTATCTTGGTGTTTTGGTCTCCCACATGTGATTTGAATGTCTGACGACGTCACAACCCAAAGGGTTTTATCAGATCAAATCAGGTTTTGTTTTTTTTTTTTTCCCATGAAGGTGAAGTTTGTTCCATTTTCTTTGAAATAAAGTGGAGTTTTCTTTTGATCAAATCTGGGGGCCAGCAATTATTTAAATTATTAATTAAAAAAAGATTGTGCAATTTCACACCGTTGGGATCCAAAGGATTAATGCGTCACACTGCGAAGCAAACACGTAGAAGTCAACTAAAAAAATAAAAACAGAAGAATTGCTCAGTAATTTTAATCAACTGATTATCTGACTGTCTGAGTCTGTGTTTTTCTGTTGTAATTTCACTTCAAATCAGTTTCGAGCGACTCAACTGATCATCAGGTTCTCAAGAGGCTGAATCGTCCTTCACGCCAACACCAAACACTCTACATGGCAGAAACCAGTGTCACCACAGTTGTAATTATCACTATCATTACTGTCAGTATGAGGAGAAAACCATTTTCTTCCTTTCCTGATATACAGTAGTATGATGAAGAAGAACAAATGGTCATTTTCATGATTTTACGGACATAAATATTGTAGAAAACACAGTGAACTGTCAGTATTATCCATCCCTGGTAACACAAGTTACTACAGAAAGTTTACAAATACATATAAACACACTGAAATTCTTCATGTAAAGAGGTTTGGAAGACATCCAACACAATTTCCAGACAAGTGCTTTGTGATGTTTGATGTTCGTGTCACACCGGTGAAGCGAGCTGACGCTGTTTAAAATGCTGTAACGTCAGCAAATAATAAATCAAAATCGAGTTTTAAAAGATGGTGTGTGCAGTCGTCTGGTGATTGAATATTGTCTCGGTGATGAAATGAACACAATGTGCAGCTTTCCTGTCTGGACTGATCGTAAAAAAAAAAAAAAAAGTCAAACTCAAAAACTTGTTGTTTTTTTTGCGTAATGTTTCACTTCACCTGGATGTTTGGCCTTCATTGCGCCGGCTGATGTATGTTACAAGTGTGTGTGTGTCTTTTTATATAAGTCTCTTGAAAAAGAAAAGTTTCTCTGCGCTCATTTTAAATCTACTAACAAACATTTTCGAAGATTTTCTTTTGCAATCGCAACTTGTTTTGAAGCCGATCACAGTTCAATAAGAAACTTACACAAGTGTCATGTGAAAAACAAAAGCTTCCAGTTCATTTTAAAGGAGACACCTTCTATTTAAGTGTTAACTAGAATAACCACCTGACAACAGTACACCTCTGACAACCAGTCAACTTGTAGTTAATAAGCTCATGAATCCTTTGACCTTTCGTTAACCTTTGACAACCAAATTCTAACAAGTTCATCTAATCAGTGACCTTTTAAATTTTTTACCACAAAAAATATAATCACTTCATGTTTGAATGAAAAAGTCTGTACCTAATTTCGTTTGGACATGGATTAGATGTAAATTTTGAGAATTGTTAAAATGAGGAAAATAGAATTTTATTGTGGGAAAAACATGGCAGAAATGTCAGAACATTAAAATAACTTATAAAATATATTAAAACATGTGTGGATGGGATCTTTAATTGACTTAATCCAACATGAGTGGAACAAATTTCTCAGTAGGTGGAGAAATTTCGATCCCGTTCACTAGAATCAAAACTCAAAACTTTTGAAAAGGTTTGTCAGATAAGCAGCAACAACTTTAACAATCTATATGTTCAATTCCTTATTTAAAAAAACATAAACAAAAACAAAAAAAGAAACAAATTTTCACTGACTCCATCTTCTAAAATGTGCAATTTTTCCATGTTTTTTTTTTCCAATGTCAAATGTGATTGTGATGAGCAGTTTATGGAGTAAACTACTTCGTCTCGGTCACTGTCTTTAACAAAGTCCAAAAGTCTTAAACTTCTAAGTATATTTTTTCAACCTTGAAGACATCAATCAGCTCCTGGTCTGAGATGTTTATCTCCATTGCGACGTTGACGACAGATCTGGGCCGAGCTGCGTGGTGCGACTGGTGTCGCAGTGACTCGTCTTTATTTTGTGCACGGAGGAAAACACTGAGGTTTAAAAGCCCCCACCTTGGCCGTTACCCCGCCTTTCCAAAAATAACAACCACGAGATAAAGAGCTAATCTACCCTGCATTTTGCAATCCCACCATTTACGCACACACACACACAGAAACACACAACTCTGTTCTCATAAGTAATGTAGGGTGTCGGTGTAGCCCCTGACATAAGTAGGTCTCCTCCAACCCTGAGCTAAAGTGGCTGGTTTGGGGGAGGAGGATGAAGAGCAGAGTGATGAAGAGCAAAACACGGTAGCAGGAAAGAGTAAGTCTATTATCTCGACAGCTCCATTCTCCACATCAGCAGGCCAGAAATAAATGTGACCTTTAGTCCGACCACGCGTTTGCAGCGGGTGCCACAGACGAACCATTAGGGACTTCAGTAGAGCCAGACGCTCCTCTGTCCTCACAGGAGGACGTGGACAAATTACCACAGCGCCCGCGTGTGTGCGAGTGGAAATACATATGTGTGCGGCATACATGTGCTAATATGTGTGAGAGCCGCCTTTCGCTGAGAAATATAGTTTAAAAAAATGGTTGGATTATGTGCGTGTTTGTGGGTTTCCCACCAGAACCTACACGGCTCTTTTTTTCCCCCCAATTGTTCCAATAATAGACGCATTAGCGGAGAGCGAGGCCGTGCGATCGAGGTGCCTTGTAAATTATAGACTCCATACTCTTCAATCAATGCAACGGCTTGGCCCAACATGCTGTCAAATGGTCAGATGAAAAATCACTGAGGGAGAAATCGCGCTACACACTTATGCTTCTTCCTCTCAAACATCCACTTCTCCTCTCAGTTTCTCCCACACACCTTAAAAACCTGCATGTTTTTTTATTCACCTCTCTCTCTTTGTGTGTGTGTGTTTCACAAAGCCTTAATCATAAAAAGGCCAAACACTGTCATCAGCTGTTTTTACTATTTTTCAGCAGCACTAAACATACACATGCTCTAATGATAAGATGCAAATTTTTCTATTCAAGAAAACATCTTATTAGTCACTTGTCATTTTGATTCCTGACTGAATCAGCAGACTCAAGTGATTCAGTATTGTGCTTCCATAAAGTCAAGAGACCATATTTTGATTTTTGTTTTAAAAGAATGCTCGCAATCAAAGCAGAAAAGGTTGGAATTTACTGATTTTTTTTTTTTTTTTTTTGCCTGATAGGCAAAATCAACAGTGATATTTTTTGGAAATCGGTGTTTCATCAATGCATGACATTAAGAGCATTTTTCACTTTTCCTTAACTCGCTTCCTCTTCCTCTGTGGTTTCCTACATTTCCCACTGACACTTTTGCGCAGCACCCAGAGTCACACAGCTGTTCTTGTTGCTCTGGGTTACCTGAGTGGGTGTGGAGAGCAAAAGCAACACAACCAACGAGAAATCGAGAATGAGAATACGAGAATGAGAGAACGAGATTTTTCTTCCCGATCGAGAAAATGTTTTTCCTGTTAAATCAAAATGTTAAATCTGCTTTGGCTCGGCTGCATTCAAGTCCACTGAGTCGACAGTAGGCGTACAAATTGGTATCTGCCTCCGTTGCGATGGACTTTGCCTGGTGTGATTGCCGCAGGTCAGGGTGTTGGTTAAACGTCATAGAGATTCTGAATCATCTGTACCTTAGATACTATTTCTCTCTGCTTCTGTACCTGGTGATTTTTAGATCACCAGCTCTCCCCCGTGACCCCGCGACCTCCTCTTACCTGAGGCTAATAGATTGTACAACTGCTCAATCTAAAGCGCTTTCAGGCAGCTGCACTCACCTTCCCTTCCCCGACTCGCCCCCACCGCACACACACACAGAATCCGAGGAATCAAACAGCATCAGTGTGAGCGTCTTACGGTCTGAAGCTCTGATTGGCTCCAGAGCACCGAGGAGCGCAGGCCACACACACACACACACACACACACACACACACACACACACACACACACACACACAAAAACATAAAATGCTCATCAAGTGTTTTTAAGATTTTTATCCACATCTGAAATCTCAGAGTGGATG
Source organism: Polydactylus sextarius (assembly GCA_016801845.1). Lineage (NCBI taxonomy): Eukaryota > Metazoa > Chordata > Actinopteri > Polynemidae > Polydactylus > Polydactylus sextarius. The sequence continues at coordinate 7,819,664 of CM028920.1, read as the reverse complement.
TAAATTGCAGAAATTCACACAATCTGACTTTCTCACAAGAAAAATCCTTTGAGAGGAGTGTGTGTGTGTGTGTGTGTGTGTGTGTGTGTGTGTGTGTGTGTGTGTGTGTGTGTGTGTGTGTGTGTGCGCTAGATCCAGTTATTTGTAAAAAAAAAAAAAAAAAAAAAAAAACTACTGGAGCAACAGTGCCACCTGGTGGACTGTCTGTTATGTTTGGGGAAAAAAAAATTTGGAAAAGAACTGAAGAATCTCTTCGCAAAAAACCTGAGACGTTTGCTGCTGTCATCACTTTTAACTGCAGTGAAAAATAAAAAGGTTAAAAAATTAAATTTGATTTCATTTGTTACAAACTGCAGACGCGGTCACACGAGGATTCGTTTGTTTTACTCTGACATCTGACATCTAACTGCAGCTAAAGCCTCGAGAGGAAGTGTGATTCAACTAACGTGTTTTTAGCTGCCAGATTAAATGTGAATAGTTTGTACGCTTGATTTAATTTAGATTTAATTCACCTGTCGAGACGTGTAGTACTGCATTAGGCTCTACTTTAATCTACAGTTGACTGACTGTGGAGCAGAAGTGCAAAATAAGTGACGTTCAAGAGACAAATAATCCCATTTTTTTGCTTGTGTGAAGTTTTCCTTCCTTCAAATTTGACGTTAAACATTATTTTGCAGTTTAAAGTCGTTTTAGTTTTAATCCAGTAGCAGGTTCCTTCTGTTCGAAGTCAGCAGAGCAGTCTGTTTTTGTTCTAATTAAGTTTTGCAGCGAATGACTAACGATCCACACGCTCAAATCTTTGTTTTGTTTTTTTTTTTTTTTTTTTGTGTGGTTAAAAGTGATTTAATAAGCCGTGAAATCCTGTGAAAAGACAATGTTGACTTTCCCTCGTCACGCCGCCGGCTTGTGTGTGTCAAAAATCCATCGTGATTGATCGTTCACCCGCAGAACGGGTTTGAGAACAACCCGGACGAGAAGAGCAATAATAGAGAGCAGTGAAAAAAAAAACATGAGATAGACAGATGGGAAAAGGAAGAGACACTCACCCACTGTCATGGACTCTGGCAGACCAGATGGTGGCAGCACGCTGGAGAGGGGAGCAGACTGTGTTGGTGGACTGGACTCCATACTGCAACACGTGAAAAAAAAAAAAAAAGAAGGATCAGGTGTTTTTGAAAACCTTTGTCATGATTTGTTTTTGTGCACAGTCACACCAACCAGACGTGCCTGTTTACTCCACTAAAGGCAGCTGATAAATATGTCGCATTGCTCTGCTCTGGAAACAATTTCCAATGACAACACATCATTATCATCATCGTCTCTACGACTTGTGCTTACTTGAACGTCAACTCCGATCTGCTGCTCTCGCAGTTTTCCACAGCTCCTGTTGTTTCACACTGAGCAGGGAAGGCAGCCGTGTCCTCCACGGAGCTCACTGTGTCAAAACAGAAGTGAAAGTGAAGGTACAGCAAGACGGAGAAAGTCCCTAAAATTTATCTAATAGTTATACACAGCTGGAAAAAAACAATTAAATAAATGTAACAGGATCTGAGGAAACCTTTAAAATCTTTAGAGCTTGCAAGAAAAGTAGGGTAAGAGCGAAGAAGAGATCAAAAACTGATTGGTTACAGAGAGAAACAGGAAGTGGGTTTTTTTTTTTCCATTTATTTCATTTGCTTCCTCATAACTGTCTGTCTGTGGCTTCTGTTTTGGTGTGTGTCCAATACCTGGCTGAGGATCAGAGGGGTTCAGGGGAATGAGGATGTCAGAGCTGCTGTGGTTCGTCATCACCTGCAGGGGGCTCCACGTCGACACGCTGGACAGACTCCCCACCACCACCCTAAAACAAACAAAAGAAAACATGTTCAACCTCAGTAAGTCAGTTCCTCCAGAGCAATCGAATCATCTGAGACTCTTAGAAAAAGCTTAACTCTATTAAAGTAAATGAGATAATTAAAACATTTTGTCTTGAGTTGCATTTTGCCAATAAATAACTATTTTATTGATCTATAAAGTGATTTAAAATGATACAAATAAACCCCAACTCTGGCATCATTCTACTTTTTTATCATTGTTGGTTGATTATCTACTATTTCGAGCGCTGAACACCTTTGTTGTTTTCTGGTGGAATTAAATTTTTATTCAGCCCAGGGGAAACAGGCCCATGGATTTAATTAACAAACTGTTAGAGCTTATAATTGAACAACTTAACACATAAAACAGAGTGAAACAAAAAAAAAAGAGGGAGAGCACTTTTTAATCGTAACTGTATTTTTCATGACCTCCTTTTGGAAAATCTGCCCCTCAGGTCCTATGTCCTGTCTGTCTCTGTAATAGCAATTTTTCTTTATACTTTTTTACAACTTCACATTTGTTTTGATTACGGCCGACTCACTGATCAGAGCTGATTCTCTCCTCCTCCTGGGTTTGTGCTCTAGGTTTGTACATCTCCTCCTCTTCCTCCTCCTCCTCGTTGTCTATGCTTTTGCTGTCAGGCAGAGGGGGCGTGGTTGGCGGAGGCGTACGGGATGGATGTGGGGACCCCACCCAGCTGACTATACCCGGCTCGACCAGGCCGTTCTGCGCCGGCGACTCGGAGAACGTCGGTTCCAACAGGTCTACGCCTTCCTCCACGCTGCTCTGAGCGGGAGCGGTGTGACTCTTCCTCATCGTGCCCTCTTCTCCCTCCTCCTCATCTTCCGCTCCTCCGTCCAGGTCGTCATCGAAGGAAATGATGTTGGTGATCTTCTTTTTCCGACGGCGCTCCTTCCTCAGCCCCGAGTCTGAGAAGAAGAGAGATAAAAAAAAAATAAAAAGTGAATAAAAACTCAGTGTTTGTCACCTGTCTTGACTGGTTCTCTGCAAATGTTAAGCAAACTTTAATAACGGTGATGTCATCATTTTAGGTTTATTTCAATTAGCCACTAAAAGTCCATTTCTCACTGACAGTCAGTCTGTGGTTCAGATGTCTCTTCCTCTTCAGAGTAAAAAAAAAAAAAAAAGAGGTGCACCAACTCAGGACTCAGAAGTTTTTTTTTTTTTTAATCACCACACTTTTAAAATCTAAAAAGCTTCTTCATTTCACTGAGAAGAACCCTCCCACCTCAACGGTAAGAACCAGGGCAGATCTGCTAAATGAGGTCAAATAAGGAGAACGGCATTTTGGAGATTTATTCATTTCATGAGGGATTTCGTCATCGTCAGCTCTGATGTCAACACAAGGCGTTTGTGTTGCGTCTACTGCTTGTGTTCTACCAGTGTATTCATTATGCATGCTCAGACTGAACCATATGTTGCTTTAGTACACATTGTGTAAAAATGAAAAAAAACAACAATAGCCTACATGAATAAAATACAGCGTGTCCCTACATGATGACAGATTCATTTCACGTCAGAACTTGAGGGTAACAGATGAATATTTGTTTTTTTTTCTGCTGCCAGGTTTGTACTGTCTGTAATATTGTCTCGTGGATTATTTACTTGATTCCCATCTGTTGCATTAAATAGAGAGACAGCCTTCTACATTTAAGGTTAGGTTTAAAACTTTCTTCTATGATGAAACTTATAGTTAGGGATTGTTCAGGTGGATCCTTCTCCTTTTTTTTCCCGCAACCAGTCAAAGCAGATGGCTGCCAACTGTGAGTCTGGTTTAGTCTGAAGAGTTTTTTCTCTCCATTGTCACCAAGAGCTGCTAACTGTGAAAACTGTTGGGTTTTCTATTGTATAATATTATAAAGTGACTTGATATAAATGTTTTATGATTTGGCACTACACAAATACACTAGACTTGACTTAGATGTTGCTGTTTCCTACCGGCAGAGGTGCTGCGTGGAAGGACAGGTAGCGGGTCTGAGGCTCCGTCACTTCTGGGGGTAAATCCCGGCACGACGGCGGTGGCGGTGCTGATCTCTCGCAGCAGGCTGCTCACCCCCTGAGTCGACTCCTTCCACAGGCTGCCGATGCCCTGCGTCGACTCCTTGAGGAGGTGAGAAACAGACGTGCCCCCTCCTCGTGTCACCCCGCCGTTCAGGTCGGTGTTGTCGATGTTGATGGCAAACAGGATGGAGTTCAGGCCTGAGTGCAGCAGAGACAGAGACAGAGACCGAGGCAGCATATAATTCATATCAGATGAGGCCTGTTAATTCATATGGAGCGTTTGAATTTCTGGAAAGTGCTCAGTAAGCAGTTCAGGGAAAACACAGTGAGAGTTAGTGAACTGAAAGATGAACTCAAGCAATCTATAAAAGAGAAGAAGAAAAAAAAGCTCTGGCGTAGGATCAGTGGTACATATTCTTAATATTTTAGAGTTTGTGGTCATCTAAGTTGTGCTCGTCGATAGCTCCGCGGTAAGAGCACAGCCATTAACATTCATAGAGCGAGGGCTTCAATTCGCCGTAAACTCAGCCGAGCTTAACAAGTAAAAGTGCAAAGTCATTGACTTTGCTGCTTTTGCAGCAGCATTCATGTGTATGAAGTGTATGAAGAATTTTTAAATATCAATGAGATTGAAAGTGAGGCTGAAATGCTCATTACGGCAAAAGTAAACCTGATTTTTGGATGGATAAAAAAATGAGTCACTATTTGCTGAGTCACTGGCCTGAGGGTGGCACTAGAAAAAGGTCATAAATCATAAAGGGAATTCCTTTGTTTGGTGGCCATTTTGGGCCACATCTCAGACTACTAGCTTGTTAGCATACTAACATGCTAAATGCTAACTTGTTAACATACTAACTGCATTGTGTTATTAAGCTAAATTGATTACTTTTAGCATGTTACACTATGACATCATAAAATGTTTATGCTAATATTACATCATCTGCGTTTTAGCATGTTAGCATATTATAAAATCCTCACTATGCATTAAGAAAACTAAATATGCTAGGTTAGCATAGCATGCAACATTGACATGTTAATGATAAAGTTGCGTAAGATTTCAAACTATTAATACTGTTCTACTAGCACGAGCATCATTTAATGTCGGCTAATGTGGCTAAAAATATAAGAAAAAAAAAAAACTCCACTACACTAAAGTAAGTGGTCATTTTACGTGCAGTCGACCAATTTTTGTTAAATATTCTAGTAGCATTTAGCTGCAGCATTATCTAAAACCAAAAATGACTCCAAGTCTTCTAAGTGGTCATATTATTTGCAGATGACTAACATTTGTTCTCCATTTTACTAGCATGATTACCATTTACTTGCATCATTAACACGGCTAAAAATGTAATCTAAGAACTACTACAGTCTAGTAAGGGGTCATTTTACCTGCATTTTGTTTAGCTGCTGCATTAGCATGCAGCTAAAAACCCTATGACAGAGGTTCAAGTGGTCATTTTACTTGCAGTTGACCGACATTACAACACAAACTCACCTGCAGCCATGGTGGGGAGCATACTTGCTCTCTCTTCATCAAGAATAAAAGCCCAGTCTTCATAGTAAGTTCTAGAGAAGAGAGATGAAGTGACAGTAACTCTAAAAAGGACATTTCTACATCTGAGGGGATATGAGCTGTAGAGGAAATAAATGTAGAGTGACTAATGACAAGATCATGCATGCAAGAACACCCCGATATGCAAAAATTTGCAAAGTTTTCTCACAATATGAAAATGCAAATATACACACACACTGTACTAACCCCAGACGTGGGCGATCAGCCAGTAGAGTGTGCAGGTAGCGCTCCAGCGAGTGCTCGTTCAGAGCGCAACGCAGCCAAGCACGACCCCGACCCAGCTCTGAGGAAATGTGGCGTAGGGAGTAGAAACGCTGGAGCTCATGTCGGTTCAGATGCTCCTTTACATAAAACCAGAAAGTCAACTCTGGAGTGGGACAAAAAAAGAGAGAGAAAGATGTAAGATGCAACAATAAAGTTAGAGGGAAGGAGTGAAGAACAGGAGAGGCAGAGGGGAAATAAGTTGAGAAAAGAAGAATAGGCAGGGAAGAAAATTATTTGTACCTCATTTGTGGAAAAATAACTGTTCTTAAGTTACACAACAGGATCCAAGGGTCAGTGAGGCAGTGACAAAAACACTTGAGCAGTCCTAAGAGTCAGCATTTCTTCACTCTCTCATTAACAAATATCCTAAGCTACATCCAAACCTCCTCCCTGTCACCTCTTCATTTTCCACCAACACTGAGCTCACACTATTTTATTATTTTCTATACCAAAGAAAAAGGATGAACAACAAAAAAACCCAAGTGGCTCTGTTTTCATGTTAAGTTTTCTAAGGTGTGAACACAGTAATTAATAGGAACTTTTTCTCCATATAATCTCAGAACAATGTGTTAAAACTCTGTGTGCTATTTCTGGGTTTGAGGGTTTGGCTTCATTAATGAACTCCAAAATCCATGAGTTCAGCCACAATCCTTTCATGAAATTGACTGTGAAATACAGGAAATGTCAGATATGTTAATGGTTATGAGGTGGTGGCCATTACAGTGGTCGTGGATTTCTCCTCTAACTTGAAATTAATACCAACGTGATTCTTCGATATGACGCAGCAGAAGCTGCTCTTAGGAAGCTGTGATGGCTGCAAACAGAAGTGAATCTGAGAGCTTTTCCTACACTTCATTTCCTCATGAAGATACACCAGGAAGTTGTGACTAAAAAAGGTTGGGAACTGTTCCACTTATAGAACAACAATATAAAAACATCACGAGACCACTGTTGTGGATTCAAGACTGTTTGAAACAAATGATGATGACAAAAATCCTCAAGGATCATTAGGGAGTAAAGGAGAAGAATTCCGAAAATAGAAAAACAAAAAGAGGGGAATGGCTTTATGTTTGTTTTTTGCCATTTACAAAAAAGGTATCAATCATATTCCAATGAAACAGCCTTAGTTGTTTTTACAGCTGCACCGTGACTATGTATATACCAGATGTAAACATGCCAGACCTATTTTGCATTTTAAATTGCCGTCATTCATCTCCCTGTCATTCCTCATGCCACAGGCTGGTTGGACTGTTCAGTATCTTGACTGGAATTCAAAGTAAACTTTTGTGGGTTTGAACGACGCCTGGAAACATGACGTGCATTTTAAAATGACAGACTAACAAAGAAAACTGCATCACATCTTGTGTACTTTTGTTTTTAGGAGTCAAAGCATGTGAAGCAGAAGTTTAAAGAAAGACAGGAGAGCAGAGAGTGTCAAAGTTTTTCCTTCATATGCCACTTTTGAACTTTTGAACTGTTTGTCCTGACTGTATAATACCCATCTGCTCTCACAGACGGTGTGTGTGTTTATGTGTGTGTGTGTGTGTGTGTGTGTGGTTATTCCTGCAGCTCGCAGCTTCCCACTGACACTTCTGACTCCTCCAACTCTTCATTGCTTCCAAAACAACAGGCCGAGCTCTCCTGCCTGAGGTTACAGGCCTCTCTGCTCTCCCGAGTTTCTGATTTTCAACTTTAGAGTCACGTAAAACCACCCGTGTCTCCTCTTGCGGTGAACCAAACGGCCATTTAGGTCTCATACCTGCTTCTGTCTTGCTGCTGAAGCCCGCAGCCTGTTTAAGAGCAGCAGCGGTGAGGGCCAGACCTCTGCTTTTCCTCAGACCGTGCTGCAGCACCGCTTCAAACTGGGCGCACAGACAGATCACTCTGCAAAGACAAAAGACAGGATGATGTCAGGAGGAGACTGACATTTAAAACTGATAATTTACATCCACAGTCTAAAACACACCATGCTTTATGATTATAATTCTACCCTGTACAATGCTAAGACCACAAAGAGATCCTTTATCAACTTTTGGTAGCTACAAAGCCCAACTACTATAATCTTGAAAGTTAATTAAGGCTGCAAAGCCGAATTTACAAGCTGAGCATGAGTCTGTGAAGTGTATCAGGAAACTTTGATGATGGTGATGAATGATGAATTAGTACGGTCTGACTGAGCATGGTGGGTACGTCTTTTTTTTTTTTTTTTTTCTCTGAATACTAATAATACGTGTTGTATAAGTTGAGCACTACACAGGATCATTACAGCATCAAGTGACCTGCAACAAACCAAACAACAACTCAATAAACATCAGGATTTTTTCGGAAACAGGAAGTGTCTCTCACCTGCTGTCTGAGTCTGTGGCGATCTCTTTTCTTCCTCCGAAGCGAATTTGGCACTGGAGAGATAAGAAAGTGTTTTGAGCTCAAACCTTTAGTAAAACAGGGTTACAGCACAAACCCAGAGGGCTGTATTTTAGCTGCAGCGCTAATGTGGCTAAAGTCGTGATTATGATCAGAGAAAGTGAAATGAAGAAGACAGATTAAAGACAAAATAGGGGACATTGATCTCTCATTTAAAAAATAGAGAGAAGTGGATTTGTTTACAAGCCTCCTGTAAATCCTTGAACCCGTCATGTCACATGAATAAATGCTCCTGTACTTGTGTTTCAGGTTTTTCAGAGAAACACATCACGAGGAGGAAAACTTCTGTTATTAAATGTCTCAGATGCGCAGCATTGATCTCAGTTTTGGTTTTCATTTCCTGTTTAAATCTAAATTTCACACAAACACTAAGCCCAGACGCTCTGCATCCACATCCTCTTTATGGCCATCACACTAAATCATTTCGAATCAGTTCAGTTCAATGTCACTCTTTAACAGCGATCACATTCCCCTCTTTATTTTACCATCAAGCTGCCCGACACATCAGCACTTTATTCAAGAGAAGAATGAGTTGGAAAAAGTTGCAGCTCAGTTCTTCTTGTGTGTTTTGAAGCACAGCAGATAAGGGAACTAAGAGATATTCACACACCACAGACTTATGTAAAGACTGGAATGAATGAAACGTCCATTTCCTTGTTCCAGTGAAAAACATTTAATAATATTAATAGGAAGTGATTTCTTGCTCACAGAAATAAAGTAAACAATCTAAACTACTGTATGAATTGAAGGTAGAATTTCATAGATCTGAATCATTTATAAAATCAATACACATTTCCTCCCTTCCATCCTTCTATTTTCACATCCTGTCATTTACAAGCTGTTTGTATGTTGTTGGCCTCTGCTGCAGAACTGGTGACTCACCTGTTTGACAGCATCCAGCAGCCTCTCCAGGAGGTGTTGTCTCTTGGTATCACTCTGTTGAGTGCCTGCAGAGGTGATGACAAACAGTGGAAACAACCCAAATACATTTTGATGATGGATCAGATGGATAGGATAATGACTGGAACGCACACAGACACACAGACACAGACACAGACACAGACACACACACACACACACACACACACACACACACACACACACACACACACACACACACACAGACACACACACACACACACACACACACACACACACACACACACACACACACACACACACACACACACACACACACACACACACACACACACACACCGTTTCTCAGCCGTTCTCAAAGGAAGGAAATTAACTGTCTCAGTCAGTTTTTAGTTTGTTTCTAATGGACCAATCCTTTCACACAACAGATAACAAATAACAATTTAGATAATTCTCTAGCATTTAGAGGTGATTATTATAGAGGTGTGTTTATCAGTGTGCACCGTCTTTGCTAAATAAACAAGTAAATCAATAGATCTAGCTGTAGTTTGTCGTATTCCTGTAATTACTGCTAAAGATACTTTCTTGTTTATTTGTAGTATTTATGTAATGACGCACAATATTGTATTACTCATGCTAGTAATTAGAGCTTAAACTGATCATTAATTTGTTGAAAACCGGAAAGATAATTCGCCATTTCTCTTATGCACGAATATTTAGTTTCTTGTCTTCATTTGTTTTATTTTATTATCTAGTTGCACTTCATCAATTGAGAGGGGAAGTTTGTGTTTTAGACCACGTGTCAAATAAAACAAAATGTGATGACATCATCACAGTATCTGGGTATAGTGGAGATTAAATCATGACATGTTACTAAATAAACAAATGACCGGAGAGTCAAAAAGATAAAGGTGCTAATACACCTGTTATCACGTGTAATCACATTTTCATTTTTATGGTATTTCTCAGATTCATATTCATGTTGTTGTACATTGTTGTAAATATGAAACCAGGAGTTCTCCAGTTCTTACTGATTTGTGTACAGTCTGTCAGTTTACTGGTGTAGCTGTGGGTTAAGTAGTGAATGTATTTGCATAAAAAGCATCTGCAAATCTAACAGTAGCACGTGTATTTGTATCATGGAGAAGGGTTTCATTTCCCCTGAGGCCAAAGAGCATCAATCTATAAACTCAACAAGGTTTTAAAACAACAGAAATGTGATTTGCAGGATGTTAATATTAAGGAACTGGCGTCCTTCACTTTGGACAGCTCAGCACAAATCTCTAACTAACTGTGTGGACATAAAGCTGTTAGAGAAGCTGCTCTTGCATGAATGTTTAGTAGCTTTTTTATGTTTTTATGGCTGAATGTGAAACAAGAATCAGTGAAACAACAATACTCACCGTTCATTGTGGCAGCCAAGCTGTGGGAGCAGTGACATCCAAGCTAAATACTGTGACACAGATATGATTCATCCCTCTTTGCGCCTTTAATTCACATGGAGGACACGGTGTTTCCATACACCGGACCCATGCTGCCTCTGTGGCCGAGCTGGACCCACCCAGCCGCGGCGTGGACACTGAAGCTCGCTCGGTGGACAGAGAGGCCTGCCGGGGCTCAGTCTGCCTCTGCCTCATGTAAAGAGTTGGACGGAGCCGAGTCAGCGGATAAACCGCACACAGCCCAAACCGGAAGATGTTTTCAGAGCCATGAAAGCGACTGTCTGAAGTATAGAGCAGCGTGGAGCAGAGAAACCAGGCGCTTTCTGTTTGGTGCCTGTGACACTGCGAAAAAAGGGAAACGGAGAAGCAGCGACTGAGCGGTGTCAAGGTCACATGACAAAACATACAGCTGTCATATGACATGAGAGCCCGCGTGGGAGTTGTAGTCTTTTGAAGACGAGGTAAGGAACTACAAAAGTGTGATTGTCATGCTAAGAATCTTATGCGTTGAGGATTAAATCTATTTAACTCTGAACTGTAAAACAACATTTGTTACAAATTGTGCATGACTGAAATATTTCAACAACTTATGGTCAGACTGAGATGAATTTTGGAGATCCCACAGGTTGAATCCTGAAAACTTCAGTGATCCTCCTCCTTTGAATCTAGCGCCACCACACGTTGACTTTTCAGACCTGATGTGTAACATCTGAACAACTACTGCACTTTAATTTCCTCAAAGCATCTTAAATATCAGTTATTTTTTTCTAATGTCCATGTTGCTGCACCCCTGCTGGTGACCAGATGAGGGTGTAGATGACCACACCATCATCAGTACAGGCAGGTAAGATTAATAATAATAATCATACTGCAACATTGTTACTCCAGTCTTTGAAAATGATGTGAAACCTTTACTTATTTATTTTTGTCTTGTGCAATACAGAGATCCAAGTTGCTCAATATTAAATAAGACATTGTGAAATAAATAAGTATATTGATATATCAATGCAGAGAAAACACAAAACACAAAAAGTCAACGTGTCAGTTTTTTAACAAATGCCAAATTTACATTTTTTCTACAACCAAACAGCCAAGTTATTATTGTTGATGATTACTGACTAATTAACTAACAAAGAAGGTGCTAATTAAAATATCCCTTAAAGACTTTTATTTGATTTTAAGAATTAATATTCTTATGTTTCAAGTAAAAACTGTAAAACATGACTGGTAAAATAAATAAATAAAAGTTTCTTCATCTGGTGATACTTTGTGTATCTAGTTAATGTGAGCTAAGTTAGTTTTCAGGTTATTATTTATTGTGTCCTTAAATGGAATACAGTTAAATAGTAATAATAATGATAAATTCTTCTTTCATTATCTCAGAAAATATTTCAACAATTTTCCATAATTTAATTAAATCATGTTCATTTTATTTTAGACATATTTGACTAGATGGAAAGTCCAAAAGCGACACATATGTAGCCAACAGCATTTTACAGACAAACTTGTTAGTTATTCTTTGATTAGTTAATATTTCAGATAAATTATGTATATACACCTATTATAGTGAACATATGTCACATATAATCACTTGTCACGACTGTAGCTTAAATTTACTCCTGTATCACAAATGCTAACATGCTAGCACACTAAGTTAGCATAGTTTGTGACAATGTCAATGCCATGCTTTAGTATTTACATCAGATACGATGTAAAGCAGAGACTTTAGTGATGAAGAAACAGTGTAAGTTCAGTAGGAGCCTCCATTTCAGCAGAGTGTTGCAGTGTCTTTGTTATTAGAAGATGACGTGAGAGGAATAGAAAGCAGCAGAGGACAGACTAACAATGTAAAAAAGCAGATTATTCGTTCAATTCTGTTTAGTTTACTTGGACAAAGCTGCTGAGTTATGAGCATCAGATGACATGATTAACCGGAATCAGATTAGCTGACCTCTGATCACAGCGGTCATATCTAATCTAACATTTTAACATCAGAGAACAGCTGGAATCAGAGATTGAAACAGCTGTTTTATTCAGACACTAGAGTTTTGACACTTGAACACAAAATAGTTTATTTTGAAAAGATTTTGAACAGTTATTAGATCATATTTTCACAGCAGTTGTTGTCTTGTCTTCATTAAAACATCAGTATTTAAACCACATACTGTTAACACACATGTAACTACAGTAGTAGGTTGAAATTTTTACATTTTACAGGCAAATATTGTGTAAAAAGTATGTTACTATAATTCCTTACTATAAAAACAAGTTTCTCTAAATTATTTAAACTGTAGGAGTGTTTTGTAGTGTATTTATCACACACATAAACTTCACATTCTTTTGGTCTGAAGTTGTTGAAATACATATTTCCCAACACAAGTAGTGATTCATGGTTCATTTTTCCAAATATATTCAAACATACATTATCATAATGTTTAGTTTTTTCCATTGTTTTTTTTTTTTTTTTTAAAAACATTACTGCATTTGTATCTGTTTCTGTGTCTGTAATTCAACTAAACATGACACTGACAAAAGTAGCGACAGATTAGAAAGCTGTGGTAAAAGTGTGCAAAGTTTACATCTTATCAGCCAGATAAGAACATGTGCTTCTTATCTACACTGTTGTCTAATCATTACTGATACATGTTCGCAAAGCAGACACAGAATTCTTGCCAGCAGAATAAACAGATGAAATGAGCAAAAGAAAGATAAAAAAGATGAAAACTCAGTGTCTATTTACAGTCTGTTATGGTTTAGTTCATATTGACAGTGTCTCTCTCGTTAGTTCTCTGGGTGGATTGGTCATAGTGTTGCCATATATAATAGAGAGCGTCACATCTGTACCAGTGTTTGAAGATCTGTTGTTGCCCTCTCTGATGAATCTGCTGTTTGTCCTGAAAGAGTTCCTGATCCCGTTAGAGACTCGCCTCACCACCCGGCTGATCCCTCTCTCCTTCAGCTTCATCTTGCACACGTCGTCCTCCAGCTCCTCTGGAGGTACGTCTATGTTCCCAGAGTACCAGAACACCCACCAGATCAGGCTGAGGAAGATGATGATGGCGCCGGCGTAGATGAATAAGTCGTGAATGACGAGGCCCCCGAACACCCCCACCATCATGATGAAGACGCCAAGTATGTCGTGGGCCACAGCAAACCAGAACGAACACTTGCAGCGGCCAACTCCTCCGTACGTCCTTTCCATAACCGGCTCCACCTGGACAGATGTTGACATGGTGGCAGAAGATATCCTCCAAAAATGAAATATATAGAATCCAGATGTGGAAAGCAACAGGTGCTGGCAGCTGATGTCCCTGCAGGACAGTGACAGTGAGATGTGATCGTCATGAAACAATCTGCTGCAACTGGTACAAAGTACAATGTACAAGTGGTTATCAGCAGCAGCTTTGTCACATGTTGCATCACCTCTGACAAAAATATTGTTTTCCATCCTCTGTTCACGCCCCCTGGCTGTACCGTTTCCGCCTCTGGTTCTCCTTCAGTATTGGGATCCAAACCAGCCCCATCACCACAAACAACAGCCCTATAGTCACACAGGCCGAGGCCATGGAGCTCAGTCCTTCAGTCTTACCCAGTGACTGAAGCAGGAGGAGGAGTCCACCCGCCGCACACATCAGAGATCCCATCACCATCACGATGATGGCTTTGTGAAGATAGGCCCAGCCTGGCGGTGCTGTAAAACACGAGCGACAGTCCGGACACAAGCTTTGACTCCCAGAGTCGTCTGAGAAAGAAGTTTCTCCAATCGCCTCCATTGATTCCTCACCTGTCATTGCTTTGTTTGAAAACCTTTAACACATTAATGATGAAAACCTCAGCCGCTGAACGTCCATAACTCCTCTAACTTTACATCTGTTTTGAACCCGTCCAGTTTTTTTTTTTTTTTTTTTTTTTTGTGATCAGCCTCTCCGTGTTGAAATCAGCCGTGAACGCAGCCACCTCCCATACAGTGACATGAAGGAGCTATATCATCTGAGTGATGCGTCTCTCATTCTCCCGCTCAGTAAAGCGTGAACACACTGTAATTCCAGATGGTCCACCACACCCACACAGTACTGGGAGGGTTTGGATGAATAGATGGACTCAACCCACCTGATGACAATGTCATCACTGCTGATTGGCTGCTGACACATTACACATCCAACGTAGTTGATGTCCAAATGTAAAATGATTCATATTCTCGTGCTTTTGTAGCTTTTGTTTAAATCCAACAAGATAAAAATCTAAAGTTACAACTGTACCCAATTAGAAATTTTGCATACAAGTAGCAGCAGCAGCTGTCAAAGCCAGAGTATAATCCTCTTAACAAAAGACATGTCATTTGATACAGCTGCCACATACACATATACACGTACACATGCTCAGCTCTGATGGCTGCATGGACCCTGTGTAAACACTTCTCTCATGTATTTTTCATGTTGAAGGACACAAAAGGTACATAAACATGAAAAACATTTAGCACGTGAGTTAATATAATGATGTTGAATGTGAAATGAGGCTGCAAAACCATATTTTCTATAATCAAATAATATTATATAATAAAAAAAAAAATATATATATATATATATAATATATATAATAAAATAATATTATTTTTATTGAGGAAAAATAGCGACAAAAGGCTTGTTTTGACAGCGAGAAGTATCATCAAATATCGTTTCCACTGACTAAAGTCCAATATATCAGGTATGTAACAATTATTTAAATTATCACTTAATCTGAGGATTATGTTTTTTAATTAAACGCTCGTTACTGTGTCTTAGAAACAAAAGTGAAATTTTTAAACGTCTGTTTTTGTTCAGCCTCAATTTTTACGATTCAATAAAATTGAGGGAAAACAGTAAAACGTCCTTCACATTTTAACCCTAATCTAGGTTTTGAATATTCCTGCTTGGAAAATAAAACAATACTTGCAACACGTTCTCCATTATGAAAATAGCTGGAAACCTCTAGTTGGTAAAACAGACATAAAAGAGGGAGAGAGAATGAATGGAGGCTCAGTAGATCTCTGCTATTTCTGCAGCAGCTACTCATTTTGCAAAAAATGGTTCACAATTATTGTATAAATATATTCATCATCTGTGATGATGTGTTCACTCCCGTCTCCATCTAAAATACGCCGTGGTGTTACTGTGAAGTCTGAATTGCTTCAATCAGCTCTCTCTTTTCCTTCTCCCCAAAAAGTGTCTGAGTGAGGAAAGTTTTCTGCTATTCTAAAAGAATAAGGTCAAAATGAGGACAAAGTCAAAATGAAAATGTAAAATTTCAAAGCACCATTCATGAACAAGCACTAAAACCAAAACAGTTTACCTTATATGAATATTTTATAGTTTTTTCCACACTGACAAAGCAGGATTAACAAAGGATGAATTCAATGAACCAGTTTCAGGACTTTGTCGTTGTATTTGACGACTCACTGTTACGGAGCCACATCATAAACAATATCAGCTCCTGTGTACAATTCCTGCTACGACACGTTATAAAACATCTAAAAACACAGAACAGGCAAAGACCTTTTTTTAGATACGAAGTTTATAATCTGCTTCATTCAAGCAAAAAAAAAAAAAAGACAAAGAGTGAAGATGTTGACCATGAATACAAATGATCTGGTCCTGTTTACTGTGTCAATGTCCATGTTTAGAGGGTTAAATATGCAAAAAGTTGCTTCGCTGAGTCTCATTTCTTTTTGGCCACTTTTCTTTTCACCGTAGACTCGCTCATGCCGGCTGCTGCCGCTTTCTTTTGTGTCGGTTTCGGTTTATTTGCTGTTTTGTTTGCTCCTTTCTTCACTGCGTTGGGTTTTGGTGCTTTCTTCAGCTGCTGCTGCTTCTTCTTCTTCATTGGTTTCTACAAAAAAGCAGAGGGAATTAGTTTTGTGCAAATCCAACTAATTAAAAAAAACTGAACTGCTAAAATTTTTACAAACTTAAAAGTAAAAAAAAAAAAAAAAAAAAAAAAAACAGTACTTCAGAGCTGTACTGACCTGCAGTTTGGGCTTTTTGCTTGGTGTTTCTATGGGAACCAGCTGTGGGATTTCTTCCTCATCTTCCTCCTTCTCCAACTTTGATGTCTCCTCTGCGGTGGCATCTGTCTGTTCCGCATCTCCTGTCTCTTTATTATTTGGCTTCTTTTTAGCTGCTCCTTCCTGAAATTTCACAAACACACAAGCTGATTATTTTTACTTACTTATTTCAACAAATTTGTCTCCAACACAAAACTGAAGATTAACTTGTTCTCACCTTTTTCTTGGGAGCCTGAGGTTTCTTGTTGGTCGTCTGCAACACTTTAATCTGGCTGATGTCTGCGGTGTAGATGGGCAACGCCACTGATGTTTGACTTTTTATATGGAGGAGCTTGATCATGGGTCCTTTCTGCAAACAGCAATGACAGAATAATTATGTACAGAAACAGTTCTGGATCGTAGTTGTGTGGAGAGTTTTGAAGCTAAATTACTGACAGTAAATTAAATTTGTCCAAATTAACTCACCAAACGTAATTTAGCCGTGACTGTTTTAACAGCCGCCTTGATGTTTTCCGTCACCTCATCTGCGCTCATGTTGGAGTGAGCAACACGAGCCATACTGAAACAGAACGCAAGATAATAAAGGGTTAAAGAGAGTACTTGTGTTTGGATCAGCAGGAGATGTAAACATGTTGACATGAGCAGGAGATTAAATATTTTGTATCAAAGTTGTAGAGACAGGCTCCACGGTAAGAGGAGGTCCATCTGGATTTACATTGAGTCTCTGTGGCACCAACCAAACCCGTATCAAACACTGAGCAGAATTGACAGGGTTGCTGTGTGGTGCTACTGATTCTAACAGTCTGAAGAAAAACACAACAAACAAACAAAAAACATGTTTCAGCTTATAAGTAACATATGGTGCAGTAGTAGAAATCGTACCAGCAGCAGCCCTTGTTGTTGACCTTAAGTTTGGTGCCCTGGATGATGCTCTGGATGTCTCTGGCCAGATGTTTGCTCTGCAGGTTCACACACAGCGGCTCTCTGGTACAAACATGAACAGAGTGAGAATAAATCAACTGCAGCTACAGGACGACTCGGCAGATTTAAACAGAACGTACTTTTAAGCAAAATAGACAAACTTAAACTTATCTTCTATGAGCTCATACTGACAACATCACACATTCCCAACACTTGTTTAGAAACTGAATAAAACTGATTATTTCTGACTCAGCTGATAAAGACCCACACAGAAAAAAAGACATCAAAGATCCAACAAAACTTCAGAGATCTTACTTTTTCCTCTCGTAGAAGTGTTTTCCCAGATGGGAAGGCAGCAGGCGGCGGACACGGTCGTCAGAAAGAAACAAGTCAAAGTTTCCCAGCAGACGGCGCTTGGCTTCAAATGGTTTGTACTCAGTTTTCAGAACTTTGAAGGGAATGATCTGCCAGCAATACAGAAAAAACGTCATAAACATGAGGCTTCAACGCAATATGTTGCTATTCACGCATCAAATCAGCAGTTGTCATGGCTCCACACTGACTCGACATGACTAACAAGTACCTCAGATATGTTCTTGATACCCTTTTCCTCCAGAAGCCTCTTATAAAACCTCTGTGTCTGCTCTGGTGTCATTTTGGGCTCATCTCTGGTGAAGAGGCAGATCTCCTCCGTGTCAGACCGCTGGCCGTGGGGCAAAGGTCTGAGGGCAGAAAATTAAACAGTCAGTGTCAGAGAAGCTGTGTTGGTAAATACTCCACAAACAGACATCTACAGGTGGAGACAGGCTGGAGTTCCTGTATGCTGGACTCACATGCGGATGGTCTGAGCTACTTTAGGGATCCTCCACATAGTGAAGAGCAGACTGATGTGTTGACTGTCGTCCAGAAACAGAGAATCACCGGTGGACTTAGATTTCATGAAAGCCTGCAGAGCCTGCACGGCCTTTTTGACCTGAAAGAAACAACAACAATAATATTAAAGTTATAAAAACACACCGACAAACTCCAGTTTCCTCCTACTTTTGCTGAGCACCTGTAAATTAGCTTCGATGCTAACCGGCCACTAGGCAAACACGCTAGCTAATGCTAACTAACTTGTTACAAACTACCCATTTATGAACAATTACTCATCAAAGTCATGTAAAGTTCTGTTATCTATCATGTTGTGTATAAAAATATTAAATATACAGCAATAAAATACATTATATATATATTTTACCTGAGATTGGTCCAGTACAACTCCTGTTTTATCAGCCATGCTGTCTGCTTCACGTGTGAACCACGCTCACGCATGCGCAGTCGGCAGCAGCTACGTCACAGAATACAAATCAAACTTTATTTGTACTGGACTGAGTTTACAGAGGAGGCGCCCCCTGTTGGCGACTGGTTTATATGAAAAGTTTCACGTATTTTTTTAAGTTTTGCATGTGATGTATTAATTACATAACTATATTATATTGTATTATACATATGGTAATAACTGTGCAAGTTGGAAAATGTCAGTGTCACATATTTATACTTATGGAAAAGAAAACAAATACAATGTTTCATTGCAGCTTGATCTTTATTTTCAGTTTAGATTATGTAATAGCTGTGTCTGTGAGTGTGTTTATCCTTGGTTCATCAGAGTAGTATGGGAGCACAATCCAATTAAACCTTCTCATGTGGAGAGAGACCAAACTAAAAAATTTTGGTACAGCAATCCTTAAAACCAAATAAAAAGTCCATTTCTTGGATTCTTAATCCCACTCTTAAAAAGGGAGAAGCACTTTGCAAATTATAATTACAGGCTAACTCTGCTCTTATCCAGGATATGAAATCATTCTGTAGATTTATTTTTTTTGTTTGTTTTTTTCTTCCCCAAACTCAGTAACACTGCATCCATCTCCATTCTAAAAACAAATGGTGTGGCCAGCTGACAGCGCAGTTAGCCGTGGGAGTACAGAAGGGGGGACGTGTAGCTACATTAGTGGCATAGCTGAGCTCTCAATATGAGAAAGCTGACACACTGGACTTGGTCTCTCTTTTTATATTGTTCGTCATAAAAACTGATTCAGTCTCATTTTCTTCATTTGACAAAATTTTTTTATTCTCCTTCTTCGCTCCTTGTTGTCGTTGTTCGTCTCTTTCAGCATAGTTGTGTGTAAAGAGAGAGTAGCTGTTTGGGTCGGCTCTAGCAGCGTTTCTCCTCTGGTAACGAGTGGAAGAACTCCATGCATGCTGCCACTGTTGCATTTAGTCCTTTTCTGGCACCAGCTTCAGCACTTTGCCAATGGCAATAGTTTTGCCTGGAGGAGTTGTGTATAAAGAGAACAGATGGATTAAACTCGTGACACGACACTTCTATTTTTATGTCAACACCAGGTAAAAAACAAGTAAGAGATCCTTGGGAAATACATCAGATAAAAACTGAAACTGTTTGACAAACGCTCAGCTTCCTAACCTTCGTCTCGCAGTGTGAATCGTCCCATCTGAGGGAAGTCTTTGAAGGTCTCTAAGCAGATGACTCCTGCAGCCCGGAGCCTGGCGATACAAACCTGGTCCTGCTTAACAAAGCGTGGTCGTGTTTTGCTTTTCTCCCCCGTTTTCTTGTCCACCAGACAGATTAAGGCCTGCGGTCGAGATTTAAAGGGTTTTTAACTACAGTCTGGTCGGGTCAGGGAGGCGGTCAAATAAATACAGGCTACGCTATAAACCGAAAATAAATGTTTCTGTAACCGCTTTGTTAAAAAAAAAACACAAACAGAGCTGTAACTTACTGTGATTTGCACTTCTTCGATGCAGGTGTGGATGTGGAGGACTGCATTGTAACCAGGACAAATGATTGATTTGTGCTCAATGATGACGATCTGAAATGAAAGAAGCAATTAAGTGATGTGTAAAAATCACAAACCTTAAATCACCAATACAGTGCCAGTGAAATGCGTCTTAATGAATCGCGTAGCGAGTGCCAGGCGCCTCATTTTACATCTTTGTAAACAGTAATACTGTGGATTGCAGTGGAACAGCCTGCTACAGTGGCTGTGTATGAACCTCAGGCCTTAAAGGATCAGTTTCATCAGCCAATCTGTCCTAAAAACCCTGTGTGTTGACCTTAGATTTCACCATTTGTAGCAGTTTCTTCACCAACTTGAAAAAAGATTTGTGCACACTTTCAGTTCAGTGAATGATCTTGTTTAAAGTCTGGTGCTGTTTGAACCATCAAAGCTAAAGAGTTTGATTAAAATTCGCCTCAGACGTTTTGCGATGAGAGCGACTTCAGTGACCCACCTGTGCATCAAAGGTGCGACCAGAGTGGCAAAGGTTGTCGGGGCTGCAGAGAATAAAACCGGGCAGGATTTCTTCCTCCTCGATGCCCTTCAGCCTCAGCTTCAGATTCTCACCCGGACCTGCGTCATCCGTCTCCACATCGTCGCTCAGCAGACTCAGTACTTCCACTGTGTGCTGCAACACACACACACACACACACACACACACACACACACACACACACACACACACACACACACACACACACACACACACACACACACACACACACACACACACACACACACACACACACACACACACACACACACACACACACACACACACACGGCCTTAAGTTAATGTTTTTAAATGAATATATTATTGCAGTGGTGTAACAGGACACGTGGCCAGTGTTGGGAACGAAACCAAATCCGTTTTAGTTACAGCATCTTCTTTCCATTTAGGCTGCAGCACATTTAATATAAGAACGAGGCCTTGAAGTTATTTCTAGTAAAGGGTTTATTGGTCCCATGTGAGAAGGAACAAAGTCATACAGAGGAGATCTCACCCTGTTTGGCATCATGACCAACTGCTGGGCTTTACTGATGGATCCCGACTCCAGCTTCCCAAGGATGACTGTACCCATATCCTGCAAACACACACAAAACAATCAGAGTAGTTCAAAATTAACCATCATCTCAACTTATAAAAAACTTGCGATGGGCATTTTCTTTTTGTTTATAGAATAAATACAGGAAAAAATGTCTAAATGTCTCATATGTTTATGGGTAGAGACGACTATACCGATGTACTTAAGAAAGGAAGTTTTGTCTTCTGGCTTTAAGCTGTGTTACATTTGCCTAGCAACAGGTTTCTGATTGGTTAAAAAGTTTTCTCATTTAAGATTTGAGTATATTTGCACCTGACATTCCCAAACACTGAAAGACAGTGAATACATTATACTTTCATGGACAATAGTCTGTTACACTGATTGAATTTAGACAAGAACACACAACAATCATCTCCACTGTAAAGGGACACTTTGTCTTTTATTCCCCACTCACTAACTGACAGTTAGCCAAGAAAATCAATACAACAGGAAGTTCTTGTTGTCACTGTGAGATTGCCCGGCAACCACGAGAGTCTGGAGGAAGTAGTCCAGCACATAACTGCTCTTAAAAGCACAATGTTTCTTTTTTAAACTTCAATTTCTTTTTTCCTCTACTGATAAACAAACAAGATACAGCGTGTTGGGTCGGTCGTGAGCTGTAGAGGTGCTGGTAGGTGGTTTTGGACGGAGTCGGGCGAATGTAGCCAATTCCAGTCTTTGTGTTGATCTAAACAGCTGCCGCCTGTAGTTTCACATTAAGCGTACAGACGTGTGAGTGGAGCAGCTTTTGTAGCTCCATCGACAGCTGACGGAGCGTCGTACAGTGTGGACGTCTTGGCAAAGGCAGCAATTAGTATGCAGCGCCCAGTTAACTGCAAACTAATCCCCTTATATCAGGACAAGACCAGTTGGGACTACTTAGTCATATAACTGCTACATAAGGCTCTTATGCAATCACAGGAGAGAGAGAGAGAGAGAGAGAGAGAGAGGAGAATGCCAAGATGATCAACATGAAAAAGGGAAGACACAGTGATTAATAACAAATGGGAAATATTCAAAATAACTTGATTCAACCAGCACTTACGGTACAGTGTTGAACTGCCTCCAACATCTAACCACAGACGAACGCCAAGAAGCTAAATTATCTTAAAGAGGGATGACTGTGTAGAGGCTGAAATGTGTTTGAGTGTGTGTGTGTGTGTGTGTGTGTTGTGTGTGTGTGCGCACGCTTGGAAAATCACCCAAGAAGAAAGAAAATGACAAACTGAAGAGAAGAACGCAGAAGATTTTGGCAAAAACAGTAAACAAAAACCAGAAGAAATTTTACACCCACTCATCTGCTGAGGACAGCGCGGTGGAGAAGACAAGCTGTTGTACTTTTTTTTTTTGTTTTCACTCTAGAAAAAAAAAAAGACAAAAAACAGTATGGAGACCATCAAGCTTCTCACCTTGTATTTGTCTACAATAGGTAGTCTGACTGGTCCGTCGCTGGATCTGGTGAAGTTTGGCAAACTGTCCAGGTGGGAAATAAATGGCAAACCCCTGAGGAATAAATAAAGATAAAACTGTCAACCACAGGAGTTGGTAAAACTCCGCTTGCTCACATTTATTTCCTGTTGTCAAAAATATCCTCATATTTGCAGCTGCTCCTGGTTTATGACCTCAACCCTGACTGTTTTTCATTAAAGGTGATTAAATGCAGCCAGATTTACATCAAACCCAAACTCCAGATAAATAAACTCAACCACTAAAATAAAAATATCATTGATCTCTAAATATATATCTATAGATCTACAGATCTAGGTAGGTGCGTGGGTGACTGGGTAGACAGACAGACAGATAGACAGATAGATAGATCACCAGCATAGTTTTAAACTATTACTATATAAAAATAGCTTTATTCATTAATAAACCGTTATCTGCATAACACACCAGGACTCTCTTCACTAACTCAAATGAACTTAGTCGACGAGCCTCCCCCCCACTCTTTATTTACAGTCAGGTAAAAACCATTTTTAATTCTTTTATGAACACCTTCTCTTATTATTTGTTTAATTTGGCGTGAAAACACACACCAGGTCTAAATAACTCCACCACTCCCTGACACGAGGTGTCTCTCAGTGTATCTCATCATAACCTGGGTGGAAACATGACTACATCACATAAACTGCTGTAAACACGGTAGTTACACACTTTGTTAACATATAACAAAGCGTCACTGCTCCGGTAAATTGAGCGTGTGTTTCACTCTCAGTGTCTCGTCTGTTCGCAGACACAAACATAACTCAGAGGTGATTCACGGCAGCTGAACTTGTGACTATACTGTGTAATGTTCAACCAGTAAAAAAGAACCGAAAGAGCTGACTTACGTGTACCAAGGGCATTCAGGTACAGGGTCCTTGAGGTTGGCACCCGTGAGTCCAGAGCAAGGCATAAAGTGAATGTCCTTCTTAGGGTTGAAGCCCACTTTCTTCAGAAATGGCACCAGCTTCTCCTTACACTCCTCATACCTGTGAGCAGACATAACCATAATCAACGACATCTTAATGAGACAACAGAGCTGGAAATATACTGTAGGTACCCGAGGTTTCTCCAGGGCAGTTTTAATGTTTATTGTTGAATTTCCACCAATCACAACCACACGTGTTTCCATCCAGACCCTGTTCACCTGTCCAGGCTCCAGTTGACAGTGGGATCATCCATTTTATTAATCAGGACAATGAGATGCTTGACTCCTGCTGTTTTAGCCAACATGGCGTGTTCCCGTGTCTGTCCACCTTTCTCAAAGCCAGTCTCAAACTCGCCCTTTCTGGCAGAAATCACCTGATACAAATTTTAAAAAAAAATGGTCACAGCCACATCCTCCATTTAGTGACAAACAGTTTATGTTTTAAACAAAATTATATCTATAAAATAATTCATTATATCAAATAATGAATCTAGTTGGTGTTATGTTTGGATCTACGTCCACGTCCGCCTCACCAGGACTGCCAGGTCGGCTTGTGACGCTCCACCAATCATGTTGGGGACAAAGCTCTTGTGTCCGGGGGCATCGAGGATGGTGAAATGCTTTTTCTCGGTCTCAAAATAAGCTCGGCCAACTTCCACCGTCTTCCCCTTGTCCCGCTCCTCCTGGTTTGTGTCCAGAGCCCATGACAGGTACCTGGAGACACAATTTCATTTTCATTATTAAATGTGAAGCATGTTAACAGTGATTAGATGCTGAATAACTTAATAAATAAATGATAAATATGATAGAGCTTCTGGGGGAGCCATCAAGCATATTTCAGAAACCTCACCATGTCTCCCTGTTCTTTTCTTTTGCTTCTCTTTCATATTTTTCCAGGGTTCGCTTGTCCACCATTCCAGTTAAGTACCTAGTGAAGATAACACACACACACACAAATAAGGAAACTTGGCAAAAGAAAACAGCCGCTTGTGACGTCATATGTATTTAATCTGCGGTTTTATCGAAGCAGAAGTGGAGCTGAGGATAAAACGAGAGGAAAAATACTATTGTGCAAGAGGCAACCTGTTGCACTGTGACTGTAGGTGGTGCTGCTTTACTGATTACTGCAGCTGGAAAAAATAAGATTATGCAATACGTTTATTTTTATTTTCTACGTCTGGCTGCACTTTAGGTTTTCTACACATGTGCTAATTTACTAGCACATAAAACCACATAGATTTGAGCCATTAAATTGTGATAGACTGATTTATACTTACATGATCTGTCCTCCGATAGTTGATTTTCCAGCATCTAACGTATAAAAACAATAAGACGTCTTATAAGAATGAAGCTTTCTATGTTCTTCCTCTGATCAACTAATGAACACACAAGAGACGCACCCACGTGACCGATGAACACCACGTTAACGTGTTCTTTCTTGGGAGCGTCTGGCAGCGCAGGAGCCACTTTAGGTATGGGCATCTCCTCCTCTTCCTCCTCCATCATCTCCTCATCCTCCTTCTTCGCCGCGCCCTCGTCACACGCTTCACCCGCTCCCTGGTCGTCGTCCTGTCCTCCGCCTCCTCCGCCTCCCCCCGGCTCCTCTTTCTGCTCCCACGTCTCCTCCTCTGTGGTCATGTCGGCCTCGGTGCCTCCGTTCTCCACGGGAGCTGGTGCAACACACACACGCGCAGAGTTACTCTAACTACACCTACAGACCTGTTGCTGCGTTGCTGCAGCGTCTGGACGCCGCAGACGACTCACAGCTTGGAAGGAGGAGGAACAAAAAAAAAAAAAAAAAAAAAGGTAACATACTTTTTTGGCTGGAATGAAATCTCACAGACAGAACATGAGTAACTGTTGACTGATAAATCTTGGACTTAATTCACGCTGTGATGTCTCTGCCAGATTCATCTTTTTAACACACTGAAATCATTTCACCACATTTGCACACATACGAAAAAAAAAATTGGACTGAGATCCCATCATGCATATTTTAAACGCGCACAGAAACAATTACAGCTTCAAATATCGACTGAGGTCGCTTCATTCATTTAAATCTGCTGCACTATTATCACTCACATGCTGTCTTTTGTACTATTATTTATGCTAATTAATGAGTATTTTTGCAGTTCGTTTTCAGTAGTATCTTAAACACCTGAACTAAACTTTTAAAGTTTAAATGAAATAAACCGTAACATTAGTGTCAGTATCTAATCTGTCAAAGTAACAGAAACTCTCATGCCGTCACAACACTGGCCCATCCCTCTCTGGAGCCCAGCCCTAAGATCAACTGCTGATTGTGTGTGTTCTTGTACATGACTGCAGCTGTTCTTCAAATCTACACACATGTAATATCTGTCATACATGTTCACGTCATTAATTTACCCCCAACAAATAATCTAAAAGTCTTAATCTGTAACGGAGCAATTCCTTCTTTATCTTTTTGCACTTCTTGCGCTAATTCAATACTTGTTTATTTCTTTAATGTTTCCCACTACACCTGATCTTCAGTGTTGCGTGTCCTAAATGACTGAATGTAAATCCAAAAAAAGGAGCTGTTTGGGTTTGTGTAACCTTCTAGTTTTGTCCTCTTGTCCACAACGTTCTGCAGAGCAAACTCAGACGAACAAAAAAAAAAAAGCAGTAACAAGAGTACACTGAAATCTGCTGAGCATTGCAGAAGAAACATCCTCCCATGGCAACACACAAATAAGCCTCCAATTTCTGTAACTAAGAAATTATGCAGCCCAGCAGTCATGTACAATGCCTATTTTCTTCTCATGCCTTGTCATTTATAAATCACCCTGTGAGGAAGTGCTACTGGCAACTCAGAAGTCATTTGTGCCCAAATTTTGCCAACAGCCTCATCAGACTGTAATTACGACTTGTGTTCCACACGTGTTCGGATAAATGTGAACAGACGTGTACTAGAATAAAGGAGCAGACCAGACCCGCTGTCTGTCCCTTGTGTTCACTATATCTGATCATTCTGTGATGTGTGTGTCACTCACTCTGCTACAGTTACCATATTCAGCTTCTCATCAAAAAATAAATATAAATAAATAAATAAATCCACCACCAGTTCTGTGTAACCTAAGCAGCGGAGCTCAGCATCCCGGGGTCAGGCCAAAAATGTGAATGAACCTGACTCCTGCAAATTTAAACCGGTCAGCACAAAGCGCCTGTATGTTTCTGGAGAAACCAAATACATTGAACCAGCTTTCACACACACAGCAGGTCGTAGCCTTGGACATGCAGTGGTTGACACATATCACCATGTGTGTGTGTGTGTGTGTGTGTGTGCCAATCAGATGTCTATTTCAGGCATAGACAAGTACGGTTGCATCATATTAGTCGTAGGGAGCATGCACATGGGTTGACTGGTGCCAGCTGCCTAAATATGGTTCAGTGTGTTAAGATAATCAAAAGTTTAGTGTCCCGAGCTTTCGAGGTTGGTTCTGAGATTTCAAACCTGGCTGTAGTTTAATCTGAACACCTGAGCCTTTAACCACACTCTTCTGGTGGTGGTGAAAACCTGCCCGACAGCCTGATTTGTAATCTAATATCCTGAACATGCAGTGTGGCTGGAGAACACTAGATACATACTGGCTGTTTCTGCCACCTCCATGCTGGCAACTGGATCAGGGGCACCTTAGAGGAGAGAAAACAAAACATGTCAAAACTTTCATGAATATTATTCCAGACAAGACAGGTCACGTTGACCGTTTTGATGTGGTTGTCGTTGCGTTATTACTCATTTATTACGCTGTTACAACACATGAGTAACACTGTGGCCGACTTGTTGATTAGTTAGTGTATGTGCTATAACTGTGCACCGTTACTCACAGGCTGCACTGACCACAGTTGCAGACAGGAAGGCTAACTTAGCTGGATTAGCAAGGCGAGCTAGCAAGTTAGGCTAACTTAACAGCCCAGCTGTCTGGTATTCACCTACCGTCTGGAGCCGGTATTTCCACGGCGCTGGTTTGGAGAAAGCTCGGTACAAACACCGGGGCGTTAACGTTGGGAACAAACGGCTTGGCGTTGACGTTAAGGGCGGCGAAGGCGGTCGGGAGACCCGCCGCCGCGGCAGCAGCAGCAGCCGGGGCCTCGGCATCCTCCTCCAGCTCCCACGAATCCGGGGCTGTGTCTCTCGGATCCATCGCCTCCTTTCTACGGAGTTGACAAGCTCTCTACTGTCGAGGAAGGCGGATGGTTTTTATGATTCAGTTAAAACGCGTTTAGTTGCTGATGTGTTTCAGACTCTTAGCAGCACATTTGGTGAAGTCCCCATTGCTTTGTTAAACCTGGCTTCTAGCAAAGCATATGGATCCCGTAGCCGACGAGAGGTGGTTTGCTGCCGCTGCACGTCCCGCAACTACCGCTAGAGGGCAGCACCGCACCTCTGCTCACTGTACCACCATGTTCAGCAATTTACATATTTTTATTTCTCTATGAGCTGAAAAAAAAACACATGACGAATTGTTTTCAAACTTGTCTTGTTTATATTAACATCTCTGAAACACAGAAAATACCACAAAGTCTATAAATAAATTAACAATCACTGCATCATAGCATAAGAATAACAGTGTAACTACAAGAGAAATTACAGTGTTAAAATTCAATAAATACATAAATTAATACATGACATAACTGTAAACCAACTGGAACAGTGACTTGTACTAACACTCACTCCCTTCTTCATTCACTCCTTGGCATCAGTAACTCCTCCACCAGAGATGGCAAAAGTGGCTTCATTCTCAGGCATGTCGGGACTAGACCGAAAAAAATCACAAAGAGAAAAAATAAGCAAAGAGAAACGTGTCGGTAGTGAAGTCACCAAACCTCCAGTCCCACGTCTTTTTTAATGGTTCAAATTATAGTCCAACTCTTACAGTCTGGGTCACTGAGGGTTGAGGTCATGTCTCGTGTTTATTTTATTTTTGACGAAGTTCACTCAACTTCTTAATATGAAATCTGTGACGTACTGTGGTTTTATGAGAAAACAAAAATAACACGTGAGCATGTGAGGCCATGAGAAGACCTTGTTCTGACATCACACCATCTATTTTGGTGTGGAAAAATCACAGGTCAATGACACCGTGGCATCAGGAAGCGAAACTGTGGCTGACATTCTCACATTATTTATGAAAGAGCATTCCCTTATTTCTTTGTATGAACTGAAGGTTATAAAATTCCACTAAATCTTGGTGAATACCTGTCAAAGATCTTGGCAATTCTCATCTCGCCACGTCCTTTCCTTAAGCTGATCCGTGTGGTGGAGGCGTGGGCCAGGATGTGCCCACCAATCGGCTTCTTGGGATCAGCTTGAAAACTAAGACAGGGCAGAAATAAAATGTTCTCAGAGCTTCAGACAATGTTGCTCCTGATGCAAGAACATATCCCAGCACAGAATGTGTCTTGAGACAGTTTTCCACTTCTTACGTCATTCCTGCTCCAGGATCAGCTGTCATTTGGTTGGTGATGAACACAGCCACATTATACTCTGACGTAAACATAAATACAAGTCATTAAAATTCATCAGAAATGGGTAGAATCCTAAATAACCAGTATTATGAGAGACATCACTTTTATTCTCTATTCATATTTTAGACCGTGCAGATGTTCTCTTTACATATTGTTGAGTTTCCATGTGTCAATTTATACAAATTCAGACCTTCAGAGATCTTCTGCAGCCTGGAAAGCATCTGAGCAAGTTTCTGCTGCCGCTCTGCCAGCTCTCCACGACCGGAGAAATCTACTCTGAACAGAGCCATGATGGAGTCAATGACCTGGCAACATAGAGGAGCAGATAACAAGGAGACTTAAAGGCTGAAAGAGATCAAACTTTTGGAATTTATGGCTCATGTTTATCACTTACTTACGCCTAGATAAATTTCCCCTTGTGGGACAAATTAAAATATAATATATTCTATATTCTAAAAATTAAACAACATACTGTATACATATATTTAATCTCAGAGCACTGCACTTAGAATAACTGAAATAGAAGAGGAAGTAAAACAGGTGATAAATGTGTATTAACAGGTTTCTATTGGATTTTTTTCTCACCAACAGTTTGAATACTCCTCCTTCCTCATGGAATTTAGCAGCAACAAAGTCCAACAGCTCCATCTGGTGTTCACCTGAAGCGTGAGCAGACACAAGTTGAAACCAACAAAATATCAAAACCAACCAAGTTAAGGATTAAATGAAGTGGGCTTTAGGTCCGCACTGGTATAGGCGCGAGCGTAGAGCACATTGTCCAGAACAGCATCTTGGTCCACGTTAAACCTGTCAGCAATGTCTCTCAGTCTGTCTGGACGACTGCAGCCAGAGTCAAGGATGTCAGATATATTCTGATACACACTGAGGAAACATCTCCCATTAAAACATTTTCTACAATAGTTCTGAGAAATAAATTTGCGATCAAAGCACAAACTTCAAATGTACTATGTTTATTTCCATTATTGTGAGGATACAAGGTATTCTCCGTGTCAATGAAGATGACTTTCCCACCTGAGTAACCGTCTTCGCCTGGCAGCTGAGCAGCGACTGGACAATGACACCACAGTCTTTATATATATATATATATATACACACACAGCTTAGATGCATCACACTGGAGCAGACATGTAAAAAAAAAGGCTCTTTACTCACCACAAAGGGTGTGAGACAGCTGGGTTTTCCCTGTGCGGAACTCTGTGATGAAATGTAGGGACTTTTGAGTTGCACACTGACAACTGGATGACATGTAATCTAACCATACACAGTATAATTAACTATAACAAGACATCATCTCACCTCCAAACGCCTCTGTGATGGCCATACTCTCTACACCTCCTCCCAAAAGTTTACTGCAAAGATTAAACATATACGTTCTGCCAGGTGAGCTATGATTAGGGATTATTTTAACAGATTCAAAGACCATGTAACAATATTTTGGGTATAACTACTGGTGCTTTAAGAAAAGAAAATCAATAATTAGAATTAAACAACTTTGCAAATAGAGGTATTTATTCATTAACTCTAATACAGCCTTTAAGAACACAATGGGACATTTAACTTCCAGAGGCTGCCAGAAGTGACTAGTTCTCTCATTTCATACTTACAGTAAATGTAGCTGTGATAGCACAAAATACAAACTGTCATACTGTATCAGTAGTTTAAATCTGACAGTCTCAACATTAGTAGAAAGTCTTAACTCAAACTCCTGGCTCCCAGTCGTGATGTGAAACACCTGCTTCCTCCTCGTGCTGTACTCAAATGCCGTCTGGAAACCAACATTCTGTCATTGAAAGAAAATTATCAAACATACAAAATGTTCTGCAGGTTATTTTATGTTAATATCATCTTATTCTTCAAGCAATTCAGCTCTCAGTCATAAAAGCAAATGGTACAGCATAAAGAATTCACTGTCTAAAATCCTTTCATACCAGTATTTTCCCCGCAGCTTCCTTGATTTTTTCCACTTTTGCCTCTGACAGGCCTTTGATGTTGCACAGAGCCTTGCGTGTGGTCATCTGGATCCCCTTCACTGTACAGATACCCACGGACTTCAGCTTTTTAATGTCTGCCACGTTCTGTGGTCACCGGTAGGGAAGGACAGAAATAGGCTGATATATGTAATCTATTTTTGATCTGATCAGTATGTCAGACCTGCTGTTGACTCACAATCCCGTGTTTCTGTAAGAGGTCAATGTCTTGGAAGAAGGACTCCTGTTAAGAAAAAAAACTGTGTAAGGAACAGAAGAGAAGTGAACTTAAATAATAAATAGGAATACAGCTTTATATGACATATAACTTTAACACAACTTATTTATAAATCATTTTAAAATATCAGGCTTACTAAACATGCTCATATTTGACAATGACTGAAACTTGGTTATTTTTTGTAGCTGTGATAGCAGTGATCTTCTGGCTTTAAAAGCCTATTGTTAGATGAAGGAAAATATTAGCTAGCAACCTCACCTCCTCATCCTGGAAACCACTGTCATCTTCAACAACCTGATCTTCTGCCGCTTTCATTGTCAATGTAGCAGTGGAAACAAAAATCTGATGGTAAAATGTACGATTAATGTGAATCAGCAAAAATATTTAGCCAAACTCATCACACCAGGCTAATCTGTCCTAGTTAGCTAACGGCTAACACGCTGTTATATATGCTTTCAGCAGCTTACAGTCTAAATAGGAAAATCAACAAAACGATTAAAAACGACAAATTTTCACATACATTAATTATGAAAAGATGAAAATTAGGAGAAAATTGTCGAGTCTAGTTGGCTCACGTTAGCTTCTCTTTGTTTCTGGAATCTACTTCTTCCTCCTGACGACAAATGGCGGGAATTTCTGACTTTCAGTGATGTATTCAAGTGCAACCGGAAATAATAAACGTTTAATAGTTGAATGAACATAATGCTAGCTGACGCACTTATCAATACTTGTTGCGTTCAAGGTAAGCTTAGTGAATATGGACAACTCCATAAAATGTGGGGGCTTAATTTTCAAAAACATTATTTTTTATAAACATTTAATTACTAGTTTTGGCTAAAAGCAGCCTGGTCTCATCACAACCCTCACGACTTGGAGCTGAACAACGACAGTGAAAGCAACACTCGACGCTAACATTTTATTTTCTAGATTCTTCCAATATTAAAATACTTTTTGATTTATAGATTATAAAATAACAAGCATGAAATATATTTGATATTCTAAAAATATACATATTCTGTGAAACATTATAATCTGACCGTCAGTCATTTTAATCAAATTTAAAAAAAAAAAAAAATGTTAACATATTTCATGGTGAAACCATTTACTGCGTTTTTTATGCAAAAGTTCTTGATTAATAAATACTATTAACTAACTATTTGAGCAAACACAACTAAGATGCTAAAAGGACACACACAGATTTGATTTTGGTGTTTTAATCACTACAGTCATGTTGAACACAAAACAGACATGGGTTTGCTTTCTGAACAGAGGTAACAAGTTGACAATTGTCACATGGATGGCAACAGAGAAAAAACAACACATTCTCTCTTTTCTTTAGGATATAAAGACATTTAGCATCAAACCTTTATCAACCACATTTGTCCAAAGACTCACAACAAATTATTTTGCATTTCACATATTATCCATGAAACAGGACACGACAATCTTTGAATCTTTTATCGGCATGAGATCTGCTGTTGTTGTACTATTCAATCCATTGTTGAAAACAAGAGAAATTTCATAAAACCATAAACTGTGACTAGTTTGAGGTGACAGGCAATGCAATGACATACATACATATGCCAACAGAGAATTGTGACAAATGTCAGAAAATCAGAAACGCACCAGACAGAAGAAACGAGTGTCATATAGCATGTAGAGCTTCAACAGACCATTCTGCAGACCACATTCCTGTCATTTAATTTTGTCTACAGTAAGTTCCTCTTGCAACCATTCATCAGACTGGTCTGTCAGATATTTTATGAAAGATACTTTCCACATAGAAGTGGAACCAGCAAGCAGATGAACGGTGAGATGTACAGTTGGTTACCTTCAAGTTTTTTTCTTTGTTGTATTTTTCTTTCAGCTCACCCGCCTGTACCTGTTTTTTCCTCTACAGGACACCTTATTTATGATTATATAAATGTTTATTTAAAAAAAGAAAATAGGAGCAGTGCTCCTGGAAATCAGTCTCTGCATGATGTTGGAGTTAAGGAGAGACAGTGAGAGGGAAGTATTAAGACACGCTTCACATCCTCCTTCGATTCCATTAGCCAACCCCATACCTGGAGCGAGCCTGATGTTGCACCATTCGTACACAGCTTTGATTTTTTTTTTTTTTTTTTTTTTTAATTTACTGCAGTTCTTTTCCCTTCTCCATGGTCTCTCTGTCTCTCCTTGTGAGCGACCTTGCTGTATCGCTTGTCGCAGATTTTAGGCTTATGTTGGCCCCGTCCTGTCTCTCACATCTTACCAGGTGCAGGAGGCATCATGCCCGGCATCCCACCAGACATTCCAGTGTTGGGCCCCAGTAGGATCTATAAGGGAAAGAAGTTTGTGACTTTGCATTTGCAGCACATTTTTTCATTCAACTCATTTTAACATGAGCATTGACACCTACCTGTCTCTGCTGCTGTAACTGCTGCTGCTCCAGTTGTAGTCTTTCTGTCTCAAACACCACAGGAAGTACTAGGATCATGAAGGAGGTAGTACCCACCCAGAGTGCAGAGCGGGAAAAACTGCAACAAGTTGACAACCTCATTATGAGCAATTATTTAATCAGTAAGAACACAATAACAAGGGTTAATAGATTAAAAGTGAGATTCCCTGTTGATCTTGTGATCACCTGGGATACACTGAGTCTACACAAGTTCATGCACTGATAATGTGAAGAAAACAAACCTGTAAAACTTCTTAGCCAGCGAGACAGAGCACTGTGCAGACATCTCAGCAGCTGTGCGAACTGTGTCAGGAAACATCTCTGTCAGACCCCACAACCTCTCCATCAGCGTCTCATCCAGCTAAAGAAGACAACAACCAGCAGACATGAAGCTTAATACAATAACACTGCAAGTGAGAGATCAAACAGTGTCACTTGAATTAATACAAATACATCCACATTCATTTGTCAACTTAGTTTAAAAGTTAGTTTATCCCACTTTGCTAAAAGTTGACTACACCCCTGTTACCATGACATTAGGACAATTCTGTTGATACTGGCATATCAATCAAGATTATATATATTATATAATAACAATATGGTCTTAGTATAGTCGTATGTAATACTACATGTAACTGTAGCTTGTTAACAGCTGTATGCTTGAGACAGACACTCTTCTTAGACAGGTTTTGCCACAACAGACACTTCAGGTCGCTAGCTAGTTAGCCTTGGTGCAGCCATGTTAGCTTTCCGAGTTTAGCCCCAAAAAAGCACAAATTAAACACAAGACAGACTTTAGTGTATTCTCGTTCACATTTGCTGGGTTCTCCTCAGCCACTAGACACTTACGTCCTCATCTTCGTCGTCGTCAATCTCGTCCTCGGGGGGTCGGACAGATACCGGGCCCGATGCGGGGGAAAGCTCCTCGATTGCGGCCATGTCTCCTGCTTCACCGGCTCCTCTGTGTCTGGTCGTAACAGTTGTGTGTTGTGTGAACGAGTCGCTGGAAAAAACGACGACTGTAACTTTGGTTTATTTGTAATAACTTCCCACCGGGGTTTCAATGAAGCTAATGCTAAAAGGTGTGCATCCGTCCAACGGCAGTCTGAGGTCACAGGCAGAAAACGTGAAGCTCGCCAGGGTCGGATGACGTCAGGGGGTCAGGGGTCAGACTGTACGTAACTAAAAACGAACAGCGCCCCCCGGCGGAAGGACTGAACAACAGCAGTCTGTGGTGTTTAAAAAATACTGATGTCATCTAATTTCGTTTCATTTAGTATTGAGCCCACGTGTCACTAATACACAACTAAAACACTTATGACGGACTGGAAGAAAGCTAAAATATTACAAATACTTTACCAAAACATAGAAGAGGATATATAATGTCCTAACTATAATTCTCAGTTATATTTTCATATTTTCTATTTATAGAATAGAAGACGATGGGGTAAACATCAAAGTTACATAAAATAAAAATACGCGACATATTTATGTAAATACAAAATATAAAAAAACAGAAATTTGACACTGTTTTGTCAACAAAGTTTAGTTGGATGAAAGCCAAGAAATGTAACACTAGATGACTGTTTAAATTTCAGCCAATGTGTCTGTAAACACAAAACAGAAAAAACATAACGTTGTCAGAATGATCAACACTTATTTTCTGTGAACAACACACTCGTGGTGGATTGTTTCTTCAACAGTGTTTTCTATTTTTGCTATGACTTTGCAGTAAAGTATGAGTGTGCGTGTTATAGTTCAAATTATTTGGTGTGGTTGAATTCTGTCTAATTTCTCTAATTGACTGTAAATGATGACTGGAAAGCATGTTCCATATTTATCCTTTTTCCTGAGAAGTTGTTGCTGGGAACACTGGAGGGGGCCCAGTCATGGAAAAGTTTTGGGATGCAGGGATTCCTTGTTTACATCCTCCCGGAGTACGCCGTGGGGGCGGGGTTGGCTCCGCCCTCATTCTTTCGGCCTGACGTCATTGTCGCTTGTGTTTTTTATGAATGAAAGAATCCAACCTCAGAGAGCAGCGGAGTAATTCCGGGAAAAGGCGGACTGACATTTTGTCGCCAGAGTCGCTTCGACACAGCAGGTAAATACCATATTTTTTCATAAATAGAAACATTAAAACTACTTAATATGAGTTCATCTATAACATCTAAACACCGGAGGGCTGGTATCCGCAGGGAACTTGCCAACCAACCAAGGACAAGTGAGCAGGCAGCTGTTTGCTTTAATCTGCTTTAGCCAGAAACCGTTGATGCTAGGTGCTAGCAGTTAACATTACTAGCATGTTTAAGATAATGCGGATATTTTGACCCCCGCTCTTCGCATTTAAACCTCTATACTCACATCATTTGATAGCCAGATGTGTTACTTACTCGATCGCGTAGCTGTTTGCTTTAAAACTATTTAAATTGATTATTTAAACACCTACTAAAATGGATGTCGAGGACACTCGTGATGGCTGTTTACTATAGCAGCAGCGCCTTTGCCCTAAACTGGCCAGCTCCTCTCCCTATAAGGACAAGGGTGGATTCTGGATGTAGTTAAACGAATAAATACAATTTCCAGGAGTGGTGTTTGTGGTATTTGTTTAGTTTTGTGTTAAACAGAAAAGAAAAATGGCTGTTTTGAGTGAAGGCTCCTGTGCGTTTTGGCAGCGCTGCGTTCACTTGTTGCTGTTTGATTCCTCGTCGGTAGCGTTTACTTACTAACTACTATGTGTTCTTAAGCGATATTTATAGTAAAGTACAAACGTGGATATCCTGTGCCGTTTGGACAGAAACAGAAAGATGTGGTCACAGCTGGTTTTCCAGAGGTTTTTGGACTGACTGGCAGGTCTTTAGCGGAGCTGAGCAAACGGTTTATTGCTGAATCACCCTGACTTTACGAAACGGCGGTCTCATCGGTTTACAGCCGGAGTCCGCCGGCTGGTTGGACAACCACTGTTGCTGCAACCTCCAACTTCCCACGCATTTCGGGAAATGGAGTTTATTTTTGAGCTAAAACTACACACGCTTTATTTTATCATAATTTCTTTATTTTAAACACAACGTCTGTTTTTATTTGCTTTATATACCTTTATATACACCTATTGTACACGAGCTGGAGGCCTGATGTGTAGTTAAAGCTCATTTTACTGTCATGTTGAGGTTGTATTTGAACTTGAATGCACCACCACCCACCCACCCTCCCTCCCTCCTTCCCCCTCCACCTCAAAACGAAAACACATTTTCAGAGGAAATGTGACTTTGTAATTTAACTGACTCCCTTTTTGGCTGCATGGTTCCTCCTCCTGTCTGCTTGGTTAAACTTGTTTAGAGTGCATTTTTTTTTCTTTTCTTTCTGTCTGACATATTGCTGGAGTCAGCAAAACAAATCAAGTGTTGTCTTTACATCTACTAGTAGAGTAAAGGTTACTGTGTTAGATTTTTACAGGTTTAAAGCCACAAACGAAAGGTCATTAAAGCAGTGTTTCATTAAGGGGGGTTAAGGTTTATAATGCAATAACAGCACTTATAAATGTGTCATAGTTGGTTTACATCACACTCTAAAAAGTATCTTTACTTGTAGGGTTTTTTTAAATATCAAAATGCTTAAAATGTTCATGTTTTTTCAAAGTTCTCAGATGACGACGACAACAACAACAACAACAACAACAATAATGGATTTCCCCGCTGGTTTCTTTCACATGCTGCTTTGAAAACACATTTTATTGTAGAGAGATTTACTGGAATCCCCAAAAAACTATATATATATATATATATATATATATATATATATATATATATATATATATATATATATATATATGTGTGTGTGTGTATATATGTGAGTGTGAGAGATCATAAATAAATATTATCCAGTAACTTGGTGAAGGCTATAATCAAGAAGTGGTTACTTTTACATGCAGCCTGACCTCATCTAGATCAGTCTGGTTCTCACAGAAACGTGATAGTGTGAAGAATTATTTCATCAACGAAGCTTCCAGAAGCGTTAACCACAGCGCACATTTAACGTCTTCCCATTTAATTATTTTGTTAAAAATGTTTTTTTTTTTTTTTTTTTTGTTTTTTTGTAACTTCTGCTATTCTGGCCTGTAGTGTGACTTATGAAAGTCTACTCGCCCTAAAAAGAAAAAATCCAACGTTGCGATAAACACAAAAGAAAACACATTCACTTTCTTAAAGCAGTGTGGGGAAAACACCGTGTGGTTTGATGATGTCAAGGTTGAACTTGTTGATCTTTAATTAAATATTAATGTCAGAGGATATTTTAGCCACGGCTACGTATTAACGCATTGTTGAGGATGTGGGGGGCTTTTTCCTACAACGTACACTCTGTATAGGATAGAGATGACAGATAAAAAAAAAAAACAACAGTCTCTGGTTGAGGTACAGAGTCATCTTATCGATACGACACTGATCTAAACCCACAGACAAATCAAACATGAAGTGACTCGAGGGGGGAAAAAACAGTTCAACTTGGCCCACATAGGGGTTGGACTTTAATCCTACACAACAACATTATGAGCTGACCTTAAGAGGAGTGCAGAAAGTCCCCATGTAGTCTGTGAATTGTTCAGTTAGAAGAATATGAGAAAATTTCCAAATACAGTAGTCAGTAGTCTCAAGGCGGAACAGACTTAAACAAACAGTCTGTTACAGCTTATTACTGGAAGAGGCAATTTAAGGACAAGCATGGTTTTATTAGTCATGACATTTGTATTTTAAGGCATGTGGACGTTTTCATGGAGTCATCTTGAAAGTTTAATAAGGAGGAAGACATCCCACAAAACAAAACGAAAAAAAAAATGGCTGTCCTCCCTTTATTTTACCCTCTTTTTTCCACAATGAGAGCTCTGAACTGTTGGTATTGTGTTGACAAGAGGAAGTGTTGAGAGAATTGGTTAGGACACCTGCTTTGTGCAACCAAAAAGGGCAGACACACGATAACTTCCTCCTCACTATTCCAGCTAACAGAATAAAAAAGAGCAGTGTCACTTTCAAAACCTCCTCCGTCTTTCAATATCGAGCCACAAAGTTTTAATGAGAGAGCGCGTTTTTTGGAGAAGCGACGAGCGATCAGCAGGTTCTTCTTTTACTTTACTGTGCATGACTGGCTGTCTTGTGAGCGGATGGTAAATGTCAGGCAAAGATACACACTAAAACAGCATGAGGTCCTGAGTCACATGGGATAACCTTTTTTTTTTATGTGTGTGTGTGTGTGTCCTGTTTCTATTCTTTCAGAGTGTCTGTATCAGTGTTGACTGGTGCTTGGGGGAAAAAAAACTGAAGACAGTTGGATCATGACAACAGAGAGAAACAGCAAAGCCCTGAAGGTAACACAAAGTCAGAAATAAAACTTTATTGTTTCAAGAGGAATGAGTCATGTCTATGGCCTGGGGTTATTTTTATGGCAACATTGAAAAGAGGGTTTACTCTGCTCCCAGTTCGTTTGCTGATGCTTCTTCTTTTTTCCTCCTCCAATACTTCATCCAACTGCATCTTTCTTCTCACCAGGTGAAGCAGGAATGCGGCGAGAACGTCCCCTTCCTGTCTGACAGCGAGCTCATGACGCTCTCGGTCCGAGAGCTGAACCTCCACCTGCGTGGTTTATCGCGCGAGGAGATCCAGAAGCTAAAGCAGCGCCGTCGCACCCTGAAGAACCGAGGCTACGCCGCCAGCTGCCGGGTCAAACGCGTGTCCCAGCGCGAGGCGCTGGAGCAGCAGAAGATGGAGCTCCAGAGGGAGGTGGAGAGGCTCGGGGCCGAGAACGCCGGCATGAGGAAAGAGCTGGAGGGGCTCGGCGCTCGTCTCGCAGCTCTGCAGAGATTCGCCAGGGGCCTGGAAGCCGGAGGTGGGAACCTGCTGGCGACGGCCCCGCGCCTCAACACCGCGTCGGTCATCACCATCGTCAAGAGTCCGCAACAGCCTCAGCCACAGAGAGAACAGGAGCCGTCCTAGAAGGAGCTGATGGATCCAGACTCGAGGGAGGGGAGGGGCGCACAACCTGCAATGCAAACACACACACACTCACACACGCACACTCACACATCACACACAGCTACAGGCAAACAGATATTAGATATACACACAGACATGCACACATGCCGGAGGACAGGAAGACAATATTAGTAGGAAAATACTAAACGCTTGTTTGCATCACGCCTCGTTTACATTATGATATGCAATAGTCATGTGTGACAGCGCTGACAGAGAAATGGTGTGAAACGTCACCAAACAGACAAACAACAACAGCCATGCTTAGATTTCCAAAGTAAGAGCCAGGAACAGCTGAAAAGAAAAAAAAATTATCTAGGACAAGTGGAGGTGTCCTCTGCTCCATCATGATATTTTTATAACACTGCAGCTTAGTTGACTGAAATTTGTGTTTGTTTATTTTATTTTATTTTTTTTAGTTAAAAAGAAATTCTCCAATTTGTGTTCAGGTGTAATGTGAACGAGGCGTTGAGCACTGATGCGCGCACTCACAGGCACACGATCCTCTCACTCGTTTTCCTCCTCCTCCATCCAGCCGAGGGGGGACAGACATCGACTAACTGGACTAAGTTACTGTATTACCCCCCCACCCTCACCCCCCGCTGCTCAACTAATCCAGCACCAATGCTGACGATCTCTGGTTTGCTTTGTGATTGTGCTAACGGGACACCAGGGCTGCTGCTTCTTCTTCTTCTTCTTCTTCTTCAAACTTCTTCGTCACACTTAGGTTTTTACAGCACCTGACCAACAGCAAAAACACCAGGGTGGAGCAGACACACAAGTACGTGCTGCTTCCTCCAGCTCTACCAAGTCTGCATTCCTGGTACAGTTGTAGTTTCACCAGACCAGAGTCATGTGTTTCTGTTACCATGTAACAAAAGTGTCACCAAGTATGAATCACTTTAATGCAGAGTTTCTCAACCTTTTATATCCTGGTAGAGATTTTCTAGACTGATTATATTTTCTGGTGTTTAAGGATATTTCAATCTGGAGCTTCCTAATAAAAACAACAGTAGTAGAAGTAGTAGTTAAATAAATTCACACTAAAGCTCTATACCTGTTCAGATTATGAAGATTTTTTTTTTGGTGGGGAAAAAAAAATGTGCCACAGTTCTGAAAAAAAAACAACGAAGGTTGAGAAACGCAGCACTTACGAGTCATGAATTCCTTCAAAATTGTTCATC
The DNA here is from genome assembly GCA_016801845.1 of Polydactylus sextarius. NCBI lineage: Eukaryota > Metazoa > Chordata > Actinopteri > Polynemidae > Polydactylus > Polydactylus sextarius. The sequence continues at coordinate 7,778,559 of CM028920.1, read as the reverse complement.
GGGCGAAGTGTCTTTGTGTGTCTTTGAGATTCACCGGACACTATTCTACACCTCCATGTCATGTGTGTTCTTGTTTTTCTTTTTGTACACATTTTAATTTTCCACATTAACGCAGTGCCTTCAGTGTATGTAGGAGTTTGAAGAATGCAAAACTGAGAGAGAGAGAGAGAGAGAGAGGAAAAGCTTAAAAAACTCGACTGTAATCGCTCCTTCTTGCCTGTTCATGACCGCACATTTCCTGCTTCCTTTATGATTCCTTTTGATTTTTTTCCCTACTTTCTGAACTCTAATCCAACATTACTCATTTCACAATCCCTACTGTGCAGTAACTCTGCTGCAGCCTGCTGTGCCCCACCACCACCACCACCACCACCACCACCTCCACCTCCACTTCTTCTATACTTTTTTTTCTTTCATATCTCATAGACTCCCAACAACAGATGTTGGTCTTTTTTTTTTTTTTTTATTTCTATGAAAAAAAAAGTGTCAAAGCGGAGTCGCGTCTGGTAGGAATTAACGCTCGAATTGATGCAAAATCCTCTGCATACATTCCCGTTTGTCTTTTTTGTTTTTTTTTTTTTTTGGTTTTGTTTTGTTGTGTTCTTATTTGTAATGTTTGTACGTGCCGTTGAGAGACGAAAATGTTGAGTGACATTTATCAGAGATATATTCTATATTTTATTTGTATTTAAAGGTAGATATTATGAAAAAGACAAGCTAACGAGTGCTGTGACGTTTCTGTCTGTTTTTTCAGAAGTACTTACTTATGAGTAGTCTGGGGGATATTCTCATGTCTAATTATTGTGTGGTGTGGCGACGATGATTACTTTTTACAAAATGTTAATTATTAGCTATGTAGAAATATGCTCAAAGCCAATGGCCATATTGCTGTAAGATGATTTTCGTGCGAGTGTTTTTCGCCATATTTGTACTGGCTTGTCATAGTGGATTCTCGGAGGGATATTATTATTTTTCTATGATGGTTTCTATGTTGTTTGTTTGTAAGAGAGAGAGAGAAAAAATTAAGGTCACTTCTGAATTGAGGCAAGAAAACAGTAGAAAGAGAAAGAGAGGGGGGGGAAGAGGGTTAAGATGGAGATGAGGAGGAAGACAAGGAGAAGAAGAAGAAGAAGGTCAACGAGTTGTTAAGATTGATGGAGAAAGAAAGTAGGCAAAGCATGCTGGGAAAGAAGGTGGAGATGAAGGTGGAGGTGGTAGTTTTTATTCACTTGAACAGCTCCATCCGGTCCCGGGATCCTGTTTGGAGTCCAGACTCACTCCAACAGGCCTGGATTTCATGGAGTCTAGGCCACTGAATAGTGCTAGCAATATCATTTATAAGCAGGCATTGTTGTAACACATTAGACCGTGTCAACAAATAACTCCTTAAGATATGAGGCATATATTTAGCTATATGAATATCAGTGTGGCAAAAAGCATTTATCCTCAATATTTTAACGTCTCACGTCGGAAAAAAAAAAAGAAAAATTGTGCTGGATGTTTTGTAATACTTTGCAAAACAAAAAATGGTCTTTGTATTTATTACTTGTATTTTTTCTATTGTGAAAATTTAAGTACATTGTCTATTTTAAATATTAATTATAATAAATGTTGTACATATTGTACATAAAACGGTGTGTGGCGTGCTGCTCGTGATGATCAACGGATCAGCAGAGAGAGATCTGGAACACGTGCGGTGTAAAGAGAGAAAGGAAGCGGATCTGCAGGATGTGTTGCACAAGTCGTCGCTCCAGATCGAGACGATAAAACCTGTTCAGACGGTTTGAGTGTGAATGAAATGAGAAGCTGCTGGTTTTGTTTGTTTGTTTTCGAACAAACAAACAGATCAGATTATGCAGATAAACACAAATTCTCTTGATTCTTCTTTTTTTTTTGACAAAAAAATTCACAGATCACAAAGTAAATTCGACATCACTGATGTCTCAACAATAACCTGCTGACTGTCAGAAGCACAGTGTTTGTGTTTACAGCAGCTTAAATCCCTCATGTTCTCCTTGTGAGCGTCAGGAGGATTCCTCCTTGTTATTGTCATGTTTATTTTTTTTACATACTTGCACAGAATAACGAGCTCAAATCAAAAGCAGAAGTGTCAGTTCCACCAGATCAGTGTCGTCACGCTCGTCTTATTTTGAAAGGGGGTGAAGACCCGTCATTCAAAAAAAAATTTAATAAAATAAATGAATGATATTTTAGTTTACGACTCAACTTTCTCCAGGACAGGGAAAAAAATATTAATAGATTACAAAAAAAAAAAAAAAAAACTAGGCCGTCAAAATTCACATAACTTAGCGCAGCAGGAAGCAAGCAGAAGGGTGGGGGTCTGTGGGAAATGTGGTTTTAGTTTTGAAACACTCCAGTGACATACAAATAACACTGATAAAAACGTAGAGTAATTCTCCACTGTGAAATATATAAATATATATATATATATACACACCACTAATGTACCAGAAAGAATGATCATATGTACAAACACACACAACAAAAAACACTTTAAATACCAGACTAAATATCATTTATTATGTCTTCCAATATTTATCCATTAGACATGAAATAGTAGCATCATGAGCAACTTTAAAATATACAAAGAATTTGCAACAAAATCAGTCACTGAAATATATATATATATACATATATATTGTATATATGTATGTATAAAAGAAAGTTATGAAGTAAAAATACAGAGCAAGGTCTTTGTTTCTCTTGTGCTTCACAGCATATGTGACTAGTTCAATATACATCACTACTCTCCCTCCTGTAGACAGCACTTTAAACTGTATTTACAACAACAGTATACAGCATTTTATTCATATATATATATATATATATATATATATATATATATATATATATATATATATATATATATATATATATATATATATATATATATATATATATATATATATATATATATATATATATATATATATAAGCACATCATGTCACTATAGATGTAAAAGTAGAGACAGAGCAGTGTGTGTGAAAGCGTCTTATGGCGTTTAAAGTGCAGTGACCGACACCGTCTACACTGATGTTAAAATGGTGAATGATTTAATTATTTCTAATATCAAACAGGCAAATAAAGCAGCTTTTAGTTAGTTAGTTAGTTGGTGACTTGGTTAGTTAGACGCTGGGACGGAACAGAGAAGAAGTTTGAGTTTCAACATCATCGTTTCCACCGTTGATAAGAAAGTGCAGAGGAAGATGTTGAGTTTTAAATAAGCACACTAATAGATTTGTATCTTATCAGGTTTTCAGATTGTAAAAAAAACAAAAACAAAAAAACAACAGTTGTTTAAATTTGTCTGTCTACTGTGTTCTTTCGTGATGATTTCAGCGTGAAGATGTAGATTAACATTGTAGATAGTGTTAAAGTGTAGTTGGCCAGGGGTCATCTGTAGCTGCGTGATGCTCGGTCATGGAAAGAAAAAAAAAATCCAGTTTGAATCGATGTCAAACTGTAGCGATGTAAATTACCCAGACTGCACTCTGCAACGTTTTAAAAATAGGCTGCGGCTTCTGTGCAGACACGTGGCGGTTCTCCTATTTAAAACTAATATTATGTCAAACAGAAGTAGAAATGAAAAAAAGAGAAAAAAAATGAGTGATGACCACTGTCTGAGGCCTGGGTTTGTTTCTGTTTCCTGCTAAACACACACACACACACACACACACACACACACACACACACACACACACACACACACTAAAACACAATCAGATTAAAATCAAATCAAAAAAAAAAAAAAGACACTGGCTCTCAAGACAAAAGTTGTTTTTTGTGCACCGAGTTTAAAATGTGTGATAACTGCCCCAGTCTGCTGCCAAGATAAAGACAGCGAGTGTGTTCACGTCTTCACCACACGGCCCCCTGGTGTTCACACGGCGCAACAGCAGTGCAGTGAAAGTAGTTACAGTAAACACGTCGGCAGACTTGGTTATGACTCATCCAGATGACTCAAGAACTCCAGTTATGAGTAAAAAAAAAAAATGCTGTTCCTGCTGTAAAATTAAATCAAAGAAGAAGAGAAAGAAAAACTGACTGGAACAAAACAGCTGTCCAAGTTAAAGAAATTAAAAGGGTTTAAAAAAATGAAAGTTTTGCGTCGTAAAAGGCAGAAGATGATGAAGACGATGAAGAAGGAGAAGATGTGGTGCACAGGATGGTTTTGATTTAGTGCTAAAAGTCCAGTTTGTGTGTTAAACTTAAAAATATTCAGGATAAGAAATGCAGAATGTGCAAAAATGCAGTTAAGCTGACGACTTTAAGTCCGTTCAAGCACAAACAAAACAAAACAAAACAAACTTAAAATACTGACATAAAAGTCACTGAAGTGGGCGTGTCGGAGCAGACACAGAAAACTCTCCGTTTGGAATTTAGTCATTATTAAACACTCAAGAGCCAATCAGGATCATCTGGTCGTCAGACGGGCTCATTTCTGAAACCTGAAACCTTGAAATTAAATAAATCAAACCAACATCAAGTCAAACTGAAATTAGAAATCCATGTACAGCTGTGATCTCTCCACAGCCGATGTGATATTTTAAATTTTGGTACTAAATGCCTCAGTCGGTTCAGGCTTATTTGAGTAAATATTTCATTTCTCCTCTGTAGAGAACAAGTGTTTTAAACTTAGCTTTAACCTATATTCCTCCTCTGTTTTCTCTTTTCAATCCCGTTAACCTACATTGCGTCGTCAAGGTCTGTCTGTCCACCATCTGACTGAATCGGCTCGAGTTTTAATCCCGGCCATTCAAATAACGCCCCAATTACACCAGTGTAATCCCGAGCGGCTCTGATGCCCTTCACTTCTGCCACCCGCTGGAGCAGATGTAGGCTACTGTCTAATCTATAATCTGCTCTCGCTCTTATCTGCCCCACCAATATCAATAACAACATTGATCCGCACGACTCATGCGTCTGACTTTGTTTCTCCTCTAGATCCACGTCCCTTAAAAATCCCAACAACACATCAGGGTTCATTTACGAATTAAACTAAGACGAATATATTCTTTAGCTAAAGACTGACAGCTTCTGTTCTGAAGCACATTAATAGATTTGCAGACCAATAAATTGCAAATTAAAAGTTCAAAACCTTTAGAATAATAATAATAATAATAATAATAATGACAGGGCTTTAAAGACTAACAAATAACATCCATTAGGATGATTACACGCCACTGAGAAACACATCAAAGAAACATGACTGAGCTGAAATGAAGTTTCTGTCAGAAGTCAAGTATGATTCAGTTTGTACGAGTGTGACTCACAAACTTTCCAAAAGAAAAAAAAATAATATTAATAACTGACACAACCTCCGTCCCGTTTCATTTACAGGCCGGAGGTTTTTAAAAACACAAAATCAGCTTATAAGTGTTCCCACTGAATAAGACGTCTGGGAGGTGCCGGCGCACAAATGTTTACACAGGAAAGGTCCTCGCATTCATGAGCAGGAAAAACAAACACGCTCACACACACTCACACACAGACTCTATAATCAATCAGGACCGGCTGCACAGTACCATCCGCTGTGAAAACATCCGTCTGAATGAGGCACGGAGAGCGCCCGTTCGTGACGCTCTAGAATTCGTCGTCGGAGCTGAGCAGCAGCGTCTTCTCCGTGTCGCCGCGAGCACTGACGGTGCTGTGCGTGCGGGAGACGGGCGGCGGCGCGCCCTGCTCCAGCGTTGACTGCTGCGTGTACTGCTGGTACGCCGGCGAGAAGTTGTGGATGGCGTCTTGGACCATGTCGCCCGGGTTCATCGTCTCCTTCAGGCTGCTGGAGATGCTCTTCATGGGGGCACGGCGGCCTGAGGAGGAGGAGAAGAAGAAGGATAAGTTAGAAAAGTTAGAGGTCAGGATGAAAAGATGGAGGAGAAAGAAAATAGGAAGCATGTGAATAGGTTTAAAGGATAAATGGGAGTGGAAAATAAAGGGTGTGAAGGCAACAACAAAAAAAGGCAGGAAGTAGACGGTTAAAAGAAAAAAACAGAAAAGAGGAAAACATTAAGAGAGGGGGATTTATAGTGAAATGAAACAGAGGGAGGTTGAAGAAAAGGGATGTGTGAAAGAAAAAAGATCAGAGAAAGACAAGAGGCGGAAGAGTGATTTAACGGAGCGAGAGGGAAAGAAGGGACAACAAACAGAGAGAGGAGAGAGAAGGGAACAGGGCATCAGTGATTTAAAGGGTGTTCGCCCACCAGCCAGACAAAAGGGAGGGAACGGGTGAAAGAGAAATGAGGAGAAAAGGAGGAACTGTACAAGGACGGAGGATGTGATTTAAAGAGAGGGAACAGAAAGAAGAGAAAGGGGTTGACAGTGATGAAGTTACGCAAGAAAGGAAGGAACAGAATGAAGTAAGGAACGTGTGGGAATGATGTAAAGAGACGGAAACTGGAACAAAACAAAAAAAAAAAAAACAGCAACGGCAACATTCAAACAGAACCTAACTTCATACATCTTAGAAGGTCAAAAACAGTTCAAAACAGAGATGTGAGAGGATGAAAAGGAGGTGACTGAGGAGTAAACAAGTGTCAATATGTTTAACCTACCAAACTCTCCGTATGTAGGAACGGGTCCTTTATGGAGCAGCAGGAAGACAAGAGAGAGAAACGAAGATTGATGTTTGACACAAGGGAGGACGAGAGCCGTTAGGTGTCGAGAAAATGTGACGCAATGCGGGGGAAGGTGCAAAAAGTAAAGGGTTAAAACAGAACAGAGAGGGAAGAGAGTAATTAAAGTAAAGTTAAAGGTTGATTTTGTCTGTTTGTTGTAAATGAAGCAGAAAGTTCACACTGAAAAAAGTTTTTTTAAAAATCCTACATGAAAGGAGGTTTTTGGAAGTTTAATATTCAGATTTTTGCTTTTTTTTTTTAAGACAACAAATATCTTTGAACGTGTAAAATAAAAAAAAATAAAAAATGTGAAAATGTTTTTCTTTCTTTGCTCTTCCTCTTCTCACCTTGTGAATCCAGACTTTTGTCCATGTAGACTCTGTAGGTGAACGCGTGTCGCAGAGCCAGCGCCGCAAAAAACATCTCGATGCAAATGATGAAGTTCTGGTAACCGGCGGCGACCGTGCCTTCACCGACAGACACCTCCAGTGAGTTGATCTGAGGGATGGCGCCGCACTTCTCCAGGATGGCCAGCAACATGCCTGAACGCAAATGATAAGAATGATTAAGAAAAAAAACAGTCCTTGAAGCGCAACATGACATATATCTTCTCTGTAAATACCAGCTCCGTACCCTGCCAGAAGGAGAGGAAGATGACCGACTTGACCATGAAGAACTTGAGCACGGGGCTGTACGGGCTCAGCAGCTCCCTCGTGGCGAAGTAGAAGAGGAAAAGGGCGTAAAGAGACAAGCTGACTGAGATGTTGTAGATGATGGTTACGTACAAGTAACCGCTGGCGACGCTGTGGATGGAGAAGATGTGATGTTAGTCGTCGTCTGAATGTGGTTTTTGGTCCGATTATCTACAGTTACAGGCCGTGATGAAAGCCTTCATCTCTCACTAGAGATTAAAGACTTAAAATGAAACGATTAATGGAGGAGGTAATGATCAGTCTGGGACATTTAGTTCATCTAAAAATTAATAGAAATAATCCATAAATCCACAGTTTGTTAGGTTATTTTTTCTAAACTTAAACAGCACGTTAAGCTGCTTCCTGCCTCTGTTTACATCACTTACTTGAAGTCTCCATCTTTGTATTTTCCGTAGGCCTGCAGGATGACGGTGATGATGGCCATGAGCGGCTTCACCACACAGAACTGCAGAGTGGCCTGCTTACAGAAGCGCAGGAAGCCGATAGAGTAGGCCTTCCCTCTCAGACAGCAGGTACCGTACATGCAGCTGGACCTGAGGGAACGCAGCTCAGTTTATTCTCGCTGAAGCAATTAAAATTACCAGCATCATAGCAGCGAAACCGGCAGGAAAAGGAAATATGGGAACAATAACAGTTTGAAAAACACCTGATAAATATAAACAGGCGAGTGCGACACTTACTCGATGGGTTTCCCTCGGATCTCGGCCATGATGGCGCTCTCTCCTCCGAGATATTCATAGCAGAGACTGAGGAAGTTGTAAATCACAAACGCTGGGAAAAAAACAAGATGAAGGGTTTGTGGTTATTATTTCTCATGTGACACCATTTAAATAACAATGGTAACTCTGAACAGAGAATAACTTTAAACTTATAAGGGGATTATTTATCCGGTCTGACAGTAAAAGTTATGTTGTAGTTTCCCTGGAACTTTTCACATTTAAAGTTGTATATTTTTTTAAAAGCTTTAATTTTGTATTTATTGTCCATAATGCTGAAGCTAAAAAAGCTTTATTTAAATCCAAATGTGCTTTTCAAACTGTGAAAATATGAGAACAAACAGTCAAACTTTCACACACCCCCCCAAACTTTGACATAAATCATTTCCATGATACGTTAACACTTGATGTACCCCACCCATTAGATTAGTTTTAGTTTTGCACTTACTGTTTATACAATTATACGGGGGCAATTGGTAATGCGAGGTGAGAAAACTGTTTCAACTGTCATACCACAAAACTGAGAAGAAAAAAAATCCATCAGGGTGAATCACCCACAAACCCCAGCAGTCGTACAACACATCACTTCCTGTAACACTTGTTTTAACACCTGCGAGTAAACAAGCTGCGGAATCACGTGTTATTTATACGTTACGGTAGTTGACTGTGGTTCAAAAACAGCAGCTGACCTCACTCGACGCAGATGTGAGATGTCAGACGTGAGATCTGAACTATTTCGGGGGAAATGGTGAGAACTGGCCACGGGCGATTTCTTAGATTTCTCACTGGTAAAGGTCACACGGTTTCAGGAAACATCAAGTGACAAATTAAAAAGCAACGTGACAAAGTGAAAGGTGATGAACTTATTGATGTAAACTATATATGAGGACAAAACGCAATCTAAAAAGAATAGAAGTAAGTTACTTGATAGAAGCATTTACCCTCATTAAGATTTGACTTTACTATTTTAACATTCAGTAATGATTTTTCTGATTAAATCTATTCACAGCAACAGGTTCATAAATTTGATAATAGGTTTAATTTCAGCAAGTTGCTACTGACCGCCACCTTAACAGCTTTAGACTTTATTTTTTCATGTGGTGGAGTTTAGGTGAGTGTTTATAGAATAACACAATAGAGAAAGCTCAACCTAAAAGTACAGTAATCCCAGCATGTGGTCAATGAAATCAAAGACTGCGAGTGAGATTAAGAGCTCACAGGAGAAAAACAGTCATCTCTGGCGCCCTCATGTCCTTGGTCTGTTTGAAAATCTCAAACTGGCTCTCACACACACACACACACACACACACACACACACACACACACACACACACACACACACACACACACACACACACACACACACACACACACACACACACACACACACACACACACACACACACACACACACACACACACACACACACACACACACACACACACACACACACACACACACACACACACACACACACACACACACACACACACACCTCTCCCCTGTGTGACTGATCTTCACCTGGCTGTCTCTTGTGGCCAGTGGATTATCTCTTCTCTGTACAGCTTCAGTGAGAGGTCGATGACGCCCAAGAAGCTCAGAAAAAACACAACAGGACTAATCCTGTTACCTCCCCAGGGACTTCCTATTTGTCTGTGTGTGTCTGTCTGTGTGTGTGTGTGTGTGTGTGTGTGTGTGTGTGTGTGTGTGTTCCCACACAAGGTAAATATGGCAGGTGTGCATCAGTCAACTGTGAAAATGTGACATATGTTGGGCGTGTGCTTCCGAGCATGAGTGTGCGTGCGTGTGTGTCACACATTTTTCAAAGCAGATCACAGCTCTAATTGTTGTCATATCAGCTGTTAGGAGCAGAGTTGTTGTATTTTCCTTTGAACCGTGTTCTTACGTCACCTCCTCTCCACTCCCACACGAGCACAAACGCACACACATACACACACACGGTCCTGCCTGACGTCAATCACCTGTCAGACGGTGCTGAGGTAATAAAATACCAAGCATACCAGTTTACTGTCTGACCTCGTCAACAAAACTGACTGAGTGATGAGAACAAGTTGATCTGCTCTGTGTCTCAGCTGTTTACCATTACGCTCCTTCGTTCCCCCTGAGGACGCCCCGTCAGCACTGTTCGTTGCCACGGTGATACAGTATGCCTACATACAATGAGAACAGGGAAAAACTGCAGCAAGTTTGGTTGAGAGAAACTCATTATCTGACGCAGCCGTTTGAGCTGATGAGGAAGATTCGTGAGCGCGGTTGCCATGCAACAGGTCGGTCAACCTCACCGAGGAGGAGGAAGAGAGTATCTGGGTAGGCGAGGGCAAACACGAGGAGAAGGAGGAGGGAAGATGATGTAAAGAGAGGAGAGGCAGGAAGAGGAGGAGGAGGAGGAGGAGAGCCATCTGTCTCATTTGACGACAACTAATACCGATGACACTTCCTGCCAAAAGCAGAACTATTCGTAGACCGCCACCGCCTCGCATCCTAACGTGTGACATCATCGCTTCGCCGACTCAGGAAGTGACACCCAAGCGAAGTGTCACTGACTATTTCTATCCTGAGCTTCACAATGCACTGACGGAGAATGAGGAGCGGAGGCAGTCGACCGCCTCTCAACACCTTCTGCCCATTCAAGACTGTTGTGTCTGCGTCACGAATCCCTTGAACAAATCCGTTACATCGTCGTCTCATTCAACTTTTCTGCCCTGACGGATGTAAACAAAGCCCATATGCAAAAAGAGTCGAGCCACATTGAGTAGCGCATTTCTAATCCGTGTTAAATTAACACAAATTTCTGAGATGAATGTTGATAACAAACATACTTGAGCTGATTTAAACTGAAAAAAGGAAAAGGAAACGCAACTACTGTCCAAATACACATGGACATTTTTAATCTGTTTACACATTCAGAACAGTGTCTGAACAACAAACAAAATGTACAGCAAAATGTAAACAACATTAACAGATGGAGTTACAAAATGAGACTATTGCAATTATAAAAAAAATCAACTCACAGTTCCACCAGTCAAGGTTACACCCTAGTTGTTCTAAAGGATATAAAATATGGACTTTTTCTGTCACGTGACAGACAGATGATATAATCATGTGAAAGAAAGTCTGTCTCCTTATTTGTCACAAGGTAATATGAAACAAGTAAAAACAAGTTTGGTGTATGACAGCAGAGACAGGAGTCTAATAAGGGCCTGGGGGCACTTAGCAAAATACAGTGACTGTGTGGGTGGAATGATTTGTTAAGGATGGATGGACAGTTCATCTCCAATCACATTTCATTCCAATGTGTTTCAGCAACTCAGCTGGAAAACTATTGCACAGTGAGGTGGATTTTAATCAAATGTCATTAAATGTGTATTTATTGAAAAAAGTTTTAGTGTGTATCATGAGATGTCAAAGTTTCAGCACAGATGGACTCTAAGTGGGAATAAAAACTAGTAAATAGTGCAGTGTTTGTGACATTTTTACATAATGTGGAGTGGCTGTGGCTATTTTGGTGCAACCATAATGACTCCCAAAACAGCACACCCTCCAGCAAGCTTTAGGCAAGAGCTGCACTGTACTGTCAGAGCGGTTTCTCCATTCTTTTTTGCCCTCCAACTAGTTGTCTGCGTCATGGCTGCAAGACTCAGGCCAAGCTCCACAGCGTAACTAAAAAATGCCAAGAAAAAGTGCATCCTTACCCTCGTAGCAATCCCTGACAGTGTCGAAGTACACGTAGTATTGGTCGTTGGTGAAGAAGAGGAGGCTGAGCCAGGAGTCGAAGGCGTAGATGGGGACAATGAAGAGGATCCTCACGATGTGGCGCTGCTCCCTGGGCGAGCTGTAAAAACGAAGGTGCATGTAGATCTGGAACAGACAGAAGAGACATATTGGATGAAGAGGAATAAGACATGAAGATTAAATTAACACTGTCAGATAAAATATTATAAACTTCTTTAAGAGGAACAGGCTGTTCTATACATACAAGTTTCAAACAACAAATAACAGGTAATAACAGGTAATAACAGGTAGATAAACTTTGTTGGCATAAAATCTGAAAAATAAGTGCATGATTCTGGTTACGTTATGAGTAACATTGGCTTTTCTGGTCTTAATTTAAGAAGATAAGATGTCAGAAAATCTCCAAGAACAGATCTTTTGGACTTTGGAAGCTAAAAATTAAACTGGTTTGTCATTATGTAGACACAGATGTTAGGATCACAAGACATTTATTCACCATTTAGGTCAATGTGACAAACAATAAATAACATGACATGACCGCTTTGAAATGTGTGAAAGTGTGTGTGTGTGTGTGTGTGTGTGTGTGTATGTGTCTGTTTGTGCATATTCACGCTCACAAACACCTGCCGAGGTATGTTGCCAAGCAACCCCCTGCACTTCTCTGGGCCTGAGCAGATGTGTGTGTTTTCAAGATCACATCACCTGCGCATTAAACAACACACCCTCTCACACACACACACACACTTTCCTGCCACATCTACTGTTCATCTTTGCAAGCAACTACTTCAGAAAAGCTTGGCCAATCATCATTTATTGCTTCCAGCCATGTAAATAAAACAAACACAGTATAACTCAACTAAAAACCTAATGAGTTGCCTCCCTCAACTCCCTCTCCCTCATGCTGTTTGGAGGCCGTTACCTGGTGACAGGTGATGATGAGCGCGGTCCAAACGAAGAAACCAGACACAGCCTGAGCTGCTGGAGTCATGAGGAAGATGGGCTGTTCTGGGTTCATTCTCGGGGCTTCGGGGAACCATGAAATGTTGGGGCCCATTGGAGCTGCGGTGGGCGGGGCCACAGGAGAGTCTTCCCCCAGCCTCTCTGAGAGCGGCACGTCTCGCCTCCACAACCTCAACATCTGGAAGTGACACAGAGGATTCAAACTTTAACATCTTTACAGCATCAGATGCACAGAATAGATGAAGCACACGTGTGTGTAAATATGGTAATCTATGGATGTCATTTCAAACAGTGCCAATACTGTGACTCGGCCCGGAAAGTATGTAAATCAATTTCCATCAGCAATCATCAACCTAGAATATAGATCGCACACACTCTGTTATCAATGCAATGTTTAATCTGAGACAGGAAGCCAGATAGAAGACAAATAGACACCCGGAAGGTAAACATTTCACTACAAGTCAAGAATGTGTGTGACAATTATATAACAGTTGTAATGTTGCGCAAAATTATGGCACAAAAAACTATCTTTTTGCTCCTACATCTCTCAGAACGCAGTTTGACCACTGCCAGATAATGTGCCTAAACATCTCCTATCATGGTGTTGTTTTAACTTGAACTTGTGAACTTGATAGAGAACTCCAGCTGCAAGGCATTCTGGAATACTTGGATTTACATTCTAGAGTTTTCAATCACTGAAATGTTTCTGCAATCGAATAACATGTGTGCAATGAACATGAAGATGTGATATAAAAATCTAATTTTGTCTAATCCTTAGTAGAAATAAGTAAAACAAATGTTTTGTTACAGCATCAAAGCCTGATATTAATATATATTACCATATCTGATCAGTGAGTCAAACTCGGATCAGCAGCCCACAGCCTGACCAAATTTAGGTGGAGATGCACAAAAGACGTCACATACGTGGCCGTTATCAGCCATCCACAGCTCCTGAAGATGACTGGGCTTTAAGTGGCCAGAGGACATGTTACATAAGCAGCAGTTTTTCGGTGACTCCACGGTGACACAATCGTGCGCTCAGGCTACATTTGCTCTTACACACTGACAGAGAGTTGTCATGTTAGGCTGAGCCAAGGGGGGTGCAGAGACCTTGATGTTGTGGAGTTGGAGTAGGTGGGCCTACGCAAACAGTCACGACACAGGCAGAGATTATAATAATAAAATAGTGAGCATGAGCGCTAAAAATGGGTACTGATTGAAAAAGATAATGAGAGATTTTAGTCAGTTTCTGACCTATTATGTCTGGTCTGCCAGAGACGCATGGCAACTGAAAGTCATATATATATATATATATATATATATATATATATATATATAACACAGAGAACAAACAGCACAGACAATGACAGGCTGAGAGAATGACATCCCTCACACACGAGTCACCATTCAGTTTCGTCAAGTGATTGAATTTGTGCAGTTCCATAAAATAAATTAGGCTGCTTTCAAGTATTTAATACTAAAAGGTGTTATGGTTTTAGCTGTTTGAGTGCATGTGTAACCTACGTGTGTGTGAGAGAGAGTGAGAGAGAGACAGCAGGTCATTTGTATTGGTTTGCCAGTGATCAGCAGATCCATATGTCAACAAGAAGAAGTGAAGGCATCAGCAGACACACACACAAACAATAGCAGTGGCAGTGAAATGATGCTGTGTTTAGAAGAGCAAAGGGACATCTGTGGGTTTCATTTGAAAGGCAAAAAAGGTCACTCACTCTCCCACACACACACACACACACACACACACACACACACACACACACACACAGGAATAATATATCAGAGGGGCGGGGGTCAGTAATAAAGCAAAGCAACAGATGGGAAGGGGTGATGTGGGGGCAGACAGGGGGTGTTTATAATTCATAATGGGTGATAATAAGGATGAAAGACAGACTGGATTATCATACTGACTGAGGCAATAACACTGACCAACAACAACAACAACACTGGGATTAATTCAACACAGTATTTTGGCACTTGTGTGTTTACTTTACATGACTTCCAGTACAGTACAGTTCTGCTGTGATTTGCTAAATCTGGTTTAACGAGTGTAAATAACATATCTAAGATGTAAAAGACGTCCAAACACAAGCCTTACCTTTGCTAACAGTTAGCTGCAACGATTCACTGATGATGAACTTGATTTATAAACCTGCAAATTAAGAAAAGAGGACTTTAATTAGTCTGATAATGACTTTTGGTTAAGATGTTTTCACCTGTTTTAAAGGCTGGACTCACCTGAAGTAGGTCACTGCGTTAAACCACCTCCTCGGCTCCGAGAAACAAACTCACGACCAGGAATAACCCAGAAACGGCCCTAATTCCTCTTCAGAGCCGCACCGTTGTTCCCCTGACATCCATGTTGAGCAGTCAACCGTCAACCTCCAGCAAAAATTTGAAAAAACTCACCCCTAAAGTTTCTCTGTCATCACAAACAAATTCGCTACTGTCGTTTTAACATTGTTGTCTGTCCGTGAACACTGTCTACACTTGGCGTTTCTGGAGTTAAAACAGTAAACTCCGTCATTCCTGTCCGCTCCTGATCCTCCACTCCGCTGACTTCAGACCAATCCCCGACGGATTAACTGCAGATCACACTAACCCCGCCCATTCCGCGAGGACGAGCCCGCTCAGCCAATCACAGCACACAAAGAGGGCGGGGTTTGTGAAGACGCACTGAGCATGCGCAAATCTATTCTTGATTCCCCATGTGAGAAACATTCAAAGGAAGAAGAAACACTGCTGCTCCTACGCAGCGATTAGTTGTGATTAGTTGTTTGTTTACGACTTCCGGTCTTGTGTGGGCAACAAATTATGTCATGCTGTTTTCTTTTAAAATTTGAGCACGACTAATAATTCAAGGTAAATCTTTTTTTTCCTCGGGTTTCTTCTTTTTAGTGCGCACATTACATTCAGTGCTTCTGGTGTTCCTTCTCTACCTTATGTAATAACTGGTATTTTTGTGTCATAGCAGGCTAAAATAAAATATACGTGTTTAAGTTGCTATAAGCAGATAAAAACCAACGTATTTTTCATTGTCAGACTGCCAGCCAAAACAGACAAATCTAGACTGAATAAACAAACAAACAAACAAACGAATAAACTTTATCTTAAATTCTACTTTCGTTGTATGTAAGGCACTGATGTGGGAGCTAACAGCTGATGTTATAGATCAGTAGATATATTAAACAAAATGGGGCACTGTTACTCTCAGAAAACATGGTGACCACATTGACTGACAAGTTAAATAAGTGAAGAGATCTCATTCCTGTGAGTGTCCTCGAGCTGCTATACTCTTATTTTGAAACTTGGTATGTAACGTGATGAGGGTGAATGTGATTGGGCACAGTTTTCTGCTCCCCTATCCCTCATGCTGCTGCAGCAGAGCTCTGTACGTGATGCTGAGTGAAAATGTTGATGTCAGAAGTGGGATTCGAACCCACGCCTCCAGAGGAGACTGCGACCTGAACGCAGCGCCTTAGACCGCTCGGCCATCCTGACTATGAGAGCACAGCAAGAGCGGCTGATCAGATTTAATTAACCGGTTTATTTTCTGCGTTGCATGGGTGTTAAAGAGGACATATTTACAAAGGGAATGTACCTAAAAGTGTATAATTACTTTAAAACGAACACTACAGAAAAATATGAATTCTATTTTCTCTACACGAGGACAGAAATTAAATATGTGGCCAACATTACAAAAAGGCATTTGCTACTGTATAAACAGATCAAATGATTGATTGATTAAACTTTTTATTTGCCTTAAGGTGCCTCAACACTAGAGCAAACATCAAAACATCCTTTATAATGGGTAGTCACTGCAAGATATTTATTAAAATGCCTACACACAGTTTTACCTGCAATATACCTGAGACAAAGGTGTCTCATCTGTTTTACTTTACGTTGACATAATCCTTTTCCTTCATTAGTCCTAACACTTATCATCTATTTCTCCTTATTACTAAACAAGGGCATCTTTATCAGTGTTATAGATGCAATGTAAACTGTGCTGTCAGATGAGGGACTTGAACCCACACCTCCAGGAGCTGCGACCATCCATCCTGACTACATACCCTCTATAGAGGACTGGCATCAACTCACCATGCTGCTGCATATCCTTCTCACCATGACACCGTCCTGCACACACACATATTTATGTATCCTCCTGTGGGACCGTGCATGGCGGCTGACTTGTCACTGTAACTGTGTTATACTGTTCTAATGATATATGATCTAGTATAGACTTTCTGTTACACGGTTGAAGTCTCCAAGACCAATATGGGGAAACACTGATGACATCAGGGGGTTATTTTTACCTCCAGAGCTTCAATGCAATGCAGATAGATATTCACATATAATTGCCACTTAAATTGTTTTGTGTGCAACAACATAAAAACAAGATCAGGTCACAAAGAGATAAAATGAAATAAATACGAACATATATGATAAGTTATACATCATCATTAAGTGAAACACAAAGACAGAAGTCTGTATAAGTTGTGTATATTTTTTATTGATTCAGAAAATATACACAAATATCATAGTAATAAAGTTGAAGCATGGTAAAGAAATGTACAGGACATCAGTCAGCTCCTTCTCATCGGTGACGTGTGTCCGTCCTGACAGCTCTGGGTCAAAACGCTCCTCCAAAATATTATCAAGAACCCTTCCGTCATTGCCTACCACACTGGACACCAAAGCACACGTCTGGCAGACTCCAAAGGTTAATGTTTCTCAGTTTGCCCCAAAGCTCTCAGGAGGTAAAACAGTACTCTTCTCTCCAGCCACATCTTTAAACAATCTGTCACATTCTGGCAAAAAGGTATCTACACATTTTACATATATTATAAAACGAAGGAAGAGGAAAAAAAAAGGCAAACGTAAAGAACAAAAAATACAAATGTAACACCAGACTTGTTCACCACCAAGATCTTATAACTTTCTCGAGTCTTCTCATGCCTGGAGTTACAAGCTGGACTAAGGCTTCATCATATCGTACAATCCTCACTGCTTTCCCTTCATCCTCAACTCAAAGCTGTCTAATTCTCTTTTCCTGTTGTTTTTTTTTTTGTTTTGTTTTGTTTTGTTTTGTTTCTTTTTCTTCCTACATTCAACGAACACGTCCTCCTTGTCCGTCTCACTTTGGTAAGACAAACTTTGAAATTGAAAGGTCATCGCATCAGGGACGATTTGTGGATAATTCATGGACGGTTAATTCTGTCCTGTCGCTCCGTTCCTCAGACTCTCTAAAGCAAAGCTGAAGGCGAAACGAATACTTAAGACGATAACACACAGACGGACACTGACATTTACTGACAAAAAAGCAGCCTCTCTCCACGTCCACAAAGTCA
The DNA here is from genome assembly GCA_016801845.1 of Polydactylus sextarius. Classification (NCBI taxonomy): domain Eukaryota; kingdom Metazoa; phylum Chordata; class Actinopteri; family Polynemidae; genus Polydactylus; species Polydactylus sextarius. The sequence continues at coordinate 7,760,411 of CM028920.1, read as the reverse complement.
CTGCAGGCTCCCTCAGTCCCCTCCCTCTGATCTCCTCCTGGTCTCATCTGTAATAGGCCTAGATACACTTTTTGTTTCATGTTCATCTCCGTGTTTGTTTACATAAGTCATTTATAATCAAGAACACCATAAAGCAGCAGATGTAGCTCTCAAACGTTAGCAGGTTGATCTTTTATTTTTTTTTTTTTTTTTTTTTTTTTTTTTTAATTATTTAAACACAAGTGTAAACCACAGAATAATTGAAATTTAGTCCATTTTGTGCATTTATTTATTTTTTTTTTTTTTTTTTTTTGCAATTTGAGCCTCTGAGTCAATGGGGCAGGTGAACATGAGTGAGGACGGGGCAGGACCCTGTGGGGTGTCTTACCCCCTCCCTCCTCCCTCTCCTCCGGCCGCACCCACACACACACACACACACACACCCTCACCCCCCCTCCCTCCCTCCCCCACCCGGGAAAAAAAAAGCAGTACCAACCAGTTCCAGCCAAGAGTCTGTTTGTCTCACTGGTTTTCCATCATCTCAGCGTTTCACGCTCACACAGCACTGACAGACAGACATACGGACGCCCTCCTCGTCCCCCCTTTTTTAAGGGCCCGCAACGTCTCCTCCTCCTCCTCTTCCTGCTCCACTCATTCATGTTTTCATTCATCCATTTGAAAAGTAAGGGGTAGTTGATACCCTGCAGCTGCTGAACCACACGAGACAAAACAAGGAAGAGAAATGTTAGTTTTTTAGGTTAATACGACTGAAGATATTGTCAATAAATCTCAATAAAATACAAAGAAAAAAAAGAAACAATACTGCTACATTTTACTGATCAAGTACAATTACCATCCCTGTTCTCATACGCTATTGTGTCTCTTAGTTTTTTCAAGTACTTATTATTTATTTACTGCAATATTCAATAATCATGTGCAATAACCAAAAGAAACAGCTATGTACAGTTTTACATGTTACATACACACATGTGAATATATATATATATATATATATATACTTTATATGTACGTTCTATGTACTCTTTTATTTTTATTATATATATATATATATATATATATATATATGTGTGTGTGTGTGTGTGTGTGAGAGCTGTGTGTGATGGAGCTTCAATTTCCCTGAGGGAACGTCTCAAAGGGATCAATAAAGTTGTCTATTCTGTTCTATTCTATTCATTATTAATATTATTATTTTTTAGCAAGAGCTGCACTAGAAAATTCCGTTGTACGTCTGAAACGACAAATGAAGCTTCTATTCTATTCTGTTAAAATGACCCAAACTAAACATGTAAACATTAGTTACTTTCTACTAAACAAGTTGGAAGCTGAATGTTTTTACCTAAACGGGGATAAATAGTTTATATAAAGTTGTTGGGGACTACATTTCCATCCACACACCGACTGTTAACAGCAGCAGGACGTGTCTGTGCAGCATCGACTCAACATAAATTACAGTGGGTGTGTTTCCACTGCAGAAACTTTCCTCGGGGAACAGCAGCTTTGTGAGGAACTCGGTTCACTACCTGCATTTCCACCACAGTAAACAGTCTAACATTTGTCTAAACATTTGTTGTTGAGCTGTTTTGTCGTCTGTGGCCGGTGATAATGAATGCGGAGGAGCGCAAGAAATTCTTTCGACTCTGGGTTTTGTTGCCCGTTTTTGTATAAACGATGCGAAAAGCTGAGTGACTCACTTTCGATACCTCAGCAGAATACTTTCACTTCAAACTTTTTCTGCTTTTTCTTCAGCGCCAGCTGTGGCGCTGAAGTAAGTTTTACACCTGGAAAACTTCCTGGACAGAATGTTCTTGGGAAATTAAAATTCCTAGAACTTCTGGTGAAAAAGTAGAGCAACAGCGTGACTCATTGATGTGTTTTTAACAGAAGGAGAGGAAGGAGATAATCAGACCAAAACTAAGATGAGCTCCATTTTCAGATTTCAGTCTGATTTCCCAGAATAACTTGCAATACAAACTGGCTTTACGGTCAAAGTGTAATAAAGCAAAAAGGCTAGCCAACTAGCATTGTGAACACTAATTACATAATCACATGTATTTTATGTTCACATAACATGTTTTGTGGGATCACAGCATTGTAAGATCGTGATTGTTTAATCATCTGAAACCAAAACTTAAGGATGGTCCAGAGTAATTTGAACCCAGGGTCTAATTACATTGGTCAAAGGATTTTTGAGTTTGTCCTTCTTTTGTGCTCAAAGCTAAATAGCTAACAATCAAAGTAAGTGGGGCCACCAGCCAAATATATCTAAATCGCCATTTTTTAACCACTAATGAAGCTTAAAATAGCTCTTTACTTCAGCTGTAGCATGAATACGTTTCCTGCATTTCTTTATTTATTTCCTGTTCACTTGTCAGAACAATCTGTTGTCAAAGATACATTTCCCCTTGCCGAGACAAATAAAGTATATTCTATTCTATTCTACGCATAAACTAAAGTACAGATAACTTGAGAGTTATCGGTACTTACCAAGAGTTACCGAGAGTTTATAAAATCCTTCATTGTGTTCCAGATCAGCAGATTCATCATTTTCCTCACTCTTCACTCTTCTTCTTTTTAATAAACTCTTGGTACACTTACTAAGTTCTTGGTACTTGGGTTTATGTGTAGGGATCCTTTTTATGCTACTGCTGAAGTGAAGTGATATTCTGAACTTTATTAGTAGTAAAAAAAAAAAAATTGATTTTTTAACCTAATTTAAATTTTTTAACCTAATTTAGGTTTAGATACATTTGGCTGACTGCCCCGTTTACATTCATTGTTAGCTATTTGGTTGAGCACAAAAGACTGAAACTTGAAAGTCTTTCAATCAACATAAAATATCTTTTGGCAGGATGTTCGACTTATATTCACGGTGAAATAGACCCTGGGTTCAAATTACTCTGGACCATCACATTAAGTGCAATTTAACATGATTTGATTTTATTCATAATCAGTATTGTTTTTTACTTATTATTACTAATACTGTTTTTTAACTATCTCTTTCTATCTGTGGAGGAATGTGGGGTCCACAAGAACAAAGGATTTGGAGCACTGTGTGTCATGCATCATACGTGTCCGTACCTGCCTCTGACCTGCAGGTCAGCCAAGATGAACTCACTTTGCCAGATGTTCAAACGGCACACTGACCTGTGGAAAGAGAGAAAGATGAGAAGCCTGAAGAAGAACAAAGAGAGACAGAAACCTGAAGAACGCACTATATTTAAAATTTGAGTTCGTCTGTGCCCACACCCCCCGTGAGCTTTTTTTAGTTTGTGATTTATGACCTGACTTTCAGTTCTTTGTGCTATCCAGTCAGTATGTGGCTGTATGTGATCAGCTCGCAGCTTCACAGGGGTTTTCTTCTCACAGAAGCTGCTGTCGGTGCACACACACACACAAAAAACAAATCAGACGATAAGCAGACTAGCAAAGAATTAGAAACACGCCAGAAGGAGCAGGTTTATTCACTGGTGCAGTCAAGTCTATTGAATGGAGCTGAAGTTGTTCTGGACATTCAGGACTGCTGCTGCCACTGCTGCAGGATGTAGACGTGATCTCTAATAAATGAAGAAGCATTGGAGAGAGTCCAATTACAAATTATAAAGAGGCTGTGGGTGGAACACGAAGATCCTGCCTTGGCAGATTAGTCTATTCTGTGTTCATATCACAGCAGACTTGAGCTACACAGAAACGTAAAAAAAAAAAAAACTCTAGACATCAATATCCTGATGTTAATTATGACTAGAATGTGTTTGAATATTTTCCCAGGTCCATTTCTTTCTAGTTTGGCATCACAGATTACAAATTTGTGTCACGACACAGTGTCCAAGATAATGAAAACCTTCTGATCCATTTTAGGCACTAAAAAGGTAATTAATGCAACGTAAGAAAAAGAGGGCAAACTGTGCAGTGGTATATTTATAGATCAGTTTTATAATTCTAAAATAACTAGACCACCTATCTACAGATATTCAGGTGGCTATGGGAGGCTGCAATGATAACAGGATGTTTGTGTTTAAATTTAGTATTTAGAAACGAACACGTACAGCTGAGGCTGATGGGAAGGCTATTAGAATTGGTGATTAAAGAGGAAATATAGAAGAATTGGTTAATTGGTTGAATTCATATTTAAAACAAATAGGGGGCGGCATATTACAAGAAATGTGCTGTCACTTTGTCACACTCCTAAGATGGTGCGATGAGAACGGCAGCCTGCCACAGTAGCTGCTGTTTGTGTTTTTGACCTTCGTTGTTGTCCTTGTTTTTGTGAATGTGTGTTATCTTTTTCAAACGTCATAAGGTTACCATTCACCATGGTTTCCAAACTCTAATTATACTTTCTCATCCTTTTTCTTACCACTCTGAGCACAGCAGTTGTGTTTGTTTACACTTGTTATTTTATTTTGCATGGGACTGGGCCACAGCTAGCTGCTTAACATGCTAATGCTAACGAGCTAATGCTAATGGATGCATTTCTGCAACATCTTAAACATTATGATAAAACCGTTCCCCTACATTGTTAATATGCTAAGTAGTGATCACATTAAAAATTGACCTGATGTTATCACAACTTGTCCTCAGGTGCAAATTGATGTTTATACAGAATTTTATGACTGTTCATCCCATATTTGTTGAGGATGCAGATACATTGTCTGCAAACGCTGTCTGAATCAATGACTGTGCAGAATTTCATGGCGAAACATCTGAGACATTTCTGTCAGCAATGAGATGTGATCAGTCTCTCCAAATGTGAGGTGCATGCTCCATTTAATCTAAAGCATTTGTCATTCGCACTTGCAGCTGATGATGATGAGGAGTGTTTGCCTTCACTGTGTTTTATGAGTTTGTGTTGGTGCCACATTTTGATCCGAATGCATTTCCTAATGAAACGCTCTAATGTGAAGCAACTGATGCGTATAAAATGTTACAAAAAAAAAAACCTAAAACTAGCTTTACGGTAAGGTCTCGCAGAACCTGTCGAGTCACGGTCTCCCTACCTGCGACGCGGTGATGCGTGATTGATCGAGGCGCGCGGTGAGGTCAGAGGAGGAGACGTTAGCGGGCGCCCCGCGATGAAGCCTCATGGCCACTTTCCTCTCTCGCTCGGCTCGCTCTGCTCTCCCCGCCTGAGGTGAGCGGTTACCTGCACACACACACACACACAAAATACACACACTTGATGAGGAAAAAACTTGAACGCTGTTACACTTCTCTCTCACGAGCTGTGTCCCAATTCATGGGCCAAGACTGACTGCATCACAGCGGATTGGGACTGGACTGCCCCACATCTAAAGTTCCTTCGACTAAGTATTGGGCTTCAACTTGCAAATGCAAATTCATATGTACAAGCTCTGGAGTAGGATTGGTGCACATCCTGTCTGCTCATCTAACCTTCCGCCCACCACAACGACTGACTGGACCAATCCAGTCTCGAGGCCACCAGCTTAAAAGCAGCTGTTCATCAGACAGTCGGGGCGGCTGGGATTTCACTTGAACAGTTCACCAGTGTCTCCATATTCTAGTGGTGAATGAGACGCTCGAGACCCTGGAGACTGAGCCAGGCTTACACACATACACATAATTTTTCCTATGTTGAGGATTGAGCTGTTTAGATACATTAGACACAGAGGTGTTACTCCCGGGTTACTTCAGGTTTTACTTGTCATTTCCTCCATTAGCTTAGAGGTTAGGATCGACCGACTGTCCTTTTGTTGTATCTGTTTTCTTTCATTGAGTAGCACCCATGGCCCTTTTTGTTCTCCATTGTTTGATTGTTATTAATTTGCCCTTCAAAAAATCATAACCTGTTTTAACTATACTGACTGGTTTTTAGGTTGCTTCCTCTGTCCCTAGCTCAGCTCAGGTCATAACAAATACAAATGTATAACTTTTCCCAATAATTGCAGCTGTTGCAGTTGCTGGGTGATGGGTGTGTCACTTTCTAGGACAACAGAAAGGAAAGTAACAGCTCATGATGCAAATATGAAATCCTAAATACCCTATGTTGTTTTGGTTCAAGCTTTGTGGTCTAGGAGGTCTTCAAACACAACTCCATAGTGTTGAGATGCAAAATTCGCCGCAGAGTTTTTCTTGTGTCTCCACCATCTCGTCAAAAGCCAGTTTCATCATCTTCAGAGATTCTTGGGGAGACTTGGCCAGGCCCCTGCAGCAACTCTGCCTTCAGGCTAGAGGTCGCCTTGACGTGTTGATCCACAAGACAGGACCTGTCCTCGTCTCTCTTGCATTTCAATTCGTCCTGATTCTTCTCTGCTGGGACCAGTGCAGATTTCTTTGTGCTGTCTGACCGGATGAGTCGCTCCATCCGTCTGTTTGACTGTCTCAGCTCAGGCACCTCAGGGCCTCAAACTTTTAGGGCAGCATCCCAGTCCATCTTCGGACAAAAGTGGACAAATCAACTACGAGGCCATTCTCCTCCACCACTTCAGTTAATTACTCTCCCAACTTCACTGCCTCCATGATCAATCCACGCTTCTCTTGCTCCAGCAGGTTTATCTTCTGCTCCCTTTCAGCTGTGAGCAGATGTAAATCTCTCTCGGGCATTTGAATGAGCGCCTGGTTTGTCAGAAATCCAGTGAGATCAGGAAATATATTCAGATCACTCAGTCTCTCAAAAGACTTTCAAATGTCAAATGTGAGGACATTTTACAACTTAATGAATCACCTTGTCAGTCAATCGAGGACAAAGCTGATTAAGTATTTTGCATCAATTCCAAATTAAGGGTTTGTTTTAGTCACATCCGAAGTTCTTGACACTAATAAATAATCCTCTATGGATCAGACCGACTCTTCGCTTCGGCCTTCACAGTCTCTACTGTCTTCGAAAGGACACGTCTTTGCAGCTGCTTGTTCCTGTGAACTGGGACAAAGCTAAAGTTACCTCCAAATGTTTCAAACCAAACAACAGTCTGACCTGACTGCTGGACACCACGCGTGGCCGGATTGGAGGGAGCAGCGTCTGCCTCGTTCCTGACTCTGTTGGCCGCCGAAGGGTTCGGACCAGGTGGCAGAGCTCGACCTCCAGCTCCTCTCTGGCCTCCACCTGCGCGTTCCTCCCCTTCTTTTCCCTCCCTCCTCTCCCTGTCTCCATCCTCTGCTGTCCTGCTGGCGCCCTGACACACGAAGGAACGACAAAGGTGTGAAATGGTTGAAAAGATTTTAATCCAGAGCCAGAATTACTTTTGTAACACTTACAAACTTCAGCATGTTCCAGTCAAAGACGTAGTCGTAGGAGAAGCCCTGTCGGTGGAAAAGGTTCCTGAAGAGCTGCCTCAGATAGGAGTAGTCTGGTTTGTCATCAAAACGCAGGGAGCGACACAAGTTCAGGTAAGTGGAAAACTCAGCTGGGAAACAGAGAGACAGAGAAGTGGATTTTAGGCAAAGACAGGTGAGGTGTCGAGCTGCTTGAGAAGAATGTGACAGAAAAGTTGCTACTGTTGCTGTTGTTGTTATTGTTTTTAAAATTACATCTTTACTCACAGGGGTATCCCTTGCAGAGCACCTCAATGGGAGTGGACATTTTTTTCTCACTAATGCGCTCATACTTCTGCCTCTTGGTGGCGGCCTTGAGCCCCTGCCACGGCAGAGAGCCGAGGTTGAAGTACATGAGGACGTAGCCTAGAGACTCCAGATCGTCTCGCCTCGACTGTTCTGTGGAGGAAACAGAGACAAGAGAGGAAGAGGAGAGAGGAATGAATGCAATGAAACGGCGAGAAAAAAAGTTTTGTAGCGACCAAAAAAAGACGGGGAAGAAGGTGAAACAAAAAGGGCAAGGAAAACAGACTCTCCTGACATTCTGCTCCACACAAGCTACAGAGAAATCTAGGCCAAACTCTGTGTGTGTGCTGCCTTACCGATGCCCAGGTGGGTGTTGATGGAGGCGTAGCGGGCGGTGCCCGTAAGGTTCTTATTCTCGCGGTAAGGGATGTGCTGGTGCGTTCGGGCGTCGCGGTATTTCTTGGCCAGGCCGAAGTCGATGATATAGACCAGGTTGCCCTTCTTGCCAAGCCCCATCAGAAAGTTGTCGGGCTTTACATCTCTGTGGATGAAGTTCTTGGAGTGGATATATTCAATCCTACTGATCTGCAGCAGCGAGAGACGGAAGAGGATTTATGGGTAGATTAAAAGAGAGTACTGGAGGTCTTGCGTGTTAGAGACCATTAACAGAAAAGCGATGTAACAAGTTTTTAGATTTAGCCCTCCTAGGCCAACACTGGGTCAGTTCATGTCAGTGTGTTATGGCTGCCAACTCAAAGAGACCTGAACTTGACTTGAGTCATGAAATGAATCAGGATGGATGAACTCCAACAAAAACTAAAGATGGAGGGTTCACAACACACATTTAAAAACAGAAAGGACAAGAATCAAAGCAGCACAGATCCTGATATCTTGATATGATGCTAGACCTGAGTACGGGTTTAACCCCAAAAACATTAGATACTGCAACACTTATAATGCATCGCATCAAACCTTGCCTGTAAATGTCCATGTCTTACACCTCAAGTTTTTAGCACGGGGCCTTTGTTAAATACACCCTGGTGACACAAATGGTAATATTTTGTCATACAATTTCATTATAATTTCATGTAATATCTTCCATTGGGAGTTGTTTTAACACTTAAAGTAGATGCTCTGAGATTTGGCTGACAAGATACATTATGTATTATTAACACAGATGGACAGTGACAAGAACCACGTGTCCTTGAATGTATCAAAAAGAAGGAACTAGTCAATGCTCTCAACTGCAGTAGCATTAGCAACAATATAGTTAAAGTGATGAACTACTTCAAGCTGATTCTCATATAGAGTATGTTACATGGAACTCAACGGCAGCTTTAACAGCAGGAAATTAATCTAAAATCATCTGTTGTAACTTTAGAAAACGGTAGCATTCAGTCAATGGTGTAGTGGCATCAAATTTAAAAACTGGCTGATCTACAATCAGTTACAGTTACTAGTAATTCTTGGAAGGTTTGCAACTATGGGAGTCTTTATATCCCAACAGTTACAGAGTGTTTGATATAAAAGTTAAAGCAACTTTCAAAGGCCACAACACTCATTGGCCAGTGAAATATTAGTTGAGTCACTAATATCGATCAGTTGGTCGGCCATTCTGCAGATATAAAGTACAGGGGTCGTTAATGTTATAGGACAGTTAAAATGTAAGTTATTGCCTCTTGAGGAGAAGAGAAGAGAGGAGAGATGTTGCAATGACAGCAGAGAAACATCAGGGAAAGAGGTCAAAGTGGTGGAGAGAAAATGGGACAAAAGAACAAACGTGCCAGTCATAGCCTAAAGAATGACATATGACGGATTAAACAGGCTCATAAAAGACACTGCGGGTTGACCTATGCGATGAGGATTAGGCCGACTTGTGGAGCCTCTGTGTCCTAGATTGGAATCGACTTTTTACGCAGGAGCTAAATGTCTGGAGATAGTGAGGGAATGAGCTTTGTCTCAAGCCAGGAAACACGCTCCAGAGGTTTAGATGAGAATTATTCTCCGATTTCAAATGATCCATTTAGTTGTAATCTAAAAATAGAAAGATCCTTTTTTAGTGAAATCTGAGGTTGACTTCTGTGAACTCTGTGAAAACACAGGTAACAGTTTAGACAGCTGTGATCCTTTTAAAATCTGTGTAGAGCCTTGAGGAACCCCTTTATAAGTACTCAGTGAACCCTGAGCTCCTTAAGTAATTAGTTGCTACTGAGGAATGATGATTGGCCCAGGATTTCAGAATAAACCCTGATGGACCATAATGTTTTATAGCGTGGACTGCAGGTGGTCTGTCTCACCATCTGGTCGGCCAGCAGCAGCACCGTTTTCAGACTGAACTTGCGGGAGCAGAAGTTGAACAGGTCCTCCAGACTGGGCCCCAGCAGCTCCATTACCATAACGTTGTAGTCGCCCTCTGCTCCGCACCACTTAATAGATGGGATTCCCACTGTTGGGAAGGGAAGGGAATCAGCGAATTAGGAAATAGAGCAGTGGATCATAACACAAAATGAAAACATACCTGCATATACAGGAAATAATTCACCAATTCTTACTGACACACAACTTCCCCACCACTTTATTTGAATTTTTATAACAACTATTGCTATTCAAATAATTGTGGCAATATCGCTCCCACTACACTTTGTTTAACTGCATTACATTACTTTTATCCCTGAATACTAATGCTATATTACTACTATGTTATTATCATAATTTAGCCATATTATATGCTATAATCATAACATAAGCTTTTAAGATTAGTGAACACTTTGGGCTTAACATCAACATCACAAACATTCATTATTATGTACACTCTACACGCATATAATAAATAACACTATATACTTTAATATACCAGCATGTGTGTTGTATATATTATTCATAATTGTACCAATAAAATACTACAAATAGTGCACACATCATGGCAGGCTGCCAGACTTACATTAACAAGTGTCTGGATCTCATTTATCCACTGTGCTGTAATGTGTGTATTGTTTATAGATTTTCAATGTGATCGCTCCAATTTTCTTAATTTCCTGTTTTATTCCATTTTATTCAAACAGGTTTTATTTGTTTTACTAGCTTGTTCTCTGTCACTGCGATGCTGTAAAGTGAATTTCCCTCAGGAGATAAATAATAAGTCTTATCACATGCACAATATTTGTTAATTCAATCATTAACATGCAACACTTAAACGTCCCTTAACACCACTCACCAGCCATGACTGAACCTCAACAGTACTGAATGACCGTTAATACCTTTCAACTACCCTAAACTGACTTAAATGCTCTCAAAGACGTCTCTTCATGTCCTGGAATGACCTTGAATGATCCTCACATGTCCTCACATGCCTGGACATTCAAGGTGTTGAAATCCAGTGTCTCCTCAACAATCTCCTAATCTTTGTTAATACTCCTCAACAATGTACCTATGTTCCTATCAGCGACCCAAAATATCTAAAACTCTTCACTGTCCTTCATAAAGTTTTCAAAATCTGTCACCTCCGCCCTGCATCATCTTGTAGAACTTGCTCTCAATGTGGAGCTGTGGATGTTTGGTTTTCACACATTCTAGTTTGATGGCTACTTCTTCTCCTGTAGCAATGTTAGAACCTGTTTGGAGAAACAGAAGAAATTCACATACAAAATATCAGCAGTTTCTGACACAACTAGGGCCTCTTGACCTGTGAAGTGTGAGATCTAGTGATGACAGACGGCAAAAAAGTCTCACCGAGGTAAATATCTCCAAAGGATCCGCTCCCTATCTTCCTCCCAAGGCGGTACTTGTTCCCCACCCTCAACTCCATGGCTCCTGAGCTTTTCAACTCACTGAAGATGCAAACACACACACACATAGTTACAAACACACACACACAAACCTGTCATCAATCACTGGTGATCAATAGTGTAAAAGGACACTGTGGTGCAAAGCTGCAGAGTTTAGACTCAAAGCTATGAGCCCTGGGGCTGCTGTATCATGAAAGAAACTGAAACTGGAGGCTTGGGAAAAATCGACCCGAGGGATGAGAAAGAATGAAAAGTGCAAACTAGTGAGCCAAAAAAACAGTGACGTAGCTCAGCCACAGTTGAATCACGGGAGCTGGGAAGGAAAATGTTGCTCATTTCCAACTATGAAGTGACTTAACGTGACAGAATTCAGAATGAAAATAGAACAACCACGCCGCTCCTATCAGCCATGTTTTGTCAAGTTAGAGTCATCACACCTTCAGAGGGCGTGATAATAAATTCGGGCATCTCGGAGGACAACAATGTAGGCCACTGAAGTGGTTATAAAGTGCATGGGGAAAAGGTGAGAGCAAAAAAGAACAGAGCGTGTAATTGTGTAACATGATTTATTCAGAGCTGCAGGGGGGTGGAGGGTGGATGCTGTAGCTGGATCAGCATCTCACACGCTCTTCCCAAAGCACTTCAAAGGAGTCTGTTCCTGTATACAAGCGATTTGCATAAACTCCCCCAATTTCTGACTGAACTCCCCTGACAAAATTCGAATGAGTCATGTCTTCCTCATCCAAGCCCCCCATCTGTCTGAACTGCCATGACATAAGGATTTAAAAGTGCCCAATGACTGAAAGCTTTTTGACAGAGGTTATGCTTTACCAGCCAGTTTGACTTTGCACTGAATGAACGCTGACTGGGTTCTTTTTTTTTTTTTTTTTTTGGAGTCTTGGCTGCATTGTAGACCTACATACATCCCAACCACATACACAGCAGCGCAGGGAAATCAAGGTAGAGCAGAGCAGAGCTGCTGCTGCTGCACATTACCAAACCCTTTACCTCAGGTTTCTCCAGCTCATTTCCTCTCCCAGCCGCCTAAGCTGCTACACTGTCAGTGTTATAAAACTACTGCTGCAAAGGACTGCAAAATAAAAAAGGAAAGACGTGATGTTTTCTGAGAGAATACTTCATGCAGTTGCCCCAGATACCACAAGAGAGAGGAAAGGAGAGGGGGGAAGGTGCTGAATGCAAAAACACACCGTTCATTCCTCACTGACCATCAAATGTGGTGATAATTCTCCAAACCGCACCCTCACAGTCCAGGACCTCTATCCAACACGGATCTATGTGGACTGTATCTGTCTAACCTCACACATACACACCATCATACACACCAGCCTCCAGACACCTTGACTAGCCAACATAAGCTACATTCCCCACCCCACCACCTCCATCTCCTCCACCTCCTCACCGGGTTGTATGAGGCTCCGTGGTCGCCGGGCTCCGTCTCACTCAGGACCCTGGACAGCGACGCACCAACGCGGCTTCGGACGGCTCATAACCTCGGAGATTTGTGACCTGAACTCCCGCTTCCGAAGAGAGAAAAACAAACAAATATATATAAAAAAAAAACACACACACACACACACAGATACAGTCACAGCTGATCCGAGCGAAGTCACCGAAGCTCTGCGGACTCCGGACGAATATCACTGTCACGATTTTATATTTTTGATGAAAAAAACCCCAGACACTGAGGTCCTTCTCTGGCTGATTTCCTCTCTCTCTCTCTCTCTCTCTCTCCTCTTACACACCCCCACCCACCCCTCCCTCAGTTTACACCATTGACAATATCAATGATGTCATACACAGACTTGCAGAGATGCCCGGATTGTCTTAAAGCTGCCGCTGCTGCTGTTTGCAGGCATGAATGAAGCTCACCGCCGCGCAGTTACAGCTCATCTGCAGCTCTCCACACAATACACCATAATAAAATTAATTCATCTCACCGTAGAACAAATTAATAATGATGACGTGAGCAGGTGATAATAGCGTCTCATATACAGGAAGCAAATAGTCGTGGATTGACCCGTTTATTAGAAAAAGTGTAACAAGCCCCCTCTAGTGTTCCTGGCAATAAATAAATAACTTTACCTTGAAATTGTTTATTATTTTGTACACTCGAATTACAACCGAGAAAATAAATGGTTTTAAGTAAAATTACACGCCCAGGAGAATCATAAAAGTCTAGAGACCCAGGTACCAGGTACCCAGGTGTCCAGTGTCGTTGTCAAGTAAAGACACATGTCACCAAAAATAATCTAAATGTTATTTATACAAAAACAAAAAATATATGCCCTTTCATTATGGAACCGATCTAGGCTAATGCTAATGCTAAAAATTAGCACTAGCGCAAGTCAAAAATATAGCTTTAGCTCTAATTAGTCGAATTTAAACAAAATAAAAGCGAAAATCTAATTAATTCCACACTTGCCGAACTAAACAAACAACTATACCCATTCAATACGAACCGAACCTTAAACAAATGCTATGCTAACAATTATCCCTGGCGATTTAAGAGCACGTTAGCTAATGCAAACAATTAGCTCTAGCTTAAATCTAAAATTATCTTTAGCGCAAATTAATCGAATTTAAAATTTTTTTTAAAAAGCGAGCAGCTAATTAGTTTCTCGACAGTTGAACTTAAGATGCATTGACAAAACAAAACACTTAATTCAACGAATGATTTTTGACAAGACTACATAGGTTAGCTTACACCCGTTAGCTAACTTAGCTTACGTGTTGACTGTCAAACTGGCGAACAATCAGAAATAAAAACAGCTTAATTTGTTACAAAAATACTCACCAAGAGATTTAAAAGAAAAAACTGTTTCACTGTATTTTCGTGACATGTTTTCATGATGATTTATGAACCCAAAACCTGATTTATTCTGTTAGTAGTTGGGGAAAAAAAGCACAGACATATTTTGGCGCCACAGAAAATTAACAACTTTAGAGAAAACGAAGAAAAAAAAACCCTGATCGACCAATGCTCAAGAGTGTCAATTACTTTATGAGACAAACTTCCATTATTGAACATTCCTTTATGGTTACTTCCATATCTCATCATAAAATAAGATAATTTTTAGAAAAAATATGAAATGAAAAGTAAATGTAATTTCACACTAACATGAGTATTTCTGTTTTTCATAAATGTGGTTGTTTCTGATTCACTTTCAGGTGCAAGAAATACATGATACTAAAACCAGGTCACAGCATCATTAAGTCCTATTGACTTCACTGTCCCATGATACAGATATAACATGTGAATTCATGAGCTGCTTGGCATTTTGAAACAGCAGAAGAAAATGTGCTATGAATACCAGACACCTCATAGGTCAACGGTGAACACTTCAATCACACTGATCAAACAACAAACCACCACAGACTTCAATTCAACCTTTATTATCTTGTTCTTTTCTGCTTTAAATTAATTTCCTCTCCTTTTTGTAACATCTGAAATAAATGAAAACGTCCTGAACAGGAGTGATAATAAAGACTGCCTTAATTTAAATTGATACATAATAAACACAACAAATAAACGGTAAAACATATGTAATGTCTTTAACGTGTCTGTAAAACACTGTTCCAGCTCAGCTTGGTATGGTAGGATTTGGCATCTTAACAGAAATGCCTTCAGTTGGTTGCTTCGTCTTAAAAACAAAACATCATTCTCTTATTGCATTTGACAAAAAAAAAAAAAGAAAAAAAAATACAAACAGGAACAAAATGCTGCTAAAAAACACAACTTAAGAGACATATGCAATAGTGCCAATGTTTTTGAACTTTTTAGCTATCACAACAGTCAGACAGTCAAGCACGCAAATGTGTTCACATCCATACACGAGCGCGCACACACACACACACACACACACACACAAACTAACACGCCATTTCTCTCAAATGCAAGCTGTCAGATTAACATCTTTTCACTTCCCTGACTGGAGCAGATAAGTGTTCAAAAGTAGGCACACGCATACACGCACACTTGTTTTTCATGAATCTCTCATGGACAAAGAAAAAAAAAAAAAAAAAAAACAAAAAAGAAAGAAAACAAAACATTCAACATTGTAGCAATAACACAGACACTCCCGATCATCGTCGTCATTATCTTCATCACATCCTCCTCCATTCTGTCATACTGTCAACACTCCTTTCATGCACACACAGGCAGGCAGGAGGGCACCTTGTACAGCGAGTAAATAAGTGATCATAGTCATCATTAACGTCATGACAATATATAATAACCAACTTGATTTCTTGAGTAAGAAAAAATACAATAGCGAGGTCAGTGTTTGAAGGGCAAAAAAAAGAGGACATCTCTGAATTTCCACAAAGTTTCACACATTTCTCTTTTCTTTTAAAACAGAAAAAATAATGATAAACAACCGACGTACATCAACAAGGAGATACAATTTTGCTTGTCAAATATAAGAGCAGTGTGTAACTGATGAGAAGGTGTGATGCTGCTGACATGGCGGGCGGGCGGCCGCTGGGTGTTAGCCAAGGCCACTGCTGTTGTAACATTTAGTCGTCCTGTAAGGTCTGTGTAGTTGTTGTGTTGTAGCTCTGTTTCAAAAATGGAGGGATTTGTGGAGGATGTGTCAACAACAAACCCAAAGGCATATAGTGCAAGTTTGGCTAATGTTGTTTTTGTTTTGATTTTTTTTTTTTTTTTTTTACCCTGGGTCCCATGTTGATGGCATATTTCCACCAAGGTAGAGGTGTCAGTACCTACGAAAAGCATTCTCCTTTTTCCAGATCTCAAAAGCTGCTGATCGTCCATTTGACTCAGTAGTGTGGCGCTGTCCCAAATTTTCTACAAACTCCAGATCCTTCCCCACTCTCAAGCTTCCAAACATGAGAACTCAGAAGTACGCCTGCTAGGTCTACGAGGGCTCAGTCTGCAAGTCTGAATTTTGAGATTCAACCATTAAATAGTAATACAAAAGAAAAAAAAATGTGGCACACTAAAAACAGCAATAGCTAAACTTGTTGACATGTACGACTCTGGCTGAGCCTGTCTACAGTGCATGCCTGAGTGATCGGGTCTCTGAATGCAGATGGTGAGATTTGGAGTACAAAGATAAAGAGCTATCCAGTTGAGTCCTAAAGAGTTTAATGGATTTCACCTTTTTCCCCCAGTTCAAGTTTTACTGTCGTCTTCATTTAAAGTTAAGCAGTTTAATGTAAATATGTGAAAATAACATGTGCATGTACTGAATGTAGCCCATGTGTAGTATGAATGTTGAGTTTCTGTATGTTGGGTGACCAGTGTAGCTTTAATTCACGTCAACTCTGCATGTAAATAAGTGCAGAGTGTGACATATGTATTACAACTTGGGTGTAAAATGTGTGTGTGTCAGTCGGACCCTTAGATGGAGTCGGCTCCCCCGCCCAGCAGGTCCCCTGGCAGCAGCGAGGCGGGCTGCCCATCTGGTGACGATCCTCCAGTGCCGGGGATCCCCAGAGGCTACTGCTGGGGTACCCCGCCCCACTCATCCCACCCATACCCCCCCACAGGCCCTGCCTTCCGGTGTCCACGGCTCCAGCCCCGCCCACCCCGGACCCATTGCTGCTCCACTGGGTGAAGATGCCGAGCCCGGGTCCCTGGGTGACGGACTGGTCCGATGAGCTGCCTGTGCTGTCCAGACTCTGCCACCCAGAGCTGGAAGGCCCAGTTCCTCCGTTTCCTGCTCCTCCAGTTGTGGATGCTCCTTCCACTCCCCCTCCTCCGCTGGTGCCTCCTGCTCCACCACGGTCACAGCTTCCTCCATTATTGTTAGCCCCCACCACTGGGGTCGATGTAGGCCCGGAGCCTGCAGAGCCGGCTGTGGTTCCTCCACTACCTGCTCCTCCAGCCTGGGAATGTGCAATGTAACGAGCCACATCCTCCTCGCTCATAAACTCCGCCAAGATGGTGGTGTTACCCAGCACGCACCTGGCAAAATTAAGATACGATATACGTGTTTTTAAAATAGTTTAAGTTTTTTGGGGTTTTTTTGTTAGCTAGCCTCGCTCTCTCCAATATCTCAAAGCTCATTATATAACAATTGACATTTCTTTTGTCTGATTTGTACAAACACAAAAGTGTATAAATGACACTTTTTTTTTTAGAGGAATTTGAGTTGGACTAATTCTGTCTCAAGTTTCTCTCAGTTAGAATGACAATATAAAGACTAAGACTTACATGTGGAGTGCGCTCTGGGCTTTGGCTGCCTCCTGTTTGGAGCTGTAGCGAATCAGAGCTGTGCCCTGGGTCAGGCCAAGGTGAAAGGTCAGCAGGGGGCCGTGCTGCATGCAGATGGTCCTCAGAGTAGAGCCATCGATCTGCAGGAATATAGTAGAAGGATGGTGGTTAGCTCAAAGGGAAGAGCGATAATAATGGGCTGAGGTATGAAATTACAAGTATCACAAAAAGTGGAACAATTTTTTGGCATCTGATTAAGACTAGTACATGCATGAAGTTGGATCAAACAAGTCTGACAGTATTTGAGTAGTTACAGTGTGTGTACCTGTGGTGTGAGGTTGCTGAGCACCAACCAGCAGCTTTCCCGAGAGCTGCCGTCACTCCATGTTGAGCCTGCAGGGTGAGAGCAAAAAAATAAATTTGAGTGAGTTTTTTTTCCACATTCCCTGTAAACACAACCCCGCTCTGTTCTCACCCCCGGTTCTGAAATGTAATAAATGATGAATAACTTCACCTGATGCTTTAACCAAGAGTTGGCTGCTTTTCAAATCAAATATAAATGGGTTTCTTAGTTCAAAAGAGTGCTGTGTTGTGTCTCAGCAATCAGAGCCAGTTGTTTGCATCTCCGGTGGACATTTAAATCAATTGACTATTTTAACAAGTGCTATGCTTGACTGATGAGAAGGAACAGCCTTGGAACCAAAACAACACACAGAATTCACTAGGGCATTACCAGAAGTGCTGGAGCTACTACCCCAGCCTCTGCTGGCAAATCGAGGGGCTCCTCCTGACCAAGGTGATGACGATGGCTGCTTCTGACTGGCTAATCCGGGAGGTGGGCGGGACAGCTGGTTCTGGCTGCTGCCACGGCTGCCTTTCCAGGACTTGTGTCCGATGGGCTCTGGGGGCCAGCTGGTCTTGTAGTCTGTGTACTTTGCTGAAAAGTGGACAAAGGTTTATGAGGGTGGTCGTACACAGGTAAATGTAACATTAATATGTAATGACACCACTGTGCTAATCACAGACAAGATAGGAGGATTTAATCATATGTTGGGGGTGAAATTATTCCTCATGTTTCAAATAACAGAACAAAACAAAAACACTAATACTATCATCGAACTATTTGAAACATGTTTTGTTTATGATGCATGCAATCCAGATTTGTCTACAATTTAACCAAGAGGCTGAAATTACATAACCTAAAATAAGTGTTAAGGGAGTGTCTTGAGGATCAATTGTTATGACATTAGCTGACAAATCTGAATGATCAAATTAAAATGGAAGATTCTGTGATTCAGTCATGTAAGTACATGTCAAGACATAGCGTAGAGGGTGGTATGTTTCTCGTGTGTGGTTACCTGAGTTGTGTGCGTTGTTGAGGGGACTGTCTGAGGCACTGTAGGGCCAGGCACCAGGTGAAGGCAGCAAGGTGTTGAGGGGAGGGGTGGAATCTGCAAACAAAGACACCAAACAAATTATTTAATCAGGTTTGTTTATTGGAAAATAATTCAACCAATTGCAATGTGAGATACTGTGGAACTCAAATACCGTCATGAGACAAATCCTAACCTGTATTGTCTTGTAACAACTGGTGCTCAGTATCATTGAGGCTGGGGGACACTGCGTTTCCCATCATGCTTCCTGGGGTCATGTAGGGATCAGTTTCAGGGTCTACACGGTCAATTCCCTTCCAGGGCACACCGGGCTGGAACTCTAAACATGGAAAACATATGAGGTCTGTTAAAGATCAGCTCTAAAAGGTAGGTGCAGTACAGTGGCAGCTGCTGGTCTTTCAAACAGGGGAAGCTCATTTTAGATGTGCTGGTTAGCATGCTGCTAGCTAGGCTAGCACACCTAGTAACTAGTGCTAGTTTCCTTTTACAACTTGACTAGGAGATATGATTTGAACTATATGATTATGGAAAAAACTAACAAAACAGTGTAATATGTATAACGTGTAAAAGGAGTATAATGAGGAAAAAATGACTACGCTGCTCGGGACTGAATTATACTTTGCTGTGATGCGAAGGAAAAAAAGCATTGCATAGAAACCTATTGAGGCTCACTGTCAACAGGGTTTCATTACCCATGCTGCGCATTTAAAATCATCGGAAAATCGCTTCGGACAATCGATAATCGAGTGAAAAAGAATTAGTCATGTAGTTAACCACATTCTAGTGTGCTTTCAGTTTTAACATAATGCCAATCCCAACTTAACGTAAATTCAACAGTGCAGATTTTATTGTGTTAAATGGTAGAGGAAGTTTGGCTTCTCTTGTTGTCTCAGCGCAATCGCCCCTGGTGCAGTAATATATGACACTGAAAAACAACAGAATTTATTTCTTCCATCATCTCATCTCTCACTCTCAACGAGTCACTAACCAGGGGGCCAGCTGGGTGTGGTCGTAGGCTTAGTAACCATCTTGCCAGGGGTTCGGTGCCAGTTGTCACTCAGTCCATCTCCAACCATCATGTCGTACTGAGAGTAGGGTGAGCCCCCTGGCATCTTTATGGGAGTGACAGGACCTTGGAGGTTGACAGAGAGGATGATGATAATGTTACATCACTGAAGAACAGATGGATTCACAAATCACCTTAATGTGTGACTTCACATCTAATCCCATTAATGCTCTGTCTGCCTCAACACTTGCTCCGCCTCTTATCAAACACACAGTTTGTTTAAGGACTACAATAAAACAAATCAAAGATGGCTTACCATTTTTATGGAATGCGTTCTCAGGTGAGGATGTGTCTGGAGAAGAGTGTCCCTCCATCATCCATTTGAAGCGGGACTGCTGACCCCCGAGGTCTTTCATGCCCCCAGGCCCTCCCACCACAGAACCACCCAGGTCCAGACCAGGCAGGTTTACTCCAGAACTAAACCCTGCTCATAGCAAGAAACACAACACAGAGGATTAGGGGATTATTATATTACATTTATCCTGTTATGGAAAAAAGTCTGTAGATTCTTCAATTATTATTTTTTAATAAAACTGGTTTAGACACAAACACTCACCAGAGTACGGTCCAAGAGTTTTCTGGTGCAAGTCAGCCACAGATGCTGCCAGACCTGGATGAGGCAGAGGGTCTGCCACAGGCAGTTTGGGACCCCCAATGCCACCTCCAATATGGTGTGAAGGAGAGAGTTTGGAGTTGCTGCCTAAACCCCCGACCTGCTGCTGCTGCTGCTGCTGCCGTAGCACTGCCATGATCCTGGCCAACTACAGAGACACATAATAAAAAAAATACGTCAGCAGCTGGAAGGTGGAAGTAAAAAGGTAACAAAGCAGCGTGTGATGTGTGCATGTGTGTGTACCTGAGGGTCGGCCTGCTGCCGCACATTCTGTGTGAATTTCCTCGGGTTTTGCAGTAGCTGCTGCTGCTGCTGCTGTTGTGGCTGTTGCTGCTGCTGGAGGAGGAGCTGACAAGCCTGAACAAACACAGCAGGAAAAAAAAAGCAGCAGAGGGGAGTGAGACGAGACATTCACAGACAAAAATGTCATCTGTGTGACCGTTTTCAAGCTTTAAGCTGACAAACCCATTTGTCAATTGAAAGCTATGCAGGGTCATTTTTTGGCTTTTCTAGGTGGTAATCATCATTATTTAAATATCTGGTTTGTGAGTCACAGTTTTAACAAACGTTTCATGAAAATACATCAGTGTTAGCTTGCAGAATGATTAAAAGTGTGATCCAAACTAAACCGTCAGCTTTTTAATGTTTAAGTCAAACATTTATCTGACAAAAACAAACATATTTTTTTGATTATTTTCCAGTGACGTGAAGTGTTCGTGCCGCTCCTCACCAGTTGAAACTGAATGTGGGGTGGGTAGATGCTGCTGAGCATGGCGATATGCTGGGGGGACAGCTGCGGAGGGAACACACCTCCCCCGACTCCTGCCACTCCTCCTACGCCACCAACACCCCCCACGCTCCCGCTGGGAGGGGGCATCTGCTTCAGCACGGAGCCTGGCACCTGCAGACGAGACACAACGGCAGGCAGGCACACCTGTTACCACAGAAACGCTTTGGTGCTGTAACCAATAGCAACCACATTAGCTTAGTGTCTCTACCCGATTAACATTGATTCCCTTTCATGTTCTCATTAGCCGGTGTTAACAAGTGACTCAACCCAAGTGAGTGAATGAAATTGATCGAATTCCTGGATGAGACATGTATTTTACTTTGTATTCTGTAGAAGTAAGCAGGACACAGGATCAATATTGTCCTGAGGAGAGATTATGTCGTCTAGGAACAGTATTGAGTAATAGATGACATGCAGTCAGCCACCATACCACGTTGTGTAAGACCACGTTGTCAGAAAAGAAAACTAATCAGACAAATCCATGTTACATGCACACGTTCATAACACAAACATAAGCCTTTGAAATATTTGCAATCAACCCCGTGCATGACCTTTACTGATCACACATTGGAAGCAACGTTCACCTTCACTTCACATTTCCCCTTAAAATAAATACGTGAAGCACAAGGAGCTGCATGTGTGATCACAAGCAGGTAACTGGTGTCTGCATTTCAACTTCCCACACAATACAAGTATGTTTTCTGTCTTACTGGCTTCATGTAAAAGTGACACGTGTCAACACAAGCTGCGAACAGAATCAATGAAGCCTGTGGTTTGTTTTCTTTAGTCTTTTGAGTATTTCAAGAGAGCTGAACAGCAGCTGATTATAACAAAGAGCCACAAAAGTTGCTGTAACATGCAAGAACAGAAATTCCAGCAAGTTCAGATTTTAAACTTGTTACTCAAACATAAACAGTAAAGATGACTCATTTTACAACTGCTCTGCACTGACAGTCAACCCACATACTTCCTGTGTCAACACCATAAACGCATCATCAGGTGAAGGGAAAATAATGATTAGCTGAGTGAAAGCTGAGGATTAAGTACCTGAGGTGACAGGAACTGATGAGGCACTTGCGCTCGTATCCCTGGGGACTGGTTTATGGTTGGGACACTTGGCTGGTGTCTTGACTGAGCCATCCCTCCACCACCGCCAAAGATACTGTGACCGCCCTGTGATGGAAAAATGCAAAGTTAGTCTTCAAGAAATCCGTAATGACAGAAAATTAGATATGGAAAACACACAGACATAGATGAATGTGGTATCAAACTGGAGGCAAATTTGGGGTAAAATGTATATTTGTACTTTACAAAAACTACACAACTCTAATGTAAAGATGGTAGGACAGAAACAAGAGGAGCCATTATCTTACTTGTCTAAAAGGGATAGTGTGGTTGAAGAGGGAATGGGGCTTGTAGACAGTGGGTGGTGAGTACAGAGAGCAAGGACCCTCTTCCCCAAGGCACCCATCCTGATTGGTCAAAGGCAAGGGCTGTCACAGAGACGGCCAGGGGAAGACCAATTTGAGTGTTGGTGAGGGAGGGGAGGGAGAGGGATGAGACAAGGAGAAATGGGGCAGATCAGGAAGAAAAGGTAGAATCACAAGGAAGTGAAGAATAGTGATAAAAGGAGGAAAATGTTATCTAGACACGAGATCGACAAGAGACAAACACAGCTAGGATGGCGGCGGAGTGTTACCTTGTCATAGTAGGACCCAGTATCCCCAGGAGCTGCCTCTTTGGAACCAGGTGGACGGTAGGCCATCCCACCTCCTCCTCTTCCTCCCTTTCTCATATCTCCATTGTAATCATTCATTCCCATGCTTCTTTTCTCTGCCTCCATCTTCTTCTCCTGGAGAGAGCCTGGGGCTAAGTCGATGTTCGGACCACTGGGATCGTCATTCTGTTCAGCAGAAAAGGCCACCATGACCACCATCAGTAACAGCACCGTCATCAGCAAGAAGGAAATTACAACCTAATAAATGGCTGCTACATTATGGCCGCATAATAAGGTCTAGAAAGGTGAACCACACTATTTAACAGCTTTGTCATTTCCAGCTCTGTCCTGCTACAGTAACAACAGACAAGACAATGCGTAAAATGAGTTTTCTTACCAACAGCCCCATGTTAGAGAACTGCCTGTTGATGGGGCTCATCCATGAGTCTCCTGCACTGGCCTTTAGTGGACCCTGTCAAACAAACAGTGAGTATTTGCTATATAAAACATGTAATTTCTTCTCCTTTATCCCAGATATTCCTATAACCCACCTTGTTGCCAGACTTCTTCCCAGTGTGACTCTGTCCCCAGCCTCCGTTGCTTCCTTGTCCCCACGACGAGCCGCTTCCCTGGGAACCGGCGCTGTTCCACATGCCGCCTGCCTCCTCCTCATCCTCCCAGCTCGAGTGACGCGAGGCTGCCACAGAGCTCTCTTTGTCGCCCCAACCATCTTGCATAGACTTTGAACCTGTGGTCACAGATAACAGCAGTTAGTATGAAACCCCTATTCTTTCCCCAACACAACCAACAAAAACATTGTCATGAGGTTGTTTTTGGGCTTGTTTTTAAATCCCATAAGCTTTAGGTTTCATTCAATTTTCTTACCAGATTTGATGGGGTTGGGAGAAGGGTTTCCCCATCCTGTTGTCTTCCCTCCAGCACTGTCAGGATCTCCCCATCCAGTAGGGGCGTCACTTGGCTTTCCCCAAGCTGCTGTGCCATTGTCTACTGTGGGACTAGTTGGAGAAGTACTACCCCAGCCTGATGGACCTGCAGACACACATTGACAACAAAGGTTCAATGAAAAAACAAGACTAAGATCTTTTGAGTAAAGAAACAATTACATGATTTGATTCAAGCCCAACATCTCGACTGTTTGTACCATTACCAACCCCTACAGATATGCCATTCATAAAAAGGCATATCACAACTTATTTCTATGTGCTTCTTTGATATGTTTTTGGCTTGATGTGGTGTAGTACACTGATCTTCCCTGATGTCACAGTATTACAAAGTTAATATAAACTTGTATTTATTTCATCTCAACACTGCACAGTTGGAGCACCTACTGAAGGGGCACTGTTATGGCCAACTGCTGTTACTGTGGTTTTACAGATCAAACTGTAGAGATAACGAGCAGGTGTCTGGCTGAGAAAAAACTCTCATGACTGTTGTAGCTTTGTGCATTAGCTCCATACTAAACCTCAGCTTATAAAACATCCATATGAACTTCACCATGAGAACAATAGATAGATTTCACGTTTCACTTTTTCAGGGGGCAAAAAATAGATGTAAAGAAAAAGGTTTGCTAAATACATTTTTTAATTCAAAAAAATAAATGAGTATTAAGTACTATGGTCAAAATGTCTTACCCATAGCTGAAGCCTTGCCTGGTCCGTGGCCAGTGTTGAAGTCTCTGTTACCTCCGAGCCCTGTGGCCTGCCTGCTAGGCTGCTGCTGTATTGGCGGTCCCTGCTGTTGCTGCTGTTGTTGCTGTTGTTGCTGTTGCTGCTGTTGTTGTTGTTGCTGCTGCTGCTGTTGCTGGGCCTGACCATGAACGTGCGTCTGCTGGCCAGCAGTGGCGCTGTTCTTATCCCACAAGTTGACCGGCTTGTAGTTGTAATGGGTTGGGTCTCCCCACGCTGATGTTCCATCGTCAATTTCGTTTTTCCTGCTTATAGACTGCGGCGAGGGTTCCTCCCAACCACTCGGTTCAGACCCACTTCCACCTCCTGCGGGGCCACCAGGGATCGGCCCCGAGGTCCAGCCTGAGCTTTGGTTCTGATTCTGGGCTTGAGAGATGGGTTTCCTCCCTCCGCCCCCTTGCATAGCCCCTTGGTCCAACGCTTGCTGCAGCTGTGGATGCTGATTGCGGGGCTGTGATTGTTGCTGTTGCAGTTGTGCCTGCGGGCCTGTGACAGAGCCCAACTGGCTGTTTGGCATCTGGTGCATTTTGTTTCCTCCACTCCAATTTTGGTGGGGTTTGGACCCCATACCCCCAACTACACCCATACCCCCGCCTCCACTCCCTCCTCCCCCTGTGCCCCCTGCTCCCCAGGTTCTCCGGGGAGCATTATCATCCCAGCTTCCCCAACCACCCACACCTGAATCCCCACCTGAGTTTCCACCTCCATTCTTCCTCTCATCTTCCCAACCCCCCACTCCGCTATTTGATTTGGACTCTTGCTCTCCCCAGTCCCTACCTGCCCCAACCTTCTGCCCTGATCCCCACCCACTTCCTCCTCCATTCCCACCCATTTCTTTCCAACCCCCAGCCCCTTTCTCCTCCTGATTTCCTCCCCAGCCTCCACTCGCAGGGTCACCCTGTTGCCCAAGATTACCCCATCCTCCTCCATTTCCTCCTCTACTGTCTCTCCAGTCCTCATTTCCCCAACCCTTAGCTTCTTGGCCATCCCCAGACCCCGTCCCTTCTCCCCAGCCTGATGCCTTCCCCTGCTGGTTATGTCCTGGTATTCCCCCTGACCCCATACCCGGTCCTGTTGTGGTCACTGGCCCAGATTGCGAGACGCCAAGATTCCTCATGTTGGGGCCTGAAGGTTGTGAGGCTCTCCCCGACAGAGAAGCCCCACTACTGCTACTGTTGCTGCTGCTCTCCCAGCCCTCTCCGGATGACCCGGTGGATGGAACCAGGGAAGGATTGACTCCTGGACCCGCTGATTCATTGATTTGGGTCCTGGATCCACCAGAATACTGAGATGAACCACCAAGAGAAGGTGGATGTTTTGATGTAGCTGATGACAATCCACCTTTGCTCTGTCCTCCATGTTCTTCAACATCCCAGGCCGTGTTTTGTCGGATCTGTGTTTGGCCCCAGCCTGTGTTAGACAAGACCCGTGGGTCCAGATCAGACCGGCTTAGCAGGTTTTGTAAGGCAGCTTCAGCGTTAAGTGCCTGGCGGCGAGGACGACTGTGACTGCTGTTAGGTCCGCTACCGCTTCTGGAATTTCCGCCACTGGATGAAGATCCTCCCCGTGCTCCCTGTCCCGATTCTACCCCGCCCCATTCCCCAGTTTCGCCCTCTCCCTTCTGATTGTCCCAAGCTCTGGTCATAGTGGTGGCGGTAGAGGAAGATGAGGAGGTGGCAGGGGGGTTGCCAGCTGTGCTGCCCCCACTGCTGCTGCTGTTACTGCTGCAGGCACCACCAATTCCCTCTCCTCCTGGATTAGCTCCCCCAATACCAGTAGAGCTCCCACCCCAATCATCACCAGAAACGCTTCTCTCCGTTCCTACTGCTGATGACCCCCACCCTCCCTGAGACACCCCAGAGGTTTGACTACTGTTTCCCCCAGTTCCAGCGCTGCCCCAAGCATTAACACCACTGGTGGAACTAGGATACCCCCAACCCGAGGTCCCATTATCCCCTTCAGCAGCTCCGAATCCCCCTGTGCCACCTCCTCCACCCTCCCATCCATCAGTCCTTGAGGCACCCGTTTTGGAGTTAGCTGCAGGGTAAGAAGGCTGGCCTCTCCATGAGGAAGCTAAGCTGTGGTCTCCTCCACTCATCCCGCCTCCTCCCACACCACGGTCCATTCCTCCCCCAATCCCTTCCCCCCCTGCAATTTTTGGTCCCGCTGATTCGCTGTCCCACTTCCCCCCTCCAATCTCTCTGTCTCTGGATTGCATTTGGTGAAGTTGGTGCTGATGGGTGCTTGATTGATTCACAGATAAAGGTGGGTGACCCCCCAGCACCCCGACTGCCCCACCTCCCAGCCCCAGGGAAGCAGAGTTGTTGGCAGACAAAGACCCTCCAGGGCCCTGGTGATGGAAGGAAGACTGGCCTCCATCCCCAGCAGCAGCAGGCCCATCCTGCTGCACCAGGGCAGGCCAGGCCGAAGGGTTGGCATTTGGACTGAAGTTGGCACCTGGAATCCCACTGCTGCCGTCAGCGGGGCCACTGGCATCATGGCTCCCTGGCACAGCGGAGGCTTTGGAAAGTGAGGAGGGCTGTTGTAGCAGAGGCCCAGCTGCAGCTACTGCATTCCCTCCTCCAAGATGACCCTGGGAGGCAGCCGTCCCCCATGCCACACCATTGGACGACTGCATACATTCATTGGGCAAAGAGAACGAGGAAGTGGGTGAAGATTGGTTGCCAGAGGCACTGATGCTGTTCACAGGCATTCCATTGTTGCTGCTGCCCCCTCCAGCCCTGGTGAAAGAGGTTCCTCCCCCATCATTGCCAGCGATGCTAGGCCACTCCTCCAGGTCGTTGCCATCGACAATTACCTTCTCCCTGCCCTGAGAGGAGGTCTGGCTGCCTGAGCTCGCCCCCCACATGGAATTTGCATAATTAGAAGTAGTAGTAGAAGCAGCAACTGATGATGAGGTGAGGGCCAATGAGGAGGCAGCCGCACCAGAATCTGAAAAAGAGTATGCCACAAGAGAGAGACATTGAAAGAAATTGTCTAAACAATCTTTACACAGCTTGAATACATTCTAAATGCGACCTACAGATTTCCCAACACTTACCTGAGACAGCAGCCATGTTTGCATTAGGGCCATCCCCTCCTCCTCCCCCTCCCAGCAGCATGGAGGACAGTGGCGGCTGACCCCTCTTCAGTAGCACTTTATGGTCCTGCTGGCAGCGGAATCGCGGCGGCACTTCTCTCGGCATGTAGCGCGGTTGCTGCTGAGGCGCCTGGGCTCCGCCTCCGCTACTTGTACTGCCGTTTCCAGCAGCACTGGGGCCGCCAGTGGTGGAGGAAGAACTGGTGGTGGAGGTGGGCTGTCCGTTGGCCACCGCCAGGCGCTTGGCATTGTTGCCGCCCTGTGACGGGGTGGCAGCACTGCCAGGACCCGAGGTGGCTGGGGATGGGGAGGCAGAGGGGGTGGGTCCAGGGCTGGGGGAGGCAGAGCTGCTCTGAGTGGCAGGAGACTGGGTAGACGCCGGCTTGGTCAAGTCTGGCACTGCAGCAAGAGCAAGGTTGAGCGGGACTGAAGCATTTTACAACCAACATCAACAGTCTAAATGTACATATATTTAATATGAAAAGGAAGACAGAACAAAGAATTCCTTGATGGAGATGTTTTGAGTTTATGAATGTTGCGCCATTTTTTTCTTGTTTTTTAGAACTACAACATGCTAACACTGGCAGCCAGTCAAATGTCAAAACATGAACAAACATAACAAATATAAAATTTTAAAAAATTATATCAATCATCATAAGATAGATCAACTTTCTTGAACATAAACAAATATCACTATGCCGCTTACCTTTGTTTTTTTGTTCTGTAACCTAAAATAAAAACAGAAACAAAATACATTAGTTGATAAATTAACCTTTAAAAGTGTCAAAGTGAGGACATTTATCAAATGTCAAATCTCTGTAAACAATGTGGTTTGAGAAGAGACCAAAACAGAAAGTATAAAACAGGAGACAACGTGGAGTTTAAAAGAATGCAACTGTGATTGCGGTATTAAAAAATGTTCTGAGTCTAGGTGTGCCAGGATAATAAATATATTGTTCTTCACATTGAAGATCCTGTAGTTGTTGAGACTTGCTGTCTTTAACAGCCCAACACTAACGCTGGCAGACATAATCCGATCATTATCCAAACACACCATTTCTTCTTCTTCCCATTAGCTTTATGTCATTTAAAAAACAAAAAAGTAACTCCTCCGTGCTCAATGCAATCATTTGTTTTCTAAAGAAGAATCATGTTAATTTGCAGAGATGCACAATGATGTCAGCACAACATAGGCATCAGCCAATAGAGGCCTAAAGAGTTCAGTATCTGCAGCAGCAGATATGAAAATTCCCGCTGACGTGCCAGGGCTGTGATGTCACATGACAATACCAGGTGTGTATTTCGGTGCCAACAACAAGTTTCTTCATGAAATATGATTAACAACTCATATAAGTGTGAAATGATTTCCTTCATCATTTTTCATTAGTAAACGTTTACATTTGTACAAAGAGACATTTAGAGTAGAATCAAAAGCCGTCTTGTTTTATGAGAACAAATAGACCATCACAACAACAGTGACAGTGATTAATACTTAAACAAAAGAGACTTCAAACTAAAACTAAAAGATGTGTATGTATCAATATCAGTATTTGGCTTAAAGGAGTTTGAAAATATTATTTAAAATCTAGTACAGAATCCATTAACAATAACAAAGGTTCATTCTACTGAATTTGAACTATAAAAACTATACCAAAGTTTGAGATCAGACTTTAAGAAACCAAACCATTATCGCTGAAGTAACCTGACTGGTTTACTTTGATGTCATTTTGTGATATTCAGTGGCAGTGGCTGATCTTACTCAAGCTTGTTGTTGACTGGCAAAGCTCAGGCATCTCTAAAGAAACAGTAACTGTCTATGTTACTGAACTGCAGGCGTTGACACTTGAGTGACAGCAGATGAAGCACTAATCTGAATTTTGTTATTTAGGCATTATAGCTCAAAAACCTCATTTAACTCAATAAATCATCCAGACTTAATGTGAGAATATGACATGATGTGCACTCAGTCATAATCCAACAACTGAGGACATAAATGTGAACTGATTCTAATCAACTATTACAAGACAATGCCACACTTTAAGAAATAAATATCTTTAAGAATTGGCATTCACATATCCACATTCCACTGTGCACATACTCTATAGTGTAAGCATCATGTTAAAAAATATGATGCACACATTATCCAAAAAACTCAACTCCAAATGACCAGACACAGAACCTTTTCAGAAAATTGGAGGCCAACCGTGAACTCCAAACAAAATACATGGTTTGTTGTTGCTGCTACATGTTTGTTCAATGGAGCTGAACCCAGATGGAGGAGTTTGAAAGTCATTATGGGAACCAGATGCAAATCATAAGCCCTACTTGACAAACTTTTAAATTAAATAATGTTCAACAGAAAAGCCTTTTTCTATTTTAAAAGACAGCAGTGTCTCTCTGACATTGTTCACTGGACAATATACATACAGTATTTTAATGATAAAAACATCATTCAGCCCAATATATTGTGTGAACACAAAAAGCTATTTAATTTTTAGTAGATTGTTGACAGAAGTGTATTACCGAGAGGATCTTGAATTTTCTCACCTTCTGAGAGGCTTCCCTTTTCCTTTTGTCGTCTTTTTTCCTTTTCTTGTCTTCCATGAACTACTGCTCCTGTCCTGATTCTCCTTTCTTCTAGAGAAAAGACAGACATGACAAAATGTGGCTGTATGTTCACCTTTTAAAAAAGAAAAAACAAAAAATCACTGTGTCTTTTCAAAACACAGATTAATAGTCAACGATAACTGCAGCTGAAATAAAAAGAAGAAGACAACATTGCAGTTGTTATGTGGCCACGTGAGCGTTTATCCATGTGTTGAAGCGACAGCGGTCTACATGTTTGATTGGATGAATCAGCCATCAGGTGCTAGAGCTAAGAATACTGCTGGACATGTGGGCAACAAACGCAGTAATTATCCCTATCAGAAAGCATGCAGAATACTGTAAGCTGATCACACTTGTGAGTTCAACCACCTTAGACAGTTTACAAGACGCTTGATTTAGTCGGCCAACTCATCTCGTCGGCAGACCAAGTGAATCTGCATGTGGCTGCTGAGGAACCATAATAAGTGACAGTGACCCACGCCTGTGCTTTCATTGTTTCTAAGATGGAGTGTGAGCAAATCTTCGGGGTTAGGCTGCAAGACAAGTAACGTGGGCAATTGTAGAACATCAAATAATGCACTGTCATTAGGATCAACAATACAGTAACATAAAGCAGACTAATAGAGGCAAATCAAACTATATATGTACAACGTCATACCTCAGCTTTGACAAATAAACAGTAATGTTATTTTAAAGTTGAGCTATGAGCTTTAACGTACGTTTCTCTTAGCTTTAACAGTCTAATAGGCTTATAAATGTTGGGACTCAACTGCAATGTAGCCAGGAATGCACTAATTCAAGACAGCTGTGTTACAATATAACGATAAACAAAATCCCACGGGATGTTTAAGCTCGTATTACAATAATGAAATATGAATCGTCCATTTATCGATTTACAAGTGAACAGACGGTTTTAAAAGCATAAACTTGCTAAACTTCTAAGCCCTGACGTGTCTGCCTTTAGTTGATGTCGTTTTTTTTTTTTTTTACTCAGTGCCATTACCGCTTCAAGCAGGAATCCCTGCTTTGAAGAAAACGAAACCAACATCCTACCTGAAGCTCCTCACACACCGAGGCTGCCACAAAGATACACAGATTATAACGAGCTGAAAGATCTGCATTCAGCGTGTCCAGCTACCCTTCAAATCACTGATATAAGCTAACACAGCTAATGTTATCTTACCTGTTGTCCTGTCAACGCTGTTTCAATCTCATCAGCGTTTAGCTAGCTAGCCCTACAGCACTGGAAGATCTGAGTTTCCTCGAGCTAAAAAACGTAAACGCGTTCACGAAAATCAAAGACAATGGGATAAATTCAGTCGATTAAACTGAGAATTGAACCGCGTACAGACACAAATGTCCAAACGTCGTCACTCCGTCATGCTTACAAGTTTATACTAGCGACAGTTTTGATAGTAGCGACTGGTAAAATATTTCGCCGATGGCTAATATTAAGGAGTGGTTTCAGGGTCCGTACTTCAAAAAAAAAAATACGCAGACACAGACAGATCGCGCGCATTAACAAACTGACGTTAACGACATCAACTTGCTTAAGTTGAACAGCTACGCTTTTCTGTTTACACAACGGTCCTAAACACCAAATACACCACTTACCCAGCGCTGCTATTGCACAGCCACAAATACTGCTACATCAGAGCTAATGCTAACGAACGTTAGCTAGCTGGAGAAGCTAAGTTACCTACTGACAGCGGCTACAACTAACCAGGCTAACGGCGTTAGCTTCACTAGCAAGCGCAGTGGTATGATATTCAATTAACTAAGACGTAGCAGCCGGTGTGCATGCACACAAATGAGGTTGTGGTAAAAACGCGTTAGAAATATTAAACATATAATCGTCTACTCACCTCAAGAATCACATATGAAGAAAAGCTAGCGCGCTAGCTAGCTTAGCTAAAGTGCTTCAGTGCGATTTTTTTAGCTTTTTGAGGCATTCGTCGAGGCTACAAGAACAGCGACGCCTGAGCGGATAGTCAAGTAAGTGGTAAATGATGAAAATACACGCGTTATAAGCTACTGGTTTTGTAAATAAGTACTAACGTTGTAATAGTGTAAACCCTAATGTGCAGAAGAATTTAAATTTCAAAGCGCTGTGGAGTCAGTCGGTTGACGGGCGGCCATTTTGCTGCTCAGTATGAAGCGTCTCCAATGGCCAGCCTGTGGCAGCTGCGTGGAAGCTCTCTGACTGGATCCCACCGAGAGGGATGCATAAAAGACGCTTTTTGACCTTCATAAAGTTTTGACAGTCAAACTTAGCACCGCTGTACGTGCTACGTCGCGCAACAGTGCTCATAAATATATAATTTAAAGTAGCATCAGAACAAAAAAAAAAAAAGAAAAAAAAAAAAAACAGTTAGCACTTTGCTGCAACTTGCTAACTTGCACATTATTTTATGTTGATTAGCATGGGTCCAAAAAAGAGAGGAGCGAGGAAGAGGAAAACTGAAGAGGCTTTAGAGGTAGAGGAGAAAGGAGAAGACATCGATGAGAGGGGGAAGAAGGAGCGAAGGAATAAGAAATACATTGGAGCTCATGTTGGTATACAAGGTAAAAAAGACTAGTCATCCCCGTGTCATTCAAAAACAAACACTCATTCACTGACAGCTCTTGTGTTATGTCCCTAAGGTGGGATATGGAAAGCAGTGGAGTCCTGCACAGAGATGGGTGGCAGCAGTTTTGCCCTGTTTCTGGGCTCTCAGCGGTCATGGAAGAGGCCCCCTCTGGACCCAACAGCTGCAGACAAGTTTCAGGAGCAACTTTCCCTTCAAGGGTTTGACCCAGCTCACATCCTGCCTCACGGGTCCTACCTGATGAACTGTGGCTCTCCTAAAGAGGGTCAGTCATGCATATACACTGATCGATTACTCCTTCAGATCCCCGCCCTTGTCTCCTCCTCATCCTCTGACAAGCTCCCCTCTTCTCTCCTTCTTTCTCTCTGGTCTGTGTAACGTGTTGCACCCAGATGTGTTTGAGAAGAGCCAGGCCCTGCTGGTGGATGAGCTCAGCCGCTGCAGCCGCCTGGGCCTTGGTCTCTACAACTTCCACCCGGGCTCCTCGCTGGGCACCATCACCACTGAGCAGTGTGTGGACAAGATAGCTGGCGCCATTAACCACGCTCACCAGCAGACGCCTGCTGTGGTTACAGGTACAGAGGGTGGACAAACTAACGTAAACATGCAGAAACGAAGCATCACAGCAATAGATAACCTTCTGATACTGTCAGAGGTGTTGATGCAACTCCAGGATTATTTATTATGTCCTGTCTGTTGTGTTAAAACATCTGGTAAAAAGTATTTAGTTCTGTGACGATGAGAGCGGACGTGGGACTGCTGTTCCTTTTTTTATTTTTTTCAATGATGCATTACTGTGTTTATGACATGCATCTGCTTACTATAAAACATAATTACAAACACAGCTACTCCAACGGATCATCTACAGTCGAATTAGCAGCATGTTCGCTTTAACAAATGTCCTTTATTTCCTAAAATAAAAAAAATAAAACGAAAAAACTGAGTTTTCAAGAAACACAGGAACTTGGAGGTGAAATGAGGTCAGATTGTGTGCTGATGTGCCAGTTGCAAAGGCTGCAAAGTTATGTAATGTAGCAAGAAGGGGAAAAAACAAAACGTCTGTCAGAAAACAGCAATGACACATTCTAAACACAGGAAAACTGTATCAGCAGAGATGCAGAGTAGAAACCTCACAAACACTGACTCACATAAGAAGTTAGAGCGACAGCCGGGAGCACTGCACAAAAATTTAATTAGTGGCTTAAATCCCTTTGCATCTAATTAATAAAATTAAGCTTTAATATGTTTTGTAACTCTTCAGGAGGATTAATGTTTCATTACCACAAGTCAATTACATAAGATTTTTTTTTTTTTCTTGTCACGTCACCATCTCAGATCGACGAAACCGTCAGTCTGACCTCACATTGACATTTGCGCTTAACTTTGCAGAACCGACTGCCGCCTTGTCACCGCTGCTGTTGAATTACTTGTGATTCATGGCATCGACCTCAGTCCTTTTTCGGCTCGCGCGCCCCGATTGCCACTAGTGTGACAAGAATACATCGTAGTGGAAAACCTGCATTGACAGAAAAGCAGAAAAAGTGGCCTCAGGCTGAGCTTCAGGAATAAACAACGGACAAATCAATCCTGTTTGTGTATCAGATTAGAGACATATGACTTATTTAAAAAAAAAGATTTATTGAATTGATGCTGCTTTTCTTTGTCATTATCCTCCTATGTGGTCAGTGCTGGAGAACATGAGCGGTCAGGGCAGCACGATCGGCGGTAAGTTCTCAGAGCTGAAGAGCATCATAGACAAAGTGAGAGACCAGACGAGAGTTGGAGTGTGTCTGGATACGTGCCATGCCTTCGCAGCAGGTGAGAGACACCAAAGGTCGACCTTTTTGTCCAATACAATCAATAGAAGACGTTGAGTGTCTCTGTCAACAGTAAGTGTTTGGTACCATTTCTTCCCCAAACATCAAAGATAACGCAGTGAGATAACGCAAAGATAACAGTGTGATATAAATATAATTCTATCTGATATCATAGGTAAAACAAAGCTGCTTTTGCTTTGGAAGAAAAGCAAATGTAGCCTTAAGATATTAAACCTTCTCATCGAGTTGCTTGTGTTGTTTCTTTCATTGCTCCTCTTGTCTTTGTAGGATATGACCTGGCTGCTGAAGGAGGAGTGAAGGCCATGCTCAATGAGTTTGACCAGGAAGTGGGGCTTCACTATCTCAAAGCCATCCATCTCAATGACTCTAAAGGTGCAGCCTGAAAAATGATAATCCACACACAGTTAAAGAACATGGTCTATTGTGCCTTAAAAACTCTGTTTTACTACTCGCAGTTATTAACCTAAGCCTTTTTTTTTTTTTTTTTTAAATCTGACTCATTACACGTCGGCTGATGAACTCTTTGTTGTTTCTGTCTCTGTGGCGTGCAGGTAAACTCGGTTGTAACCTCGATCGCCATGAAGACATCGGCAAAGGTCACATCGGGCTTTCTGCTTTCCAAGACATTGTCAATGAACCCAGACTAGACAACATCCCCCTGATCCTGGAGACACCAGGACGGTGAGATAAAACCAGAGACACAGTTTCAGTCTAACAGTCATAACAGTGGAAAACCACAACAACAATATATCTATTTAAATCACAATCATAAGAGTTGCCACATGATGCCAAATACCTATCTTCCATTAATTAGCATCTTAAAATGTAAGTATACCATAAAATGTTTGGTCTAATATATTTTGACTATGAAAAAAATAAAAGCTATGAAAAAATAAAATAAAACAAAAATGATAAGTTCTTCTCTGATTGGTAGTTGTCTCCATTTGATCCTCATGTTAATTTTGAATTGTTTCGAGAAAAAAAAAAGTAAGTCACGAAATCAAGTTGTAATGTAACTGTTATGTGTTTTTCCCACAGGCCAGGGTTTGAATATGCTGAGCAGATTGAACTTCTCTATTCCCTCTGTGAGAAAAAATAGCGAACACATCTTGCTGATGAATTAGCGTTGCCACAGTGAGATCTGTAAAAACCGCAGCTCACATCTGCAAAGAACCGACGGACCAAAAAGTGGACAGATGACCGAGGTGGACGTTCTCTTTAAACACACTCGGATTTTGTTTGGATGTTAATCACTAAGTGAAACGTTTTAACCAGAAATATGTTTTTGTCTCTGAGAGAACTCTAGTTGAATAAATAAATGTGTTGTTTAAAGATTTGCACTCTTCTTGTGTTGTCATGTATACATTGAACCATTAGAGGGCAGCAGGAACACACAAATGTAACCAGGAACTGACAGGACATCTGAGCTTTTCGTGTCAAAGGACACAGACTGAGAATAAAAATCAAAATGTAGATCTAACTTACATTTTTAATGGTGTAATTTTATTTTATAAAATCTAATATAGGTACCAATTTCCTTATATAATCTGTTCGTTACAATTATTAACAGAATATAGATGAGCTTTCTTAAATAATATTGTAAAATGCAACAAACAGTATATTATTTTCATAGACTAAACAAAGAAATACTGTAAAAAAAAAAATAGTTTATCTGTACCATGCGTATCCATAGATACGGTATGGAATAACACCATGATGCATGTATCATCATATGTCACTATATCATATGTCAAGATGTTAAAATGTAAAATCTCTCAAACTAAACATAATTGATTTTATCATCACCTCTCACCACTAACATCTCATTTACATCTGAATCTAATAAATAATTGTCATATATCTATATAGACTATATAAGAACCCCCCTACTAAACAAACATAGCACAGTTATCCATAGAACTAAATAAACGCTCACATTCCCACACACATTGGTCCAGCTGTTGAATACCAACACTATGTTGCAGCTGTTGACCTCTGGGAGGACAACAGTTGATTGTCACACCTACTTTAACCCCATGGTGCCAATAAACATGTATATATACACACAGGGTGAAAAATTCTTGATGCTGGAGACTTGAAAACATATTACTTTTTTTTTTTACTTGAGAATGAAAACAGCTATAACACAGCAGATATGGAGAGAAAAGAAGGGGGCATGGTGGTGGTGGTGGTGGGGGGATATGGCTTATGAGTTGTTTCTGTGTGTCGACCCCACGTCTGCACCGTGACTCATAAAACTGAAAATAGTGCAGACACAAGTTTGATCATGTTTCCGTGAGTTGAGCGCCTTAATGTTTGTCTTTGACTTTTACCACAACTAAAACGTGTTTATTTCACAGAGAGTGAAATATGTGATGGTTTACATGCAGCTGTCTGAGAAACATGGAGAAACAATGATCAATCACACACCATTACATCAGGTCTGACATTTAATACTTGTTGTCTGAGCCATGAGACTTTAACCTTGCACTTCTTACGTCTTGTTTGTTTACATGCAACATTAGTAGTCAACTTGGAATTTGAATTTAATCTGCTGTTGCAATGCTTTTATGGGTAAGAGTGTAAAGTGAAGTGTTAAGTAAGACCAGGTCCAGACAGTAATGTCTTTCAGTATGCTAACAGAGACAGGAAGTGGAGGTGCCTGGCCCAAGAATGTCTCTGCTCTCAGGTCCCTCCCACAGGAAATGCCTGTCCGGCCTGCAAGTCTGCACTGACGAAAAAGAAGTCTCCTTTTCAGTGGAATCTGATTTCTTGACGGATGAAAAGGATGGAGTTTGAATAATGAGGAGGCCGGTCCTGGTGCTTGTATCCTCTACAGTTTAGATAAGCAGATGTTTGACGGTTTTCAGAGGTGTTCTGGTGATCTGGTTGGGTCAAGGGTTACAACCCAGGGAAGCCCAAGACTAAACAGTGAACACACATTCCTTAACTCTAAATTAATCATTTGCTCTACTGAGACATGTGGAGAAAAAAAAAAAAGGACCGATGGGAATATAAAATGCTCCTCCGTTCGTTAATTATTTTAAGATGTGTGGTATTAAGACGGTTCTGGTGTAATGGGTGCCCGTGTTTTGCGAGCGTTCGTCCAGCCGTTTCTTCTCCTCTTTCTCTGTCATTACATTATGCTGCGAATATTTTCCACTGCAGCCCTTAAGCCACTGATCTAATTATACAACTTTGTAAATACTTCCAGATATCTTTGGTTAAACTAGTTCAGTGTCTTTTCCCCAAACTCTAACTGATGATCTCTCGGTGGGCTCGGTTTCCATCCCTCGGACGGATAGCTGCCATGGGAAAATGGACAGTTTTCAAGTTTTTGTTGTTATTGTTGTTTTTTAAAACCTCGCCAAAGAGATGATGGATACAAACCCTAAACAGTTTAAATAAAGACATTTGTTTCTGTGTTTGTCCTCAGTAGCTCAAAGTAATAAGGGAAAAGAACTGGTATGCGTGCACGACCAGTTTGCATTAATTCACTGTAATAAAAGCTTCTGTGGATAAATCTCCCCACCAGTCTCCACCAGATCTGAGGACACCTTATAAAATCCAGTGACCAAACATGGTGCATGTACTTGATCAACTTTTTTTTTTTTATGCATCCACACAAATTAAACCCTTTGCTGTTGGTTTCTTTTAGTTCCTCTATCCCCCCATTATCTCCTCATTTACTGCAGCTGAGGGACGAACACTCGAGCTGCTGAGTGAAACCACACTCTTCCACTGAACAGCTCCACTGGGACGACTGCAGGGTTTGTTTTTTTTTTTTTTAAGCAGAGCGGAGGGACGATGTGCTCACTCCCCAGCCCTTCCATTCACGGGTTTTTAACCAGCAACCCACCTCATTTGACCTTTAGGATAATGAATATATAATACGATTTACAGCTGTTTCTTTCTTCTTTTTTTTTTTTGAGACACCAAATTACTTACAGTCCTTCTCACTCATGTTCACTGAACAGCTTGCGACACTTAAAAAGGAGCATTGTCTGCAGGATGATGCTTTTGATTATAAAACATATGAATATGAAGCAGAATTTAGGGAAGTGATGAGAAGAATATGCGATGATAGATTATAAAGTTTAATCATGACATGTCATTTTCAGGCACAGCTGTTAGTGCTGAAGTGTTTCATCAGACTGTGGTGGGTGGGAAACACGTCCTCTGCCTCCATCAATTTGCAAAGCCGTTTGTGTTCATTTTCCCGTGCTTCAATAAAACATGTGCATGTATTTTTCATCAAAATCATAATCTTTTTTTTTTTTTTTTTTTAACTGCAGGGCTCAATATGTGCACAAATACAATCTTGTTATGGTTTTTAAAATGTATTTTGTTGCTCAATCTGTAAATTCAAAGCTGTTCATTTTGCTAATTAAATGAAGAAAATCACCAGAGTTTATGTGATTAAAATATCAAGCTCTAACATCAAGTTAGAGTAAGTTGAGACAGAAGACAATTAATATCCAGCTAAAGCAGAAGACTGTAAAGAGAAAGAGGGACAGACAGAGATAATAAAAAATACAGAGGAGGGAGATAAATGAAAGAGAAAAGGACTGTGTGCGTGGCTTTTCTGTTCCAGTGCGGCTTGAGCTGCAGGCCGAGCCAAACTTTATCCGTCTCTATACCCACAGTCTGACTGCTCCATCTGCCAGCAGTTCCCAGATGAGATGCCACACACAAACACACTCGCTTGCACACACACACACAACATCTTCTCTATTGCCTGCCTGTGTACACACACATGCTGCTACAAGCCTCAAAAAGTCACATTTATCCTCGCGTACACACACACATAAACGAGAAGGGAAAGTGCTCAAGAAATAAGAGCTGAAGGGCAGGGTGGAGTCCATTCTGCTTTCTCAGCAAATCTTTTATTTATGCACCTCAGCAGCAGCGGCAGTAGCAGCGGTGCAGGCATCATAAGTTACCTTTGAGATGTGGCATTTCATTTCCCACTGTGAAGAAAAAAAAAGAGAGGAAAAAAAAAGAATGGGGAGCCTGTGTGTGTGTATTTTAGTTAGACCCCTCGCGTGGTCAAAGTGTGTGGGTATCTTGTGGCCTGAGTGAAAGTGTTGTAACAAGTGAGTGGCCGTTGAAGAACGAGTGGATGTGACTATAAACAGAAAAGAGCTTGGAAAAGAAAAGTTTATGATCAGAGGGCACTGAGAGAAAAAAAAAAAAAAAAACGCTGGAAATCGAGAAAAGTGTTTTTGGAGAAGAGGTTTCTCTTCGCCCCCTCAGCAAGGTTGAAGATATCTAACATCACACTCTATATAAGGAGACCCACAGTGGTTCTTTTCACTCATTCCTTCCATTTGTCCTTCTTCTTCTTCTCCTTCTTCCCCCTTCAATTCCCTCTCTTCCCGCTGGCTCGTGGTGAGGAATGCTACCCAGTGGTGGCTGGGCATCAGGCCACGAGGAGACAGGCAATCACAGCAGCAGAGCCGGGGGAACAGATGAGAAAAAAAAAAACAAAGAAAAGAAAAAGAAAGAAGAGAAAGGAGAGAAAAGCTGGAAAAGAATGACAATGAAAGAGCAGGAAAAGAGTTATGATAGCGATGATCATGGAGTATTACTAC
Source organism: Polydactylus sextarius (assembly GCA_016801845.1). Classification (NCBI taxonomy): domain Eukaryota; kingdom Metazoa; phylum Chordata; class Actinopteri; family Polynemidae; genus Polydactylus; species Polydactylus sextarius. The sequence continues at coordinate 7,719,902 of CM028920.1, read as the reverse complement.
CTCTCACTGTATTAGCCGTACCTTTTTCCTTTATTACTGTACTCACTGAGTAACAAAGAGTAAGTAGAAGAAGAAAAAGAAGAAAATCCTGACAGATCATGAAGAAAAAAACCTCAGCACATTCCTCTTAAATACTTTTTTAAAAAGCAGGTACTGGTGAAAGATATTACGATGTTATTAATATTTCCTGCAGCTACAGTGGAAATGAAAATGTGTCAGCTGATGAAAAAAACACCAGTGCTCATTTTCAGATTCTTAGATTCCCACAGAGTAAAAAGTGAAGCGTAGAAAGGGCAGAGAGACAGATTTCTCCACTGGCAGTTTCCTCAGTACAATACAATCTGTCCGAGAGGAAACTCGCTGACCTTTTCCGTGTCCTTTTTGTAATTCGCTCAAAGCAGCAGGACTCCATGGCATTGTTCACGTTCCTTCGTTTGAAAGATACACCGTGATATTGCCGCCACTTTCAAAGAAAACCTGGGAAATGTAGTTGAGTTTAAAAGGGAAAAAGAATCAAACTGATCAGCAACAACACAATGAAACAGCAGCAGAATAGATTAAATCGACTCATATCGTCTACTTTAAATAAGAAAGTGAGACATTAAAGCATTTACCATTTAAATCATTGCTCAACTTTGCAGTTTTCCTCAGTTTTATCATCTTTATTTTGTTTCTGGGACCCTCAGCTCAACCTCAGCCTCATCAAACTAACTACCCACACACACACACACACCTCTACACATATACCTCTATACCACTACAGCTGACATTCTACCTTTCACACAGCACTACACCTTTTACCAATCACATTTACATTCATTCACATTCAGGGGAAATTTGAAGTTGACTATCTTACCCAAGGACACTACAGCATGTGGAAGCTAACGGGAATCAAACCACCAATTAGTGGATGAATTTGGCAGAAATAAAACTAGAATTACCAATCATTCTAGTTGAAAGTAGACTATGACCAAAATAATGTGGTATGTTCTCACAGACCTTTAACCTTTGATCACCAAAACTGAACCAGGTTGTCTTTGAGTTTACGAGAACCCCTCCACCAAATTTGTGGTGATTCTCCCACGGCCGTCTTGAAATATCACATTCAAGTGACTAAAAATATACTGTGTTTGGTAACAGAGACCTTGACCTTTGACCTTACACCAACAACATTACTATTCAGTATTAAGTTCATCTTTGAGTCCAAGTGAATATTTGTCCCAAATTTGAGAGGATTTCCTCAAAGTGTTCTTAAAATATCACGTTACAAAACTACAACTTTAAAAAACACAATGTCTGCAGTCACGGCTGTCGGCTCTGAGTCATAACAATCACCCTGAATACGGCAAAACATAGTTGTCGTTCTCATTCACAAGATAAATCCTGCTCTTTAACCTGATGCTTTTGTATCGTACCAAAATAGTAACTTCGGTCAACTGACTCACACACACACTCACACACAGACACTGCTATTTTCACACTTACGAGGCTGCCGCTGCATTTAAAAACACTGTCATTTAGTTGCCACTGGGTCAAACATATTGAGAACTGATTACAGTGAGGTGAGTGAAATCACAGTGAGGCCAGAACCAGGAACCAGACGCAGACGGTTCAGGATCAGCGACCACTCATTGACTAAATGTGTCCAGACGCTACACAGAGCGTGTACTGCGTCTTTATGGTTAACGTTTTCTACTCATGCTTTTCCAAAGCATTTTCCAAAGCAAATGAGTAGAAAGTATGTCTGACATGCAAGTGTGTGTGTGTGTGTGTGTGTGTGTGTGTGTGTGTGTGAGGGAAGCCAGCACACACAGGGTCAACCCTTTAGGTCAATCATCCATACACAAAAAGTATAAAGGTCGGACATTGACATTCCTCACAGGACAAAAACATGCGCGTGCGCGCACACACACACACACACACACACACACACACACACACACACACACGTCAAGGCCTTGGACCTCACCAAACAGTGGATTAACTAAGTAAACGCACAGTACAGTTTATATAAGCGTCTATGTTGTCACACCTTTAGATTCACAAGTGAAAAAGAGAGAGTCCATACTGTCACACACACACACACACACACACACACACAGGTCGGCAAACAGCATTGCTCTGCCACATACCTTCAGTCTGTAAATAGCCTCCCTTCCTGTACATCTTTCCCTTCCTATGCCTTTTTTGACAGCCGGTGTGAATCCATACATCACCCAGGCTCAAAGCGAGTCTCTCCTCTCTGACCTGAGAGGTGACGCGGTCGAGGCCACAGGCTGAGACGTGGAGGCCATGTGCACACATGCATGTGTGTGTGAAGGAGAGGCAGCGGTGAGTGGGAGATCTACACCAAGGTATCACCAAACTGATGTTACTCAAGCTTTCAATCAACTGTGGAAAGTGTGGAGTTCACAGTAATCAGTGTCAGTGGAGGCTGAATTCGGTTCAGTAACAACAATTTCTACGACTGTGTTGATCTCATTCATGCATATCCTCTTTTTGTGTCACCATTTTACATGGATGTACCTATTTTTTTCTGGCTCTGATTCTTAATCCCACCCACAAAACCTCTGATTGGTCTCTCACTTCTCCAATCAGGGACAAATTAAGCACAATATCACTTGTTTGAATTGTGACAAAGACGTGAAGATGTAGGCGGAGACTGGAAAAGTTTTCTAATACAAAATGAAAATATATTTTCTTTCTATATATTTATAATTGATTGAATCCAGTGATTTTGAATAGACTTAACTCAGTCTGGTCTTGATCTAAATTATGATTTAAAGGCTCCTACATCCTAAAAGAAGAAATTACTGAGGTCAGATTTAAAGTTAACAGATGTGCCTGTTTCCGTGCGTTGAATAAGAGTCGAGGTATATTTCTGTAAGTGTGTCTGTGTCTATTTTATACTTACCATAGTATGAAGAACAGATGTTTTTAAGAATGAATGGAGAGTGAAAATCCTGCATCTCACTTTGGGAAGGGCAACATTTAGGGCTACTTCTGGGGTTTAAAATGAGAATAGGGTTAACTTTCATAAAGGTAACATCAGGAGAGAATAGTTAATGGAATCTCCTCATGAGCTCATGTTGGAGATTAAGTAATAGGACAGGGATCATGTCGGTCTCTGACTGTGTGCCCGTGCAGGTGTGTGTATGCATGCGTCCATCTTAGTGCATTTTCCTGTTTTAGCCTCGCGTGGACATAAAGCGTGGTCTTACAATAGCCCATTGTCCCGTCTCCCCTCCACACTTCCTGTCAGGTCAGAATTCACGGAAATAAGGACACAGTGCAAACAAACAGCGGCGGCTACAGCTCTCCACCCACTGTCGCGCTCCTCAGGAGGAGCCCGTCTTCCACTCGGGGGGTGGGTGGTAGCATTCCTGCCAGGAAGCTAATCAGCGTCGCATCCCAGTTTGACAAATGAAGAGAGAGACGAGCGCCACATCTACACTATAAATGCGTTCACTCGCATGTGTGTGAATGTGGAGTGATGGGGAGTGAAACAGGGGGTGGAGGGTGGAGTACAGAGGGGTTGGAGTCTGAAAAAGGAAACCAGGAATGGTGGGGATTTCCAACAGAGGTCTTTATGGTTTATAGAATATCAAATAGAGTGCGATTGCACCTACTGTGTGTTGGTTTTCTTTGGTGGGAAAGTGGACTTTTCACATTTTTAGGTTTTGGCACATTTACTCGAAACATGATCGCTCTTATTTTCAGCAGCTGGGGTTTAAAAAATAAATGGCCCTTTTGTTTTTCTCACTGACTTTTAAGGAAATCACCAACTAAAGATTTTCAAGCCTTGAACCAAAGTAAATGGTGATGACACAAATGTGACCTCACAAACACAGACTCTCACACCACGAGCTGGGAAAGTTACATGTCGGATCATGTGGTGGTTTGTGCTGACTCTCTCACCTTGACAACGTACGTGAACCGGAGGAAGTAGCGTGCCAGAGTTTGAATAAGTTGCTCCAAACATGCTTGGTGTGAATACACGTCTTTATCTGACTTTATCCTTTTGACTAATGCTTGTGGACTCCAGGCCATCGAGTCCAGTGCAAACATGTGCTCTGAACTGACATCAGCTCCCACAACACTGTTTGTAAAGTCACTGTGGTTTGTATTGATATATAATGAATGTACAAACATATTTTATGGTGCTTTTGCTTTGGTCATTTTTTTTTTGTATTGTGAAGCGCTCACTCTTGATGTGTGTTATACAAGTTTTAGAGTTTGGAGATGGAGTTGGAAGTTTTGAGTTAGAAGAGAAGTTTGAAATCAGCCACTGTACAGTAAATATGTAAAAACCACTTCCTCCAGACTGTTCCATGAAAACAAATGTGCATATATATATATATATATATATATGTGTGTGTGTGTGTGTGTGTGTGTGTGTGTGTGTGTGTGTATATATACACACACACACACACACACACACACACACAACATACATACAACATACATACATACAGTATATATATATATATTCTCTCTATCCAGTCTCTAAGTTTACCACATATTTACTGCACAGTCTTGAGAGCTGTAACTCAACCTAAATGTTCACCAATCACTATCAATCAGATCCAGTCAACCAATACAGTAAAACTACAGGGTTTTCGGAGGTTTTAATCATTACAAAGTTAGATTAGATGTCGTGGTCGCATTCATAATGATATGAATAATGCTCCCAGTTATTGACCTGTCTGAATGTGTGTCACTGTGTCAATAATGAACACATGGCTACAGCTGAGGATAGTGTTTTTTGAAGATTACTATTATCACTGGACCTCTCTTTGATCTGCTTTACTCAACTACTGTGTTCACTGTCCACAGGTTTCTCGGTGAGTGATTGAGTTGTTGGCTTCTCTTCTACGTTCGTATTTTCCTACAGATGAAGTACAGTCGACTGTATCAGCTGAATTATCTTGTGAGTAATTAATTTTTAATCCCTATTCCCACCCCCCCGTGAGCTATCGCATTCACATTTTGTTTCACAACATCACTTCCTTTTATAGCCGCAGTTGGAAAACGGTCGTCGATCATCTGAAAAGGATTAACCGGCAGACGTGCCCTCACGCTTACATTTACATTACACACATATTCAAAACATATATTCATATCCACACGAGTGCACATGGACAAACACGCACGTGTTGCCAAATCCACAGACAGTCTGAAGAGTAAGGATCTGACCAGGAAACGGTCATGATGAAAACAAGACATTTGGGATTTTATTCTTTCTTTCTTTTTTTCCTTTTTTTCTAAAATAGTAAAACAGTCCCTGCTGAAAACATAATTCAACCAAAAAGTCCTGGAGGAAGAATATGAAGTAAAGAGTAAGAAAGAGAGAGAGAGAGAGTGAGCACCTGTGTCCACTGCAGACTCCCCAGACGGACGTTTGGTTCCAGACTCCTGAAAAACACAGTAGCTGCTGTTATTCTAGGAGTCAAATTAGCGGACGGGCCGCTGAAGGCTGGAGGGCCTAATTTAAACCAGTCTAGCCGCTGGGGAGCAGATCAGGCCGCAGAAACAGGATTTACTAACTGGTACTCAGTCCCTGTTTTAATGTTCACTGCTGCCATAAAAAAAGGATATTACTTTGACTGAAAATTCGATTTTAATTAAGTTTGGTTTAGTTTGAAAGTGAGAATTTGTACTTTATAAAAGCGTCTGCTGGCAGGCTGAGTGTTTTCTTTAGTGTCCAAAGCGCACACACACACACACATGCACACACACACACACGTGCACACACACATATGTGCCCTGCATGTGTTTTTTTAAGGTATGCTGAACGCTGAGATTAGCCTGTTTTGGCTCAAGTCATGCGTGTTTATAAGATCAAGTAGAGGCAACATGATTAAATTCACCCAAAACATAACTATTCTTGTAAGTGCGTACATAATAACAGCACTCTATAATAATTTTTTTTTCCAAACCATTATTTATAATTTCGGTGGCCTGTTGTTCATTACCTGAAAATGCTTCGGCTCTCGAATGAAAATATGTTACAGTTCATGGCTAGCTCAGCTCACAGTGATTTCTTTGAAAATGACTTTGGTAATTGGCTGGATTTCTTGGGCTCGCTGCTGCTGCTGCTGGAAACGGTTTCAGCGTATCTGGCAGGTGTCTGTACTGTGTGAAAGTCATTTCCTGGAAAGACATCCCCACTTTCTGTCTGTGAAATATCCATCCTGCTTCAGTTCGCTTGCTTCGTACCTTCCTCCTCCTCCTATGTCTTTCTAATTTCCTTCCCTGCATGCTTTGCCTTTCTGCCCCCTAACCCACCCACCCTTTTTTTCCTGCTCCGTCTCATGGTCAGCATTTTAAGTCTGATTTTGACATCAGGAGCTCTGAATGAACGGCTCGCTGCTTTGAAACAGTGGCTCCTTCATCTCACACTGAAGGTGTACTGAAGCAGGTTTCTCATTTCCAGCTGGTGACTGTCGATTTCACCAGCTAATGACTGTTGCTATCGGCTAATTGAACTAAATATGAGCTCTGTGGTGGTTGAATACACCGGCTTTGGCTAAGTTTGTTGGCTCAATTTAAAATATATGACATTGTGCTTAAGCTACATACCTCTCTAGTTAGTGGACTTTTGTAGTAGTGGAAACTTTGCTTCACAGGCCTTGTTACAGTTGCTAAGCTATTACTGGACAATCATCATTCAATTGGGGAAGTTTGTTTTCATATTGTATTTCCTAAATCCCCATGACAAATCTTCTGTCATTGCTCTGAGTTTATAGCAAATGAACTTCTCCTTATTCTCGAGCTAAAACCTGTGATTCATCCCCACGAACGCGCAGCGTCGTTTGCGTCACTCCTTCTAACAACGATCACAGTCCTCAATCTCCTCTTCTTTTCGCTTTCTTTTTCTTCCAGAAGCCACTTGGAAAGATTCAACAAGCCACAGACAAATTAGCTGAGGCCAGAGGGAAGGTGGTGGTAAATCAGTACGAGTGAACTAACAAGCGCGTCGGTCACGCTGCCGTTTTGTCGTCACACACCTACCCATTAATGTATTTTTCGACCATTACCACTGCGTCCACAGGGGAAAAAGACCAAGCTCCAAAAACAATGACTGGGTCAATTTGGCTCGTAAAGGTCGAGGCTGCTGCCGTCGTCCTGCCTCCTTTTTGTTCCCTTAGTAAGAAACGCCCCTTTCTTCTCCCTTCATCACTCTCCCTCTCTCTCTTTCTTTGTTGTTTTCCCTCTGGTTAGATATAATTACCCCTTCATCATGCTCAGGAAAGCAAAACAGTGATCTGTATCTCCATATAGGAACAGTGACCTAGTCTAAACACAGCCACACTGTATTGTAGTGCATATGCGTGTGTGTGTGTCTTTGCATACGCTGTGGTTATAAAAAGAAGCAGATCTTAGCATTTGACACCAGAGGTGGGTGTCTTCGTCTTGCGTGTGCTTTTACAAAATCAGATGAAAAAAGCATTTTAGTTTTTAGTGTTACGAGGTTCAAGAGCAGTGCGTGTTCGTGTTGAGTCGGGACGCGCGTAAATGTAGTCATTTGAGAAAATTAGATAAACGCTGGGATTAAAAAGACAAAAGAGAGAAAGAAAGAAAAAGTAATTTGTGGTCAAAATTGTTGAAGTTCTCAAACTCGGACCACACATGCAAAAGTGTGTGAACCAACAAAAGCAGAGAAGTTCTGAATGTCCTGGTTTTTATCTCACCATAATACACCACATTTTGGACTCCAAAAACACAAACACACACTTACTGTATAAGCATCCTTGTCATCAGAGGAACATCCACTTCAGGTCATTGCTCTGAAAAAAGCTTCTCCAAACAAGTCGGTGATAAGCAAATGCCAAATTGGAAGTGTTTTGCCTCAGAGTTAGTGAAGTGTGTACACGTGTGCTTGTCCGTGACTCTCACAGGGACTTGACACAAGCTGCCCGGCAACAGGCATGAGAACTGGTGTTAATCAGAAGAGAGTGAGGAAAGTAACAGAAAATAAATCGCTGTTCAACAAACACAAAGGGAATTCGAAAGACTCTATATGGTCAAGCTGTTTGGAAGAGGATGGGGGCTGGGGGGCTGGGGGTGGGGGGTAAAAATATAAAAATAAGGAGCAGGGCATCGAGTTGGACAAATCTGGGAATCACCAAGTTTCGAATGAGAGATGTACGAGTCGTGAGAGAGTTGAAGGGAGAAAAAAAAGAGCTGCGCAGACCAAGAAAAATGAAAAACAGAGGGAGAGATTGTGAAAAAGCACTAAATTTGTAATCTTGCCTCCCTTCGGGGACCCAGCTCTGAGTAGCATCCAAAAACTTGTGAGCTCTTTTGAACAAATAGCTGACATGCCTCAGAACAGAGGTTGTTTATCTTGGGATGGAGAGAAGGGGGAGAGAGAAGAGGGATGTAAAAAAAAAAATGCCTGGGAGAGAGAGAGGGGAGGAGGAGGAGGGGGGAAGGAGAGCGAGATGGACATATGGATCTGAGATTGTGCAAAAGAAATAAGAGAGGCCGAGGACAGATAAGGTGCTTGGGAAACCGATCTGTGAAAGAAAAACAACAACAACGATAAATGACAGCTATCAGCAGAAATACAGAAATAACATTTATGCCTCTTAAACTCGGAGCATCAAAGATGTGAACGGGCTGAAAAATCCAGACGAGGGAGCAGGTCTGAACACAGACGTAGTGTGAGATGAATGAGTGTGAAGTCAAAGCAAAGACAAACAGTGTTTGAGATACGTGAGTCACAGGCTGCAGGTAAATAAATGACAGGATTAAAAAAAAAAAAGTTGCAGCACAGTGTGAAGCCTCCTCACGGATCTATCTGAGATTGCACAAAATGAAAGTTTTTACTGGTAATATTCTGAGTAAAGTGCAGACAGAAGCTCTGACTTCACGCAGATAACACGTCAACAAAGATAACAACGTTAAGAAATCGTAAAGAGAAAAAAAAAAAATCCTGAAATAGATTCTTCGACAAACATGTTGTCATCAGGGCAGCATGAAGGTGGTGTCGTACTTGTATAAGGTGATTAGTCAATCATCTCCTGGTTTATAGGGGAGGTACTGACTAACTCTCAGTTAAACAACAGACATATTTCAACAAAAGGATAATGACTTCATGAAAATAAAACATCACACTGAAAACTACCATGACAACATTAAACATCAGTGTAAAGTGAATTAGACCCGTATTGTATATACAGATTAGAGGTATTAAAAAGCGCTAAAGAACAGGGCAAAAATACACAAACAGTAATATGTAATACATATATTTTGATTTTTATCTAAGCTCTATAGGGAGCCTAAGTCAACTCCTTCCTGTGGACCCGCTGGGTCCTTAAATGGGGAAAAAAAAGAAAGAAAAAAAGATAAAAATTATTTTTCGATCCACTTTGACTTCGACCCTGAATCGCACATATGTTGTACCTTAATTTAAATGATAACTATTAGTGTGAGTCAAGGCTATGTTTTTGGTGTAATTGTTGATTTATATGCTTAAGATAACTGTTAAGTTAAGATAACTTTAGCAGTCAGAGTTTGATGGTGAAGTAAATTCAGTGAGACGAGCGTTGTAGTCCACTACGTGGTCTCACACAAAACCTAAAATAAAGTTTGCTGCCCGTCACAAAACAGTCCTCTCTCCAAGTCAAAAATTATCTTTAAAATTCACAAAAATCATATGTGACAACCATGGCGCATTTCAAATGGGACCAAATATAATTTATTATCACTTTCTTTAAACTGCCGTTCATAATTTTTATGAATATAAGACTCATGGAGCAGAAGTAGATGGGCATACTATATCTAATATATGTGGAAGTTAGCTGTGTAAGTTATACATATACTTATGCTTATACTTATACTTATACTTATACATGATAACAAATTGATTTCTTTCTGCCACAGTTGCTAATCTATACAGCCAATAGACACTGAGAAATCTATCATTTGGAGTCTTGTGTCTGATCAACTGCTGAATGAAAATACAACTATCATGATAAACCTTTTTTTTTCGTCTAGATCCAGCAGGTACACCAGATCTCAATCTACATTCTTCTCTTTAGCTGCTAAAAGAATCAAAGCGTTTACTAGCTCATCTCACAAAAGCCGAGTCGTAGACGTTGCTGTGTTCACACTAGGCGACTTGAGTTCCCATGGTCGGGAGGCTCAACAACTGGTCTGAGACCTGTAGTGTTCACACTACAAGACTTCTTTGACATCATCAAAGTATAAGTCTTGTCACGTGTGAAGCGGACAAGATAGCCGCTGCTTCTCACCGTGATTTACAGTCGTTTATTGTCCGAGCACCAGAGTATTAGTGAGCACCAGCAGGTGAGTGCCGGTCAGTGAAGACACCGGCCACCATGTAAACATTACAGCAACATGGTGGTTTTCATGGGAGCAGAAATCACTGGCAGATCACACCAGCACTGGGTAACGTTTTGATCAGACACAGGGAGTTTGTAAAAACTGAAAATTAAACAAAAACAGTTAAAACGTCAGACTTTTCAGACTGCATTCATCTCACATCACTCCTCTGATTGGATGTTGCTCTTTGTCTTGCTTTTTGTGGGTTGTTAGGGCTGTTCACACATTATGATAATTAACTGCCAACTCACCGACGATCCTTGGCCGAAGTCAGCGAGCCACTCATAGATCAAGTCAGCTTTACCCACCGTCTGTCTTAGTTTATCAACATTTTATCCACTGAAAACAGTTATCTTCTGCAGATAAAACCAAAACAGCGAGCTGAAAGAGGCTAAAACACAGAAAGGAACAAACACTCAGGTGATAAAGTTGTTTATCCAAACTTCCACTTTACACAAATCAGAAAATGGGTCATGATTATATAATTCCTGCTTTTTTTTAATGGTTGAGGCATATCGAAGACCGAGCTGGATACACGTTACTCAAACGGGAGTAAATGCTGTATTTAGCTCCAGATTAATACACATCTGTTTCTCTGGTGAGAATCTGCTGTAGCAGGAAAATGAGCACAGACAGAAAGACAGAATCTATGTTCACTGTGATGAAGCAACATGTCAGGCTGTGTGAGGGTGTGGCTCCTTGATTCATTGTTACCAGCTCCTGGTCCGGGAATAAGTTTTACTCAGCACTACTTATACAGAAAACACATCTTAGGATGGTCTCATTGTTTTTGATCTTTTAATTAAATGTTACAGAATATCGTCTGATTTTATCTTTAAACTAGAAAAACACAGTGATATTTAGTGATGTTTCGGTCCGTCAGTTCATTATTTACATGTAAACCAGAAAATAAAATATGGGATTTGGTGTAAAACACAAGAGCTTGTTGATTCTGACTGGAAAACCATATAAACTGGAAATATGGTCGACATCATCTGCTGAAAGAGTCGCACTGGTCTGTCGGTTGTTGGCCACGTTAAATGAATCTGTGTTGAAGTTGGAGCGGTGGTGCCAACTCTCCGTGCCTGAGAAGTGTGGGCACGGGTGGCAACAGGAGACAAGACTGACCAAATACAGACGTCCTGTTTGACACACTTGGTCGTGGAATGCTCACACACACACACACACACACACACACACACACACACACACACACACACACACACACACACACACACACACACACACACACACACACACACAGAGTAATCCTCAGATGCCCTCCAGTACTGTATATACAGATTAGAGGTGTGTATTAAACAGTGTCTGTGCCTAAAGAACATTCAGCCCGTTTCCAACTAAACAAACTATTAATCTTCTGATGCTCTTATGATAAAGTTGATTAAACAGTTGCATTAGTCAGGTTGAATACATTCGCACTTAAAAAATACTGGATCCCGATTAGTTGGCAAGCAAAAGTGTTGCCCAGACAAATGCGTCCAGACACCCTGAACCAATCAGTAACCAGTAAACAAGTGTTTCACATATTTTTAGACTAATCATTGTCAGTGTTAAAGCACAGAAAGAGATAAACAACGTGGCTATTTATACTTTACATGAAGGAAATTAAAACAAATAGAGGATATAGATTTTAGTAAGTGTAATGGAAGAAAGCCAAAAGAATGTTTAGGGGATTTTGAACATAAAAAAAACACATTTGTCACTTTAACCACCAATCTTTAAAAAATACAAGTGAAAACCCAAACACAGGATGACTTCAGTCTGTGTGAAATGAGGAAGGGTGTTGTCTGAAGCAGTGAATGATGGTGGTTCTCCAGATTCTGTGTGATTGTGTTTACTTCCGCCTGCCTACGTGTGAGCACTTTGGTGTGTGTGTGTGCATGTGTGTGCATATGTGTGGTGCGAGAGGTGTAGGGCCAGCAGGGAAGTGTGGGAGCACTCACTCAGAAGTGGCATGTGGCTGCGGTGTCATCGGCTGTGGCGAACGCTGGCAGACAGAACAGGCCACCTCGCAGCTTTAACGATGGTCAGGCCTGTTCCAGGCCTTTGAGGACGGGCTGAGGATGCTTCTGTTCCTGTTGATAAGGCTCTGTTTCCTGTTGGACAGGTCAGCGGGGGACCATGGACACGTTCACTTTATGGGGCTGTGTTTTTAACGGCTGTTGTTCCTCTGAGTGTTGGATGAAGTTTTGCAGAAGTCAGTCATAAAGCAGTTAATTTAGATTCATGGTAGAAACACTATACTCAACCAAACTCAACTCAACTCTTCGGGTTCCCTTCCTTCTCTTTGTTCAGGATTTCAACAGTTTTTAAGCAGTTACTTGAAAACAATACCACAAAACTGCCCTCAGTGTGTTTTTATTCTCCATTATGAGGAAAATGTGGGTTTTTAGCAGGTTTTAAAACACAAAACCACATCTCTAAAAGAAAAAGAAACAATATCAAACTGTAATTTAAAGGTAATAGCAGCAAGATTACAATAATGGCTTAACATTTTGGAAAATATGCTAATTTGATTTCTTGCTGAGAGCTATACGAGAGGATTAAAACTGCTCCTCTGTCTATTAGTTTAGCATAAAGAGTGGAAACAGTAGGAGGCTGAACACTTGGCTCAGTCGGAGGTTTAAAAAAATGTCTTGGCCTTTGTACAGATTAAACAATTGAAATGTAACATATTCATTAATGAGTTTTATAGGAGCTCATAGGCAACTAAAACTCTTCAGACTCAAGTTTTAATCACCCAGGCCATTCAGTCTAACCCTAACCCTAAATCACATCATCAACATCAAAATCACTTCTTTGTCCGACATCCCAACCACAATCACAAGAAACCGGGGGGTTGCTTTGGACGACCAACTATTCTTTTGTGAGCCTGGTTTATCTGTCTACCAGTTCTACCATTTCATAAGACTTCACTTCATAATAAAAATCAGGTCTTATGTGAATTTAGAACCAAATCTCAACCCTCTGTACAGGACATTGTTATCTCCCACCCTGGCTGCTTCATTGCCCTGCTAGTGGGCCTCTGTTTATGCACAGTAAAACCTCTACAGATGGTCCAGTCTGGCCTTTGATCAACCTTAAAAGGACTCGGGTCACTCCACTGATCATTGACCTCCACCAGCTCATGGCTGCCCCAATCAAAAGTCACATGTACTGTGTACATAATGAATTGTGGGTCAGTGTGTTCTTCTAAGGACCATCCAAGGCGTCTGGCTCTGCCATCTCTGCAAACAAGACAGTCTCAGTCCAGACTGTTCTCATTTGCGTTTCCCCGATGATGGAGCAAACTCCCAAATGCTATCAGGATGAGGTAGGGGAGTCCTTCTCTGTCTTCAAGACTAATCTTCTCTGAGAACATCTTCTCTCTGGACTCCCCTAACTCCCTAACATTTTTAACTAGCACTTAGTCTTAGTCTGCCCCTCTTATTTGATCTCCTTACACTTGGTTTCATCAAACTACTTTAGCACTTATTTAGTTCCTTAAAAGCCTCCTACTGCAGTTAAGCTTTAGTGTTATAATTTACTTGTAAGTTATTTTTGGATAAAAGCATCTGGAAAATGACTAAATGTGAATGTAAATGTGAGCTAATCTAACCTCGTCCTGGCTGAAGCCTTGTGAGAGTGGTATTAATGTTTTTGTGAAGTTCTTGGCCAGAAAGCAAACACACATTTTTCTCAAATTGTGGAGCCATTTCTTTAACAAGTACAGCCATTCTTATTGCTTTCAACAGATGTTTGGTTGGTTTCATTTGGGTTAGTTTAAGGCACATAAAAGCCTCAGTGAAGATCAGAGCTTTTGTTACTGTTTGGAGTCACATTAAATGGTTATTTATTGGACATTAAGGGACACAGTCATCGTGAAACAATTTCATAATTATGTGTTTCCCTGTGGCTAAAAGTCAGCAGATACTCAGATGACAAATCCCTGGTGATTAGCACTTGACAGGAGCCGGGTGCCATATTTCTCTAAATGATTTTGGAAAAAAATGTGAGATATCTTTATAAGATGACATCATTTATGAAGGGTTTTTTATGGGGGTTGGTTAAAAATAAGAGTTCATATTTGATATGAAGTACAAGTTGCAGCGCCCCCTGCTTTGTTTGCTCAAGAACTGCGTCGTTTTCTCTACGTGTTTACTTACTGCTTCAAATAGTGTCGACAAGTCAACCGTCGTGTTGCAAAGACGCATCATGTAGATGTGTTAACCATGAAGCAGTGTGGGAGCCCCTGGTGTGGTCCTGTGACGGTCTGCTTGGTATTTGATCCACGTCCCGCCCCTTTCCTCATCCTCCGCCGCTGCGCCGCTCCGCACACCCGGCGCACCAGCGGGGCAGTCCGGCTGCACCAGCGGCTCACGCGGACCACATCGACCTTTATTACATTTCCACTGGAAAAATAATTCAACCGGAGTCAACCAGTCTACGTTTCCTTTGTGGACCGGTTTCCTTGTGAGGATCGGTGAGTTTGTTGTCATTTTTTGACGTTAGATGATTTTATAATGTTCCTCTCGGGGTCTTAACAGTCAGTGATGAGTTCATGGCACTTTTATTGTCCATAATCTTCATGTGGACACTGAGAGTGTGGTTGCAGTGCTGTCTGTGTGAACTGTTATTTCATTATTATAGATGTGTTAAATCCATTACAGACAATGATATTCACATGACATGTTTATCACATTTCTGTAAGTTTTAGTGCTTTTTTATTTGCAGAACTGTAACAAAGAAAGTATCTACTGTCTGCTGATATAAATGTTACTTAACATATCAGAGGATTAGTTATTAACTGTGCTGTTACTTTCTAATGAAAAATGTGGTGTGAAACTTAGAGGAATAAAGCAAACATATCACGTTTGGTTTCAGATAAGGTAAATCCATTAAGACATGAGAAAATGTTGACTGAAACCAAACTGTTATCAGGCACAGTCTTAGTGATCAAACGGTATTATATTGCTCTGTAAGTTGTTTTAGTGTTGTGAGTGTTTTCTCAGATCTCTTGACGTGAAACTCAATCTGCTCCACAGCGTATTTATATTCAGCAGCAGAGGCAGCAGTATATCATTACTATTTCCCCGCTGCAGCCGTGGTCAGAATAAGCTCTGGCAGCACTTTGATTTTTTATCACCTTGCCTTGTAATTACAGCTGTTACATGACATGATCCATCAATTTCCATACATGTCATTTGGACAAGACCAAGATGTTGTCTTGAGTCAGTGGAACATGACATGGTGAAGTTGAAGTTGGTGGCCTTGAAGTGTTTTAATTGTGGAGACAAACAGGCAGCACAGTGTTGGACTCATTACAAGTTGGGGGCAGTGGCCTTTTGACCCCCAGTGACCTGCCAGTGAGCCATGAGGGAGGCCACCATGTGAAATACCACACACACACACACACACACACACACACACACACACACACACACACACACACACACACACACACACACACACACACACACACACACAGTCACATTAATAGGATAGCTTGTTGGCCAACTAAAGCCCGCCGGTAAACAAACACGCACAGCGGTAATCAATAAAAGGCTGACCTGCCTCAGCGATAATATCACAAAATCCAATAAACAACATGTGTTGGTGGACCCAGTCCTCCTTACTGCTGATTTGTACACTGTCTGACTTTTTCATGAGTAACCAGCTCTGTAATTCCCCCAGTTAGTCTCTCCAGTGTAGGCGTACAGTGTATCCTTATAGAGAAAAATTCTTTGATATTTCCATGTTGGTGTCCTGTATGCATTTGACTTAACTAACAACAGATGATTAACACGTGTGTAACATGTTTCCTGTACATCTCCCACATATGATTTACACTAATGACACAGTACATGTCAAAACATTTGATTAAGTAAATGAATACAGACGGTCCCTGTGGGTTTTCCTCTCTATTCCTAGTCTTTTTTTTTTTTTAACTTGAGTTATACATTCCTCTAAGTGGGACCCTTTGGGACCTTTGGGTGTCATTGACGCAACCAACCAGGAAAGGGTCAGTTACAGAGGTGTGAATCACGCTGCTGTATTTGTTTTCACACCATAGGGTCCCCTGGATTTTTTTTTTTTTTTTGGCCACACATGCTGATGCTGATGCTGGGAAAACTGCTTCATCATGTTCTGCCATCACCAAATGGCGACAACTCATTCATCTGAGAACATGATTGAACTCATTGGGTTTCAAGAAACAGGGTTGATCGATGACTGTTCAACAGCCAGGAGGTCACAGGCAGCTGGTTGGCTGCCGCTGTCACTTTTGATTATGTGGAAGGAAATGTGGATAAACAAGCCATGTAAACCAACAGGCCTTTAAACAGCCAACAGTATTGAAATGACCTTGTAACAAGTCAACTCATTTATTTTCAGAAACAGATTTAGTTGCCATCATGATTTTCCAGCTTGAAATGTAAGGACAAGTTCAAACCTTTTAGTTGATTGACTTTGATAAATGATGGTTATAAAATATAGATAGTTATAAAATTTACTCAGCTCTGGATTGTCTTCACTGTTCCTTGTTTTTCTAAAACTATATGATATGAAACGTGCAGTCATGATGAGGGATAGTGGCCAAGTTGCTTTTTACAATTTGAAAATGAACATATGAAACTTTAATAATGACTATGGATAGATAGCTTATATGGTCCCTTTTAAAGGTCCATTGTGTAGAATTTAGTAGCACCTAGTGGTGAGGTTGCAGATTGCAGTTTAAGGTGGGAGCATAGTTGACATTCATCAGTATTTTGAGACCGCTTGTTCTATCGGATGATAGTCTAGTGTCCCTTTTTAAACTTTCAGTAAGCAAAAACAGTAAAGCAACAGTGCCGGTAATGAATTTAACAGTCTGTTTATTTGCTTTAATATAAACTGCACTACCTACAACACCTAGCATTAGCAGCTTTGTCTGTGCTTTAGAGTTACTAGCACTATCCTCAACATACCCATTTAATTCATATTTAAAAACTCTCAGAGCAGCAGCAAAACAGTGGCTCTGACTAGCTTGTAGAGCTAATGTTAGTCTAACTTTACAGCTAGCTCCACATACATTATGCCACCTCTTGAAAAATAAACATGTCACTGCCCTCTGGTGGGAAAACTTGTGGAAAACCAGATACCATCTCTAAATAATCTTTATTATCTTTGGCATTTCCTCCGATTTGTTGTTACTCATGAGTAGACATGTACACAAAACCAGTACAATTAGTCCTAAGCCAAAATGCAGTGTAGCGTAAACTGACCATTTTAAAACTTTATGTAAATAGACTTTGGCAAATATCGAATAAATAGGCAAACAGGAAAAGAGAAGACAAGAAACACGTTGATGTCTGAGAAGGCTAGAGGGAAAAGTGGGAATTGTCGATTTTAACAGATGCAGGAAGCAAAGAGTCTCACAGTGCAAGGCTATTTGTTGAAGCATGAAAATGTTTTCTTGACTAAGGAGGAAGTGTAGCAATGTTTTGCTTGGATTCAGACTGAGTGTGGATGGTGAAAATAGGAACGTAATTGAAAGTCAAAAGGGTGAGCTCGAAAAATGCGGCCTTATCTTGTATGTTTGTTCACCTGGTTAGTGGGGTTAGTGAGTGAAGGACATGAGAGGGGAAGGAGAGAGACGGGAGGGGAAGACCTGCAATAAAACTTAATGTCCATAGCTGATTTTACTCCTGACTAAAGCAGCATAAACATTTTTGAGTTAAAGTCATCAGAAGTAGACATGTGTGTGTGTGTGTGTGTGTGGGCCAACAGCTGTTGTAGTCAAGCTGTTTCAGTCGTCCTAAGAAAGTCAAGACACTAAAAGAGAAACAGAGAAAAGACATGAAAGGGAATGAAAAAGAAAGAAGCTGAAGGGACAGAAGATGAGGAAAGGAGAAGAAAAAAAAATGTAAAGTCATGGAAGACAAAAGGAGGAGAGATAATTAAAGAGAAGAAAAGAAATATTAGAGGGCAGGAAGAGAAAGAAATGAGAGGGCAAGAAATGTAGAGATAAAGTTAGGAGAGAGAATGAAGCAGAGAAAAACATGGAGATTCAGACTCGAACGTGGTTTCAATCAGAGCTGAGGTTGAGAAGAAGGACGTTTGATGGTCGTAATCGAGAGTAAGACTCCGCCGACCGATGCTCTCCTCAGGAATGTGTTGGTACACACACACACAACAGACAACACACACGGCTCCTATTAGACTGTGGTTACTCTGGTTTGTTTCCAGCAAAGCCACCTCAAGCAAATACTGTACATAGTGACATGGAAATATTTTGTTGAGCCCGTCTGTGATGTATGAATGCCCCGAAATCCCCTGAATGGGTGACTTTCTCCAAAGAAAGCAACTGAAAACTGCAGCTAAAGGCAACTAAAGATGGTTTTTAAGGCAGTAATGGATTTGTTTGATCACAAACTAATGCTGGAACTGAAAACCTCCTAAAAACAGTCCCTGAGCCTGACCTGCTGAGATTTCATTGTAAGGTTTCTGGGTTTTTGAGGTTTTCAGACAGTTGTCTCTGGCGACCTTTGGAGATTATCAGTGTTTCTGTCTGGTACGATGATGAAAAACAGCCTATTAACAGTATCTGTCACAGCACATCAGCATCAAAGAACTGCACTTGTGATACTGCAAGAATGAGGTTAATGTTAAGAAGTGTCAAAAGACTCTTTTCCTCCACAAGACTAATTTCCTCAGAGCCGATCCTTTTTCTGAAATCTCACTCGCTCTTTTATGGCTCCAACATTTCTTCCTCGGCCTATATTCTCTTCTCTCTTCTCTCATGTCCTTCCATCATTCCTCCTCCTCCTCTCCTCACATCTCGTTCCCTTCGCTTTCTCTCATCGTCTGACCTCTTCTCTTACTCCCATTTCTTTGCATCGTTTCTGTCTCTTACTCCCCCAGACTCAACTTTGTGTTTTGTTTCCTCTCTGACAGGAATAAGAACCAGAGGACGAGCTGACCGGGTGCATAGCAGCCAGAGAGAAGTGCCCTCCCTGGGGTAAAGGAGGAGATGAAGAATTAGAGGATAATCCAGGGTATGTCTGCTTTACCCCTGTTGAGAGCCCCCCCCCCAATTTGTTTGCGATCTCCAAGACACAGTGAGTCAGACTGTTACTGGGATTACAGCTTTAAACTTATTATGTTTTAAAGACTAAAATATTAGAATTGAGGGGGTATCTTTATGGCGCATTTCCTGCCATTTTATTTGATACCTACTGTATTTTGGATAAGTTAGAAAACGCAAGAGCAAGTGCAAAGAAGAACCATAGAGACGAGGTTAGGAGAGTTCATCTAGATAGGAGCATATGTTCAGATGAAATAAGCTTTGCCCCCGAAGATCTACATGCAAAAAAGGGGAGTTGGAGGGAGCGACCCCCTCTGAGTTGTGGTCAAAGGTCTTTAAAAGGATTACAGGCAGAGAGCGCTCTGTAAGCGCACAGTCCCAGTAATTAATGGCCCCATGTGTATTCCTGTAATACTGTAGGAGGTCAATTAGACTGAGGTTTTTCTTATTCAACTTTGATAGAGACAAACTTTTTTCTTCATTCAAAAGAGCATAAGTGCCTTTTGTGTCTGCGACAGCAATCACTGGAGAATTGTTTTAATCAGAGAGGTGGCTTTAGCGGTTTAAGGGAATGTGTACAAGGTCCCTGCAGGCTCACGTCGTCTCAGATTCGACATCACACCTCAGTGTACTGGTCCCTGACGTCCCCTTTTCTGAGCCTCGATATGGCTCTGCTCTGCGCTGGTATGTGGCGTGTTTCCTCCCTCTCCACTCCCAGATGCCCCTCTTAAAACGCCAGCCAGGGGAAGTGGAGCGGAGGGCCTGGGACTGCGGTCAGCAGCAAATTAGAAGGGCTGCCTTGGACCTGACGCAATCTCCATGTCGTGAACCATAGCAGGTCATTAATGAAGCCAGACGGGGGCCTTGCATGTGTGGGAAGCTCGCCGAAGTTTAGCTGCTGCAGTGGAAAGCTTTTAAAAAGAACCAGAGGTCCTTGTCAAGGCTGCTTTATGCTATCAAAATATTTTAGAATTGGATATCCATTACTCTGCTGGCAAAGAACAACACCTGACAAAAGGCCCATTTTTCGTCCTCCTCCATTACAGACTTATGGAGGTATGGTATGGAGCACCTAAACCGACAAAGGCAGTAACAGGCTGTCTGAATATAATGGACTGAATAGATTAACTCCATTGTTAGTGAAAGGGAAATGCAAATGGAGTAAATGGAGTGGAAAAGAGAATAAAAATCTAAAAAGAAATTTTAGATAAAGCTAATGGAAGATAATTATATATATATAAGCTAGCCAGCTTTGTTAGTATTAGCTTGTTAGCTAAAATGATTTTCCATTACAGCAGCTTGAAGTATGTGGATGATGTACATTACCTGCATTAAGGGCATTGAAAGCTAGCTAGACAGATAGATATGAAAAGGGCTTTAATTAAATAGCTGAAGCTTTATCTAAAAAGATGGTTTCTCTTTGTTTTATGTCTTTAATGTATTAAAGATAAAGTAACAAAATAGATTTGAAGTTAAAGGTAAATCTCTAAAGCTTGAACTAATAATTGTTTTTCCCAGCCTTTACTTGTCATTGTTAGGACTCTGTCCGTAGTCCTGCAGCCCTGCCAAGTAGCAGCAATAATTTTCTTATCAGGAAATTTTCAGTATCTCTTCCTATCTCGCCGAACATACTTTGCCTGTTTATAAACAAATCTGAGTCCGCTGAATGAAGCCTGCTGGTTTGCTTTAAAAGCGTGATAAGTCTTTTCAGTGAAATGTAAAATGAACTTTGTGTAACCTTCACGCCAGACAAAGCAGCACAAAATGGAAGCAGGAATTCCCTGAAAGTCCACCTATTTTCACGGATAAGAAACAGACTTTGGTTTCGTTGCTCAGAGGAGTGACTGTGGTCTAAATTTAGACGGTTCCAGACCAACGGACCTTTGGAACGCGGAATCCTAAAAACCTGCGGAAAGACGGATCTGTCCAAAACGCGAGTGAGGTTACTTTACAACTACGTACAGTATTCAGAGTAGGGAAGCAGAATGATCTCTCACTGAATCTCAACTTCCACAGAATAAACAGAAAATGTCATATGGTTCTCTCAACATCCCTCAAAATCAAATACATCCCTGTCTACATTTTAAAGATAGATGTTTTTTTCCCTGTTTTTACTCAATAGATGGTTCCATGGTGCAACCGCAGAACCGTTTGCAGCTGGACCTATTTCTGAGCTGATGTCGACAAAGCCAAAGCCCAAAGCGAGCCAGGCGACCTGACCACACTCCAACTGGCCACGCTGCCTCCAGGAACACAACTGCATAGTGTTCTCCTCAATTTATGTCTGTTTAATTCACCCAGCTATGCATAACAACGATCAACAAAGAGTGGGACAGAGTTTGGCCTGCACATGATAAACAGAGATAATATTCCAGTGAACTATTTGGCACTGTAGACCTGGAGTTCAGCTTCTCAGCTTTAGAAATTACATGGTTTCAAGGTCTTGGAATAGCCTTCTAGAGCTGTTTTTCAGGTCTGTACTTTGGACGGTTGAACTGTCACTGATTTTTACATAAATCTGAGACCAGAAAAAGTGACCTTTTGGTTGGATTAAAGGCAGCTCAAGACACTGTTTGGGTTTGATTTTTAAGTGTTGAACCATTCACCATTTGTGACCATGAATCTTCAGGAAAAGCTGTCGGGCCTCAAAGGTCTGGTCTCACACTCCCACAGCAAGCGGCGCTTTAAAAGCGACCTCACGGTGGACATGATCAGTCCTCCTCTGGGCGACTTCCGCCACACTATGCACGTAGGCCGCGGCGGTGATGTGTTCGGGGACACCTCTTTCCTCAGTAACCACGGCGGGACGGCCAACAGCAACAAAGGGGAAACAGATTCGATCTCCAGCCCCGACAACAAGATCGGAGCGTTCTTCTCCAGGACGCTCCGTCAGATCAGGAGAGGTTCTGACAACCGACCAAGAGAGGGATCCAAGGATCTGTCACCGCCGCCTCCTCCCATTTCTCCCATCATCAAGAACGCCATCTCCCTCCCCAGGTTGGACGTGGATATGTCGAATGGGAGTCCCACAACCAAAGTGCTCTTCCCAAGTTCTCAAAGCACACCAGAGGAAAAGAAAAGCTCTTATGGTGAGTATGTTAATTATATTTATATTTTTACATCAACAATGGATCAAATGTGATATGAAATTACACAAGACGCTTTGTGCTTTGTCTGCTAGTTTGTTGAAACAAGCTTTTGTTGTTTAACTTACACCATCAGTGTTTTGGATTCCTGAAATAGTCAAATACATGAAGTGTTTTAACATGATGTCATTCCATCTATTTTTCTCTCTGTGATTCAAAGATTAGGCTGAGTTAAAAAAAAAAACCCAAATCCCAAAATGGGTCCTAAGATTAGGAGAAATTTTTTTATATCTTTCAAATTACATAGCAGTGTTTCTAAAGAGAAAAAAGCAATGCACTAGGCCAAGGTCAAATGAGTTAACCAGTGTTAACTGGAAACTTCAGTGGCAAACGTGTGGAGCTGCAAGGAAACTCATCCATCAGTACTAACCCAGCAACCTGGAGACAGATTTGCCCCAGATGTCCTTATGAATCACCTTGGCTCATAATCAGCGGCACTCGCACCGATAACACAAGGGATCCAGACGGAGCTGGCAACAAGCTGTCTGAGGCGCTGTTTGAATGACCCGCATTAACAAGACACACAGTCGGACCTCCACTGTGTGTGTGTGTGCGCCAGAGGGGTAAACAGGAAAGATCATTTCTTGAACTTTGTCCCACTTTGTCATTATTTTACAGTCACATTTTGGTATCGATTTAACCTTAAACTTTGGTGAACTTCGGACTAAGCTGAGTTCACGAGTTTTTATGTGAAGCTAATATTTGCAGCCGATACCTGAACTGCTCCTGTTAATATCCATCATTTCTTATGAAAAGAAGAAAAGATTCTCCAGGTTTTATGTCCCAATAACCACTTTAGAGCCTGGTTTCTCTGATTAAAGTGTGTTAATCTGTGAAATCAGATGCTGTTTTCTTTGGTTAGAACAAAAGAAAAAAAACCCATCCAGACTCCTGGCCGTGGTCGACTGGCATTAAGAAGCTCTGCGGTAATTTACCCTTTTGGGTCATGAAGGAGCGTGAGTGTGCGACTCTGTTAAGCGATCGAGTCGGGGGCGGATGATTCACCGTTAACAGACCAGAACAGCTCAGCAGTCTCAGCTTTCTGCTGGCTTGTCATCATCACACAGGGTGTTGTCAGTTGGGTTTACAACGCCACCTGTTGGAACTGAACATTAAATCCCACTAAAGGGCGACAGCATAATAGTTCCTTGTGTCCAGTTATTGGTCTTATGTTGATTTTAATTCATGACAACCAATTCTTAGAATGTTTTGGTATTTATTTCCCTGCATATACATTTCAAATCAGTTAAATATTGAGAAAGGATCATAATTTTGGGATGTACGCTTGGTTGATTTCTAGCTGAGACACTCCCATAGAAACCCACAACTTGTCTTTTGCAATTTCCATATGTAGAGATGCTGGTTGCCAGATTTTAAAGATCCAGATTAAGTTGAACTGTTCACACAGGTCAGACAGAGTACGTCTGCTGTATTTCATGTGTTTATATCTGTGTCCTCCTCAGGTCTGGAGTCTGGTTTCGTCACCCTGCCTCGTCTGTCCCGCTCTGAGCGTCAGCAGCCCTCCATCTCCCTCCCCATCTCCTGTGCCCCCAACATCCACCGAGGCTCTCTGACCGATCCCACCGATGCCATCTTATCCACCTGCTCCACAGTGCTTCTGACCTCTGACCCCAAACCCAAAACCACCGCCTACTCTGACTCCCTCCCCTCCCTTGCCTCGCTGGACACCTTCACCTTCGACCTGGGCCCATCCCTCATGAGCGAGGTGTTCGGCCTGATCGACGGCCACCCTGAAGAGCACGGCCACACCTGGGACGGGGAGGAGGCGGAGTCGGCGTGTGGGCTGACCAACGAGGGATCGGAGATGGATTCGGCCACTATCTCATATGTGGACTCCCTGCTGAGGGAGGACTGTGGGGGAAGGAAGAGCCCGCATGCGGCTGACTGGGAAGAGGAGGAAACTGTCATGGAGGTGAACGGAGTCGGGCTTTCTGTTAAAGTGCCCGACGTGGTGATGGGGTCTCCTGAGCGAGTGAGGTTGGGAGTGGGGATGGAAAGCGAGCGGTTCCAGAGTGCCACAAATGTGCTTGCGCGCCATTATGGCGTTGGCCTCTTAAAGGGACAGAGCAGGATGGAGGCTGCGGATTCAGAGATGATGATCATCGGTCAGCCCAAGAAGAAAATGTCCTACAGTTACATGGACGACGAGGATGAAATCAAAGTCTGAGTTGAGCAGATCTCAGAAGTTTTCACACTAAACAAATAATCATTATCTGATATATGATTCCTCTTTAATTCCAATCAAAGTGATGATCTGAAATCTTTTTTTTTTTTTTTTTTTTTTTTTTTTTATGGTCAACGAGGCTGGCTCTGTTGACAGAGAACCTGAATCCAACATCTTTAATACTGGATCTTTTACTTTTGTATAAAACTATGCTTCATGGATGTACTGTTTGGATGCAAACCTGTGGCTGAATGTATCTAAAAGACTTGATGCTGCAAGTTTCCAAGCTCACTACAGACAAGGGAGACTGCTTTATTTTCCAAAGACTCAAACAAAGGGAAGTGGAAAGTGAGGATGTACCGGAGAATGTGGTTAAGATTGCAAAGGAAACACCAACCAAAACTACCCGACGTAGATGTTAAAAAAAACAACAACAACCTGTCTTTCATTTTATACTTTACACAACTCCTCATATAAGTGGGGGAAGGATTCTCAGCGCAAGTTCACATGAGATGGAGTTGGGATTAGAAAGATAGATTTGAACATTTTATAATGTTTTGGCATCACTACAATCTCTCACTCAGGAATACACTACCAGGAAAGAAGAAGGAAAGAAAACTAATGAGAGATCTGGAATCTCAGGATCAAACTCGTCACACAAATGTAAACAAAGAGAAACACAAACATCTCAGTTGTTAAACTGCTGGGAATGAGGGAATATGACAAGTTAATGCCGGTATTTGCTAAAGGCAATTAAAGCCTGAACCATATAATTGTTCATTTTATGCTGCAGACCTTCTATATAGATACTCCGAGCACCTTTTATGAATATGAAGTCCGACCCCTGTATTGCTTTTTATAGAAGAAATGTCATTTATATGTTCCTTTATACAACTGTACATGAAGATATCAACTGACCTCCTATAAATATGTACTTACAGTATGAGCACCTGCAGTACATAGTGCAATTCACATCCATATGCTGCAGTCAATACCAATGATATATTATGATGATATAAATTGACAATAAAGATGTTTTTAATTAGGCTGAATAGTGTTTTATTGACACATGTTTTCACTTTTTACATTTATAAAGTCAAGTTAAAGTGAGATTCCACCCAAAAATTAAAAGTTTGCTATTTTTGATTACTGCAGACTTCACCCTGACCTCAGTCAACATCCTGTGAGAAAATAAAATAAAAAAACTGGGTGAAACTGGGTGGAGTACCCTTTAATGATTGAAATGTCAAACCTTAATTCAGCCTCAAAGTTCATAGAACAGTTTACACATAACTAATTAATTTAGACTACTATTAGACTACTACTAATACTACTATTTGCTATATTTATGCAAAAACCCAGGGAAAAAAACAGCAATTTGCGACACTTTTGTGTTAATGTGTTTTATCATTTTTGCTGCATTTACATTGTAATCAAACATATGACACCAGTAATTTTCAAAATAAATAAATGAAACTGGTGATGGAAAAAAGATAAAAGATAAAAAAATTGCTACAATGTAGCTGCATCTGTATGGAGTTATAGTTAGTAAAAGAGTATTTGCTATATTTATGCAAAAACCCAGGGAAAAAAACAGCAATTTGCGACACTTTTGTGTTAATGTGTTTTATCATTTTTGCTGCATTTACATTGTAATCAAACATATGACACCAGTAATTTTCAAAATAAATAAATGAAACTGGTGATGGAAAAAAGATAAAAGATAAAAAAATTGCTACAATGTAGCTGCATCTGTATGGAGTTATAGTTAGTAAAAGAGTATTTGCTATATTTATGCAAAAACCCAGGGAAAAAAACAGCAATTTGAAACGACATTTTTGTGTTAATGTGTTTTATCATTTTTGCTGCATTTACATTGTAATCAAACATATGACACCAGTAATTTTCAAAATAAATAAATGAAACTGGTGATGGAAAAAAGATAAAAGATGAACAAATTGCTACAATGCAGCTGCATCTGTATGGAGTTATAGTTAATAAAAGAGTAGGGTTTTTGTACAAAATACAGAACAAGGCACAACAAGAAAGTGACATTGTGGACACTTGTCTCACTGTGCTATAGAGGGAACTTCTTTTGCGTGTGATGGTGGAGGAAGTGGTGGAGGGCAGTTTGGTGCTTTGAGTCCAGGCTTTCTTGGTGGAGGCTTTTTGTGCCCTGGTGGCTGAGGTCTGGGTGCTGGCATCGGTGGGCTCTTAGGGTCTGACGCCGCTGCTCCCGTCACCACCGCTGCTGCTGCCGGTTCTGTGGTGGGAGGTGGAGGGGCCTGGGGCTTAGGAGCAACCAGACTTTTGGATTTAGAGAACTGAATTGTTGCATGCTCGCTTGGTTTGTAAGGAGTGAAGGATCGTTTTGCTGTATGAAAAGATAAAAACAGACAGTGTAAATACAAGAAAACCAAACAGTACTGTGTAAAAGTTATAAACACCCCTCATGCTTCGTTTTAGCTGTGCTGTAACGACCATACATATTTACTTCTCACTTTCTTTATGTAGATATAATAAGAAAATACAGGAAATGTGTACAAAGTATTTAAGAACACATAAAATGAACTTCTGATTCTGGATTCAGACTCTGGCCACCCTCAGATTTATTGCCCCAGCAGTGCTTTAGTTAACAACAACCACAAGGGGTAAGATGTTAGCTGAGTCACTGTTCCACATTTATATCCCTGATACCCGTTCTTAGCCAACTTTACAAGGTATTGCCCAGTTACTGACATAGTTTGGTGACTATTCTTTACAGTATATGATTATGTTACTTTAGCATGATTATTATATTACATATAAAAACCCTTAAATACCAAACTATGCATTTTGCTTACTAAAGCTAATTCGCTAAATGTGAATTACAGCGTGCAGTTCGAGATTCGGTGCTGGTGTATAACTGATCTTTTGGGAGAAAATGTTTCAGGATAATGTCCTCAGAGGACCTCTGCTTTGCTGCCATATTGGAATGAAATACTGTTGATTTTCCTATCTGATTCTCTTAGTCTAGATGTGGCCTTATCTTTTTTAGATGATTATCTGTTTAGACTGCCACTATGCTGCATTCAAGTGCCAGCGGCATCTGACATTTCTCTGACTACTGGCTGCTAAAGTGTGTCACATTTAAATTTGATTGTGTTGGGAGAACAGGCTTTAAAGTCAAACTATAATACTACTATAATCAACTATAATAAGATGGATTACAGAGAGCAATGCATTTCATATTACAAAATGTCACAGTGGGTTGTGGCGGTACAAAAATATTATTTAACACAGTAAAAATAAAATATAATCTCAGTCTTGTCAAACATATCAATACTTATAAGGTAAAGTATTGCAGCCTCTAACCAACTCTGAGGTAGTTACAACAATGTGAGCAATGACGCATGACCATAGAGGTTGATATTTTGGTCAGTGGTATGACTCTTCCTGTTTCCTGTGTACTTCCTGGTTGCTACAGTAAGGGGGAAATTTATACTCCTTCTGTCATTTTGCTCAGATAAGACAATATTGTGAGGTGGAAGTAAAGAATAATGAAGGGATTACACAATAGAAAGAGACAAAGAAATAACAAGACCTGCTTGTTCCTTCACACACTGATGCATATTTTGGGCCATAAAAGGGAAATTCCACCAATATGTAAGCATTGAGATTTACTTAGAAAAGTCAATAAGATTTACTTGTTGTGAAAAATACGCTGACGCTGTTGTGTAATTTCCTTTGTCGTAAAGGAGAAAAATCTCAAGTCTGAGAAAATAACAATGAAGAAGTCAAAATGATGTCATACTGAGGTTTTACGCTTTTATCAGAAAGCCTGAGCTGTGTTTGTGTGAACGTCTAACAAAAGATGTGGTTGCATCATGGGAAACGTGGGATTGGATGACTTTGAAACTTGATCTACCTGAGGGTCTAAAGTTTGGGAAATTTCTGTCTGAATCAGCATTTGGCTTTTCTTTCATGTGAGTCACCCTTCTTACTGAGAGTAAAGCTAAATATCTGCACGGCCACTGTCCCGTCAAGCAGTACAACAACTGAAGTGTGAACACACCCACAGTTGCTGTGGTTTTCATTTGTCATTATTTGATTTTGAAACGGTATTCCTCCTACATTGTTCATTCAACGGTAAAGAGGAAGTAATTCTTACATATTTCAAACACACTTTTCTGTTTGAATGCACCCTTACACAGTTTTACTCAGCATAGTGGACTTGGACTTACGTTTGAATGGCATGGTGATCTTCACTAACGATCTGGTAGAATCCGGAGGTGCCTCTAAAATTGGCTCCAGCTGGCCCTGATCCGAGCACTGCTTCTGGGTGGGACTCTTGTTCTGACCTGAGTTTGATGCTGATCCTGTTGTTCTAGGAGGTGGGGTTGGGCCCTGGTTTACTGACGAGCTGCAGGCGGTGGAAGGATTGGAGGGATTGAGGGATGATAAACTGCTGGATGCTGTGTTTTGATGGGTTGGTGCCGCTGGCTCAGATACAGGGCTGGCCCATGTGGTGGTGCCAGGGCGACTCACTGAGCCAGAGTTCACCAGGAAGAAGCCACCGATGTCCTGAGAGCCCGTGCTGATCAGATAGAAATGAACAAATTTTTTTTTTTTCAGATTTTTTTTGGAAAACTACTGCAATGAGATCTACGATGTTGCCATTTGAAAGGTCTTTAACTCTCTTATGTCATAATTCACATCATAAATTCACCATTTTTGTCATTCCAGTGATCATTGGAGGCTTATTAGCGGATATAGTCTGAAATTGTTACCTGTTAGTTTTGGAGAGAGCAGTGTGATATGAGGAGCAGGAGGAGGCTACAGATGAAGAGGACATTGTCCTGCTCAGTTTCTCTTTTTCTGTGATCAGAGAACTGGCATCGGAAGCAGCTTGAGTCACATCTGGGGCCTCGGGAAGGTCTGGGATCTCGAAGGGCACATCTGACCAGAGCAAAACATTGTTAAACACAACAGCTTTACATTTTAAAAGAATAATTCAAGTTTATTTGGTAGTAATTACGTCATTTCGGTGTCCTATTGGGCAAGAAGTAAAACCAGTGAAATAATCAGACAGGTTTTAAACAAATCCACATGTAAGCTAGTTGTATCTGGAAAAGTACAAGTTGTGTTGAAAACAGCCTGTTGTAAACATTAATCACAGTTTCCAGACTGATTTCTTGGTTCAACTTCAACCTTCTGTATTTGCAGGAGCTGTTAGCATTTCCTGTGAAGCGAGTGTACTCACTTTCAGTTTTACATCCATATCAAAGAGATTTAGAGTTGCAGTTTCTAGAGTAGGTGTAGGTGCAGCAGTAGCTTAAGTGCAAGGCCAAAGGTACCAAAACATTTGTTAATTTCCCATCCACTTATTACAGTGACTGTAATTTCATTGTTTTCAAACACATTTAAACAAAAGAAATAAGTAATAAACATTAAACTCATCATATCCAAAAGCTAATTAGTTGTTAATTAATAACTAATTAATTAATATCTGTTGGTTTCATTACCAGACTGGATTAACAATTGGGCAAACTGGGCAACCGTCCTAAGGCCCTAAACCTGAAAGAGGCCTACATGCTCCAGGTTCACTGTGAAGTTTGAGGTCATTTGTTTAAGATGGAAACTTTCAGGACCACAGGTTATAAATACTGTTATCTGAGTTATCTGATAGTCTGAGAAATACCATGTGGGTACATCAGTGTTTGAATACCTTCGGGGAAAAGGCTGGAGCTGTGCTGAATGAGAGGCTCAATGACAGTGACCACCTGGACTGAAGAAGCCGACGCCATGTCGAACAGAGCAGCTTCCCTACAGCAGATGCAGAGGAAAAACAAGTTAATACAAATTATTTTTCATGGACTAATTCAGGCAAGGTGTTACTAAAGTTACAGTTGCTATAGAAAATCTACTTAGCTGCTAACTCTGCCCATTGGGATAAAACAACTGAGACTGCCTTGCAAAAAAGTGTTATCCTCAGATTTATCTCCTATCTGGTTGTGGTTCATGTGACGGATGCAAATAAAGACAAAGAGATTATGAAAGAGGAAGAGCAGGCAGGATAGAGGAACATGTTTTATACAAACCCTTCAGCTCGTGGCCAGAGCAGGTTGGGCCCCAGGACGATGGCGATATTACTGGGTGTCATCTTGTTCACGGCCTGCTGCTCGGACAGCAGAGACAAGAACTGGACCAGGTACCTGAAGAGGAGAAAGAGGTAAAGGAGTGAAGGAAGGGAATGCAGGAAGTCAGAGAGGATTGCACAGCTTGATGATTGCATGATTTGATGGTGCCGCAGGATGAAAGCAGCTACATGAGGATATATAGATGCTATCAAGTGAGAACTGAGATATACAAATCTGCTGATTATCAGGCTTTAACCATCAAACAGGGCTGAGAATACAGTCATCAAAGTGGTGGGCTGACGAACAGAGCAACATTGCCATCTGTAGAGCCACTGCAATACACACAAGTTGAATAGAAGGAAAAATGAAATGTCTGGAAAAATTAACAAGCACACACCTGAGGTTGTTGTAGTTTTCAGAAGGCAGTTTCCTCAACAGTACTCTGAACTGCTCCAGTTTCTCTGTCAGGTCTTTTTCCCTGAAAATACAGAGTTTAAACTTAAAGATACAGACTTAAAATTAAAATTGCTCCAAAAATGAGAAATATTTAAAAGGTAGATATTGTACACACCCTGCTGCCTTAAACCAGTCGTTGTAGAGTTCAAAGGTCATTAGTGGTTCAGGAAGCTCTCGGAGGTAACACTTCAAAGCTCCTGTGAACAAATTTAAACATGCATCATGAAATAGGGTCCTATGATGTGATACAATGCAATACGACACAATATGATGCAATGCAGACAATACAATACAATGTGATTTCATACAATACGATATCTTACAATATAATGCAATATGATACAATACAATGCAACACAAAATGATACGTTACGATGCCATACCATACAATGTGATACAATACTGTATAATACCATTACGATACTATTCACAAAACACTTGTAAACACGTCTCTGTTTTACAAAAAAATCAGGGCAATTCTTTATCTGGCATGAAAGCTTTAACATTATTGCTCTAAAAATTCTCCAGTACATGGGAAATGATGTATTTTACAGAACATTAATAATCAGAAGAGGAACTGTGCAGTTATATTAAGCGGTGAAAGTCACATCATCTGAACACGACGTGTCAAAAACAAGAAGTTGGACACATCTTTACCAGCTACAGCATGAGGTTCCATGCTGAACTCGCTGTGGTCCACCGTCCCCTGATCCAGACAAGTCTTCAACCTCTTCATCACAGAGGCTGCCGCCGCCAGACGGAACAAACCCTGAGGAGGGAAAAAACATAAATGGAGGGGACGAGGAGTTAAGGTCGAAGAATCACATTGCTGCACACTAATATACAGTGATTAGGTATTTTGTAAAACAATGTTACGTGTTGGGATTGTGTGTTCTCATCCCATCAGTCCAACCCACCTCCTCGCTCATGCCTGTTCTCAGCAGCATGTAGATACACTCCTGTATGGGTGCAGCGATTTCTCTGTTGCTTTGAGACAGATGAGTCAGCAGAGGCTCTCCATAGACCTTCTGATTAGAGAGGCTTAACGCTGGCCCTGTGAAATAGATAAGTACATAGAGGAAATAAGAAAATGTAGACATATTCCAGGAAATACATGCAGAGACATGTAGAAACTAAGTTCACCCTTTGGACTCTGGTTCTCTTTCAGTTCGTTGATGTTTCTGTCCAGGAACTCATGTGAGTTTTTGTGGTATTCTGCCTGCAGCTCGAGAAGCTATAATTGGACCAATAAGAGAGACGATAGGTAGATTTATAAATATATGAAGCAATGTGAAAAAGCCTGCAGTGAAGTTAGTTTTGTTTTGCTTTCGAATTGAATCAAGAAAATTAAAAATTAAGTCATCGCAACTGCAACTCACACGAATGAAGTAGTTAGCATAGTCATCTTCTTTAGTCGCAAAGTGGTACAGATCTGCAGAATACTGGTCCTACAGAGACAAACAGAAAAGAGATACAGATTGAGATTACGTCACTCAGGTGATAGATTAATGAACATACAATGTGTTTGATTTAACCCAGGTGCTCTTCAATACTCTTACTTTGATATTTTCTAACTTCCTCCAGGCTTCATCCACTTCCTCCCGAAGCCCGTCCTGCTTCGCTTGAGGACCAGTGCTGGCCTGGCTCCTGGACACACACACACACACACACACACACACACACACATACTCAGTTGTTAAAGTTCTAATTGGCTACTTTGAAACATGTTGACACGCTGACTAGGGCTGAATACCACACCTTATTTTTGCATTGTTCCAGTCTGTGGTGAGTTTTGCAAACTGCTTCTTGTTCTTGAGAATTTCTGGCAACTCATCCTTAAAGTTAAAAAGAAAACTATTACACTCTTGACATTTCTACATTGGGGCTAAATAACACTGGGACAAAATAACGTGGACACATGTCAATACAACGTAAGGGACCAGACAAATACTACATTGAACTGCTGTACGTCATTACAATGGAAAGTATTTCATTTTGTTGCGGTTCATTTTTCCACCATCTGTGTATCTACTTATACACCAGAATAAGAACGAAACATTACGCTCACATTTTTGTTTCTTCACTTTTTTACGTTCTTTTATTTATAGTCATTCACTTTTAAAAGCAACCAACAAACTATTCTATTCTTACATGCCTGCTTGTACATGATGTTGTGTATTTTAAGCTGCAGTACAGCTGTGGTGAAACATGCATACATATACACAGTACAGTTTTTTTTTAAAAAGTGCAGTGTTCACAAGTGTTACATTAGTTTCTCTTTAGCAGGCGATTAACCAAGAGCTCATCTGACCTCGCTGAGCTTGCTGAGCGGCTCCAGGACTTCTTTCTCTAGTTTCATCTCAAAGTCGGCCAACATGTTGGCTAACATCTTCTCCATGAAACAGCACATCTCCAGCACCCTCCTGCCACACACACACACACACACACGTACACACAAAGCATGTCTACATTAAATCTCTAAAAAGATGTGAGCTGAAAAGAAATCATCACACAAATAGAGAACTTGCATCAAAAAGTAAATACTCTGACCTTGGCTCCCTCAGGTGATGTAACATTAATCACAATTCATCTTTCTCTATTACAGCCTCTATTTTCATAAATCAAAGGCATAAAATACACAGACTCCTAGTCACAAGTTCAAAAGTGTGTCAGATCCTCTTTCTTTATCATCCAAAACTGAAAACCTGAAAGCTTTTGTCATGAGGTTTTCACATGATGCCAGTCAGCACTGTTTAAAGGTGAAATTACAGAAAATAAAGAAGTGGATGTATGGATGACTGCAGAGGATCAAACCTGTCACCTGATAGAGGAGTCTGCATCAAAGTCTTTGAGACTTTCCGCCATGCTGATGGACAGCAGCATCAGAGGGAGCTTTTTCTGTGGAGAGAGAAGTGTGGGCGATGTCTTTCAGTAAACTACGTGGTTGTTTTCAGAAATCTTTCAGTCTTTTATATCCGTCTAAGTACCATTCGTCTTTCAGCCTCCAGCCCTGTTTGACTCTGCATGCAGGCCTGCAGCTTCTTGTGCAGGACCTGAGCGGCCTTTTTGGCTGGTTCCACCCGCTGCTCCACCTTCATTCACCCACAGACATTTATATTAGAGTCGTAACATCCAGCTGGAGAAATAAAACTAACTACATGTTATTAACATGGGTATAAATGATCAGAATGAAAGAAGTGATTTTTTTTTCTTTTGCTCACCAAGACCAGGTCTGTATGTAGAAGTTCAGTGGCATCTTGTGACCTAAAGATGTTAACATTGTGTTTGTCAGTGAATATACAGGTAAACAGCTCTAATGTCATAACTATAGCCAAAAACAACTCAGCTGATTTTTTTTTTCAATGTATCTGGTTTTTATAATGCCAGAAAATAACAACAATTTTGACAATTTCACAGTGTTTTTCTGTACCTCTCGGCAAAGAAGTACAGAAACGTTTATAGTTCAAAATATACAAATGTCAATTTACAATCAACTGATGAAGCAAAGACATTTTTGAAGACATCCTTCTTTTCTTTCTTGCTGAGAGTTTGATTGTCTGGTATCTCTGTAGTAAACGTGAAGTTACAGACAGCAGCAAGTTAGCTATTAGCTTAGCTTGGCACAAAAATGTAGAAACATGTGGCTCTGGCCACCTCTCTTCAAAGGTCACAGATCTACCCCCGCAGCTTTCTAAATTCAACAACAACAACAAAAATGTAATAATGACAAGATAGACTTCCATTCTGTCTGTCGTAAACCTAAAGATACAGCCAGCAGTCAGTTAGCTATTAGCTTAGATTAGCACATAACATAGATTTAGTTAGCTCTTTTTTTTTTTTACAGGTAACAAATACACTTCTAAAGCTCTATAACTAATTTGTAGTTTATTTAATCCATACAACCAAATAAATGTAATAATGACTAAATGTGCCAGAGACATCTGTTTCCAGTCCTGATGCTAAAAATGAGCTAATTGAGTTGATGATGACACCTTATATGTATCACACATATCCAACTAAGAAAGAAAGTGATTATGTCTGATTCCCAGATTGTCAAACTATTTCTTTACAGTATTATTCATTTATTAGCATGGATTGGACAAAACAAGACACCATCTTGGAATCAAACTTTTGTTTTTTGTTAGCTAACAGTTGTAACGTTGTGGTACATTTTTGGGGGTTTAACTAATAAGGAACACAAACCCAACAGTCTAAACCTAGACTGTGACTGTTGTTACTACTTTTTAATTCAGTACCACCTTTGTGAGGGGGGAAGGGCTGGAACCACAGCCCTTCTCTGTCTCCTCTCTTTAACAAACAGTTAGTTGTAAATGAGTTAAATCTTGTCTGTAGCTCGTCACTGACTGAAAAGGAAACCCAACCCAGTTCACAAAGAGTACAGATGAGCCTCAGCACCTCCCAGGTGTAGTTTCTTGTTTCCTCCAGGGAATCTAACATCTGACATTTCAAAACACAACGATTTGAAATCCCCAAACATGCTTTAACCACACACCAGTTCCTTTTTTTGTCTATGATTCTTATTTTAACCTTTTCTTTTGAGATTGGGGAAAAACCTTTCATTGTATATTAAGTAACCCTCAGAAGATGTTGATAGTTTGCTTTATTAATAAAGTAAAAGTGTATTTGTGTCTGTGGTGGATTTCTAGATTATAATACTATTTGAAGTTGTGGTCCACCACTGATTTTATGGAGTTACCTGCATCACGAGTGACTTTTAAGATCTATTAGTCAAACTATTAATCAGAATCAATACAACAGTTACGCACTAACCCAACACTGACAACAAGGACTAAATTTATGTACTTCTGTGTATTATTTTTATACTTATGTATTTATATCATCAAAGGTCACACAGCACAGAAAGAACTGGGTGCTGCTGTGGTAGTTAGCCCACGATGCACCGCTGCAGATGCATGCTGTGTAGGTCTATTATTAAACCAGACTGCGTCAGAGATAGAGGCAGTGTGGCCTGCACACACACATGTAAGTACATACACATACACACACACACACACACACACTTCTTTAGACCTGTTGTCTGCACTTTGTACCAAGAAAATCAAACAAGGTGTAGGTGTATGATTTGGTCGCCCACTCACTTCTGAACATCATTCACAGGTAAATTTCTCTATAAAGCTGATGTTTTTGATGTTTTTCTGCCAAGCACTGACAAATCAAAGTAAGACCTACTCGTGAGGCTTTAAATGCTGAGTGATGAGCATCAAAGGTGAGGAAGTTGTTGTGTCAAGATTTTGTGTTTCCTCGAGATAGAGATGCCACAACATTAATAGAACTAATTGCCTTTGCAATGCGTGTTGCCAACACAAACCACAACCACGGTTCGACACATCTACTCAGATCTACTCATCTACTCAGATGTGCCAAACTGCTTGAGTGTTCATGCGTAGAGGAGCCTGAGGTTTTCCTCAAAACCCCAATCAACGTGTCACTTTCAAGAGGAACCAGTGACTCTTGCACTACAGCCTCGACACACTTTTCAACACCGTATTCGCAACGATGAAAATGAGAACCAAAGCAAAGCAGAATTGGCATTTCCTCAAAGCAGAGTATCACTGAAATGAAAGCTTCGTCACTATACTATAGCAGGTAATCAAAGGCTTTGTGGAAAAATGAAAACTCACTGGATTTAATGAAAATGAACGTTGGTAAACGTTGATGGATTTTAAAACTGAAATGATCCATTTTAAGATTAATACAAGAAAACCTGATGATGCACATTGACAGAATCAATTTTGAAGCAGGAATTTTTACTGTGACTTTTTTACAGTGACTTTTTACTGAAGTGAAACAACTGTAGGGAGCACATGACGTGT
This sequence comes from Polydactylus sextarius, assembly GCA_016801845.1. Lineage (NCBI taxonomy): Eukaryota > Metazoa > Chordata > Actinopteri > Polynemidae > Polydactylus > Polydactylus sextarius. The sequence continues at coordinate 7,682,724 of CM028920.1, read as the reverse complement.
GTAAATGTTAATAGAAATCATTACAACATTGTACATATATAGGGTTATGGGGTTATTAACCACCATAACATTCTGGTCACACCAACTTTTGATATACTCATGATTGATAACGCTGACATGTAGTTGCAACTGTGTTCACACTTTCTTGAATATGAAAAACTGAAAACTGAAATATGAAAGCTATTTCAAGAATCAAATGAGAAGAATCAGATTAAAGCTACTTACTTTGCCACAGAGCCGAACTGCTTCAGGATGCTCAGAGACTGCCGGAGCATGCTGGGAGAGAGGATCCCAACCAGCTTGTCTGCCTGACCGTCTCAGTTCTGCTCAGACCTCCAAAAGTAGAAGTACCCTTCTCCAAAAATTAAGAAAAGAAAAACAAAAACAAAACCCAAACCAAATGTCCACACAAGATCCAGGTGTTCTTATTTCATGAGGAAAAGACGGAGCAGACCAGCTGCTCTCGTCCTTCTGTGCTCAGTGTTTGTATATCGTGTATATGTGTGCGTGTTTTGGCCCGCCAGTTTTCGTTCTTGTTTCAAGAGAGGGCTCTTAAGTAACATCCAACAAGTCAGTAAATGAGGAAGTTGCACAGATGAAGCGTCAGATATGAGGGGGAAGAGAGATTTGACTGCTTGACTGTCACATCATGATTTAACATTTCGTCTGTTGAATCAAACCACCATTACGGGTGGGTGCTAACAAATAAATATGATTTTAAGAAAGAAGAAAACATTTGATATAAAACGGCAGAACATTTGGTTTTTATTCTGCTTCAGAAAACAATATACTATCCTCTCCAACTATATGAGAAGGTATATTTCATCTACATAGAAAAAACAAATACTGACATTTTATTTAATGTCTTACTTCATACAGAACTGTGACATTTATGATTAAAAGTAATGCTTTCCTATCTCAGTCAGGCTGTGGGTAGGTTCGGTTGTACTTCTGCTAGCAGTGTGTGCTACAGAGTTAGAAGGATATGAAAAGAGCAAAAGAGGAAACTCATTTCTACTGGCTCTAACTATACTCTTGTTAGGTTACTGTTAAAAATATTTTTATTTCAATCTGGCTATATTCACTCCTTTAATATTTTACTTTAAGGTTGGCGATTTGACATTGTTTATCTTTTAAGTTTTTACAAAAAATAGATTTTTTTCTTTTAAGCTGTACGGCAGTTTTTTTTTTTTTTTTTTTTGGCCACTAGAGATCAGCAAAAACAAGCCATAACGACAACAGTGACATATTTTCTCTACTGTCGTTTTATATTTATCTCTTATTAGTGTGTAAACAGCTCATTTACAAATCAAGGCATGTGGGAGCTACATTAACATTCTTTCAGTGATTCATTCAGTGGTACTTTTTGTATTTGTGCCCAATATTTTATTACATTTTAACTCTGTCCCCTGTTTTTTCTATTGAGTCCTGATGGAAATATCTGTCGCGATGTTAAAAATTCGGATACTTGCTAAATGGTATCCATATGTTTGTGGTGGGCAAGCGGCCCTTATTCAGTTTTCAAAGTTTATGTACGCGTTTCTTTTTTTATTTTACTTTTCTGAATTCAGCTGTCTAGGGAAGCCAAAGACATTAAGAGAGCAACGAATGAATGAAAACACTAAAATCAGGGCCGAAATCCAAAACAACGAGCTGAAAGTTGCTATAAAACTCAGAAGAGCTGGGAGAATTATTTTCCTTATTGAAAAAAAAAAGGACTAAATTAGTTGAACAAATGTTATTTTCCCAGTTTTTTGGCCAAATATTTGCATATATCTGTAACCAAATGAATAAGACAGATACTGACATAAATGTTATATAAGCATAAAATAATCCAATAATATTCATAAGAACTTTATGTAGTTAAATCAATGTCGTATGGAATTTTTTTAATACTTCTAATATATTTTCTTTATGCCATTTGTCTTCATCAGACATGTAAACAGACATAGCAGCGTGTTATGCAACAGCTGGTTATATAAACGACTCCCCCCACTTGCAGTGGTCACATTTCGAGATGAAGCTCGTTATCAGACTAAAGTTATTTGGGTTAAATATCTTGATAAAAACATAGACACAGAAGAGTCACCGCATTAGCACGAAAGGAGATGAGTAGAGCGAGAATGAATAAATAGATCTAAGCCGTCGACAACTCTTCCTTTAGAAAAGATTACCTCCACTGTCAGAGGTAAACAATCTTTATTTTACAACATTGTGAGTTTTCTAGAAAGAACAGACTTCGCTCATATGAAGGAAGCACCTGGGGATGAACTATTATCGACCCTTTCCAGTTAATCTGGTCGAGATATATGTTAATATTAAAATGTTTTGGTATTAATTTAACCAAAAAACTTTGTATCACTACATATATACATGTTTATTTTCTTATCTATCTAGGTCATCTATTAACTCTAGGCTTTTATTTTATAGGAGGGAAGGGAGGGTTTGTTTTAGTGGTTTTCTCTGTATTTACACCATGTGTGTTTACGTGTTTTAAAACAAATAAATATATTGTTGGGAAAAAAAAAAGTTTGTGTGTTTGTGTTTTATATTACAGTTAAATGTCCCCAGTGTGATCGGAGGAGTGAGTCACCGTTGCACTCAACTCCAGCTTCCTGTAGATTCTCATCCTGAAGTGAGACGCAACATGATCCAACTTTCCATCTTTTATATTGGTGAACATCGTGGCAGTGGATGTGATGCAGCCCACAGATGTTCAGGTGGAGGTCGGTGACGGTCAAATGCTGCAATCTAGTGGCAGCGTTAGCAAAATGCACAAGATTTGTTTAACTTCTTAAAAAAAAAAAAAAAAAAAAAAAAAAAAGAACATGCGTCACACAAGTTTTTGCTACAAACTTCAGCGAATTAACAAAAAATAAACCAACATTTACACCTAAACACCAAACACGACATCATCATTTATCTATCAATGAATTTATTTTTAAAAATGACTTCAAATACATGATGGAAAACTTGTGGAACTCTTTTTTTCTTTTTTTATGCTGCGGCTAAACGTCTCACACTTTATGGTTTCAACTGTTTGTTAAACTGCTTCCATATTGCAAAGGGAAAACTACTTCCTGATTGAGGCTTTTTTTTTTTTTTTTTTTTTTTTTAAATCCACCACATACAGAGTTACCGATTTATTAAATACAACTGCCAAGTCGAAACATTACAAATGCCCTGCAGTGAATCCTGTTGTCTTGATGTTTACAACGTTTTTACTGTCACAGAGGAGTTGAGCCGCCTGTGATCGTTTTTAGAGACTGAACATCTAATAAACTAACTCAGTATGGGTCGTTTGCAGCGCTTTAATTACAGGAGAGAGACCGTGAGCTGGTCTTGTGTAAACTTTGAAAAGGCAACAGAAGATGTAATCCTAACTCACCTACAGAAGAACAGAGGATCCTGATCAGAAACAGGGCAAGGCCACAGTCGCTGAGGCAGTTTGAGTCGAGGTTTGTCATCGATGTCTAACAACTTAAAACTGCTAATTATAGGCAATTCAAGTAAAAACCCTGGTGCTTTGTGTAACATGTTGAGACGCTTTTGAACTGTCAGCAATAAGTTGATCTATGAGAGTAAAGTGTGAACCTGGGTGCCATCCATGAGGTTGCAAAAGAAACTAAATATTTACTACTTTCTAAACTTCTTGCTGTGGTGGGAACAGCTGATTCTTATAACTCTGTTAACTGTCAAATTAAATTGGGGCTTGAAACAAGGCAAACCAACAGAGGGACAAAGGAAAAGTTGGTGGAAAAAAAAAAACTGAAGAATTTGGGTTATGTACTGATGAAAATTATACCATCGCATCATGAAAATATATCCATTCAACTGAGGTGCAGCATGCCACTTTTGATCCAAAGCAAAATGCTTAACTACATCATATATTTCCTATATATATATATCAGTTAATCCTCTGAATAGTGTTCTTTTCTTCATCTGGCACCTTTTCGCCATCTTACAAAAACAGGTGAGATGGAAGGAAAAGTAAAGCACCAAAGAAATCCTCATGCACACTCATTATATAATACCTGTCCAGTCATTGAGTAAACTTGTATTAGGTAAAAACTGTATGAATCAAAAGGAATGGAAATAACTTCAGCAGCTTTAGAATTAAAACCCTGGTGAGTGGGGAGAAGAGTAAAGAGGCAGTGAAGCACTTGGAAAACCTGCGATTGTCTCCTCTTGAAACTTCGCAAGGAAATTTAAAGAAAACTTAGGAGGCATCCCAAATGTTGCATTCCTCTTCATCTCGCTTTGCTCCACCCGTTTTCCCTGTCCTGACCACAATGTCATGGAAGACTCACGCCCCTCTGATTTGAAATGAGGGACAGGAGTTCAGGAGCACCCCTGATCTGACACCACATGTATTGGTCCCCCCCCGTTCTTCTCCTCCTCCTCCTCCTCCTCCTCTCTCCATCCCTCTGAGACTGAAGTGCATGATGAAGCTTTTAGAAGAAGAACTAGCGCTTTGCTTTGGCTTCTTCAGCTTCCTTTTCTGCTAAAAAAAAAAATTTATAAAAAAATCAAAAAGAAATCATAAAGACATTGATTTTAACATAACACATCAAAGCACAATTAAGCTACTGAACTTTTATAGCTCTACGTGTCAGGACAGTGTGTACAGTAGGTGACGCTGCCCTCACTTTAAGTGCCTTTGTTATACAGAATGTAACTTAACCTACTGATTACATTACAACCACAGAAACAAACACAATGTGATAACACTGTTAATGTTGAGCTTGGGCCAGTTATTAGCTTTATACATAGAAAACAGAGCAAAGTTAGTCAATGCCTTGTACAACAAAAATGACAAAAAACTATTCAAATCTATGACAGTGGTGAATAATATCCACCATTTATATATAATAACTTAAATGTACAGAATGGGTTTGTAGTCCTTGTGTTTTCTAACCTTTCCTGAGTTCCTCCCTCTTCTTGGCAGCATCCTCCCTCTGTTTCTTGATGATGGCCAGTCTGGCGAGGTCGGCCCTGGCCTGCTCAGTCTTCCCCTCAAGATGGAGCTTCATGTAGCGCTCCTTTGATTTCTGCTTCTCTATCTCCTCTCTGAAAGAGTTATAAAGAATCAGAGTTCAAGTATGTTAAAAGCAATATCTTATCTTACACAAAATATCAATACTGATGTCACAATCCAGAGATAAAGAAGACACTACTTTAACAAAACAAAGTGACACTCACCTCTCTCTGCGACTCAGCTCTCTTGGAGCAGAGACGTCTACCTCCGTCACCTTCTTGCTCTTCTGAGAAACACGGTTTGGATTCTCAATCTCTATGAGACCCTCCACTCCGCTCCTCCTCCTGGACTGGAATAAAAAGAGACACCTTTATAACCTCAATAAATAAATGAATATGACTCCAGCTAGCATCACAGAGCTTTTAATAAATGCAGTTCAGTTATATTCCCCACCTACTACTGTGATAGTTACAGTTTTTGAACTCAGTGACAGACACTACAGTTCATCGAGGCAAAATTTCAACGGTAAAAATTAGGTGTGGTGTCAGTCCTTCATGGTCAAAGAGAAAGACCTTCTGTCTAAATTCAATAATCACAAAGACAACAAAATCTGAAACACACAACCTTTGTTGGCTATTTGACATTCTAACAATTGGGTTTAGGATGTGACTTAGTTGTTCATATTCTGCCTTGATTTTTATTTGACTAGAACTTTCTAAAGTGTTTCTGCTCAAACAAGCAAAGAGCTTAATTTTCTGGAGCTCTTAAGAAGAAAAACTTAAGTGTACCCTTGTTAGCATCACTCACCTCAGACTCCTCATCACTGCTGCTCTCCTCGTCAGACTCTGCAGAGCTCTCTTTTTCTGCACCAGCATTTGCTTCCTGTTAAAAGTACACATAAAAATCATACCTGATCTGATTTTATTGTAACATCATATCTGACACAAAAGCTCCTCTACTCACCAGCTCTCTCTGTGCCTTCATCTGTCTGTCAATCTCCTCAGGGTTGCTGAATTGCTTTCCGCGGCCTTTGTGGCCCTTTTTCCCTGCAACACAGTAGTCAAAGTTATCACTGGGGACTCAACCATATCCAACTGTAAAACACAAGTACACTACAATCTTTTCACTACAGTTGAAGACACACAAGTAAACACAGCTTCCATCTCTGAGGTCACAGTTTGTGTCCATAAATAATCAGATGACATCATGAGGAACAGCTGATATTGTGTCCGTCTCCTCTATGTGGACACAGAAGTGGTCAGGAGCAGGTCATGTCTGTAAGTTTTCAGTTTCCTGTCTAATTCTCATGATGTCAGTGTAAAATGGGCAGATACAGTGTGTGGTGGGAGATGAGACACATGTGACGTCCACGGAGGGACAGCTCCCTTCACCGGTAAATGTTGTGGCTATTGAACGTCAGATAAAGACGTGTACATAAAAACATCTTAGTGAATACCTTAACAAACTATGTGTTTAACTATTTGGTAATAGTGACAAACCCCAAAAAGGCCTGAATTTAAGACAAATATTATGATGATTATTATTATTACATGTGAAAAGTAAACCAGAGCGGTCACCTGTGCACATGGTACTGGCGGTTTAACACAACTAAGCGAAAATATAACGATTCAAACGGTTCACTGTGGTCAAACTACAAAAAAGGACGGTGTCCATTTTTACGTGAAGACAATAATGATCAACTGGTACGTTTCCTGAGTCTTCCCGGAATCGTTCGTGCCGGTAAAAAAAATACTCTCTGCTAACCGGTTAGCATGCTACAAGCTAAGCATGTGAGAGTTCAACGGGAATTCATACTACTTCAGCTAACAATTCGCTAACTAGAGTTAGCTTGCTGAAAAATTAGCTGTTACGTTACGTTAAATATACTCCCAGTACTTACCTCCTCGGGGCATTATTAAAAGTGATGTTTATAGGGATAAAGTCCGCTACTGTATTGCTAAGTAATTTGACAGTTGTACGGATAAAACCGGTAGTTTAAAGTGCTAGAAGAAAAGGCTAGAAACTACTTCGTGCCTCCCGCTGTCAGCCGCACAGACGTCGAAACGCTGCATTCACTTGAGACTGTTTGCGCATGCGCAGGTATGATTATTCAACCAATCACTGTACGGGAAATTTGATTGACATGTTGATTCACCAATCACTTGACGAGAGTAAAACTAATTAATAATACGCTCATTGACGGAATTACTTAATCATTGACCAAATACGGACTTCACCTCAGGAAAACCTTGAAAGACATTGAAATTACAGTTTTAACAACTTACATAAATATGAGCAATTAAATATAATACTACTAACATTACTGTGTTACGGAGCTGTTACTGATACAATAGATGAAGAAAAATATTATTTTTTCTACTAGCTAGTACAAAACCAGTACCAAGTGCACAGAATACAACAAGCTTGATAATATACTACTACAACAACAAAACACTGATTTTCCTGTTATAATTTTATTTAAAATACAAATCAATACAAAAAGTCTTTAAAATAAACACCAGCCTAAACATGAAATACAGATGTAAAAGTCATACATTTTATATAGAGAAAAGACATTGTTATGAGCAATTACACAAATGTAACTGGAACAAATGAGTTAAATTAGTAATTAAATCTGATTCAGTCATACCTGCTTTTATAATAAATACAAGCAAGGCTGAGATTTCTAAAATAGGAGTCCTCATTATGAGAACAATTCCAAGCACAAAAAGACAAAACAATACGTACTGACTTGTTTTTTTGATAAAATCCAGCAAACATCAAACTGTACATACAAAAAGAGCTTAAAAAATTTCCTAAGACTGAGGCATCAGATGTGATTTGTCATTTCTTTCCTCTGTGTTGGGTCTTTATTTGTTCCACTTCTCTCTCCATCATGTGGTACTCTACTGTTGTCTCTGTCAACTAGTAGGGAAAAATTAGTTAAACACATTTTGTAAGAAAGAAACCAACACCAACCATTAAATTTATACCAAAGTATATAAAATAAATACAGTAGCAGAGTAAAAAGCTCCTCAGGTCTCACCATGTCCATGAGGACTTCAATCTTTAGCTTAAGGAGGTTGTTCTCTTCCTCTAGTTGCACATTTCTTTTCTTAAGTCGCTGCACTTCCCTATTAGATGTACTTCCTCCAGATTCTGATTTAACAAATGGAAAAAAAAAGAATAAACACGTTTGCAGCTCAGAAACAGACAACGATGTGACAACACCCGCCACTGCTTAAACCTGTCTGTCAGCACTGAAGCTGTTACCTGTTATCCACTGTCCATCTTCAAATTTCCAGCTCTGACCTCCAATGTTCATCCCAGGAGGTCCATATTCAAGACCAAGCTCTATTTCTCTTGTCGAACGATCCAGCTGAAAGAGATGAGAAGGTTAAATACAACAGATCAGTCTACACAACCAATGAACAACAGATAACAATATTAACAACAACAACAACAACAACCTACATCTCAGCTCTCAAAAACAAATCACAATGATTCAATCAAATAATCAAAAACAATTGATTTTGTTTATCTTCCACTCCACTACTCTTAATTGACCTGTGTAGATTTTGTGAGATAAAAGCATTTAATATTATTTGATTATTATGATACTGTCTTTTGAACTTCTTTGTATTTCAGTTTATTATGATACTGTCTTCTAGTGTATTTTGTTTATTGATCCCGACGAAACCAACTCAAAGTTTCGTAAACTCACCGTATGCAGGCTGGACAAGGATGCAGATTTACGAGGAGGAGTCTTCTTCGGACTGAACGTGCTTCCAAAGAGCGGCATCTTTAAAGATCTTTTAAAGTCCTGTAAAAGAGATGGTTACATTAACATTTTGTCGTTGTCATTATCACGTAGCCCCAGAATGTGTTTACGGTTGCTATCGGTACATTACCAAGCTAATGCTAGGTAGCTAACACTCACTAGCTTTAGTTACTAATCATACCTGACAATTAATGGAAACTGTCGACTGCCTCACAGGAGGGTTAGTAGCTGTTGTCACTGAGAACAAATAATTAATATATTTACCTCCATACAGACTATTTATTTAAATTCTTAACGTAGTGGTAGAAATTCCTTTCTCTCCAAACAAACCATGCTTGCTACTGCGCAAGCGTGAACGTTGGATTTGTCTAAAATAAATAAATCAGTCAAGTATTGCTTAGCATTAGTATCGATAAATTGGATGTAAATTTACAACAACATCAATCTAAATAAATTCAAATTTTTAACTCGGCGCCTGAATGCTCGATTTAGGAATTGTTTTATAGTTTTGATAAACAAAGGCCAACATAAATCCCCCTATGAGTGAGAGAAAATGGTACAACCCATAAAACGGAAACGCATCACCATGGTGATCGCTTCATACGACTTTTCCGAGCGATTGTATTATCATATTCAGCTTGTTTTTGCTGGAAAATTATTTTAAGGTTGTCATTTTAGTAATTCCTAAAATATTGTTGAGAAAAAGTCAACTCTTAAATAAAAATGTAACACCCCAATTTCATTAGAACAGAAATAAAATGGTTAGACCCCGCCCAGTTTGGTACATAGCCCCAGTGGCCTAATGGATAAGGCACTGGCCTCCTAAGCCAGGGATTGTGGGTTCGAGTCCCATCTGGGGTGATCTGTATTTTGTAATTTGGGGGTGGAAGAAGTTAACGGATCGTAAACTTCATTTAATTATGTTGCGCAATACGGAATATATCAAGCTGCCAACATCAACTACAGTCGACAGGCAGCGGTTCTACGTCGGTCTCCATAGAAATAACCACTATGAGAACAGGTATTAATTGAAAGACATGAGATTCGCAGCTGCTGACATGGAGAAACAGAGCCTCAGATTGTGCGTACTGCTGAGCACTTTGACTGCATCAGTTCAAACTTACCGTGAGTAACGTTAACCTGTTTTGTTGTTGTTGTTGTTGTTGTTGTTGTTCAGTTAAACGGATTGAATTACAAAAAAAAATATGGAAATTGTTTATAGCAAAGAAAAAAAAAGTCAGTTCAAGATTTTCAACAATGTTTGTTGTTCTTGTTCTATTCTGTTCTAGAATGTTTCAATTTAAATGTTTTTATTTTATTTTACAGAAAACTTAGTTATATCCTGAAATTACTCATCAGTATATATTTAAGCAATTTAACTCCACAGATTTGATTTTTTATTTTATTTTTGTATTTTTTATATTTAGTGAGGATAAATTAATCAAGTCTCCGTCTTTCCAAGGAGAAAATGTATATTTCCTTATATGTACAAACATTCATCCAATAAACCAGCTTTCGCAGTTACGCTTGTCAATGTGATCTCATGTGCCTGTCTTTAAATATTAATATTTATCTATTTAGTGACAGAAAGCAGTGAGAAAAAGCTGTGTTTTACTTATAGTTAATTCTATCGGTGTCATGACATTATCTTACATAATCAGTGTTATCCAACCTCAACTCTGTAACCCTGTCCATCTCCTCACAATAGCAGAGCTCCAAGAGGCCACAGTGTACTGGGATGCTGCCCAGAAAAGTGTGATCCTGAAGGAGGGGGTGATGGAGACAGATGGGGGAGCTTACGGTTACTTCAACGACACCCTGCTCCTCTCTGGATGGGGCGTCCTGGAAATCTGCGCAGGTTACGGACCGATCACTCAGGAGGATGAGACCACCTTCTTCCTGGCTGGATACCTGGAGGGTTACCTCACTGCTGAGTGAGTACCACAACTCAGACTGTATGAGATGTCACAAACAGAAAGTGTTTGAGTTAATAATTCAATATTAAGACAAATAAAATCATACTAGACTAACTTTTAGATTAGCAAATCAAGTCTGTACGCTATTCCCATGTCTTTAGATTTTTTTTTTACTGTAAAATATCATATATTTTGTCACATTTTTTTCTTCATCAGTGTATTAGTAAACACACACAAGGTTTATGAAGGGATCAGTTATTATTTAGGTGCTGCAGTGACATACATTATTCCTTTTCTCTTAATGTTTTAACAATAGATCTGAAATATTAAGAATTTGTGAACAAATATTTATTCATTTTACTTTAATGTGACAATTGAACCTCTATCTGCACATTTTTATAAATACATCAGCAAATGAGAAAAAGAAAGGATATTTATTTAATGTTTTCTCTGAAATGAGAAGCTTTCACTTTTGTTTTTGGGTCATTCATTAGAACATTTTAACATTTATTGATGGAAATAACAGAGGTATAAATAACTAAATAAGGATGGATGAAACTTTTCTGTTTCAAGGTCTTTTTTCAGATTACAATTCAAAAACAATGTAGCTATTTTTTTTAATCTCATTTAGGGTCACTGTTCTGTTTTCTCCCTCATTACAGACAGATGTCTAATCACTTCTCCAACATGTACCCTCAGCTGATAAAGGATGAGAAGGTTTTGAATCCCCTGAAAAGGTTTTTGAGGTACAAATGTTCAAATGTTATGAATGCAATAGTTGTTTTAATTCAAATTGAGATGCACAACAAGTTTCCCTCTCACAGTAAACAGGACCAATGGGCCAGAGAGCAGGTGAAACTGAGGAGAAACAGTGACCCCCTGTGGGAGCATGTGGGACTGATCCTGGCCCAGTTGGACGGACTCCATGCCGGGGCTGCACAGTGGGCCAAGAGCAAACACAGGGAGGTGTGTGAATGTGTGCTGGGAAGTTGTTGAAAGAGTTGTCGCTATATCATTTCAGTATCATCTCTCTCTTTCTCTTTTTTTTTCTTCTTTCTCCTCTCTCTCCGGCCAGCCTCTGTCAGTGTTTGCGGTCCAGTTTCTGAATGGCGTCGGTGACCTCTTGGACCTGGTCCCGGCTCTGACGCCTCTCTCCAACTCCTCCAGGGGGGCCGGGGCTTTCAGGATGCCGGGAATGGGCCACTGCACCGCTCTCATAAAGGTTAGGCCAAGCTCATTTGGCTGAAACTGTGAGGGAGCACTTGGGAAAAACTAGCCTCTAATTGCTTTTTATTGTGAGCTCTTGTGTGTGGGTTTTCCTCTTGTAAAGTGAGTTAGTGAGAGTAAAGGCCATTAGGAGGTGGAGGGGGTGAGGGGTGTTTTCTCTTCTGCCTAGAGTCTTTATTTAATAATGTGCAAATGGGGGGGAGAAGACACTCAGTGATGCAGCAGGAATTTAACAACAGGAGCTTTTATTATTTGTTATTTATTTTCTGTGTCTCTCAGGTGCTGCCAGGCTTTGAGAACCTGCTCTTTGGTCACTCAAGCTGGTTCACATATGCAGCAACGATGCGCATCTACAAACACTGGGATTTCAGGGTGTTTGACACACACACCGCCACTGGGAAGATGTCGTTCAGCAGCTACCCTGGTACACACACATTCACATATGAGCTAAGTTAAATTAGTTTTTTTTAGACTTGTTTTTTTTTTTTTTTTTTTTAGTCTATTGCACAATGAAGAGCGTCTTCCTTCTAAAAGCTCCGCGCTGAGGTGAACCGTTTCATCCTTAATCCTCCTCAGTTTCATTTTCATCTTGGAAAATACAAACACCGACATCAAGGACTTAACCCAAATCCTCGATGAACATTCTCCTCTGAGCCTAATTCTTCTACTAAGCGCACAGCTTAGTCAGTGACAAGGAAAATGTCCAACTCAAACAGAGACACGGTGAAATTGATCCACCACCACCAACCTCCCCTCCCCTCACCCCCTTTCACTGTCAAGTCGGAGGAAACTGAGTAATTTTGTGGGCAAAGATTTGCAAAGTGGTCCAGACCATAAAAATCCTCTTACGGGCTCCATTGCTTATCAGAACACAAGTGGTTTTAAAGTCCTATTTTTAGAGGCTGCGAGGTCAAGGATATCACTCCACTATATTAAAAAGAAGAGATAAAATGAGACAGTGGAGGTGGTACGTGTTTGACCTCTGCAGACCTGTTAAGCTGCTTTCTCTCTGACAGTGACAAGGATAAACAGATGTTAAAGAAAATATTTAACTCCTTATCACTTCTTTTGTCAATAGATAGATAGATAGATAGATAGATAGACAGATACATTTCAGCTCCATATCTTCTGTCAGGAAATTTAATAGTTGTGCGAGAAATGATTTCATCATATCTGTGCTTTAGCCTCCTTTCTTAAATATTCCCTTTTAAATCTTCATCCTAAAATACCTCACTCCCATCCCTCCTGGCCTCTGGCCTCCTCCTCCCTCCTCCTCCTCCTCCAGGCTTCCTCATGTCTCTGGATGACTTCTACCTGCTTGGGAGCGGCCTGCTGATGACTCAGACCTCCATCGGCATCTTCAATGCCTCCCTGTTTTCCCAGCTCAGCCCTCACAGTCTGCTGGCTTGGCAGAGAGTCCGTCTGGCTAACAGCATGGCACGCAGCGGAGATGAGTGGGCGCACGTTTTCTCCAAATACAACTCAGGTGAAAGCCTGTCAGTCAAGACAGAGGGTTTTTTTTTTTTTTAATTCCTCCATTACTGTCAAAACATTACTATAAAGCTCCCTAATGATGATATATGTGTAAACAAGATCACAGTCAATCTACATTATCTCTAAACCCTTCCCACTTAAGACAATCACCACTCATCTTCATTATCAGTGTGTCACTGTATTGAAGATGAAACGGTTGCTAGGGAGTGGGCATACTAAAGCAGTAACAGGATGTGGAGCAATGGAGTAAAAGATACTTGAATAATACAATGATGGGTCAGAAGAAATGTGACTTGCAGAGACAAATTTGAGACAAACCCTACGTTTTGTAAAAAAAAAAAAAAAAATCACAAAGCAAATTTCCACAGAGATTTAAGCCGACTCTCGAACACACGTCCTTCTTCATGCACAGCGCTCGTGTACGTTAATTGAGCAGCTGCTTCGATCTTTCACGTCATGTTGCCATGGGAGGGCAGAGGAGAACAGGACAGAGTGTTCTTGAGACTTGAGGCAGTCCTCTCATCCTCTCTCTCTGCTCTCATATTCACCATTTTTCCGTGATAATGTCAGCGATGCAGCCTGCGGGCAGTCAGCACCAGAGCTTTTACCTCTGCCATTGTTTTCATTTCATTTACAGAGGGTTATGGTGCAGGATTTATTGTCTGAGCAATAAATCAGAAGTTTACTCTTTTTCTTCCACTAGTTACACAGCCCTCAGGCTCACACAAGGCTGTGCATGTTATTCTACCTGCACAAGTCATACGCTGCCAAACTTCAGCAAGACAAAGAGTCTGTACATGTACAAAACTATCTTAGTTTTGCAACACAAGGACATAACTGAAGCTGATATGAACTTAGTTTTGCAGGTTAAAAGATCACCCAAATTTATCCTGATAATCTTTGGTGACATCTGCATCAAGTCTCACAGCAATATGTTCAATGTTTGACCACAGTTGATGCAGGAATCTTGAATAACTGTGCAAAATATAACAGAAATCCATCTAAAAGACAGAAGTGACAAAATGGTCAGTGGAAAGTTATTAGGATCTGTTCTTTATGCACCTCACGAAACCATAGACTGATAAATTCTCATATCTTCGAGACATTTAAGTCTGAAACTGAGAGTGACATTACCATCCCCAGCTGCTCAAGGAGGTTATGTTTTTCTCCTCTGGATTTCATCAGCTGCAGTACAGCAGTTCTTAGATGTCAGGATGTCCTCGAACGTGTCACTGTAGAGAGTTATGAGATGATCCCTGCTCACGAATGCAGAACAGAGCAGAAATGTGGAAAAATAGAAAAGGAAATTAATATTAAAGATACGTTTTTTATTTGTGCACTATGCAAGTCTGGTTGCTTATGTCTCTATGAAGCTCCCCCTACAGTCTTGGAGTAAGGCTGAGTTCAAGATGCACGATATGTATGAAAACGTATAATTCAACATAAACAAAGGTGCTGAACACCCTGTTGCATGACACAAACCTTACGACTACTTACAAAGTTTTTTTCTAATGGGTGGAGTTTATATACACATTGGCGCTGATGGGTTGACTCCTTGAACACGCCTCCCAGATGGGAAAAAACTACCTCAAAAGATTGTTGCAAATCATTGCACAACGTTATGCTGCTGAATTCGCCTTTTGTGAATCCAACATTGTCGGGTCGCAGATCCTGATCTTATAAGTGTGGTTTATCACCAAGAGAGCGTGGGGGCAGGTACATTAATTTAAAAATCTTGCATAGTGCGCCTTTAAAGAAAGAGGTTACACATTTATAGACACATTCGTGTCTATGTGTTTCAGGTACGTACAACAGCCAGTACATGGTGGTGGACCTGAGCAGGATTTCTCTGGGTCACAGCATCTCAAACGGAGCTCTGACTGTGGTGGAGCAGATTCCTGGAAAGGTGATGCACTCGGATCAGACTCAAGCTTTACGCAGAGGTAAGAAACAAATGCTATCTGTGTGTAATAATAATGTGTCTGGACAAAATTAACCTTTAACGTGCCACCTTCGGCAGGTTACTGGCCGTCCTACAACATACCGTTTCACAGTGACATCTACAACCAGAGCGGGTACGGCGTAATGTGGAAGAGATACGGAGTTGATTTCTCCTACGACCTCTGTCCCAGAGCTAAAATGCTTCGTAGGGACCAGGCCAGAGTGTTTAATATCAACTCCCTCAAACACATCATGAGATACAACAGTAGGTTGAATAATAATCAGCATGTTTTACATCTTTTGATGTTTAATGAAAAAGACTTCAGGGATGTGATGCAAACTCAAACAAACAGCAACATGATTGGTTTTGTTCTAGACTACAAGAGAGACCCCTACTCCAGAGGCCATCCCTGCAAAACCATATGTTGCCGTAACGACTTGAGATCCAGGAGACCACGCCCGGGAGGTTGCTATGACACTAAGGTCAGAGGTCATCAGCACATTAGTCCATGACAAAGATGCTGTCTGTTCACAAACTCCTAAAATGCTTACTGGCAATGAATTTGACGGTTGCTAAGACATTTTGTTTAAAACTACAAATTGCGGAAAAAGTCAGCAGATCACTGCAGACCTCAGGGAGCAATAAATGTCTACACAAAAACTTGGTGCTGATCCATCTAGTAGATGTTAAAATATTTCACAGGATATGTGAAAACTTTGAACCTACTGGTGATGCTGCAGGGAGAGTCAGGGGATCTCCAGACTCATTAGGATTCATCCTTCATCCACAATAACTTTATTTGACTCCAGTTTTTTTAAGAGGCCTTTCCACTTTACAGAAAACATGAAGGGAAACACTGAATCCTTTTAATTTCTCTCTTGAAAAAGGTCAAATTTAATTTGATCAGCAGCTTAAAAAAGTCATGAAATCCACGCTGGTAAAAATACTGAATGTTATAGAGTAATTTTAGACTTGTTATATGACATCACTATGGGATTTGAACCTTATAAAATGAGGCTCTGTCCTACAGGTGACTGACTACCACATGGCTCTGCGGCTGGCAGCAGAGGCAATAAATGGCCCAACGACACAAGGGGGTCTGCAGCCGTTCTCATGGAGATCCTTCAATCTCACAGCTCATCATGGTCTCCCACACACCTACGACTTTCCCTTTGTCACCATGAGACCTGCACTGCGCCGACCCTGAAGACACAGAAGAAAAAGAACAGCACATTAAGACTGACAACATATTGTATGTCTCACTTACTCTGTCTAATATATGACTAAAATCCAAGAAAAAAAATGTAATTTAATTGTTGTTTGAAATACTTTAACATATACTAAATAGTTTATTTGAGTTTAGTATTATTGCATCATTTACTTTATTTTCTGATTGTTGATTGTTTTAAACTATTAATTATTCAGTAGCATGTTCTTAAAACATCATCAGTTATAGGAGCATTATGACAGTATGCTCTTAATTAATATGTGGATCATGAAGTTATCAACAGTTTGTTCTGCAAACTTTTGAATGATAGTCATCAGGGAAATGCTTTTCTTTTTTTAAATATTAATATGATAACGACATTAATTTATTAATATTTTTGTTTTAATGTGCAATATAAGTGCAATATTTCCTCAGGTTTTCCTTGTGTGTATCAAAATGATTATATATTAATAACTTATGTAAATTTTTAACTAAAATATTATGAAATATAAATTGTGGTGCATTGTCTTTTGTAGTAGATATAAAGAATAGTTTCACAAAAACTACAACACCCAGTTTTTGGTCATCAATTTTTTTTTTTTTATTATTTTAAAGAGAACAAAACCCAAACCGGAAATAGAGCAGTTTAACTTTCAAAACAAAATGTTTTTCCAAAATTCACATTTTAAATTCTGTCGATTCAACACAATGTGACACTTAACTTAAATATTGAAAATATTGAATTAAACAACATGTGATGTCACTCACGGCTCTCTACAATTCTTCCTGAAGTATATTTGTAACTTTGAAGCTGGTCACCTCAGCCTTTAAGGTGAAGATTTACTCCAACAATTAAACTAAATCACTATAACAAAACTGGTAACAGCACAAAGGCTCCAAGTTCATCTGGTGTCAGTTCATTTGTGGTAATTTCATCAGTTGCTAACTTGTCTGTGTGTGCAACTATAACTGTCAATGACATTTATAGTTTCTACATTTATAGTTTAGAAATTTATTGGTCCTGAAAACATATAATAGTACCTGATATATATGAAATTACAATCTATTTTTAAAAGCTTTATGGTTTCATTTTATTTAGCACGAACGTGGTTGGTATAATGTGTTTTTTTTAAAAAAAAAAAAAAAAAAAAAAACTAGTTACACATTTCTAGGCTCACTGTTCCCAATAAGGTTAATTTGGTCCTGATAAAACACTGTTTTCAAACTTAATGTAAATGTAAAATTCACCTTCAGATTTGGTGAATACTCGGGTTTTATTTTGAAGGTACAAGTCGGATGTGTTGCGTCTCATTTCCGGTATATTGACGCGGCTGATTTTTGAGCTCGTGCGCGGTTGTGGGCGGAGCGTGCGCGGTCGGTAACGGGGAGAAAAAGCCGAGGCAGCGGCGGACACGGACGGACGCCTTCGCTCGTCTTCACTTGGCGCCTCGCGGGTTTTACAAATGGCAACGACGGCGGACGACCTGCGGGAACCGGCGGACGTCGCTGCGTTGTCGACGCACCACAGCGGCTTCCCTCCACACCACAACAGCAATAACAACAATAATAACAACAACAACAACAAAGACAGCGAGGCGGGAGACAGCGCGACCTCCGCCACCGCCAGCGCGACTGAACCCGCGGGGACCGCGTCGCAGAGCATCGGCAACGGCTCGGTCATTAACCCCAGCGGGGGGAGTAACGGGAAGTGGGTCCGGTTGAACGTCGGCGGCACCGTTTTCCTCACGACCAGACAGACCCTCCTCAAGGAGCAAACTTCGTTCCTGTACCGGTTGTGTCAGCAGCAGGACCTGCACTCAGACACGGTGAGTCCGGCAGCTTTTAATCCCCGGTGCTCGGTGCCACAACTGAGTTTAAACAGCAGCTTAACACGTGTCTGTTGCAACCTAATTCTACATTTATTAACATTAAAATATACATATTCTCTTATAAAGTATCATATATATTAGATAATCCATGTGTGAATCCACCAACATTAAATATTCCTTTTAAGGTAAAACATGTCTGAACGTGAACCCCTTTTTTTTTTTGTGTGTGTGTGTGTGTGTGTGTGTGTGTGTGTGTGTGTGTGTGTGTGTTAGTTTTACATGGTGATTAAACTGGTGACATTCCTGTAGTAGCTCATAGTTTCCCGCTGTTTTCCATCTGTTTTAACACTTGTAAACTCTCATAGATACAGTGTAATATACACCTTTAAAAAAAAAAAAAAAAAAGAAAGAAAGAAAAAGACGAAAATATCTCACACCATGATTCATTTTCAATGGTATTCCTAACAGGTTTGTAGATGTTGGATTTGTCCAGACCTGGTGAAAGGATTTTGGCTGCAGTATAAGCCGCAGGTCGCGACATGAAGTAAAGCTAACACACTGATGTTGATGGTTGGGAATTAGTGATATATCAAGTAGAAATGGAGTCATGGTTCCTCCTCCCTGCAGGAAGTGTGGAGTTTTCTAATGATCATCTCTCTCTCTCTCTCTCTCTGTGTGTGTGTGTGTGTGTGTGTCAGCATCAGTTTGTTGTGTGAATGTAGCTCAAGTCAGATGGATGAACACGTGCCTCCTCTTGCTGCACAGTCAGCTGGCATCTTATATAGACAGAGAGAGGGAGATGTATTGTGTTTCCCAGTCACATGTAGAACGAACACCCTTCAAGACTCATAAATGATGCAGATTTCTATTATGCTGCTGCCTTTGATATGTATGTGTATGACAGAGAGGGTGGAGGTAGGGGGGGGTCTACTTTTCCAGTTTGGACTCTACTGTAAGTTGACATTTAGTTGCTGTCAGATTCAAAAAAAGAAAAAGCCTCTCATCTCTAAAATGTCAGCTCTTGTAACAACCACATTATCATCTCCATAAGAGGACAGGAGGATAATATGGATGAAATGTCATCGTGGTTGGATGTAATTTTATCCCGCAGCGTCAAGACGATACGTTTTGTTTTGGTTCTTCGTACAGTACGTCTTTATTAGATGTCATAGTGGAGCGCTGACAGGAAATGGGTGAGCAGAGAGAGATGGTGATGACATTTTAATAAAGAGCTGTGACTGAGCAGGTCAACAAGTGATGTTGTAATGATGTTAAACGCTCAGGTCACACTGACACTTAGAGATATTAACATTCAGCTGTTTAAATTCAGCTGCGCATAGTAGAAGTTACTAAGATGTCACCACAGGCTCTGGCATTCACTAATAAGTAAGATGTTATAAACCAAATATAGAGAAAATTTATAGAAAATAAAGAAATTTGTCACGAGAAACCAGAATATCTGGATGTTCTCTAAACCTTGTGTTTTGACTTCACCAACATGTGCTTGAAGGGACCGAAGTGTTAAAACTAGAACAACTACCAAAACTGGAGTTAGGAGGTTTCTCTTTTTTTTTTTTTTTTTTTGCTTTGCTTGACAACGGCGCTCACTGTTCCCCCGCTGCAGCGCCAGGCCCGGTGTGGAAACATTATTCCCTTGTGACCTTCAGTGGCGACCTGACAGCAGCTCCCTCTGCGCCGCCTGAAGACACACAGTCTCACAATATCCAAGACAGAGTTGAATCAAGGGCATCAACGTTTCACCTCCGAGCTCACGCGTCGGATCTATCTGTCACACACACACACACACACGTACATCTCCTTCCTCCTTTCAATCCTTCGTCACAGCTCCGTCACCGTCGTCCCGTCCTCTCTCTGAGCAGCTGACTCACTCCGAACGTTCGTCACAATGTTTGTCCTCTTTCTTATCTGCACCGTTTTTATTCACAAACTCTTGAGTCTCAAGAGGCTCGAGAGACGTTCAACACATTTGTGTGAGTCAGTGTTGAAGTGTTTATACATGAATAGATGGTTCACCTTTAATACGAGCACGTCACTGCCAGAAGGAGACGTGATTCAAGTCAATTGATTCTAAAGATGTGAATCATCTGTTGCCTCTTTATAATGTGTCCTTAAGTGTAATTACATCTCTGTGTAAGTTGTTATTGCTTCCTCACCACTAAGGCAAGGACAGATTGCTTTGTACCAGACACAGGGATTGAGATTTTTAATCTACTGGAAGATGAACGATTTTACTGAATAAAATGAAAATATTTCTGCTGTGAAGGTCGTCTAGATGTGACCTAGAGGAAAAAAAATGTAGTTTAGTTATAAAATAAGGGTGCCGCTGTTTTATTTTAATTGAATAATATTGCAATTGAAATGTGAACGAACAAAGAAAAGATTTAATTTTTTATCTTCGGGAGCCACGGTGACGGAAACGAACCACGTGTCTCTGACTCGATGATTACCTGCTGATCGTAACAGCTTGGATGCACACAAGCATGAATGATACAACAGATTGGTCGCACAGTTAACGGAGTAAGAGAAGATCTTTCATTTATTACATTTTCCAAAAAAAAAAAAAAAAAGTGCTGATGCAACATCTGTTGTCTTTTAAATCAGCGCTTCATAAAGTTAGTGCAGCGGACCGACAAATACAGGCTGGTTATTAGCTGGATGTTAAACCAAGAAAAGCAGTTGATGCAGACGTATGCCACTTTACTGAA
Organism: Polydactylus sextarius; assembly: GCA_016801845.1. Taxonomy (NCBI): domain Eukaryota; kingdom Metazoa; phylum Chordata; class Actinopteri; family Polynemidae; genus Polydactylus; species Polydactylus sextarius. The sequence goes on along the minus strand of CM028920.1, from coordinate 7,661,624 downwards.
AGAAAGACCAAAATTAAAAACACTTTTATAAGTGAAAACATTGACCTTGAGAAGGTTTTCACAGACTAACTAAATCAGCCACTGAGATTTTAAGGAAACAATAAAACCTCCGCTCCAAAACTTGATCTGGCAAAGTATTAGGTGTCTCTGAACAGTTCTCTCTTTGTGCCGGTGCAGCAGTTACCCATCAGACACCAGGCTGAAACAAACTAGTACACACACACAAACCGAATCGCAGCGGAGCAGCTCAGTCTCTGTGTTTGTTTTGTCGACAGAAGCTGATGTTCACCTCACTCAAGTTGTCTTCCTCTAATCCACCGGTGTTAGCTTGTTGCCGCTCAGAGGTTCTGGGCTGTTTTTAAACACACACACACACACACTGTCTGGCTGCGTACGCCTGTTTTAATGAGATTACTGGCACACAAACCCCACCCTCCTCCCCCCAAACCAAACCTAAGCCCGAGCTATGTGCTGTTAATACTACCCTGCACCTGACCTTGTGCCATCCCAAGCCAATTACATTATGTAGCTAAGATTGGGCTTTGATAGCTAAACGATGTTAGCTGAGCAGGTGTAACAGAGCGGCTGGTTATGGACTATACCCATGTAATCCTATTACCACAGATTTGTGCCTATCAGTGGCTTGATTCATATTTAATACCGAGAGGATTGTGCAAGTTGAGGTTTGAATGGTCTGTTTTGTGACTTTACAGTTTTTTTTTTTTTTTTTTTTTTTTTTTTTTTGGTTTTATTTTTGTTTTTTAAAGCTAAATTCCACCAACATGCCTTCACTGGTTTTACCACCGTATCTGTGCTGTGTTGAATTTTACACGCTGGCAGAAACGAAGAAAAGATGCAAGAGCCAAAGCTTTTATTTGCATAAATATCACAGAGTTGTGAGGACTTGTCTCTGTTGCTGCTGGGAAGTTTTTTTGGGGGATTACACGGTAAGACCTTGTTAGGAGCTGGAGGTAGTGTAGGCTGTAGTGTGGGAGAAAAATACACTTGATGTGCTTGTAAACACGTGGTTGCAATTTTGTAAAAAACCCAACAGATTTTCATAAGAAATCTAATTTTCACAGGTCTTTCTAAGAACTTGTGAGCTGTTTTTGAGAAGCGGAGGTACCTGTGTGCTGTTTATTTTAGTCAAGCCTTTTAAATCCACCCAGCGAGGAGCGGAGGCACATAAAATCAATGTATTTATCAGCGTGAAGCTTCCCACATCAAAAATGTCACCGACACTGAGAAGAGATGGTTCAGAGAGACCATCTGTGAGACCGGAAAACATGAATTAGACTGATCCCTAATTAGAAATCTCACTCACATCAAGAGTTTTCTCACATCTCCAGTGTATGTATCTAACAGTTATAATGCAAATTTACTATAGTAAGGTCATGTAAGTCTGATGCTGCTCAAAGATGCTCTGAAAAACTAATGGATTACTTCAGAAAACATGTCTTCAGGTTTGCTAAATATTTTCATAAATCCTTCATCAAAGGAATGAAATCTTCCCCCGCAAGGTTACCATGGTATGACTTTCCTGTGAGCATAAGATGGATTGATGGATGAATATTGATCAGACGAGATTGACGAGGAGGTGTCATGTTGAATCAACCAGAAAATTGAACGACTGCCCTACTTTCTGTCGAATCCGTCTCTTGAGGGGTAAATTATTTCCACATGAAGCTGCTGAAGTTAAACAGCTGCACACACACACACACACACACACACACAGAGAACCTGCTCAAATAAAGCAACATGGAAAAAAAAAGAAAAAGACCTTACACAGATAAACATTCCCGCAATTTTATGCATTTTTTTTAGTATCAGTCAGTTCGAGCTAGTAGCAGAATGAAAGCAGGTGTGTGTGTGTGTGTGTGTGAGAAGTGAACAGGGCTTGTGTTTGGCCCGTGGGATGTACTCACCTCTACAGGGAGATGTTGTGAAGTCACATCTGATTTCCCTGAACAAATGTTCTGTAAAACATTAACTCACCAACTAGTATCACTGTCCTCTTTACAACTGCAAATATTAGTTGGCGAACACACCGCAGCTTCACTTTGAATCCTAAAACCTGGGCTCAGATCTCTTAAACTCTGAACGTCCCAGACGTCAGCCTCTAAAAGCGGCTTCGTCAAACCGTTCAGTAAAGTCCAGGCTAAATTCAAACAGTGAGTAAACCCGTCCAGCAGATTAAGTCCGCGTCGAGCAGCCGCAAATGGGTCTGTCACAACGAATAACCGATCATTTTTACACATGTGTTTGTCAGAGAGATATGGCGGCTCTGACACATCAGGAGGTTTCTCCCCAGCGTTGTCATGCCCACAGTGTCAGGTCAAGTCACATCCACGAGGTGTTGGTCTGTCCTCTGCTCCAGCTGTGTTAAAGTGTGTGTGTCTTTACTTTGAGCTGCAGTCACAGTTCTTCTACACTATAATCACTATGATTTTCAGTGCAGTCAAACACACATGCTGCATCTATACACTCGTATCCCATGTGTCCTCATCCTCGTTTCTACAGCTCTGTCCCGATCTGATAGTGCCCTTCCTTTTCTAACAGGAGGTTATTTATCACACTCCTCCTAATGTATTTGTCTTCCTGTCATTTTTATTCTCTTTATCTCCAGCTCTCTTCCTGGATGTCTTCTTCCTCTTCCTCCTCATCTACTTTCAATGTTTTTTTTTTGTCCTTTTCTCCCTCAAAGTGTTTAAACACTGTTTGTAGTCGTCTTCGTTCATTACATTCATTTCATGTCTCACTTCATGGATACCTCATCAGAAGCTCCCGTCACGCGACACACAGCAAAAAAACAACCAGACTTGAAGAGCCGAGAGTTGGAGACAAAGTGATGCTTCCCATGTAAATCAGGCTGGCAACACACCCTCAATCATTCAGAGAAAAAAAAGACATCGAGGAGTCAGACTGCATATTTAATTTGGGAGTCCTCATCTAATCTAATCTGACAGAAGAGTTAGAGCTCATATGATACGATGAGACGCAGATGACGATGCTTCTTTGACAAACAGAATCTGCACTTGATAGTGGAGGTGAACATCATCACAAGTCACAGGACTGAGTTGCACCAGCCTTCAGTCAACTTCTAAGTTCCTCTTGAGCTCGTGGTCACTACCAGCTAATTTCAAACTTGTGGTTTACTAAATCTGGTTGCAACAGTAAAACTGAAGAAATGTCTTTCTCTGTAACCTTTAAAATGATTTGCTGGCAACGTGTGTTGTGTTGTTTTCAAGCTATCGGCTATGTAAACAGGAAGTCACTGGAGCATCACTAACTGAAAAAAATCCATTTTGCTGAAGAAAATAATCTATAAAACTTTAGTGTGGGTATTCATGTAATCCTCAGTGACTGGACAATATCTCATTATGATGAATTGACTATTTTATTATGTGTTGATTAAGTAACTATTAAACTTGTGGACTATTGACCTGTTCTGACTTTAAACTGGATGTACTCCAGCTTGTTAGACACTTTTACAGTGAACCTGGATCCACTGACTCTGGAGTACAAGTTGAAATAACGTATCTTCCAAATTATCAAACCTACATTTGCATAAAAAACCTGAAAGTCCAGTTCAGCCCATTCAATGGCAAGTGCTACGTGCAGCAACAAAAATACACCACAGACCAGACCATGGAAGTCACGCAAGTTGTGTGTGCATGCGTGTGTGTAGACTCAGTCTTTTAGTTAATACAAGCACTGACATATATCTATACAAGATGCTGCCGGAGGCTTCGTTAGTCCGTTGCCGCTTCAGCAAACACCCATAAAAAGATGCAGTCATGTGACAAGCAGGTTCTCTTTATCAGACCATACATCTTGTTCTCGCTATGTGACTCTGTGAAGAAGTGTCTTTTCAATCCAGCTACGTGTGGCTTAAAATATTAATGTATGTGCCATCTGGCTGATGGTGGCTGTTTGGCAGCATAATGTGTCGTATAGTGGAGGAAAAGTGTGAAGGACTTCACTTCATTACTAAAAAAAAACAATAATGCAAGTTGCAAATGACTGCAGCTAATTTACCTTTAATTAACCAGTATCTGATAATACTTGCATCATAATCAGTAGATGCAAGAAGCACTTTATTTCTTATACAGTCCGTCCTCTTTTCCCATCTACATCCTGTATACTCGAATCTCCTCAAGGCATGCGTGTGCGTATGGATTTCTCCAGCAGTAGTTCTTTTGTGGCTCCAGCTCTAAAAGGGGGGGGGGGTCTCTGATTTGAGCAATCATCACGAGGAACAAGCGGAGGGGAGGACGGGAAGGGAGTTAGTCGTCATGACATAACAAGCCAGTCGAGCTTGGCAGATGTAGCCCGGAGGTGGGAGGGAAGCAAGCTGTCGACACACGTGCGGTAGCAAAAGTCAACCAACGCATGCATCTGGAGCACCAGGAACCAGTAACTTGTACAGTCCAGTTAAACAGAAAAAGTGTTGTGGCAGTCAGATCTCAAGGGAGAAGCTAACGGCAGCGTTTTACAACAGGAAGCAAAAAGGTTTAATGGAATGTTAAAAAAAAACACTGAACTGTTTGTCTGACTCACAGTAGTGACATTACCTCTGTGCACACTAACCTTATATAGTTATAATTATTACAGCATCACATCAGTTTACCACTATCAGATCCAGCACTCTGTAGGGGGGCTTTTATTTTGGAGACAATACATTTCGCTTGTGTAGATCTGGTTTGGGCAGCCTGAGCTGCATACTTAAGATGGAAATAGCCAACCAGGATGTTTTCTTTCTCTGGGATTGTGAGCTTTTTTATGTCTAAAAATAGTCATCATATTACAAAACAGATCCATCACTTGAGGAAGGAACATGAAAGTGGCCAAATTCAGATTTGAGAAATACTTGTTTTACATACATGAAAAAAATAATACCACAAGGAAGTGGTGTAACTGAGTTTCCTGAACTAAATGCACACAGTTTAACATGGTGAGATGCTAATTCTTGAGTGTTTTCTTCTCTGTGTCTTCGTAACAGGATGAGACAGGAGCCTACGTGATTGACAGAGACCCCACATACTTCGGTCCCATCCTCAACTACCTGCGGCACGGCAAACTGGTTTTCAACAAGGAGCTGGCTGAAGAAGGTCTGGTCTGACTGGACTTGAATTAGTTTTTGGATCTTTAGAAATAAGAAAACATCTAAAAAAAAAAACTAGGTACCGAAGCTGGATTGTGTGTTTCTTTTGTCTCCAGGTGTCCTGGAGGAGGCTGAGTTTTACAACATCACACCACTGATCAAACTGATCAAGGAGCGAATCGTGGAGAGAGACTCCAAAGCCACACAGGTATATACACACACACACACACACACACACACACACACACACACACACACTTTCTGTGTCAACAGCCAAACACTAATCTCCTCTTTTGAATAAAACTAAACAAATACAGTATGATGTGTATTACAACTGTATCTATATTTGTCACTGTGTTACATCACATCTAGCAGTTCTAGTATGTACCATGAGTACTGCAGTATGTGATGGTACAATGATGGTGTAAGTGCATCGCCTCCCAGTCATTTTCTCTTTGTCAGTGATTTTACCCTTCTGTGCTTCTGAAGAGAAGCCCAGCTGTACACCAGGCATCCTCCTCCTTCATTTTCTTTTCTCACAACAACGGTTGCGCTCGCTCTTACATAAACCCACTGTCCTCTCAAATATATACACCCACTTTCACCGCCTCCTCCTTTTATTTTACTGAACTCGCTATCACTTGCCTGGGGGTTAAGTGTTGTGCAAAAGTATGAAAATAGAAGTGCCGGTTTTGCTGCCAGCCTACAACCACATTATTTTGTTGTTCATACCATTGTTGTCCAGTACCTCCTTGTCTCATGTTGCAAAGGCTCAGTCAAATAGATAAATGCCTCGCTCATTACAATACAGCGATATGAGATTATAATAACAAATAAGTGGGTCTTTATTTCATTTTAATACGCACTTATAAAATACTAACAGTGATGTGACACAGTATCAGAGTCATAGTAAAGTTAATGAATGTTACAACTCTCACTCTGAAGATGATCTATTCATCACCCGTCCTCTCTCTCTCTTTCCTCAGCAGGTGCCCCCCAAACATGTCTACCGGGTGTTGCAGTGCCAGGAGGAGGAGCTGACCCAGATGGTCTCCACGATGTCGGACGGCTGGAAGTTTGAGCAGGTCAGCGTGCGCACCTGCAGAAAGCCCCGCACCGGACTGCTCTGGACTGTGGGTTGGACTCACGCTGCTGCTGACCCTTCAAATCTTGACCCTTTGGCCTGATCCCCCTTGGCCCCGACCTGAGCCCTGCTATCTGCACTCCCCAAACGACTTTAGCACCTCCAGACTAAAATAGATTTGATCCAAAATCTAGATCTCGACCTATCGACCTTAAGTAGCACTTTAATCTAACGAGTCCATGTGAGTTTTAATCACAGATAGTCTCATTTAGTCTTAAAGGTTCCAGCGCTGACGAGACGTCGGACCGTCACCTGCAGTGGTACAGTCCAAAACAGAGCAACAACGTTGATTTTTATCACTTTATCACTATTCTGTTTATTTATCACATTTATTTAGACCTCTGGTGCTCACCAACTGTAGCGTAACCAACTATAAATTATGACACATGAAACTTTAGCATGACTAAGGTGAGGCCCAGCAACATCTTCTATTAGGATAAATATTCACTATTGTAAGACTTGTGGTTTTAACTATTAGATCAGAGTATACAGGAAGAGAAACTGAAGAGATTATCATCAGAATATTGTCAACAATTTTGATAATCAAATAAGTTAAAGTAAAAAAAAAACCTTCCAGAAACATTGAACATTCATTTCACAGTCAGTTGGGCAGAAATACAAGTACATACATCAGTTTATTATGAAAATATGAAAGTTTATCTGCAGCTGTTTAGATTATCTTAGTTATTTCAGTTATATAATATGTCATAAATGACAGTTCAATACGTTAAGGTTTTGGTCTCTAAGAAACTGCCTGCGACAGATTAATCAATCAATTAATAATAATATATGTATTATGTTATATAATATTTTGGTTTTTTATATTATTATTATATACTAATAAATCAATAAAAACAGTTTTTAAAAGCACAAAAAGAAAACAACTGACAGATTAGATAAATAGATAGATACTTAATTAGAAGCCTCTGGGAAATTCAAGTTTCAGTGCACAACAGCACAAGTTAGAAGAAAACACACATCTAATCGAGGTAGTGTGAAGGTGATGGTGATTGGTCATAGACTAATGAATAATGAGTCTCTTGGTCATCAGGCATCAGTTCTCTTTAGGATTAATATTAAAACATGTATTAGCTGCAGTTCTTCACTGTCTGATCACCAGTGTTTCCTCGCTGACAGTCTGATAGAGCAGAACGACGCGCCGACCATATCATCATTTAAGACGAAGGCCTGATCTCCAAAGTTTAATTCATCAGTGACCTCTTCAGCTGTGACACTCAGAGCTCCATGTCAGAGCCTCGTCGCATTCAGAGTTCAGCCTGTAGCGTAGAAACATGTAGACCCTCCCCTCCTCACTGCTTTGGCACCAGACTCTTCTGCATGCTGCACAGCTATGATTTGCACCGTTTCCTACAGAAGCTGGCCCACAGTTGTTGTTGTTTTTCTGTTTTTTTGTTTCACAGTAAAAAATGCTTGTTGTTGAGTCCTCTGTTGAGTGTGTAACTGCAGCCTGTTTTCTCTTTGCCGCTCCCTCTCCTCCACCATGCATGAGCTCAACAATCTTTTCCCGGCTTTAGTACGAGACTCTCAGCTCTCTCTCTTAGTCACTTCCCTCGTCTCATGCTGTCTGTTTTCTCCACCGTAATCTGTAATTCTTCCTGACACTCACTCTGTCTCTGTCTCCTCTGTGAATCTTTCTGTATCTGTGTCTGCGACTCTTCCTAGATGGTGAACATCGGCTCGTCGTACAGCTACGGGACAGAAGACCAAGCTGAGTTTCTCTGTGTCGTGTCCAAAGAGCTTCACACGCCCGGATCCGGACTCGGTACAGAGCAGAGCCACAAAACGAAGGTAAAAATGCAGTTTTCTCACAAACACACACACAAACAGATGTACATTCAAAGACTTGCTACGGGACCAAACTGCTCGGTTGTGTCCATGTGTGGCCCTGTCCTCTTTTTCTCCATTTACATTTCTGTTTTGTTGTGGTGTGTGTGTGTGTGTGTGGGTGTGGGTGTGTCCCTGTCATTCAAGTGGAGGTGGTTGTTCTTTGATCCCGCTCTCTCTGAAAGCTCCAAATGTCACTCGCCCTCATTTCATTCACAAACACTCTCACTCCATCATTCACACAGCTCTGCCTCTTGTTCCTGCCGTTATTGATCTCTCGCTCTGACTTCCTGTCTCTATCTCTCACTCTCTCATTTCATAAAGATATATAGATATATATCTGTCTGTAGTTGCCTCTCAGCTTGTCACTGTCCACTCACTGACACTCATCAGCGTGTTCATTTTTTGTCATTTTCTGTCTTGTTTTTTTTTTTTTCCCTTTTCTTTCTTTTGTGTTCTCCCCCTCCATCTTTCATGCCGAATGAAGCCGGCGGAGACGCAGGAGGAGGAAGCAGCGAAGGAGGAGGAGGAGGAGGAGGAGGGAGGGAGAGAAACCACACCAAATGAGTGGCTTAGAGAATGAGGGAGTCATGTTTCTTTGTTCCAAAGAGAGGCGGGAATGGGTGAGACACTGTGTTAGTCGGTAGACCCAGTAGATTTTAGTGTGTGTGTGTGTGTGTGTGTGTGTGTGTGTGTGTGTGTGTGTGTGTGTGATATCTACAGAGATCAGGGGTGTTTCATGTCACTGTATTGAGTGTGACCTCCAAGATGTCCCTCTGCCTCAACAGAGGAAAATGCTGAAACAGTATGATCGTATCTAAAAGAGCATTTGTGTTTAACTAGGAAATTCTGTATGATTATTATTATTTCATCTGTGTAAAATGAAGCAGATAAAGACACATCTTCATCTTTAACATTAGCATCAACATGGGAAATTACTTGATGAGTGTTTTAGATTTAATGGTGTAATGGTTAAAAACCATGAAAAGCACATGAAACATGAACCACAATATCCCTATTTGAAAAAGCTACATAGACACAACAAAGAAAATATCGCTTATTGTTAATCTTTCCTGTAGTGCAGAGACAGTTTATTGATGAAACTCCATCAGATAAGTCAAAGGGTAACGACCTAAAAATCCCCATTTGATCAAACACTTGGAAACCACATCACGAATGTCGCTGAGTGACCTCACGTGCACGTTCTCACTGTGGAGCGACGGTGACCCGACACATCCCGACTGATATCGACCGAGCTGCATGTTTCTACAGGCTCTCGTTACCAAACCACTGTGACATGAAATATCCCCGACCTCTGAGTGCGGCAGCAGTGTTAGATGTCCTTCCCAGTCTGTCTACACACTGTATATACAGTCACAGTGTAGTCACACACAGATGCACTGAACACACACACACACACACACATATTTATATAAATATAGTATTTAAAAACATATAATTAATGGTCCAGACATGGCTGTGTGTATTTCTGTTGATGTTCTCAGTCATCATGCATGTCAGTAAAGTCATTTACTCCCATTCTGTCACCATTATCATCACCATTGTCACCATCACTACAGACAAACTTAGATTGTGCGAAGTGTTTTTTTTTTATATAATTATTATTATAAATCTTCCATTTCTAATGTTGTTTGTTTTTCCTTCCTTTTCACAGCTTTTCCAGATCCACGGGTCACGGATGTAAAAACTGCAAGAGTTTTACGTTCTTTTTTTATTTTTTGTTTTATTTTCTAGGCTTATTAAGCCGTTCTGTACATGATGTGTTTGTGTGTCGCATCTATGGACAGTCAAGTCGTCCAGACAGATTTGTAGCATCGTTATCAGTTTCACTGACAAAACGGCCAGCGGGAAAGATGACAAAATGATTAAAAAGGGGAAAAAAAGAACAAAAAAGAAAGATTTCTTTAGTCGGAATAATCATGTTGAGGGATAAAAGGGGAAGGTAGTGGAGCTTAGTAAAATTATAACCAAAGATCTTGATGTTAAAGCTGGTTGAAGCAAGGTGCTTAAACAAAAGAGATCACCTCTGAAAATCTGACGCAACAAGAAAAAATGACCTTGTAGTGAAACGCTGCTGCTGCATCACTATGACTTAACAGATGCTGTTGTGCCATTTTGGATTATTACATTTCATAATGTTAAAAAAGCTGTGGAGGCGTTCGTGAGTTAATCAGAGTTTAACTAATTCTCCAGAGCTTTACTCCCACTGATGGATACAGATGTTCCTCTCACTTTGTACACAAGACTATTATTCCTGTTGTCTGAAGTTCAAATAGTACAAAACATTTCATCCAAGACCAACTTCACTTTGTTGTTAGACATGCGGGAACTGATGCTGGTGATTTTGTTTTTTTTTTTTTGTTCCTCTCAGTTTGATCTCACTGTATTTGACGTTAGCTTAGATAGAGAAAGACGAGGACATTTGTTGATTCAGAGGAGTCCTTCATCTGGCTGCAGTAAAGACTGTCAAAAGAGTCTGTGTCCAACAGATCTCAGAGCAGCAACACTTGCTGCAATGGCAAAAACACACACACTGCCCTACATTTTAGCCCGGCATTAACACCCACATCACACACACATCTGCATCACCACGTGCCGGTGCCTGCTCAGCAGCAGCAGCAGCAGCAGCAGCAGCAGCGTCGTCTCAGTCTGTCGCCCTGGCTCAGATCCAGAGGCAGCTTTGGTCCCAGCTGACAGAGATGTTGGTGTGAGTCAGGAAAAGGCTCAAACACACACAGAGAGAGAGGAAGGAGGAGGGAGTGAACCTAATCACAGTTTCTGTAGTGGTGATAGCTGCCGTGTCACCTGTTTGTCTGTCTTTGTTTGAGTGAAAGCACAGCACTTAAATCACATTAACTCACACATTGGACAGATCTACCGCAGTGCAGGTGTGTGTGTGGAAAAAAAACACTTTTTTTTTTTTTTTTTTTTTGGAAGCTGTCAGTCTAGTGACACGTGACTTTTAATAGCCTCTGCTGGCAAACTGCAGGAAGTGCAGCACAGAGCAAATGAAATTCTAATGCTCAGGTCTGTGACCGTGACAGCAGCTGACAACGAAACGAAACGTGTGAATGAAGTTTGTTGGCGTCGTTCAGTTGACGTGAGAGAGTTTTAAAAGCAGCGGGAGGTGCAGTTATAAAGGATTGATACTTAAAAAATAACAGGGTGTTCAGTTTTTTTATCAGCAGGTAATAAAATGTGTAAATATGCATCTAACCTAGAATACGTCCACTATAGCTCTGTGTCCTGTTGAAGCAGCAAAATAGAGAAAATACATTAGGACAGATGGTGACATAGAAATAGGGCAGCGTTTTCTTGGAGGCATTAATAACTACATTACCTGTTAATCCACAGTGATGGGAGCCAAACGGCCTTGACATTGTAAACAGAAAGGATAACTGTTCAGTCTTGCTATCTAACAGCTGTCAAGACCTAATGGTTTTTAAATATCCTGTAACGTATGATAACAGGCAGCCATCCACATTTGTGTCCAGTTTTGTTTTAACTTTCAGTTAAAACCAGCCGGGTACTGTCCATTTGTTGCTAACGTCATTGACATAGATAAACAGAAGCTCAGTGAGCTTCACCACCGCCACCAGATTATTTCTGCCTCAGAGAAATCTGCAGCTTATGTCAGGACACCGACTGACCGGCAACGTCCAGAAAACACACAGACACAGAAACGTTTTAGATTCACATGACAATGAGTGAGACAATCGAGAATTTCCACTAAAAAAAAAAAAAACAGTTGGCGACTTTTTACGGGAAACGTTTTGATATAATTAAATCTGAAAATGAATAAATAAATAAAGCAAGCTTCAAATGAGAGTGCAGAGCATAAAGTCGTCGTCCACTTTATAGAGTTTAAAAAAAAAAAAAAACAAATATGGATCTCTAAGATCTTTGCAATACCGTCGTGTCTGGAATCAGCAGAAACGTTCATGTAAATGTTCAAATAGTGAAGATATGGTTTCTCATCACGCTTCTGATAATCATGACAAAATAGCAGGAGGGGGAAGACTGAATGAGACACGGTGACGTTTATTGTTTTGTTCCTTCAGCTGTTTTTTATTCTTGACTAACTCGGATCATTTGGTGCCTTGAGTTCAAGCAGAAAAAACTGACGTGTCTGAAGACGAACGCGTCAACGATCATATGTGTTAATACATGCTTTTTTTTTTTTTTTTTTAAAGAAAGAAATACCTGTTCATTGTTAGTTTATTGAGTTTATTAACAGTCCAGCCCTGATTATGTTTCTGTATAAATTTCTTCAGTACATATTTGTACTAAAAACACACTGAACATGTAAAAGGTTTTAGCTTTTCTTTTGTATAAAATGCCTTTTTTTGTACGTTTTTGTCGTTTAATTTATTCTTGAGATTCTTTTTTTTTTTTGTTTGTTTGTTTGTTTGTTTCCAATGTTACACGGTAAAAACTATTCCGGTTCTGACTTTTTTTTTTTAGTTGGGAGGGAGGGTTTAACATCATCTTTGGGTGACTTGTTTTTTTTTCTACTTGAAGACTATGGTTTCTGTTACACCGACCTGATGATCCTCAACAATATATAGAAATACATTCGCCAGGTTCGCTGAATATGCTTCCTTGTGTTTTGTTTTATTTTTTTTTGGTTGTAGTTCACATTGATGCTGTTGAACTGATGTTACCCCGACAATTGAGGTTAGAGTTTTCCCTCCAAATGAAAACACGTCAGCGTTAGGTCAGTTTTATAAACCCCCTTTTTTTTTGCATTTCTAGTTTAGTTTGACTGGATTCACACTGAATGAATTCATTTGTCGGACGGTGTCTGCTGTACAGTTAGAGCGTGTTTTCACGTGGTATTTGACGTGTAAAAGTCTACATAGCAGTCTTCTTTCATTCATTACTCTCAGAACAAAAGAAAACAAACGTCTTTATCTGATGCTGGAGTTTGTGTGCTGTCATGTCTGTAAACATACAACGAAACAATGTGACACATGAATTGTACGGCCTCAGATAAACCTGTGCAGGCTTCGACGCTGTGGGATCTGATTTAATTCAACTGTATTTCAACGTCACAACACAGGTCTTTTTTTTTTCTTTTTTTTTTTTTTTATTATTTCTTAATGTAAATGAATGTCACCATTCTCAAAAAATAAAAAATAAAACTGTCTTTTGGTTTAATATGCATATTTGAAAATCTCTTTTTGTTTTTTCAGAGGCGGACACACACACACGTTGTTGTACACTGGTATTAGTGTTTTCTATAGAATAACAAAATAGCAGTTGACTGTTTATCCTCCACTTCTACCATCAATATGGTCTGAGGCAGATAAACTCATCATCACCACAATATAAATGCATATAAAGTTTCCAGTGCAAAAATAAAAACACGTTAACTACGACAGACGATAACTGATTGTTACTGTGATTGGAGTTATATTGTTTAGTGTCACTTCTTCTACAGTTCGGTTACGTCTACATACTGATGTGTTTTTATTTAGTCATCTTGTGCACTGAACTTAAATTAAACATAATATCCAAGACATTTCTGTCTTGCTGTGATGTAGTTTTGGATCAAGCATCAATAAATTCCACATTTTAACAACTGATGAAACTATAAATGACAAGAAACGTTAACATGTATGAGAACATCATTTGGATTCTGACCAGGCTGAATTCATATCTCTGAATATGGCTACAATTAGCTTACTAGCTTACTGATATTTACTAACTTAAATATGAATGAAAACCACAAGTTGTAAAATGTTGGAAATTCAAATTTCTGATGAGAAAGTGTGAAATACAAACCTTCACATCCCTCATCTGCATCTTGTGGAGCATAAACCAATAAAGAGAAGACTTAATGATAAACATCCTCTGAGACAAGGACACAAGTGCTACAGTCATTCTCTCTCTGCCTCCACCTCCACAGTGTAACCATACACAGTCAGCTCCGTCCTACAGGAAGGTGCTGAGGGTGTTGTCGACGGTGGCCAGATGCAGATACTCGGGCAGGCCGCTCTCAGACTCCACCTCTGATTCTTGACCTCTGTCGTCTTCCTTCTTCTGACACGTGCCCGCTCGTTTCCTGCGGATCGATCCTCTAGACCGGTGCTCCAGACACAACAGGATCATGTGGGCCAGATCCTGTTGGAGCCGCTGGAAGTTCTCTCTGGAAAAACACACAGGAACCAGTTGAAATGTACAGTAGATGTATGAATATGAGAACAAATAAAGCATCAGTTTACATTTTGAATCTGGTGAAGAAACAGCCACAATGGCTCTAATGGCGCTAATTAACACAAACTGTCATCTTTACACTCTGGTTTTCTTACGTTGTGGGGGGAGTTGGGAGGTCGTAGTCCTCTCCAGTTTCACCAGTTAACCAATATGTCGTCTCTGTGCCTTTACCCTTAAAAAAAAAATACACACACAAACATACACGGTGAAGTCAGCCGACTGCTGTTTTCTCTAGTGTTTGACCTCATCTCAGTGAAGATTTTTACCTTCAGATATGTTTCTCCTCTGAGCTCGTACTCAAACTTGCAGTGCGTCCTCTGCAGGATATTTATAGTTGGCTGACTGACGTGGATGCGTAGAGCTGGAGGATATTACCAGATACATTTTTTTATTTTATTTTTAACTCAGGCTTTCCTGCGGTAAATGTATTTAATTAAGTTGACTGGGTATCTTCTGTAATCGCACGAGAACAATGTGGACTGCGGCGTTAATTTAGCATAACTAGATCATGGTACGTGGGTGCATGAATGTCAGTGTAAGTCAGTTAGCTCTTTAAATGTTTCCATGCACGTATGTATTCATCTGTGTGCTCACGGTGTCCTGCAGACTCCATACGAGACGCCGTGTTGACTGTGTCTCCAAATAAACAGTATCTGGGCATCTTCATCCCCACAACACCTGCTGCACAGGGGCCTGTACACACACACACACACACACACACACACATGTTCAGTATGTTTTTTTCATTGAGGGTAATTCAAACAATATTCAAACAGGATTTTCCTACTTTGCAGTTATATTCCGTCACCAACATATTCAGCTGCAAGTGTGATATTGAGATTGAGAATTCAAGAGGTTAAAAACATGTTTTGTGAAGTCGTGGTGACCTTTGACCTTTGACCATCACAATTGAATCACTACTTCTTTAACTTCAAGTGAATGTTGTACTGACTTCTAAAGTATTTCTTCACAGCGTTCCCAAGAAAGTGTTTTCTGAGGTGACAGTTTTTCTACCTGAGTGCACGCCGATACGTATCCACACAGGGATGCCAGGCAGGTGCCGCAGCTGGAAGGTTCCCATGAACGCCAAGATGTCCAACGCCATGCGGCAGATGTCCACAGCGTGTCTGTTTCCGTTTCTCCTTGGCAGCCCGGACGCCACCATGTAGGCGTCACCTATCGTCTCCACCTGAGGACAGATGAATGAATTTCTGATATTTGTGTCCTGTCTATAAGTCTCTTCATCCGTTTAAACCCGTCAGTAGCCCACCTTGTAAACATCGTGGTGGTCGACGATGCTGTCAAAGCCTTTGTAGATGTCGTTGAGCATGTCCACCACTTCCATCGGCGTGCTGTACTGGCACAGAGTAGTGAAACCAACGATGTCGCTGAAATATATCGTCACCTCGTCGTACAGCTCCGGCTCCACCACGCCAGTCTCCTTCAGGCTTTTTACCACTGGACTACAAACAGAAACATGTACAAAGGCAAAGATATTTGTATAGTTTTAGCATCTGATTTTAGGTCACTGTCTGAAAAATGTGGCGTGCTCTTTTAAAAATAAACCGACCCAGGAAGCAGCATGAAGTTGAGGCAGTCCGCTCTGTCCCTCTCAGCTTTATAAAGCACCGTTCTCTCCTCCACCAGATGCTCCAGGTTTCTTGAATACATCTGCAGTCGTCTGATCATATTGTCCATGTAGCTCTCATTGTCCTGGTTGTGGATTTTACTGCAAAACAAATAAAAAATAAACTCACATTTAGTAAATGTTTCTATAAACAGTATAGAAACAGTATAAATCAGTTTCTATATGCTACCCAAATTACCTGATGATCTTCCCCAAACAGACTTCTACCTTCTTAAAGTCAGGTCTTTTTTCTGGATCCTCATCCCAACAGCTTTTTATCAACATATAAACCTGGAAGACAGCACACAGAGCTTAAATAAAAAAAATCAATCAAATCAAATTGCCACAGAAATGTGACAACCTCACCTCTGCTTCTTTGTCTGAGGCCGTCTCAAAGTTTAGATCAGGTCTGAAGTAGGACATGATGACCTTGGACAGCTTCTCTGTTAATGTTGATACAAGACACATCAATTCTAAACCAACTCACTGACAGTACTAAAGATTGTGATAGATGTGAAGATGTGAAACAGCGGTTGTGTCAGTGTGTTTAGACCTGCTCGGTTGTAGTAGCTCTCAGTGTAGAAAGTGTTCTTCCTGAGAACAATCTCCTGAGAGATGATAGCAAAGCTGTAGACGTCTCCTTTCTGAGACGTGCCGTGTTTCCTCAGATGCTCTGGAGACGTCCACAGATCTGAGAGAAGGAAGAGAAAAGAGGATTTAAGAAAGTGAAGGACAAATAACTCAGTGAGGGATGAGTTAGCGATGTGGTTTCACCTTTGCCCGGGCTGAGAAAGCTGTTGCAACCAAAGTCTGTGATCTTCACCACCATGCGGTTGTCCACCACGCAGTTGGTGGACTTGAGGCGACCGTGTACCTGGATGTCGCTGGCGTGGAGGTAGGACATGCCCTGCACAGAGGACACAAACACCACAGTCATTTAACATGAAACTGGAGCAAACACATGATTCAGTGGAGGAAGTGAGAGATGTATTGTAAATAAAGGAGGCTAGGACATCTGCTGGCAGTCTGAGGGAACTGCAACAACTCATAGTCATCGAGTATCAATATTAAATCATCAAATATATGCTAATATTGGAAAGAGTTTAAGATTGATACCATTGTCACTGCATGGTCAGTATGATCAGCTGATTATATCTATGAATTTCCGAGTGTTAAACCTGCATGTGATGCAGTATTCTGTCAGAAGTTGTGTTTGTGTTGATCTGAACATTTGGCGCCTGCTATTCAGTCATTCATAAAACTCTAAATGATGTCATGTGGCATAGTCTACTTACAATACAGTTATATAATAACAGTTACATAAGATGCTGTTCATCAGCAGCAGAGCCAAGACTTTCTCTCTCACCTTGGCGATATCGTACATGACGGAGATCTTAAACTCCCAGTCCATGAAGGTCTCCTCTGGATATGAAATCTTATCATTCAGGACATACTGGAAAACAACAGGGACAGAGGGCAAATGTAGGTGTGTGTCTGAGTAGAGCCTTTGTTGTTTGTTCTGTTCTAAACCACTGATATTCTTGTCTTGTTAATCAATATAATAAATAGTTATTTGATAAAGGAAAACTGATGTGGGCTGAACGCAACACGTACCCTGAGCGACCCTCTCTCTCCATACTCAAACACTCCGAACACACCCTGATCAAACTTCACTGTGCCGTAAAACTTTGTGAGGTTGTAATAGTCAATTTGCAGGAGCTGCGGCGTTAAAGACAAAAAGACACGGCCTGTTGGTAAACCTGGATAAATATTAACAAAATGAACAAAGACAACAATGTGGTTTTGTTGTTATCGTACTGCGTTAAGTTCAATCTTCTGGGTTTCATCAAAGTTCCCGTCCAAGTGCTTCAGCTCCTTCAGGATTACAACCTGAAAACATCAAAGCACCAAACAACCAAATTACATCTACTTGTTCAGCACAGTAAAAAAGAGAAGTATGTAGATTTATTTGCTGCTGTTTCCTGTTACCTTCTTATCATAGAACGCACGGCGGATGTTGAAATTCTTTTTCCTTTTTCTCTCTTCTTCAATCTAATAAAGACAGATGAAGGACTTTTTAACAGACGGCATCTTCCAAACTCTTCTTTAAAAATGTGTAATATTGTAAAATCATAGTCAGGGATGATGTAAACGTAGGACAAAATGGTTAAAAAAGTGTTGTTAGCTGTAGATAACAGAAGTCTGGCATGAGCTTCACTGTCCTGCATAGAGCAGATAAGAAAATGTTGGAAAATCCTCCATCAGTTACCTTAAGAGAGATGACATTGAGTTGGTTATCCTCCAGCAGTGTGATGAGATCAGAGGCAATGTGTGACCAACGCTTCCTGACCTTACGGTCTCTCCTGTTCTGTCTGCACAGAGGAGAAAACACCACCGAACATGAATCATAGGTAGATTTTTATGGTTCTGGTGTGATGTTGATTCAGATTGATTCACTCATGAGTAAATCATAGGTCATCGTTTAATTCTGGGCTTTATTTTCACCTGTGATTCTTACACACCACAAATTTACCTGTATGTTTGTCACACACAGATGTTTGTATCTGTACCTCATGAGGACTTACTCACCTGTAGAAAATGAATGCGATGGTGGCCACTATAACAACAGTGACGGCCAACACAATGACAATGATGTTGTGAAATGGTCGTTCTACAAAAAAATAAAAATAAAAATAAAAAAATCAGTGTTAGATTTTACACAATTGAACAGACTGACTGAGAAAACAGGTAAAAAAAAATGAATTAAACATATTACAGGGACTTGTTTAACTTCTAGAGACAAATAGTGAATCTCTATAACTTGTTAAATGATAAGATGTGTTTTACGGTTGTCGTCAGGCAAATAGTAGTTCTGGTTCAGGTTACCTATTTCTGGATTGACAGGAAGTCCCACAGGAAGTCTGGTTCCCCAGATGAAGGAAGGATCTGTCTCGACGACTGTGGTTTCGTTGTACTCGGTGTCAAACGTGAATAAAACACGGTACTGAGAGTGATGGGACAGAGAGAAATGACACATCTCAGCACAAAACTATGCTCTTAATAAGAACTGGATCTTAATAAGATTCAATTCTTAATGGTGAGACACAGGAGAACAAAGCACCTTGTTGTCAGTCGTGGTGTAGAGGATCGTGAGATTCACGTCTCTGTCTCCAAATCGGTCCAGCCTATAGTTTCCAGCTATTCCTGAGCAGAGTCATTGAAACATATTCATATACTATATCTGTAGAAATCAATAATAACAGTTCTTTACATCTAAAACCAAGAAATAAAGGTAATAAATCAAAAAATAACATCATTACAGCTTCTGTCTGAGTGTCTCTCAGTCACAGCTGTAACCTGCCGGCCATAACACCTCATCGCTTCATCACATTAAAGAAAGACACAAATACATGACGGGTGTCAACAGCCTCCATATGTGAGCCCCTTACAGTAATCGTCAACACGTTGTCACTCGGCGCCACTGAGGTCATGACGTCAATGTTTTACTGGAAGTTTGAACAGTTACAGTTCAACAATTACAACTTTGAAATGTTTGGATGCTTTTACAAGTTTACAGAATTTTTGTAATTAATTTCTTTTGAATTATATTTTTTGATTTGAAACATCATGATACTAATATGTTTAGAATGAAGATTTTTTTCTCAATCCAAAAAAACATTTGTTCAGTATATAGTTATACAACATCTATTGATCTATTGTTCCCACTGGTATGAAACTTATATATTATATCTGTAACTTTTCTTTCTTTTTATGGTTACTTCCTGTTGCCTACCATCAAAGGAGGTGTTTCTGAAGTAATTTACATTGACATATCCCATCTCCTGGATTTCTGACTGATTTTTTTCGACAATGTGCCTCATCACTTTGCCTATTAGCAGCACCGCGTCGTGATAACCAGCCATGTAATCATTCATCTGCAGAGAGAGAAAGAGACAAACAGATTGATGATTGGAGCTACTTTATGTGTCTGGTCCTGATGAGAAATATTAGAGTAAATAGTCGTGTACATTATAAAACCTGTTTTATCTACCTATTTAAGGAGAACTAAGAAGAAAAGAGGTAGGTAATGTTGGTATCCTGTGTCCTCACCGTGTTGTTGTCTTTAAGGTCTGGATTAATGGTGTAGTTTCTGGTGTTGGGCATCGTCACCACCAACACGTTCCTCATGGATGGCAGTGACGTTGTGTTAGTGTAGTATTGATCACTGTGTGGAGAAGGAAGAGACTCTTAAAAATACTTCACATGCAGCACTGACACAGGAATCTACTGTTTCCGCACCTGTGATTTTACAACATACCTCAAATAGCTGAATGACTGAGACCTTGCATGTCATTGTAGCATGAAGTTACAGGAAAAGTTAAACATTTGCCAATAGTGTAACTGATTTTGTCAGGCGTACCCAAACATACAGTGTCAAAGAATTCAACTGTTTTTTCATAGACACCACCCATCGTGTTACAGATATGTTGACATCATGATATCGGGATATTATAACTTTGAATGATCAGAAAGTGGATGTACATTGTGGTTGTTACAATGAAACAACTGAATCTAAGTTTGTACTAACAACCTCTACTTTCAGCTGTTTAAACCAGTAGCTGTTTTAGCTAATACCTAGCTAGCAACTGTTTATCCATTAACGTTAGTTAACTCATTTACCTCCTATTTATCCTTTACCAATAACTAATTCACTATCTATTGCAATCAATTACCATCTGTCATTAGGTCTTAGCCAATATTTCAACCATTATCCATGTCTTTTAGTTAGGGTTAGGGTTAGCTATCTGCTTTCAGGTATTTGAACCTCTTACCCATCATAAAAGCAAATAACCTTACCACTGCATTATCTATAGCTGTTCAAAGGATGTGAGTTACTCCACAATCTCCACAAACTTCCCTGTCAAATACTAAATGGACCTGTTGGATAAATACCTCTGGTTATAAATCAGAGGTACTTAGAAATTGCTAAAAGTATGATGTGAAAATATAGAGAACTGCATGTGAAGCAATAACTATACAGCGATATAAAGAGACAACATGAAATATGAAGACAACAGGACATTAGAGGTGGGAAAAGAAATGAGGAGAACAAAAAGCACTGACTTGTAAAGATCAATAAGGATGAAGAGATTATCACTGCTGTCGGCCTCTTTGGAGCCATTTTTCATCTCCAGTACATCCATTGGCGATCCACACATGATAAACACTGCAAACAGAAAATGTACCACATTTATAGCATAGGTGGCCTTGGAGGAAGTTATACCTCACACTGATTGTCATCTAAATATCCACTTCAACTGTGAAACCAAAGTTAATGCCAAACCCACATTGCTCTTTGTTATGACTGAATCAACTTGAAATAGTTCTGCTGTTATACATCAGTGGTTGTTGAGATTTGTTTTTGTCCATTTATGGTCGTTGTTGAAGGTTAAAAGTTGGAAACTGACTCTGATGTAGAAATACCCACTTGTATGTGTGAAACACTGAGGAGGTTTATTAGATATTATTTTTTACTGTTTAACATAAATTGTCACAGTATCTCTGTATCATTTGTGCAGGACGTTACTAATTCACACAAATACATGTATAAAAAAATCACTTACAGTTACTTGTCCTGTTTCTGGGTGATGTAAGTACTGTACTCAGGTCAGATTTACGAAGCAACGTTTTGCTAATGTTCTTGGCAAACTGGCCTGCGTCTAGTGCATTTATGTACCTGTAGAAAAACAAAATGTGTATCACTGTGTTGTTTTAATTTTTATAAGTCACATTAATATAAAGCATTTTGATAACTGTTCAGTTTTGAAGATTACATTCTTTTTATTTTTGCACACACATCCTCTGTCACTCACCAGAAGCAGTCCTCAGTGTTGCTGTTTTTTTTGTAAATATAGGTCGTGTTCCACCCTGGTTTGATGGTGTCATTGAATTTCCAGAAGTGAATGAAGAAGTCGGAGATCTTGCGTGCTGGTGGCAGGAGGCGCTGTAAGTTGAGGGTGTAGTCACAGGAAGTGCCGAAGGCTCCTGCCGAGATGATGGGTGTATTGAGCCTCAGACCTCTTTCAAAACTGACAGAGAATGAAAGAACGTGGATGACACTCACACTCAGACAGAGAATGACATGTAGATAGAAGAAGGAACAGTCAATGGTGATTTAGACTAGTACTGATAAGACTTTGGTGAAATAAAAACACCAACACTTACTCAACTATTTCGTGGGAGGCGTAGGTGCAGGTGGGTCCGAGCACAGCACATCCCAGTTTATCCTCATCCTGCAAAATGTTTCACTGTTTATTGATGGATAAACCAGTTGTGCTTTAATTATTCCAGATATCTTATATGTACGATCATTGTGTGTGAGGTCCTGGACTCACCTTTGTTGAGAAATAATACAATAATATTATAAAAGAAAGTGTGGCTACTCACCAGCAGGCTTTTGAGCTCAGCCACTGCTTCACATGTGCTGCTCGTGCAGCCTCTACGGCGATAAAAGGTGGTGTTGAACCCGCTGGCCGAGAGATTAAATATCAAGCCTTGTGGTTTGTGGGAAGAAAGAATGGAAAACAAATATTTTATTGAACTTTTTCTTCATAATCTTCTTTAACATGTTGTTTTAGCAAAGTGTGTGTCAGTGTTTATCTCTATTGTTTCAACATGTTGTGGTTGCAGAACTGTCCTTTACTGTGTCAACACCTGTGTTATCCATTTATAAATGAAACATACTTCATCATCATCATCGTACTAGCATAACTAGCTCTACACAACATCTTGTGTGCAACCATCACATACATGTTAAAGTCACTCTATACTGTGTATATGTGCTCATTTTTTAAATTAAAAGTCCATTTGAAACATTAAGACGTCCATTATAGTCTCTTATAATTATTGTTGGCTCAGCAGCTACAGCTAATACCTGACAACAAACTTTAAGAAACTTTAAGAAACAAGTTAACTGACTTTTAACATCCACACTATAAACTGAATATGATCCATGTGACAACATGGAGCTGTGAAGTTTAATGAACGGTCAGTAGTTGGCTGTCGATAACAACATAATGTCATCAATATTTCAATATTTAGCATCACATCAATAACTGGTCAGAGCAGCTGCTGCAGAGTTTCATTGTGTATCAGCTCATTTATAGTTGTTTGCTTAAATGTGAATGTGAATCCATTGTGATGTTAAACAAATCTCTGTTCAATTGGGGTTCAATAATTATTACGGTTGTGTCCTGTTGGTTCATTCATTGTATAATCACCTGCGTATAAAATTTGATTTCACTGACTAAACAATGTCTTATCTCTCATTATTCCCTTGAAATCCTTCCCATGATTCCCTTGAAATCAAAGAGATGTTACAACATTTTCAGTTTAGTTTAGTCTGATTAGCACTGACAGTAAGACTTCTGGATAAGAAAGAAACCAGACAAAGTAAAGAAACTGTAACCTTGGAATATAATGAATGTTATATATTTGACGACTCTAAACTCTTTTTGTCAAGTACAGTCAAAATATCAGCAAAAATAGTATGTTTAAATGCAAATGAATGTTATAGTCTATACTCTATATGCTCCTGTACATGTGACACAGTTTTATATATATATATATAAAATCTGCAGAAATACGTACAATAACACAATATATTCTCTATAAATCTGTGGACACGTGCAGATGTTTTTATGTTGTATCTTTTATTAATTTTTTTACCGTGTTCAGCGTTTTCAAGTGAATCCCTCTGTATGGCCTTCAGTATTTCTCCTTTCACAAACTTCAAGCTCCAGGGAGACTCCTCGTCATCCAGCAGGATCACATCAATTGGAATCCCATCATCAAAGTTTTTGATGCTACAACACAGAGCAGCAAGAATCCCCAAGGTGCACAAACACAACCACCAGCCGCGCGGGCCCATTTTCAGCTCTGGAGCGTCCCGTATTAAAGACAGTCCATGATCTGGTGAAAGCCTCCAGCTGTTTTAGAGTCCAGTGTGTCAATAGTGCAATAAAATTACAAAACATGTAGCGAAGTTCCTTTTAAATTTTGTAGCAAAGTCCAGAAATTGTTTTAAATGACTCACTTAAATGGTCTCACTTAAAGCTTTTCTTCACACAACCGATGCCCAAAGTCCCAATACCCGGTCTGTTTTCTCCTCCAAGTTGTGTGTTTCTCACATTTCCACTTCCTCTATTCCTTTATGTGGCCACTCACCTGCCACATCAAGTTGTTAATATACAACCTGTAAAGACACAGAGGCAGAGTCATATAACCTTGTCACTATTACCGAGGCAAGGTCTGCATGAATTATGATGTTGAAGCACGGAGCAAACATGCAGGGGACAGATTTTAACCGAGTGTGAGCTTACACAGATTTTTTTTTTTTTTACAATGACTGAGGATTTTACTAAGGAGGTAATTTCCACTATTACTGACTCTGTGTCACCAGACACTTCAGTTAAACCAAGTGGATAGTTAACATCAGTCCTGGAGTACTACTGTTTAATATACTGGGAGCTTAAGGGAAACTGAGGTGTGAAATCCACAGTCTGATCACAGATGGCAGATGTTCAGGTTTATTAGTCATAAGTAGGTTAACAGCTTAGAAATAAGAACACAAATTATACAATAAATTCAAATATAGCACACACACACACACACACACACACACATGTTTGTTTTCATGCCTTGCAAGGACATTTTATTGACTTCCATTCATTTCCTGGAGACTTTCCTGGAAAACCTAGAGATTCCATTTGTTGGTACCACCTGTCGAACCTTTATCTAAACCTGACCCTAACCTTAACTAAACCTTAAGTCATGTCTTCACCTTAATTTTTTGTTTTTTACATCATGGGGACCAGCTTTTTGGTGTGATGTGAATGTGTAACCAGGTTTAAGTCCCCACAATGTAGGAAAAACCAGGTATACACACACACACACACACACACATTTATATATAGTATATATATAGTGACCTGAACCAGGATTGCTACACACCCATGTAACTATCCTAGTTCAGTAGCAGCAATCATGTTTTTTATGTGTATCAGTGCAGTAAACAGTTGTCAGGGCAGACAATATATAGAAATATGAGTTGGCTGGTGGCTGGTGAGTTTTCTTCACCTTGGTTTTGCAAGTGTAGTGACCAGGTGAGGTCCCAAGTGATGAACACAGCAAAAACTTTAAAGCTGCTGACCCTGTCGGGCCGACACCGCAGCTGGACACAGCTGTAAATGAGAACAGGAGGGGGCTAAGTGCACTGCTCTGTGGTACAACCGTTAGGAAGTCAAATACCTAGCTACAGACGGAAGCTCTAGGTCGAGTTTAGAGACAAGCATTTCTCAGATATTCCCTTTGTCCAGTATTAAGTATTTGTGGCCTCAATTGGCTTCTATGCAAACTGAAGATGTCTGACCTGTGTCTGTAGGATGTCACACATTTACCTGCTGCCACGTGATTGGCTTTTTTTTTTTATAGTTAAACAAGTGTATTGTATGACAAATACTAGAAAATATGAGTTCACCCTGCATCCTGTGTGTATTCGGTTTATGTGTCAGAGAAAGGCAGACAGCAAACACAGACGCACAGCTTGTAAATTTTCTGAATGACTCTTGGAAAAGGTGAAAAAAAAGACACAGAGAGAGAACAAAGGTTGTCCAAGCCATAAAAACCATCACAGATAACACCGCCACATGTCTGTGTGTGTGTGTGTGCGTGTGTGTTTTGTACACAGTTGCTGAGAAAATGTAATGAAGTGAATTAATCCTGAAACTAATTATAATTAAATGAGAGGGTCCTCACTCAATTAGTGTAATCTTCACCTTAATTAAATCTTTAAAAGATTGGTCAACACACAGACAGTTGACTCTGCTGTCTGATGGTTTCACACACACACACACACACACACACACACACACACACACACACACATATATATATATATATATATATATATATATATATATACACGACTAAAAAATAGGAATTCATTATCACCTCATTATGTGGAGCAATTGCCTTACAGAGCATATCTCCAGCTCCACCTCTATATGTAGGACTCAGTCTCTCTCAAACAACACACACACACACACACACACACACACACACACACACACACACACACACATATAGAATGATCCATTTCAAGGAAACCAACCAGAACTTCACTGAAAAAAAAGTTTAAAAATCAATAAATCAAACAGTTTAAATCAATAAAAATGAAGTTCTTAGTAATCATACATGGACATTTATTCGTATTTTCATGCAGCAGTGTTTTTATGTTTTTATGGAGCTGCTCCATTACCAGTAAATTACGACGTTGGCTTTTTGTTAATAATTGTCAGAATGATGCGACACCAGTGGAGACATTTGGAAATGTGTCTTTGTTCCTATTTGAGGCAGAGTAATGTTCATTTGATTATCTTAGGGAGAGAAAAAAAAACAAAACAAGTTAATGATTCATGACTGTTTCTGTATTTAACCACATCAGCTGGAGTTTTCATCTTTTATATCAGATCCATCCATCGCTCCTCCGACGATGAATCTTTCTGATGAATCTGGATCGATGTAAAACGTCACATTAAAAAAAAAAAGAAGACAAACTGAGCAAACACGACCTGTATGAATCAGAACAAAGTCCTGTGTTCTCTTCCTCATTATGTTCATCTCTGTATTTACTCTTTTTTATTATCATTATCTATCTTATTGATTTCTCTTCCACCCTGAAACACACTGAGCTTTAGTGTGAATCAAACTAATTCATGTTTTTTTTTGTTTGTTAGCATTTAATTATATCTAATAAGCTCATTAAATTATTTCTGTTCAGCTTCTATCCAGTGTTTAATTCCAACTTTTCAATTACATATTTCTACCCCACAGCTCTGATCTAATTAAGCATGTTACTGACTAAATAACTACAGCACTGTTAGAGTTACAGCCCAGGAGACTTAACTATTTCTATTGTCTTCTATTGTATTTCCTCATCATCATCGCTGAACTTTAGTGAACATGACTGACACCTAATGGTCAGAGAGATGGACTTAAAGGTACAGTATGTAAGATATTTATAGTAATTAATCATAATAGGTCACCAGAGATTCAGGAATCATGTTCATTTGAAATACTGACATCACTGGTAACAATTTAATTGTTATGTTGCTCCACCCACCGCTGTCTCCCTGTCAGGAAGTCAGTAGCATTTAATCATCCAGGTTACTGGAACTAAAAGGAACAGAAACAAAACAAGGATCCAAATAGGACACATGTTTAAAAGATGGAGACGGCTGAAAATGGAGCTTAACATGCGCTGCAGTGCATTAGCATTAGCATTAGCATTAGCATTACGGCTACCAAGTGCCGTAATAATCACCAGCCCAATTTTGAACCTACCTTACCTGAATGAGCAACCTGAATGAAACACAAAAATAAAAAACATGAATCCAGCAGTAATAATTAATTAAATAATAGAAGTGGCTGTTTTTAGCATCTTCATTTCTTTCTTTGGATACTTTAAGTACATTTGACATTGTCTCTAGGTTCCCAGGTCTGTCAGTGGCCAGATCAGGTTTTCAGTGTTTTTCTTGTCTGTGGTGTCATGTGCTGTTTTTTTTTTTTTTTTACTCATGACTTTTATTTATTTGACATTGTGTTTTAAAACCACCGAGGAGACTTATGTATATATAAAGTATTATAAAGCAGCAGATTATTGGTCAGGAAGCTTTCTAATGGACACGACACGGACCTGCAACTATAACCAAAAATAAATACACATGAACGTTTCTCCAAGATGACAAATACACACACATATATATACACCCACACACTGCAGACTGAGGCACTGAGTCACAGCTTGCTGCAAAAACTCATAAAAAAAAAAAACCTGGCCTAGTTATTCCACTTTGTACTGACACCAGCGAGGACGAGAGAGACTCAAATAGAGCACAGATTCTTGCACCAAATAATAAAACAACACACGTCCACACAGGTCTGTGAATACAGTAGTAAGTTTTATTCAAACTTTAGCTTAAGGACTAAAGACCGTCACAGTGATTTGACAGAAATTAAAAGTGCTTGCGAAACACAGTCGAACTCGTTTCTTTCACATTAAATAAAACCCAACGGATACGGATGCGGATGCAGATGTGGATGCAGCGTGTTACTATGACGATGTTAAGTCACGTTTGCACACTCATGGCGAGAAATTAAAGATGCATAGGAGACTTGGCGACGTTTCTGTGCGTGTGTTACTGCATAATCAAACAGAATCGACAACATCCTACTTTACAAAAACAAATGATGACGACAAATGGAACAACTTGTCGATTTCCAAAATAACAAAAATCAACGTTTGTTATTTTGAACGTCACATAATCATTAAAAAATCAAACAAAGATTATGTAGAAATTAGAAATTTATGTTTGGAAAATGTTTTGTTATTTGCCTGTCGATGACGTGACAGTAGCAAAGGGATTTTTTACAGGGTAGTATCATTAGAGTGAGGTGTGCAGTGTATTCAAACAGACTTTCCATTTTTGCACAAATACTTTATAAATGCAGCTCGTAATTACCAAACACCTGATGTTCTCGTAGTTACAAATGAAAATAAATAAAGTCAATAAATAAATAATCTTTTTTTTTGTTTTTCAAAACTCACAGGAAGCTTTTGCTGCTTTGCTTTTGCTTATGCTTTTTTTTTTTTTTTCATTTGCTCCCGTTGACGTGTGAAACTCACTGAACCTTTAATAACCTAAAAAGTCAGCAGTTCACCCTCCTCGTTCCTATTTGATATGGTGATATTTATTTAATATTATTGGTTTATTCTTAAGAAAAAACAATAATAGAAAAATCTGGCCATACAAACATTGATTGATTATAAGGAGTAGTTCAACATTTGGGAAATATACTTAAATAATTCCCACGATGCCAAACAACGTTTTTTTTCTTTAGCTCTATTAAATTAACCTGACAACTCTTAAGAACTGCTGACTTTCACCGCACCTTTACATCTGCGTCTGTGCTCAAGTACATTTACAGATCATCACTCCATCCTCTGCCCGACCCTCCATACTCTTTCCCCCGTCTCCAGTTTCCTCCTCCCCCTACCCCCATCCTCCACAAACCCCCAAAACCACAACCCTCTGGCCTGGTTTTCCAGCGGCAGGCCTCGCACCACGTCCTCCTTCTGTCTCTACCACCGAAACGTTTGACCGTCATAGGAGCTGGCTACAATAATACTGGATTTCTACACTTGCCGAGAAGACAAAGTACAATAGTGCTACGATATTACGAAGGAAGTAAATTCCTTTATACGTGGAGCTCGATTGTTGCTCCTGAGGCCGAAACGCATTAAGAGTAAATCGAGTGAGTCGAGTACACTCGTTCAGTCGCATCTTCAAAATGCTTTGATTTTCCCGAAGGCAGTGAGATGAAGGCAGGTCTGACGAGCTGCTGAAGTTTTCTGAACTGTCTCCATCTGTCGTAAACACAGACACGCAGACGTTCGACAGGTGACTTTTGGCAGTGGCGGCGCGCAATTTATATCAACAATGGAAAATAAAAGCGGGAGTAAAGTTCACTGAGCTCGTCAGTAATGTGCTCGTGTGAGGGTCAATACGGCTACGTTACTTTGAATTTACTCAAAATGCGTTTCGGTCTCTGAGCCGTTGGCTACTTGAGCGTCTCAGCTCCTCAGAAAAACAGCGCTTCACTAACAGCTGCTGATTTCCAAACTAAAATATTTTCCCTAAGGATCAAAGTAAAATCTCTAGCACCGAACCCCAGACCCCTGACTTCCCCTCCCCTCGACTAAAACGTCCAACTTAAACGATGAAACCGTCGGAAACTGTCAAAGGACAAACATTCAGACTTTTACATTCAAATCTTTCATTTCTAACCCAAAATTTTAAACTCAAACCCCCTCAATGTACAATCCCTCTTCCTCAGACCTGGTCCCAAACCTCATGACCCTGAAAACATAAATTACATCCGTATCCCACCCCCACCCCTCCGCCGATCATCGCCAGTTCCATCACAGCCTTGTTCCGTTCTTGCAGCCTGAAGCAGCGGTTTAGGAGCTGATGATCTGACCTGACCAGGTCTCGTGTTTGGTGCCTGGGTTCAGGTGGGTGATCACCACCTCGACGGCCTGGATCTTCTGGTTCTTGGGGGGGATGGGGCACACTTTGTATGTGACCTCGTCCCCTTCCATAGGCACGTACTCTCCCTCGATGCTGCCGAAGAAGAAGGAGGAGAAACTTTTTTTGTAGTTGTTCCGTGTCTTTGAAACTTCTTTAAAAAAGTAAAAAAAAAAAAAAGAGGTGACTCACTCAGAAATGTGGACGAAGATGTCCTCTCCTCCATGAGAAGGACGTATGAATCCATGACCCTGAGACCTGGAGAAGTTTTTACACACCCCTTTAAAGACTGGACCTGATTTGGCTCGCACTGTCCTGCAGAGAAAGACACCAACGACAGAGAGGAAGCGAGAGAGATGAAGAGAAACGGGACAGTGCATCATAAATCAATACAGATATTATTTTAGAATTTAAAAAGAGCAGCGGCCTGAATGTTCGTACTCACGCTGAGTATGTGCGGGTTCGTTTGGTGGGCAGTGGACTGGGCAGCTCTCCAGGCTGCGGCGGTTTCCTCTCCCTCTCCCAAACCCGGCTGCCCTCTCTCAGGAAGGGAAGGAGAGCTGGAGGGGGGTGCGTGGGGAGGTGAGCGGCAGTGAGGGATCCGCCGGCGAGGACGGTTCAGGCTCTGACATCTTGACTTGTCACAAGTAGAGTGATTTTTGATTTTGTTGTTTCCTGTTCTAGGTTCCCACTAATGCAACACAAGAGGAGAAGAGAAGAATGAGTGTTACACCTCCTGCATGGCAGTGTGTGTGTGTGTGTGTGTGTGTGTGTGTGTGTGTGTGTGTGTGTGTGTGTGTGTGTGTGTGTGTGTGTGTGTTTGTGTGTGTGTGAGATGAAGGTGGAGAGGCTGTAAAAAAGTGGAGCAATGACACCCTGAAACAAAGAAAAACAGGACAGTGGCTTTTGGTTGTACTCACACAAACAGCTCTGGCTACTGAGAAGATTTTCCATCATATAATATTTAATAAAAAGATCCCAATGCACTTCATTAATGGTTAGATCAGTTTTGATGATTTGTCAATATTTGAGTTAGTACACTGTAAAACAAAACTAGTTCACTTTACTAATTGTATGGAAACTTGTTTAAGTTTAAGTGTAATTACCAATAACTGTGTATGTGTAACGAGTTTATTAAAAAGATTGTTTCACAAGACTTAACCAACATCTAGTTTTCACAACAACTGAGGATGAAGGGTGTTCCAGATCAGCAGATTCATAATTTTCCTGAACAACCAGTCGATCTGCGAGTGAAGAGTGGGGAAAATGATGAATCTGCTGATCTGAAAAACTACATGTTGTTCCTTCGTGACTCATCATTTTCCTCTCTCTTCACGGATACATCGGCCGGATGTTCGGGAAAATGATGAATCTGCTGATCTGGAACCCCCTTCATCTCCAGTTGTTATGAAAACTAGACACTGGGTAAGTAAGTAAGTAAGTAAGTATTCATGGTACTGCTGAAGTGAGGAGCTATTTTGAGCTTTTTTAGTGGTTAAAAAATGGTGATTTAGATATGTTTGGCTGGTATCAAACTCAATATTACCTCAACCAACATAAAATATTTCTTGAGGGGGTGTTAGACTCGTATGTGTGGTGAAATAGACCCTGGGTTCAAATTACTTCAGACCATCACTCATGCTGTTTGAGTTGATCCATCATCAAACCAGAAATGAACAGGATACAGTCTTCATCTTCACCATCAACCTAAAAAAATTCAACTGTGTGAGTGTGTGTTCACTGGTGTTGGTGTATAAATGCTGCAGTGATTTACTAGAACTTGTCCTGAATTATTAATACTCAATGTTTCCAAATGTCTGCAGTCACTTAAGGACAACAGCACTTTACTATAACACAAGTTTTCATCATGACATATTCAGTCACTGGACGTTTCAGAAATCCACACTATCAACCTGTTTTGTTTTCCAAAACTGGTTTTGTCCAGTGGAAGCATGAATCTCCAAATTTGGTAATGTTGAAAACTGTAGTTAAACAAAGATTAAGTGTTTGTTTATGGCTAGTGGAAAAAAATCACATATTTCTTAAGTTAAATAAACCATTAACAATCCTGTGGGTTTATCTAAAAATATAAAATTGCTGTAAAGGCAAAGTAGAACATTTGTGCTGAATCATCTGCTAATAAACTTTAACAGCATATTTATGATTGTGCTGATTAATAAATTATGACTGAATAAAGATAAACAACCAATATATTACAACTTTAATTCAAACTTAATCACAATATGACTCATGTTCTGCCTGTTGTGCATTTCTGGGAAGATTTCTCTTCTAACATTCAGCAGATTTCCCGTCTAACTACATATTTGTTTGTTGTGTCTCTTGTATAGTGAATTAGTCTCTTACTACTGTTGAATGTTACAAAATGGAGAGTTTAGCAAGAGGTCCATTATGTTTGATTGTGAGGAAAAACAAAACCCTTTTGACTTTTACTGCTGTATAATAGAAAAGCTTTTAATCAGACTCCACTGGAGCAGGAGCTGTTAAAATCTGAAAATGTCCAACAGTGTTTCAGAGTTGACAACAACAACAACAACAACAACAACAATAATAAAAAAAAAAAGTCTACAACAGCTGGTTGCTACTGTGACAAATATGACAATAACAGAGCAATTTGATTTTTCTCCTACCGGAGTCTGATTTCACTGATTTTTAAAAAGGTCCCGAGTTGATGTAAATAAAAAAAATCCCAACCCCCGGGGGCCTTGACTCGGCTCATCGCCCTTTATTATATTAAAATCTCTATTTGCATAAGACCAGCATCCATTACAGGATTGCTCTTCGCAGTTTGTATTCAAACAACCAGCTGCTCTCTGAACCGTTTCAGGCAGTCGTTTTAGGACAAATGAGCTCGATGTGCTCGCCTCAACACAAACCCAATTATCATATCGTATCTAGGACTCGTGTAGACGTGTGTATCATTAACTAGCTCATCGTTCTGACACTCACTATGAGGATAAATGGCTGCTGGGGCATTGTTCGACAGAGGTTAAACTCCTACACTCAAACCTGGTTTAATTGCAGCACAGAGGTGGTGGATGTGTCAGTATTGACGCCTACGGGCCGAGTGTTTGACACAGACTGATGAGATGAGTCCATGAACCTTTCAACATCACACTCTCTGCCTCGCCCTCTCTGTCAGGCTAAATATAGTAGCATGTAAGTGTGTGATTGTGCTCTGAACTGGACCACAGGATCTCAGGGTGGTGGCTTTAACAAACCAACACTGGGATTGTAAATACACTTCATATCATAAGGGCAACGGGAAAAACAATGTTTACGATGTTTGAAGAGGCCAGTGTCAGTGTTGTAATTATGAGGTCAAAATCTGACATCATTCAAGGTCATTATCTAAACCTAAAATTTAATCTAATACCTGAATCTGGAGTGCCGAGACAGCTGAGTGGTTAGGGTGCACCACTTTGGCACATAAGCCTGAGCAGCGATTGCCAGTTCAAATCCCGGCTGGGCCAATCAGTTCTGTGTCACTAACTTGTCAATAAGGGTAAATGGACAAAAATATATCTTTAAAAAATAAATAAATGCTGGAATCAAATGATGACTGGTATCTTTATTTAAGGCAGGCAGCACGTATGACTGCTGGTTTTTGATGTTTTTGTGATTTGGTGCTGTATAAATAAAATTGAATTGAATTGAATACATCTGCAAACAAAAATAACAATATATACCGATTAAAACTAAAGTAAAATGACCATTAACCAACCTTATTAATAGACAGGTCAGAGGATTTTATGTAATGGCAGTTTATTTATTCCATGAGAAAAACATAAACTTTGGAATACATAGCAACACTTTGTGAATAATATGGTTATTCTGTATTTATTCACATTTCATAGGTTGACAAGTGAATCTCACACATTTTGGGTTTGGTATTTTCCACAGGGTCATTTCTATATGTGAGCCTGAGAAGCTGGGAATCGAACCGCCGACCTTCAGATTATCTTACGACCTGATCGACCTTGTGAGTCTCAGGTGTTTTTTCTTCTCTCACAAAAGATTAAAAGTGCTGATTTGTTAAGTTTTCTCAGCCACTTGGTTTCTTGTCAGGAGCAGGTGGAGCTGATGGTCATCGATAGGTAAACAGTTACTAATGATAACATTAGCTTAAAACTTAAATGTAGCACCTTTAAAATAGAGGTTTGGGGGAATTAGAGCTGTACTTTAACATAACATGAGAGTAATAGTGGAGTGTAGTTTGACTCCCGTGAGGCCTGAAAACATGATCAAACAGTACAAGGGTTCAAAGGTTGCAGTATCATCACAGAGGCAACTCTAATCTCTTATTAGGGAATAGATGCTGCAAATGGCTTTTATCCTCCTGGTATCATGTTGGGTCTGGCTGCACAGACACATCTGTCATTATGGCAGCAGAGGGAAGAGCAAGTGATATGATGACTGATAGATAACAAGGCATAAATACGTGTAGCCTAAATAATTCAACAATTTGACCGATGGAGTCGCTGCTCTGATTAGACCCAGAGAGACAGAGTAGAAAATGGACTTATTTAATGAGTCTGCAGCTTCTGTGTCACATGAGCTGATGAAACATTTAATCAGGAGGGTGTCGAGCCGAGATTAAAAAACTGAGACCGGACTGCTGGAGGAGGAAGGAAGAGGGCGAGAGAAAAGACAGACAAAAGGCCAAAAACACCTCCCTGTGAAGCTGGGGCACTGTGGCTGTCTGTGCTGCTCTGAATCAGCATGGACGACACGTCAATTCCTACACACACACACACACACACACACACACACACACACACACACACACACTGAGTCTGTGCTTAAACTTTAAATTAGCCTTTCAATGAGACAAACAGTCTGCTTTATGGTATAATGTGTTAATGAATGTGAGGCTGGCACTGCCTAAATAATTCACTTCAAAATAAAAGCCCCTCAGGCGGTTTGTTTCCAGAACATTCTCACAGTGTGGCAGCTCAGAGCAGAGACACAGGAGGATGATCTGCTCAGAAATGTGACAACAAAACACGTCTGAGCTTAAAGAGACAAACAGACGAGGATCTGTTGGTTAGTTTGAGTCCAAATACTTTAGGTTTTTATAAATAAATAACAAATATCGGTGTGTTTCGAGCGGAAACAGAGAGAATAAAAGAATCGATTCAATGTTTTTTTTTTTTTAAAAGAAAAATAGCTACAATGATTTCATTCATTATCACGATCGATACAAATGATCACTCACCGTCAAAGCAGCGATCAGCTGTCAGTCAGAGCAGATGTATGAGGACAGACCACCCCCTCCTCCTCCACCTCGGCCGCTCCGGTGGCTGTGAGATCGTAGTTTTAAGGCAATTATGTGATTAAATCCGGTGGAAGCTACGGGGACATGTGGCGGATGGAGTGAACGGCTCGATGTGGATGCGGCGGATACAGGCGGAGTGAACAGGAGGAGAGAGGGAGGGAGGAGGGGGTTACTGTGGTAAATACAAAAAAAAAAAAAGAAAAAAAAAATCAGCTCACTACAGTCAGGTCTTTGTTGTGGTCAGGGATGGAAACGCTTCTTAATCGGCCTGGTGAGGTTGAATTAATTACAAGAAGAATGAACTGAAGCTTTTCATTTACTTTCAGGTGCTGGAGGCTGTGAGCTGCATGTATGTAGAGTATATATATGTATATATATATATATATATATATATATATATATATATATATATATATATATATATATATATACGCACACAAAGTAGTTAATAGTATAATAAAAACTACCTTTATTGTGAAAGGGTTTAAAAGATGTTTTGCAGGAGTCTGACCTCTTGTGAAATTTCATCCCTTCAACAAAAAGAGGATCAAACAGGATTTTCTTGTCAAACTAGTTCAATAACAGTGTTTTTATTTCCATGGAGGTTAATTTGTAAGTAAAAGCATGAATTTCCAGCTTCAAGCTGAAATCAATTCAATGTTTAAAGCCTTGAAACAGTTATAATTATAATGATAACGATGTCATTTTAGAACAAAATTTAATTGGGGATTTGTTTTCTTTCTTTCTTTCTTTCTTTCTTTTTTTATTATAAGAAATCATAGTACAAGAACCTTGAAACAGACGATATTCTTTTTTACTTAAAAAAGTGTGTTGTAACTTGTATTCATCTAAATTTACTGACATGTTTGATATATGTATATACATCACTGGAATGGAAAAGAATGTATTAGCCATCTTTGAAAACAACAACAACAACAATAATAATAATAATAATAATAATGATAAAGCACTGTAAAACCTTTTTTAGGACTATGTATGTATGATATTGTCACCTATTAAATCAGTGGTTTCATTATATTTGTCTTTTTTTCTTGAACAAAAAGATTCTATAAAACCTGTCTAAAATCTCTCTTTATTTGACCATTTTATTTTAGTTTGTGACATGCATGTTATTGTCATGTTACCTTGCTGGTGTTATATATAACTGTTCTGTTGTGGTATGTTGAATATTGGATCAAAAAATACTTAAATGGTGAAAAAACTACCACTTAACATTTATCAATAAATATTTTAACACATATAAGGAGAATTTTAAACATCTCTCTCTAACCTCTGCTGAGGATCTGGATGTAACTGGGCTGAATGACATGTAGGCTAAATGTCTTTGTGTATTATTGTTATTTTTGAAGATGTTAGGACTATTAATTATCTGATTATCTGATGTGTACATCTGCTATAGTCTTGTATAATTGTAGTATTGTTTATGAAACCAACATGTTACTATTTGTTTTTCTATCAAGGGTGAAACTGCAGAAATTCCCCTCATTTAAAATCATTTCCAGACCTTTAAAGCTGCTTATTGTTTCTGTGACTTTGCACTTCTTTTCTGCACAAACTGAATAAGCAGAGACGAGTGTCGTTGGAGCAATGACACAGTTAAAATGTCAAGTGACCGTGAGGCCGTCGCACACGGCAGAAATATGCATCTTAAATGTCCTTCGGTCTGGTCTCTATTTCTCTATTTCAGACCCTCGGCAGATCTCTCTCTCTCTCTAGCGAGTGAATTATTAAATCTGACTTATTTAATCAAAATAATTCAAGGCCTTATTGTAACAAATGAAACAGCGACTGAAAGAGATCAGGAACGCTTCACTCTGAGTATGACGCATCAGAAACCAGAAAGTCATCTACTGATTCCTTCCTGTGCCGACGTGAATCTGATCTTATTCATTCATCAGGTCTTTTTTTTTTTTCTTCCTCTCCAGATGTGAACTCTGTTGTGCAGTCGCAACTGAACTGTCAAGAACCTGTCACTCAAAAACAGGACACAAGGATTCATATTCATGTGTTTTTCTTTTAAAACCCCAGAGGAGCCCGTTTCAGAGGATGATCACATCAGCTCCACCTGACGTTTAATAAAGATGATGGAGCCGTCGTAAATGAGATCTGTGAATTTTTATTTTACACCCCATTGGTATTTCTGTAATACAGAAAAGATAATCTGGGAGAAAAATAACACAAACAAGAAAATGTACATGGAACCAGACACTTTACATACAGAATGGAGTGGTTTAAACCTTCATTTGATTCTCTAGGTTGATGCATTTCGTTTGCAGGGAATGAGGAATTGAAGATACACATAAGATATACATTGTTTCTTGATTGGATGTAATGCTAATAATCTTCCAAGTTGACGTTTCAAGAGTGAATTCCAGTTGATTCGATCCATAGACGACTAGAAAACCAGCTGATGTGGTAATCTGGATTTCTTATGAGTCCATGTGTTACTTAAGTCAAGAGGTAATTAACAGTAAATATCAGTTTTAAGATTATTTTTTTCCCCATCAAACTAACTATGTGGTTCCTTTATTTATCTTTAATACAGCTTCATGTGTATTGGGGGTAAAGGTAACACAAGAGACATGAGGGTGAAAAGAAAAGAAAGGTGTTTTTGTGAAAAATCATGCAGGATCTGAACCATCAGAGGGAAAAACAGAATAAATAAATAAAACATTGAGGAAAACTGGATGTGTTTGACCTTGTAATGAGGTTGGGATTGATCGGGGAAGGAGGGTAAGGACGGTGTCGGGGGAAGAAGAGGTCAACTTCCTGCACTCTTACAGTGTTAAAGCAAATGGAGGTTTCCTTTTATTGTATTAGGAAATATCTGCAGTTCTTCTCAGCAACCTTTTGTAACACCGACAAGTACCATGATGGAAGAAAACATACTGAAATACAGGACCTGGATACAAAAAGGACTGTGAAACGGCCTCATTGTCGTAGAAGGTTTCACGGTATTGGGCTCTTGTTAGCTTAAGTAGTTTTTATATTCACACCCGCTTTCTCTCAAACTGCCTGCTGGGAGTTTATGATCGGATGGATGAATGTGTGCAACTACAATGTCACTAAACAACCAACAATTCCAGAGATACAAACCCAAAGCAGCGTTAACGTGTCCATAGACGGATGTTGAATAACGCAAGAGCAGGTTGAATGATGATGGTCGCCATGCAAGTGTGCAACACAACGTTAAAGCAATGAGGTGACTGACTGTCGTCCTCCAGCTACTGTGTGAAGAGGCTGCACTGATCTGTTTGAACAGCTGTAAAAATGCAGCGTTTCACATCACTGACTGGTTCAAAGCTCAGTGTGTCAAAGTGTGTGTGTGTGTGTGTTTTGTTTTGACAACAGAGTGATTTCTGACCAGTTGCCACTGTTTGAATTTGAAACATAGCACAGCTTATGATACCTTCAAGTACACTACGCTCTCTATTCCATCATCAGCATCAGAACACGACACATTATTTCAGTCCAAACTGCAGCCTGATGAAGATGATGGAGCAGTCATCAACGGTTCTTCGCCCCCTTCTTCCCCACAATCCTCACCACACCCTGATTTCCCTCTGAAGATCATCATCCTCCTCCACATTTTCTCCCCTTGCTCCTCTTCCTCCTCTTCTTCCTCAATGCTGCAGCTCCTTCATCCTGTTGAGGGCGGAGCCTGCCTGGAACCATTGGATCTGTGTCTCATTGAACGTGTGGTTGAGCTCCAGGTTGTCGACGCTGCCGTCGCTGTGTTTCACGACGGCGGTCAGAGGCTGCGGAGAACGAGGACAAAGATGAGTGGACGTTCTCATGACGAGTGCTGAAATCTGCAGAAAACAGACTGTAAGCAGGTCATTATTGTCAGCTGCTTTACACTCTTACCTTTCCTGGAGCAAAGGTTTTGAGTCCCTTGATGGAGATTTTGTCATCAGGGCGGATCTTGTCGTAGTCTGATGGGTTGGTGAAGGTCAGGGGCAGCAGACCCTGCTTCTTCAGGTTGGTTTCTAAAGACAGAGGGATCATATTTATTGAAAAAATACGTCAAATAGTTCTTTTCATAAATTGAATTTCAAATAATTTGCTAAAGGACACTTTACACGAAAACACTCGGGGGTGAAAAACGACAAAATATTCAATCAGATGTCCATATCGTTTAGATGGTAACAGCGTTTTTGGGGGTTGAAAACACAAAACTGCATTTCTTGTCACATCAGGTTGACGTGAAGTAGAAAGTTTCTACGCAGGCTCTTGTTCTTTGCGGTGTTGCCACCTAACCATCTGGTGTGCAAACTGCATCGATAAATAGGAAATTTCACACACTTTTGCGCATCCATCTGCACGCAGACTTCACCCCAAAACGCTTGTCTAAATACCGAGTTAAGAGTGAGAACGAAACGCCACTTTTGGTTGACATTGTTTCCGTAGCCTAAGTACCGTGAATTCTGGCGAAGCTCTTGACGATGATGGCTCTTCCTCCCAGATGTCTGGGCTCCAGCGCCGCATGCTCCCTGCTGGAGCCCTCACCGTAGTTGTCGTCTCCGACCACAACCCACGACACACCGTTGGCCTGTTGGAAAACATGTCGCATTCACCAAAAAGCAAATAAAAAAATAAAAGTACATTTCAGTAAGACACAGTTCCATAAAAATAAATAAGAGAAAAGAGTCTGACACATCAAATAATAGCCAGAAAATTGTATTTTTTTTTTTAACATGAGATGCTCATTAAACCATCTAACAAATTACAAAAAAATGTCCATATCATTTTTAATAAATGATATTTTTTGTATTTTGTTTATTCATTTTTATCATTTTATATACAGTTGTCTAAAATCACACCAATGGACCCAAGTCTTTCCCTCTCACCTTGTAGTGACGGGCGACATCGGGGACACCTCCGTAATCTCCTGTCAGGAAGTTTTTGATCTTGTTGATGGCATCGTTTTCGCTGTTGACGGCGCCGATCAGCATGTTGTTGGAGATGTTGTCGAGGTGACCGCGGAACTTGAGCCACGGTCCGGCGGCGCTGATGTGATCTGTGGTGCATTTGCCCTTCACCTGCAAAGACGGCGCAAAGAAGTGTGAATTGTGCAGTGACTCTCACAGCGGCAGAAGAGGAAATACAAGAAACTGGTATCATTTAATAAAAAAAAAAAAAAAAAAAACTCTGACCTTAATGAGGACCCTCAGGTCCTCCAGGTCGCTTTCCGCTCCATTTGTCGAAGGGCTCCAGCAGCTGTAGCCTGTTGCTCTGTGGGCTGACGTCCACTTTGAGGCTGTTGCCGTCAGCAGGTGGGTGCTGGTAGGTGTCCTGACCTGGGTCAAAGTCCCGAGCAGGGAGCTCATCTCCATTGGGGGGATCGAGCTTAAATTTCTCACCGTTAGGGGCAGTAAGGTAGTCTGTCTCTGGGTTGAAGTTCAACGTGCCGGCAATGGCGAGGGCAGTGACAATCTGGGGAAAAGGAACAACAGGAGGTTATTTTACTTCAAAATACGACTTAATATTACATTGGTGGTGATGAACATCCAGTGTTGAGGATTATTTTACCTCAGGGGAGGTGACAAACGCGTGTGTTGCTGGGTTGGCATCATTCCTGGCAGTGAAGTTCCTGTTGAAGGAGGTGACGATTGTGTTCTTCTCTCCCTTCTTCACATCACGCCTGAACAAAAATGCACGTAATATATTATTACCTGCGTCTTTCTTTTATTTTGCTTGATAGAAAATTTGAGCAGACGTTGTGGCTTCACCCACCTGTCCCACTGTCCGATGCAGGGTCCACATGCATTTGCCAGAACCACACCTCCAACGTCTCCAAGAATCTTCGACTGCAGGAAATCAGGAACACGTTAAAGCCTCAATCACGTCACTCACAGTTAAATTATCACAGAAAAGGAGGTGCAGCTCTCTGCTTTTCGTGTGTTGCCACTCACATATCCGTCTCTCTCGATGGTGGCACGGATCTGCTCTGAGCCGGGGGTGACGGTGAACTGAGCTTTGCACTTCAGACCTTTATCCAAAGCCTGCTTGGCCACGGACGCAGCGCGGCCCATGTCCTCGTAGCTGGAGTTGGTGCAGCTGCCGATCAGACCTAAAAGTAAAGAGAAATTTTAATGCAGTGCAATGAAATTTTAATTTGAACACAGCAGTACGAACAAAGCTTTGTTCTCACCAACTTTGACCTCCAGCGGCCAGCCTTCCTTCACGGCAACAGCGCCCACATCAGACACTGGATGAGCCCAGTCAGGAGTGAACGGACCGTTGATGTGAGGCTTCAGCTACAGACAGAAGCAAAAAGTACATTTAACAACAATAATATTCCTGATTTTACAGAAATAAAATTAAATACATAAATGCTCATGTTCTGGGACATGAAAATTATTGTTTAATATTAATCGTAACTGTCATTGTTCAGGTTGCTCCTCTGGGTTACACTTTGTTAAACATCAAAGTGTTGAATTAAATCGTCCATGACCAGAGACCTTTGTTTCATGTCACCACCCTGATGCATTTCCTGTTGTTCACTGCTTTGAACTATCCAATGAAGGGCAAAAATAATCTTTGGGGGAAAAAAAAAAAAAAAACAGACCTCGTTCAGATTGAGTTCGATGAGCTCATCGTACTGGCAGCCTTCGTCTGGTACCAACAGGTGGGAGTATTCATCAGCCAGAGCAGCGATCTCTGAGGAGAAACGAGGATAGGACAGTGTTGAGACACAACATCAAACATTTACACATCATTCCCTTTTTATTTACATTCTTCTAGGTTAGAGCTTTTCTGATCTGCTTTAACAACGCTTTACATTTTATATTTCTTGTCATATCCTGAACACACTAGTCCTGGCCCACATTTGAGCTCAAGATATAAACTGATCCTGAAATGATCTTAACAGACATTTTTCATTGTAGTGATGTATGAATAAAAAAGCCTGAACGTACGTCCACGTCCAGTCTTCTCCAGGTAGGTCTTCATGCGGTGGTTGTAGGGGAACACTGAAGTTGTGGCTCCGATCTCTGCTCCCATATTGCAAATGGTGGCCATTCCTGCAAACAGAGACACAACATAAATCAGTGAGGAATGCTTCTATATGTTTCCTTAGCAGGATAATATAGAGACAGAGAGACACAGACGAAAGGCAAAATAAAAAAAAGAAATCAAAGTGTAATTATGTCAGAGAGTAAAAGCACTTTATACTGACCAGTACAGGAAATGGAGTCGACTCCAGGTCCATGATATTCTACAATGGCTCCAGTGCCTCCCTTCACCGTCAGGATGCCGGCCACCTTGAGGATGACGTCTTTAGGAGACGTCCAGCCTGAAAGAGTCCCTGTCAGCTTCACTCCGATCACCTTGGAGGAAGAGATCGAGGAGTTCAGAAACGGAGAAGTAGCCGTCAAACTGTTTTTCTGATTGACAGCTGCTCAATTTAACTGTACTGACCTTGGGACACTTGAGCTCCCACGGAATTCCTGCCATCACATCGACAGCATCAGCTCCTCCGACTCCAATGCAGATGGCACCAAGCCCGCCACCATTTGGCGTGTGGGAATCTGTGCCAATGAGCATCACTCCTGGGTAGGCGTAGTTCTCTAGGATGATCTGTGTTCATATAAAAATCTGACTGTGAGCATAATTATAGCACTGTAATTACAGTCACTCTAAAATGCTTTATATTCACGTCAAAACTCTGTTTAAACTTTAAATTATAAGAACCTGGTGGATGATTCCAGAGCCTGGTTTCCAGAAACCAACTCCATATTTTGCTCCAGCACTGGACAGGAAGTTGTAAACCTCCTGGTTGACTTCCTACGATGCGAGTGATGACAACATCTCCGTTACAAAGTCACTGCAAAATACATTTATTTAATGTAAACAAACAAAACCCCACTCACCTTTGCCCTGGCCAGATCTTTCTCGCCTCCGATCTGGGCCTCGATCAGGTGATCGCAGTGGATGGTGGAGGGCACGGCCACTTTGGGTAGGCCGCTGCTGATGAACTGGAGCATGGCCATCTGGGCCGTGGCGTCCTGCATGGCCACGCGGTCGGGACGCAGGCGCAGGTAGGTGCGACCGCGATCGATGTCCTGGTTGTGGGGGTCATCGAGGTGGCCGTAAACGATCTTCTCTGACAACGTGAGCGGCCGATTGAGTCTGGAAGAGAAAAATTAAATATTACAGATGCTGTGGTGTCTTTTTCTTTTCTTTGTTTTTTTTTAAATCTTACAATAAAGTGAAATTAAAGGCCACTGTTTCAGCCTTTATTTCTTTATTATGTCCTTTATAACTTCCAGTTTATGTCAGTCTAAACCTCAAAAGTAATTACAAGGCTGAACAAGCACAGCACCATGTCTCTCTTTATATGCACACACCCTTCAAAGTACAATATTTTTAAATGGCTGTGCAGTAATTTAAGCCCTGTGAGGCTGAAACATTAGAGCAAAGTGTACTACTACTATGGCAATCTGTGGTAAAGGAC
This sequence comes from Polydactylus sextarius, assembly GCA_016801845.1. NCBI lineage: Eukaryota > Metazoa > Chordata > Actinopteri > Polynemidae > Polydactylus > Polydactylus sextarius. The sequence goes on along the minus strand of CM028920.1, from coordinate 7,617,742 downwards.
AAAAACATTTCACAGATAAGGGAGCGTTGGTGTAAACAGTCATGTGAGTGTGGGTCACTCCACAGAAATGTTCAACTTTGGCACGACAAACAGATGAAGAACGACTGCTGAAAGGTCAGCAGTCAGTAGTGGTGGTAGTAGTAACACACTAACCTTTTCTGCACAATGTCAACGTTGGACTGGAGCTTCTCATAGCTGACGTAAGACGTGGGCTCAAACCGGCTCATAGCCACTTTGGCCTTGGCTCTGTAAGCTGCCGATACATGCAGGCGCCGTACGCCATGGCCCAGGGCCAGCTAGAGACGACAAAACAAAAACACACAAGTTTGAGCTAAATCTGAAAACTGTAAACAAACAAGATAAATACCGATGCAGCCTCAGTACTGTTTTCTGTGTTTGGACAAACAGATTATTTGTCATTTAAAGAGATTTATAAAAACTTTTAGAGTTCATTCTGTATTTATTATTATTATAAAACTGTAACAGCAGGCTGCGTCAAATGTTGTTCCTTGTGTCGCGCATAATGGGAAGTTGACTTTACAGTCTGTTCTCAAGTATCAGGTGTCAGAGCTTCTCAGGTGAACAAGAAACAGCCCCTCCCTCCTTCTAGTGAAGCCAACTACAAACAAATTCATTCTTAGTCCATAGAAACACTGGCTCCCGCGCACTAAAAGACTTTCCTGCCAATAGTTACACGTGTTTAAGAAGCTAAATTTCCCTAATTTCTTTTATATCAAATGTGCATGTGCAAATTTTCAATAATCAGCGCTCCCAGTCGCAGAGAAAGGATTTAAAACATGGAGAGGCACTGGCTTGTGTCCAGAAGGTTGCGACATCACCTTCTACTGAGGCGTTACAAGGCACTTAAGGCAAAAATTAAGTGGAGATCAACTGTGGTTTAACTGTGATGAGAAAACTGATCAAGCCACTAAAGTAGACACACAAGAGAACAATATGTCGAGCAGCTGAAGGCCTAATATGACCCAACGACCTGTGGGAGAGAAGTGACTGAGCAGCTGAAGCGACAGTCATTACTGTCAGGGAGCTGTCAATCAATTTAGGAACATATCAGTTCATACATCAATTAGAAACCTAATTACAGGCTCAGGCATCAATCAAACATATCATATAAAGGGACAAGTGGAGGCTGAGCTCTATATTAATATTAATTTTTTCATTCTCAGTTAATGTAAGTTATATGTGGCACCTGCTCCAATACACTAACTTATCTACAGTAACACAGCAGATAATTTACTGTCTCAACAAAACAAATCAACCAAACGATGAAAACAGTGACAGATCAATGTGCCACTATTTAGTCCAGTGGCATAAAACTATTCAAGGTTTGATTTTCTGAGCCTATAAATACATTGATAAAGGAGGAAGCTCTGACTATCTGGTGTTATTTTCAGATAAACAAACAACGTGAGCTTTAATAGAAATAAATCACAGCTTCAGTTCATGTACCAACAGTTTAAATGACTGGAGGTCAGTTATTTTAAAGTCAGCTCACTGCTGTTAGTGGACAAATGTCACTGAACTGACTGAAATACTTTATCTTGTATCGATACCGCAAATTGATGACTGGGGCTTTGTTTGTCGTGTTAGTTGTTAATCAATAATAAATGTTAATTCATAATTTCATGTATGTTTTCTGAGTCTGTAACACGCTGCTCGCCTGCTAGGAGCTCTAACCTTGTGGTTAACCTTGCTAGCAACCACCAAACTCACTTCCTCAAACTGGCCTCGACGTGTCCAGTTGAGAGATGAAAGTATCGATAATGATTTTTTTGATAACGGTTCCTTCACTGGTGATTATTTTTAAAAACCGGTGACGAACTAGATGTTTTCAACTGGATGCGCTCAGATCAACCGGGACACGATGACCTGGCCACCCAGCCGGCGACTGTTTCACAAGGTTTTCTGTCTTAAATAACCACAAATTCATCTAGTTAAGCTAGAATTACAATACATTGCATTTATCTAATCTAAGGTAGAAAGTGACATCCTGCAAATATGATGAAATTCCCTAATTTCGTCTCTTACCTGAAGCCTGGCCACAGTCAGACAGTAGGTTGCCATTTTGTTCACTGACAAAGATGTGCTGGTCGCTGGTGACGTCACACTTTTGTAAAGCGGGGCCCTGAAGGTCCTGGAAGAACAAATGATTTTAACTTCATAAATCTTATTTAAACTCTTTACAAAACACGTTTCCAACTTGAATCCATCGATGTTAATTTTATTTAGTTTAATTACGTGACAGAATATATATTAAAGCACTAAATGGACAGGGAGAAAAATGTTTAACAGGTGTTAGACTTCTACAAAGCTGAAAGGATAAAGAGGAGTTGATTGGTTTGATTTATTTTACATTTAAGTTTAAGTTAATTTTGGTTAATTATTTCTAACATTTCTCTATTGGATGAAAATTTCAATAAATATATTTTGGTAAAACACAAATTGTTAGAAAAAAGCAAGATTGATAGATAATAATTTTCCTTTAGCCTTGTTGTTCTGTCTGACGCCGCTAGGTGGCGGTAGGTCAACTTCTCGTACAAAGTTAAAGGGTCAAAGTTGAAAGTTGAACCTACTGAGCAGCGCCTGCCTTGCGTTGCTCGAAAATGGCTAAACATCATCCAGATTTGATTTTTTGCAGAAAACAAGCCGGCGTCGGTAAGTTTTAAAACATTTAATATTACACGTTTATCAAACACGATCTTTTTATTTGTATTCGCTGCAACCAGGAGTCCTTTGTTGCTGTTTTGCACTAGAGCTATAGCTAGCTACCATGCTAACGGTGCTAGCATGGATTTCATTGAAACATTGTTAGCTGAGGTGTTAGCCTAGAAGTGACTATAGGTCTAAGTCGGCAGGGAAGTAAAGTTACAGTTTCACGGAACATTGTTTCGATGTATTTAATTGTGTGATTTAGCGTAAATAGGAGAAAATGAATATTATTTATACTAGAGCACAATGTTGACTGGAATGCTAATTCACTGACTGACCACACCGACTGACACCGCTTTGTTTTTATTCCGCAGCTATCGGGAGACTTTGCGAGAAATGTAAGTATTTTCATTTGTCTTATCATACAACAACATTTCTATGTAACCGGATATTATTTTGCTCGGCGTTTTAAGTAATTGTTTACATGTTTCGTTCTGCTTTTTTTCATTTGTAATAGTGGCACTAGGGTTAGGTTCAATTATAATTTTAATATTAAAAGTATCCGCCAGCACTATTTAAAATAATGGTCCGTGTGAAAAATAATGGAGGGAAGTACAGAATCATGTTTATATATATATTATTGTTATTACACTGACCAGCTTTATTACTGGGAAAGAAGCTCAAAGAAATCTGAACTGACTTGGTATATTTTATAAATTATTGTACACACTTATTATAAACATATGACCATTATACACACATATTATATTCAATATCCATCCTTAAATATCTGGAGTAGAATAAAATCAACATTAATGTTTCTCGTTCCCACTTTTGGCTCAACGTTTGGCTCAATGTTTACTATACAGTGTTTTATTGTATTATATTAAATTATTATTAGCCTTATTATCATTCTGTTCACAGTCATAGTCAAGTGTCTCATCTGTAATATACCTGCTCCTCTCAGGTGATGGAAAATGTGTCATCTGTGATTCCTACGTGCGGCCGTGCACGCTGGTGCGTATCTGTGACGAGTGTAACTACGGCTCCTATCAGGGACGCTGTGTGATCTGTGGAGGGCCGGGAGTTTCTGATGCCTACTACTGTAAAGAGTGCACCATCCAGGAGAAAGATGTGAGTCAACAAAATACTTTAAATAGAAAATGAATAATTATTTTTGTTTTAGGCCATAATTGTGAGTTTTGATAAGGCATGCACTTTCTGAGAAATTCTTGGTTGATACAGATTTTAAAAAAAGAATTTGGTCTATACATGCAGATACTGATTCAATTTTTTTTTTGTTTTTACTTTTTGTTTATTCACAGTGAAACAATGAACTCATTATTTAAAATGATAATTTTAAAGTGGCTCAACTTCGACCTGGCCACGCATTTCTCTCACTCTAAAAACAAACCACAGTATCCTCAGCACCTTTCACTTTCCTCTGTCATACTACAACCACGTCAGCCACTTCTATCTGTACTGTTGCTTTTACTGAGTCGGAGCATGTCCAGTTTCTTTAAGATGAAAATGTGTTTGTTTTTTAAACCATCTTCTTACTCTTCCCTCTGTTGTCTTCACAGCGAGACGGATGTCCAAAGATCGTAAACCTGGGCAGCTCTAAAACAGATCTGTTTTATGAACGGAAGAAGTACGGCTTCAAGAAGAGGTGAAGACGCTACAGATCCAGTTCCTGTTTTAGTTTTTCAGCTTTTGCAGATTTTCTTTAAAACCTCAAGAAACTTTTTTTTTTTTTTTTTGACATGTCAATAAAATTCAGTTTTATATTTCTGTCTTTATTTCTGTGTGATTTCTGTGCTTTGAACCGTAAGAGTCAAGTTTTTAAAACCCTTCATAGACCTGAGCTAATCAAATGTCATATAATCTATCAACATTAAAACAAGAAGCTATTGAGTTTTAAAGTTAGCGCTTTACCTTGAAAGCAACAAATCTGCTCTGTCATGAACCAAGGTGAAGGCAGATCCCTGAGCTACACAACGTAGTTTCTGTAACTACACGATAATGTCCAAACCTCACACGGGTAATCTGACATGTTAGATATAAACTTTGTCAGTTTCTTCCTAAAAGCTCCCAGCACTTCCTCCACCAGATGACAGTGTTTCACACAATTTCTTTACTGCTCACATGGTTACACACAACTGACAACTGAGCCATCGACGGATTTCCACTAGTAACTGTTTTGAGTTGTGCTCAGATATGAAGAACCACATTAAATCATCTCAAAAGTATTATGGTTTATTATAGTGAAGCAATGACAAATGAATAGATCTGAACAAACTTTGAACTGTTTCGTTTGTTCTCACTGTATGATGTGTATATTTATTTGTTAATTTGTACCAAAAACAAACCTGTTGACCCATTCTGACATTGACCACTCTAGATGTCCAGATGTGTGTATATATATATATATATATATATATATATATATATAGAGTGAGAGAGGGAGAGTTGTGGTAGTTATTGGGCTAAATGAACTAATGTTTTCTAGTTGAACTGAATGAAACAGATAAACAGGAAATAACTTCACATGTAATGACTTTGTCAGCAATGCTTTATTTATATATACTGTATATACAAGAGAAAGGGCCACACTGACATCTCTTTACAAAGACAGAACCAGGAGGATTAAAAACAACCCCACAGAGTTAACAAATTGACCTATTTCAGATAGAAGGTAGTTGCCATCTCTTATTGCAGCAGAAAGCATTAAAAACATTAAAATTAGCCATTGATACATTTTCAATCATGGCAAAAATGATATTAAAAACTGAGATTGGAAAAAAATGACACCTCAGGGATGTTTTATGGGTACAGACTGATATTGATGAAGTTAAACAGGAGTAAAATTATTTTCACAAAAAAATAAAATAAAATTAAAAAAAAAAAAATCACTGTGGGACTGATTTATGATTTTACTCCACATGGAAAATTGCACTTTAACTATTGTCTGATAAAGGTGTAATTACTGCTGGTTTGTGGTGTTTAACTACTGTATATTTGTTTGCATTTTTCATTTTACATGGAAACCATTTACCCTCAAAAAAAAACCCCATTGTATCCTGATAAAAAGTCACATGTCTAAAGGGTGGAAGCGCAGCAACAAAGAACAAAACGTTTCCCTTTTTTTTCTTTAATTTATTTTGTTGAGTTTTGTTTTTTGTCAGAACTGGACAATAATAAAATCCAGTGTTACAACTTTTACTTTCAGATACAATGTTAAACAGTACGCCCCACCCCACCCCTCCATCCCTGCCCCCATGTAAACTGGCAGACTACACTGCATTGAAATGGCTTTAGACACAGAAGACATTTAGAGGTTTAGGGGTTCTTTATTTTGTAAAAAAAAAAAAAAAAAAAAAAATGCCCCAATACAGTCTGAATATATTGAGACTTCCTGGTTTGTCATAAAACAAAGAAAACATTAAAAAAAAAAAAAAAAAACTTCTAAATACAAATACTACCCTCAATGTTTTCTAAAACGGCTTTGTGTTTATTTACCCAAAGAAATTTAAATGTAAATTTACTATAAATGCTTGTTGGCTTTAATTAGGGCCCTGTAGTAGAAAAAAAGTTTTTTTTTTTTGTTGTTTTGTTTTTAGGAAAATGGGACTTTTAACTTCATCTCCATCTGCCTCTGATAAAAGCTTTAATTAAAATGTGCATTTAACATCCAAGAACATTCCTTTAGCACAAAGTAGAAGACACTCAGCTGTTAATGCGAGATCATCACCAAGAGAATCGAACCTGTTCAAAACTTGACTGATGACCTAAATAGCTTATAAAATGTTTGACGGGGGAAGAAGTGAATGACTATTAAGTACTGTTTTAGATTACAGGTATTTACATTACATGCATCAGTGGATTCTACACACAACACTTTTGAAGCGTTACTGACATGAATGGAGTCAACGTGACGACCTGCAGGCGTCCTACTCTGTGACAAACACGGTACGAGAGCGACGGCGAGACAAACACCGAAACATGAAGGACAGAGAGTTTATGAGCTGCTCTGCGCCACTGGTTGTAAGAAGCAGTAAGGTGTATTTGTATCTGAAGAGACGTGGCCGCTTTACTGTTTTTACGGCCACGTCACTAAGATCCCCTGAAGAAGTTTAAGTTACTGGAAATGTCAGTCACAGTTTTTCTTTTTTTCAAGAAAGGAAAAGTCCAGCTCTCCTAATAACCTTCCACATACTGATATCAACTTAAAATCAAAATCGGACGAGCTGGTTTTTAAAAGTTATTGAACTGCAGAAAGAACTAGAAGCAACAGTTTATTCCTACAATAGCATAAAATTAAGAATAATGTGTCTTAACTATTACAAATAATAACTAAATATCAACCATCTCATCTATAGAATTAAAATAAAACCCACAGTTTCTCCAAAAATAAACATCACGAAAGATTATCTCTTACAGGCGAAAGCGTACAAAACATGATAAGAGTACACGTCATGAAGGACGTGTACGGAAGAAGCACTTGAATATCCTCTCACTCATCTCACATAAATGGTGAATAAGTCATAAAAAAAGACAAATCAAAAACCAGATATCAGGTATGAACACTGATATTGCATCTCCACGGGGGAAAAAAAAATTGCTCTCTTCCTCCTCATCCTGTTTGATCTGTGTTCTCAAGGACCAGTCCCCGATCGATTTGATTTATTGATTCATTGGAGTGAAAAAAAAAAAAATGAATAAATCAGTTGTCTATTGGTCTTCAGGCACCGCACTTGAAAGAGAAGAGAACAAGGATCAATGACACAAAGGAGGAGGAGGAGGGAGTGGAGCAGAAGGAACGTTATTCACAACATCACAGGGTTCAGTCCGTATTATCATAACGATTTACATCGATTAAGCTTAATCAGAACAGGAAAAGGCTCGACTGTTCGACACGAAGGCTTCAATGTGTGATTCTTTTGTCAATTAATCCACATAACTGCCTCCACGTCTCAAATTTCATCTCACTAATACTCCTCTCATACAAGAGGAGCAGTCTTGGTGTCAATTAAACAAACCTGTAATTAACCATCAACGTCAAGAGACTGTTGAGACATGTTGGTTCATGGAGACTCTATTGTGTAATAGTGGCTCCCTACAAATTACTGCTCAAAGTCAATAAAAATGTCCTATGGTGCATTAAATGCCCATTTCTGGTAAAAGTAGAAATTCATCACATCAGATGACGCCCTTATTTAATTTAGTCACCAAAACAGATTTAAACAACACCCCCCTCTCCCCAAGAGTAGTACAGTTGTTGTCAACATGTCTAAACTCAGTGGTGTCTCTAACCTGGCTAGTAAAAACAAAGTGACTTGTTCTTTTTTTTTTTTTTTTTTTTTAAAAACACAGACGTCCATACAGACAGTTCAGTTCTTTGGTCGGTCCTTACAGTGATCCAAATTTGGCTTCGTAGCGGCTCACGACGCTCTTGAAGCGGCCGCATTCCTTCCGCAGCTCGGCCACCTCCATCCGCAGCGCCGTGTTCTCGCGCTCCAGGAAAGCCGCTCGGACCGTGATCTGGTTTTCCTTTAACCTGCGGGCGTCGCGTGAACGTTTGGCAGCCACGTTGTTCTTCTTCCTCCTCTGCCAGTACTTCTCATCCTGGAGAGACGAAGAAAAAAAAAAAAAACAGCAGGGTTCAACTTCAACTGAGGAACTGAAACAACACCGGACTCTGTGTCGCTTTTGTTCACTGTTTCTAGGGCAACCTGTTTTAACAGGCTAACATATCTTTATATCAAATCACGGGTCCAGATCTGACCCCACAGAAGTGTAATATGGATGACTGCCAGGGGCCTTTGTGTATATAAACAAAACCAGTTTTCTCTGGCAGAACGCAGAGGAAGGAAAACAACAATTTGAATATCACAAGATTGCTGAGTCACAATGATGTGCCAGAATAGATTCACTGTGACATGGGTTTATTTCTTTGCTGTGTCTGCTGCCCTCCCATGCGCACAGTGAAACTGGCCAACGAAACAGAAAGCCAATGCGATTCATTTATTTTGTCGAATTATTTAACTTTTTCTTCATTCTTTCTTTGTCAGTTTGCTTTAATGTTGGTCTTCAACCTCAACCTCGTATACGTATTACAAGTTATAAAAGCTTCACTATTAAGTTATTACAGGAGCCGACTGCACATAGTTTTCCGACACTAAATGCTGAGACATTTTTCTTTTTTGTATCATGACGCCCACTGAAATGGGCCAATATGCATCAGCATCTGAGCACATAGTTTGTTCTAAACCGCTGTCAAACACAGAAGTAAAGAAATTTCAACAAAAGAAAGAAATTTGAACAAAAAGCACATCTTAAGAAAAATTAATCTTTTGCTAAATCATCACCATGTTGAATTTCTGCTTTGTTGCTCAAGTTTCTATTGGTACTTTTTCCATTAAGAGAGAAGCTGTTAACACCTCTCTCAACATACCTTCTGTTCCTCGGGCACGAACACCTTCTTGGCCTTTTTAATCATTGGTTGCGGCTTGAGCTCGTCTTCAGTGAACTTGTGTTTGCGTGGGTCGAACAGTTCGCCCCCGGGCACGCTCGACAGGACTAGATCTGTGGGATCTGGCTCGTAGTTGATGTCGACTTCGATTTCTTCGGGATCTTCGAGCTCAGGGGTTGCTCTGTCCTTTTCAGTCGTCACCTCTGAGCAGACAGAAGAGGAATGAAATATTAGAAAGTTGAAGGTGAGAGACATGATCAGCACCAAAAGCACAAATACACCACGTTGATCAGCCACTTCCTTCACATCTATGAAACTGGTACATTAAAAAGTAATACTAGTTCACAGATGACCTGAACCAAAGCTACTATTACTGTACTTGAACTCTATAGGGTATTCAAGATGGATGTTTTTACACTACAACATGTATAGGCAGCTGATAATCCTGTAGTAAAATTTTTACTATGCACCGGCAGTCAACAGTCTATTTCTGCCATCCTAACCTCAACCTTCACCTCCTGTGGTATATTTCGGGATAGAGCGACACTCTGGGTTCACAAACACAAATACATACAGAAAATGAATAGTGTTGAAGGTGCATCATTGATACAGGCTAGAGCCCCTACTTCAAATACAAAGCTTTAACTTCAGTAAGACAGAAAACCAAACTTTCAGGATGGTGCGACTTTTACGCATTTACTGAAACCATCCTCCCCCCACTCACCTGCAGTAACATCACAGATGATGTCAGACTTTGAGACGATCAACACGTCCTCCCCACAGCCATCCAGCTCCTGAATGGACAGCAGGGAAATGCTCGCTGGTTTGGCTGCCTTCGTTTGTTTGGAGGACATAGGCTTAACTTCCTCCGTCCTCACAGTTTCCTCTTTAAGGACCTTCAAAGCTTCCTCGTCGTCAGGCGCGGTGGGGATGCCGTTCTCCATGAGGAACTCCTCCAGGTCCATGTACTCCAGGTGGAAGTTTTCACCATCATAAGGAATAGTCTTATCCCAGATAGCTGGAGTCAAGGCAGCCGAAGGACCCATATCACTGCCTCCTCCCCCGAGGTCTCCAGGACTCCCCAGACTCAGCTTTTCCTTATCAGTGTCTGAAACACACAGGAGATACAAGAATCGGTTTATTTCCTCAAACGCAGCTGGATTGTTGCTAATTACCGAGGCATGTCACACAGAAGACTATCATGGACGGAACCAAGTGGAGGTCAACAGGAAAGATGTTTCAGCAAAGCACAATTGACAGTGGACTCTTTGTACAGAGACAGAGCATGTTTGGCTTTACTCTCTGAAGGGAGTCGATCTAAAAATGTCCCTCAGGCCACAAACCTAAGAACTCACAGTAACAGGAACCACTTGCTGATCTCATAATAATAATAATAATAATAATGGTGTACTATTCAAAGTCAGATTCAACCAATGTGAACCTTATAACCATGATATACCGTTTCTGAAAAAAGTAGGGACAATATAAATTAAATAATAAATTATGTATTTTGCTATGATTAAAACATCGGGGACACAGCAAAGCCTAGCAACACATTGACTGATATTTTACATGCAATCTAAAAAAAAACAACAACAACAACAACAACAACTTGATAGCAGCTGAGAAATAGTATTTTGTAACAACAAACAACACGTTGCATTGCATCATATTGTGTTTTATGTCTTCTGACTTCTGTCCGCCGTCGTTTGTTTTTTTCCGTCTCCATCATTTCTCTGCACTCACCGTCGTCGCCGTCCAGTATATTCGGCGGAGGCATTTCCATTATTTTCTTTAAAACCACCGGCAGTGAACTCGGGGCCTCGGTGGCCAGTGTGACGAGAATCGGCGCGTCCGACATTTTCCCCGCTTGTTGTCGACTTTAAACGCGTAGTAAACAGCAAAAGAAGCTAGCTCCGGCCGGTTTCACCACAGGCTGTTGCAGGTTGCGTCCAATGTTTTCAATCAACACTAAAGTAAACTAATGGCCGTCAGAACATCCCGGTCCAGTCGCTGGTTTGTCCCACTTTCACGGAAAATTACGCAGCCAGGATGATTTTGACGATGAGAAGAAACCGAACCTCCTGTTTAACAACGTTAACCCAGCTCTGAGCTGATTGGCTGGCTGTGTTCCATACTCATGAATATTAATTACTTTAAATATGGAGTGGGCGGGGCCTCAGAACACGGACCGACGGTGGGCGTCACGTCGACAGTAGCTGAGAGCTGATTGGTTGACCGAATTATATATGATCAACCGTAGAAAAAAGAGAAACGTGTCACGAGGAGACATATTGACACAGTTCACATTTCGGTGTTATTTCTCGCTGACCTGATTTAATTATACACTGACCGGCTTCTTCCATTTAACTTTATTTTTTATTATTTCATTTTAAAGTTATTTTTAAACTGTTTAAACGGCGCCCAAAGCCTATAGAAAGCCTTAACTGGAATGGTAAATTGTTATTAAATAACGCAGTCTGTGTCTGTGTCAGTCTGGTTTTTTATTATTGTGACAAATAAATGTTAACAACACAATTATAACTCGAAACTTAAGTGTTAACCTTTCAGCTGTAGAAAACCGCAACGCCCGGGGAGGACATAAAGTACATACAGTACATAAAGTACATAGTGATCCTATGGACTGCGTCAACATGCCCCCGTTCACGTGGAATAACATGTGCAACCGCAATGGTTACATGTCGATAACACCGACCAATAGCGCTGCGCTGCGACTGTGTCTTTCACATGTTGTGCTGCAAAGGGTGAGGGTGGGTGGGGCAGGAGAAGAGCTCTACTGGCTGGTGGGATTGTTGCACCATCAACTCGGAATCAAAAGTATTTACTGATGCAAATCTGATCTCGCTTCCACTATAATGACACCATTTTTTTAGTAAAGGACTTTTTCTTATTATGGAGCAATAAAATAATAATAATAATTCAATTATATATGTTATTATTCTGATTCTATCGTATCATTTACGTCAGACTCATAGTTTAATTAAAGGCAGAAAAATTCAATATACTTGTAAACTATGCAGGATGTACCATCACATGATGCTCAACAAAACATTATTCTATTGCAAGAACATCCTGTTCTCTGTAGCGGCCGAACGCATTTAAAATAGATGACATCACCGCTCTCTCTGTTCTGTGCATCTTTGTCACCAAATTAATTATTCACGATGTTCCAGTAATGAACATCAGAATGATCAGGCAGGTGTGAACGCCATCCAGTTCACACAAGTTTAGGTTTTCCCATCGCATAATGCACGTGTCGCACAAAATCTGTTTTAGGCAAAACACGATCAGGAAAAAAAAAACAAAGCTATAACATTACAGGGAATTAAGCCATGTCACCGAGTTGACACTGAACACCGTCTAACAGACCACAGGATATTATTTTACTTTTTTTTTTTTTTTTTTTTTTAGTGATGCCCTTAAATTCAACACTGCAGCACACGACACACATGTCATTTTTTCCCCAAGACTGCAGTGTAATTTCACATTTTTTCAAAACCTGGGCTATAATTAGGACTGTCATGGTCCTCAAGAAATTGAGCTCCCTGATAGTCATCAACATTACATGACTGATCACAAAACATGATGCACAACAAAGAAGCGGTCACCTTTTCTGTATATTTCAAAAATGATTAATACTACGCTCCAGTCAACAGAAAAACTACTTTAAGTTTTAGTAGAGACGTGTAGAGACCATTATACAAAACCACTTTCATTTAACCTTGATACCACACGCTTCAGCTGTGTGTGGGTGACATCCTCCCGGCTGCAGGCTGATGCAAGCTTACATGAGCCATTTATCATAAAAAGAAAAACACTGTAGTTGGAATAAATTGAAAAAAAAAAAAAAAAAAAAAAAAAAAAAAAAAGGTTTTGCTTCTTTTAAAACAACAAAAGTATAACCAACCGCACACATATGATGCTCTGTTGTCAATGAGGTCAAAGAGACAGAAATGTTATTTCCATCAATTATATCAACATTAAGTGATCAAAAATTAATAAATACACATTCCTTGCCTTTCTTCTCCGCCACAACACTTTGTAAAGAGCTACTGAAAACTTTCCACTCTGAGTTCCAGTCAGTGTGATGACACGCTGTGAGTTCACAGTCTTGTTGGAGCACATTTAACCAACAGCTGCAGACTCATATGGATGCATGACAAAAAAAAAAAAAAAAAAAAATACAACACATCTACCCACAATGCCACGTTCCCACCACGCAATCTCAATGAGAGGTAACTGAATTTCAAATTTTCAAAAAAAAAAAATTTAAAAAAAAGAAAGAAAAAGAAACGAACGCTGTCCCATCATGACTGCAGTTTTGACTGCAGGCTGAGGAAAGGCAGGATATCACTGACATTTTGACACGTTCTATTGTGTTTTACAGAATCTGTGTGGTGTAGCTTCATATTCACACACTGAATATGCAATAAACTCAGAGGGAATCAGCTCTTGATGTTTGTGTAATGAAGCTATGGAACTTAATGTACAGACTTAAATGGTTTCCCAGAGGGGCCACACTTAAGAACACAATCTAAAAATACAGAAGCCATGGTACCGAGCAAGTAGTTTACAGCTGCAGGAGGTTCTGCCATAACTATGCAATCTGGACCATCATAGTGTTTCACGTGTGACACATGGACTCAGAATCTGATCAGTTTTCCCTTGCAGCGTTTGCTCATCACCTCCAAACTGAATCATATTAATGTTTTTCTTAATCTAATTTAATTATTGTCCAGAGCACTTAATGCAACATTAAAATTTTAGTTTGACCTTTAAAGTCACTCCAACATCTCACAAATGCTTAAGTGAGGATTTTTGTAATCAAAATACCTTTAAATAGTTTGTTCAACTGAGTTGAACTATTATATAACTAATCTACTTCACCATTACACCTGGCACCTTGTTAACATTAACAGAAAAACATTAACATTATTCTGAAAATCTGCATTCTTCAGAAGCTCCTTTAATTAAAAACACAACAGACTCGCAAGTGATTATGAAATCTACCAAACCTCCTTAATGTAATGTAATGAAATTACTTGACCCTAATCTGACTGATCTACGTCAGAAACTGGTACAGAGAAGGCAAACAGAGCCATCTAGTGATTTAATCATGAACCTTAAAGCCCACCAGGCCTTTTCCTCACAGACACAGACACAGACACAGACACAAACCCTCACAACAGATGAAAGCAGGTGAGAAACACAGACCCACAACATCTGGTTTACATCACTTTTTATTACCAGTCTTACGATCACATTCACTCAATACTGAAACTAATAATAAAGTCATAATCTGTGTGTTGATCAACCATGGGTAAACTACTCTCATTTATCTTATCAACATGGATGGATTTGTTTAGCAAAGATAGTGGACGTGTGTAACATTTGGTTAACAAAAATAAGAACAGGACCATTCTGGAGTTAAATGTTGGACTGTCACTCTGATTTGAGTATTTCAGTGTAATGATGCAGAGATAAAGCTGAATGTGTTCGGGTTGATGGTCTTAAATCATGGCCTCGTGTGGAAAAAATGGTCACAAGTTCACTTTCTTGCTCAGAGAAAAATCAAAAGATGCTCCTGCAACAATGATCTGTATTAAAGTATGATGATCACTCTTAAAGTACCAGATGTTTGTAGTCTTAAATTAACATAGTTGGATTTTCCTGCGCCACCACAACTTTCCCACTTCGTGACCTCTGGATCTGAAGCTCCCATTCATCTCAGCTGACAGAGATTATGCAACAAACATGGAGTTGTTTTTGCAGAAAAAAAAATGTCAGGATCAGCCTCAAAGCTGCAATACTACTCTAGTGCATTAATAACTAACTCTAATAGTCGATGTGCTACATGTTATTTGAGTCAAACTCTACAAAAAAAAAAAAAAAAAAAAAAAACACTCATTTCACTGTTACTTACCATTTTCGTCAAAGTTAGGCAGAGTGAAGGGATGCTCAAGAAGAGCTCTGAATATCTCCGGGATCTCAGTTGTCATTTTTCTTTACAACTTTAATATTTAAATTAAAAGTATAAAATCTGTACGAGCTGGTGACGAGCAGCAAACAAGAAGGAATTATTAAAATTAAATATCACTCTGGATCCAGTCTTACTGCTCCCATAAAGACTCAGGAGGGATCAAACTCCCACGGGTCACAGTTTGTGAACTCTGCGCAGCAAGTTACTTAACCAGAGTCCACCCTCACGCCCCCTCCTCCTCGGCCAATCAGCGACGCGTTTCCGCCCAGCGACGGACGGAACGGGCTCCCATTGGTCAATGTTCTTGTCCGTCAAAACCGCAACAGCCAATCACAAACGGAGGCTGAATTACCTAAGGTGAAAAAAAGAGTAAACTTTAATGTACACAAGCGTTATCTAATTTAAGAGGTGAACACAGCTGACGATACAAGTACGTGCAGTTGTGTGTCTTCATGACAAGAAAGGTGACACTCATAAGGACCCTATATATGTCACAGCTATCAATAATGGCAACTTTAAGGTAACACACGTTTCAAATTCTCCCTCACGCGCTACGCTTTGACACGTACACAGGTGCAAGTAATTACATTTATGACGTCTCATTTTCAGCGCGAGGGCCCTGTACTTGACATGCATTTTTTTTTTTTTTTTTTTTTAACCAAAGCGCGAGAAGTCATGATGTTCTCTCAGATGAAGGTCTTTTATTCAACGTGCTGACAGAAAGTAGTGTCACTGTGGCCTCAGACTTAAGAGCAGTCTGTTGACACGTGCAGCACTTTTTTTTTTTTTTTTTTTTTTTGGAGACCACGTGTGATAAAGCTCACTGACATGTTGGTTGACAGAAGCAGTCATACCGGTTTGTAGTTAACTCCAACCATTGTCATATGATCGTTGTTGAATTGTCTTCACGGGTTAAACGTACTGTCAATATGTTGCAATGAACTGTAGAAAATCAACAATATATAGTCAGATATCTAGATTATGTTGGAAAACCTGAACAAACAAATCAAAATCTGCTCAATGTGACTTAATCTACGTGTACACATAGTTTGGATACTTTTGACGAGTCTGATAAACCATCATGTAACCTTGGGCACTTCTAGGATGATGTGGAAAAACTGCAAACTAAATTCCACCTAATTTATGTTTTTGTGACTTACTATGTGTTCTCTGTCCCAGTGTATGGCTTTTAAAGTTTGCTGTAAATCTGTGAAACTGACTCTTCTTTTCATCCTTTGTTAACCTTCAGACAGAGGTCGATAAAACTACGTTGTAGAGGCCGAAGTGATTAAGTTAAATGTTTTGTTTTGTCCAAGTTAAGGTAATGTCACAGTACAAAAACCAGTGTCCTGTTATGGAGAAGCTGAATCCTTCATGTATTTGGTATTTTGGCCATTAAAAAAAAATAACTTTAGCAGTGAAATTATTTGATGAAACAGTTGTTTCTGGATTTGCAAAACAGCATTCAGTAATCCCATATGATTGTAATGTTCATCTGATTTGATGTAAAATATGAATATGGATATTAAACAGGAAATGTGTGACACCTTTAATGTTATGCTTTTAAATCTATAGTTTAGTTAGTTGTTTTCTGGACTTGACACTGAACATCAGTGGATCTATGAGTCCAAAGTTCTGTAAAAACACTTTACAACACGTCACGATGTCAGATTCCTCCAACAATAATGTACATTTTGTGTTTTGGGGGAAAAAAAAAAAAGAGAGAGACTTTTTTTTTTTCTAAAACAGTTTGTTTATTAAATGCTTTCAAGAGATTTGGTCCACTTGTATGATCATGAAATTCCAACCAGGGAGGAGAAAAGAGAAAAACAAAGTCGAAGAAGATAAAACAAAACCAAACAGAAAACAACATCAAAAAATTGTAGAAAAAAAAATACAGTACAAAAAAAAAAAAAAAAAAAAAAAAAAGAGAGAGAGGACTTGTTTTTTCCACTTCTTACAACCCTGGTTTCTTCATCCGAGTTGTTTGAAAAACGATTCAACTAATCAATAATTTTCTAACTGATCTGAAAACCGATTCATTTAAGGTCTTTTTTTTTTTTTTTGTGGCTGTGTAGGTGTGTGTGTGTGTGTGTGTGGTCGCTGCAAATCACGTGACACAAACTGTTCGAGAAGCTGGAGGGAGGAAGGAGAGTTACATGAATACGTGTTGAACTGAGTCACAGTCATTTCACCTGGTCATTAAAAACTGGAAGAGAAATAACCAGAGTTGATGTTCCACTTTAGTCTCAGAATAAGTAACTGTTGTGACAAATAATAACCAAATCATTAATAACAGTTTCTTATGCTTACTTTATCCAACACAACGGTCTGGAATCAGCAGCAGAAATGAATCTATAACATCAATAATAACCATATAATTATCAATAACACTCTGCCTTTCACTAATGAATGATAACAGTTACTTATGCGGCTAACTGCTACAAGCGCTAGTTACTGTGATGAAACGATGGCGTGAAATTCTTGGTCAGAAATAAAGACACTTTGCATAAATAAATAATTCATCTTTCTGAAAACCATCATTTTGTTACATTACAGAGGTTTTGTTTGTTTGTTGGATTTCCACGTTGCATTTTAGACGATTGCTGCAAGTTATTGATCGAGTTTGAGAAGAATCTGGAAGAAAGAAAAAACGATTTAGTGTCAAATTGTGAGTTTGACGTCGATGTCGGACTAAAGTAGACTGATACGGTTCAGTGAAGTTACACAACTGTGTGAGGTTTGTTTTGTGTAAAGATGCGACAGCAGCAGCAACAACTCCCCTTTAAGTTTGTGTCACAATTCTCCAGCGTTTGAACACGCACACAGATCACGCAGCACAAACATCCAGTTTTCTTTTTTTTCTTTTTTCTTTTTTTTTTTTCTGCGCGTGTCAGTTACATCATCAATGCTGATCTTTCTCCCAACGATGAAGCAGCGGCCTCGACTCAAACGCTCTTTGCATTCGTAATATTTCGGCCACTTTAATGAAAAAAAAAAGAGCATCTGAGTTTGTGGCGCTCTCCTAACTTCTTTAATATTTTTTTAAACTCCCTGAAAAAAAAACAAAACAAAAAACAAAACAAGACAGGAGCATTTTACTGACCACAGCGAACTCTTCCACAGCCACAGAAAAAAAAAAAAAAAAAAAAAAAAAAAAAAACAGCTCCACCATTTCTTATCTAAATTACCTTATAAGGGTGTCTAAGTATTATAATAGGTATCAGGTATCATATACTGTATATAGTAAGCAGGATTATACAATAGGGGGTATGTATCATCTTATAGGTGTAGTATATCAAATAAGGCGCTATACGGGAGTATATAGGCCTCTGTGCATGTTTGTCGTTCTGTCTGGTGAATCAAACCAAACAAACATGTGACACAGGCAGTGAGCAGAGAGCTCTGCTGGCACCTCCGCACTGACACACTCAGAAGAGGAAACAGTTAACAGCATATATATATTTAAATCATCAACTATCCCTTTGTTTCCTCTCTCGTCATGCCAGTGTCTAAACTATCCTAAAGCCGACCAGCAGAGCTCAGACATTATTATTATATAGCATGTTTATATGGTTGATAACCTACGACTGCAGGTGGCTGATGACCGACGTCGCCACCTGAAGGATTTAAAGACTCAAGCGTTTTTTTTTCCCTGCTCACCACCTCCCAGACAGAGCTGCATACACAGACGCATATTTACTGTAAATTATTATATTCATACATGGATACATATATAAAGAGAGAGTTATACATAGCAATTAACATACATATATCCATAGCATATAGAAGAGAAATAGAAATAGTCAATAGATAGTAATCATTATCGTCATCATATTCATCATAATACTAGGAGTAGTAGTAATACGATCCCTCGAAGAAGCTAATACCTGGGCTGTTCCAGACAAGGCCGGGTTAGTTAGTGACGACCTCGAGAGGCCAGAAAAAACTGATCTGAGATCTGCGTTTTAACAGTTTTCAATAGCTGGATCATTAAGACACTGAAGCCTTCAGTGTCAAAACCATTTCTCTGTTTTCCGTTTATCCAGTTTCCTACATGAAGAGACTGCAGACAGAGCTGGAGAAGATGGAGACTCCTCTATGGTTTAACAACCTCATCTATAGGGAATCTCTTCTCTTTCAACTAATATGTTAGAATTTGCACCTGTAAGCATTACGCTCTTATTACTGTTTGAGTGTCAGTGTTTAGGGAAGTGAAGATATTTACTGAACCGATGCACCGAGCTGAAGCTGACAAATCAGGTCAATACTTAAAGAAATAATATAAAGTTCAGCTTGTGGGAGTTATTTTTTTAATCTTAACTAACTACAGTACAGGTCAATTTTTCTATGTTCTGTACATACGCCGTAGCTATCAGCCTAATCAGCTCAATCAGCCTGAAACTCAAATCCATCTCTGCTGCAGTCGCTTCAAACAAACAAACAAACAAACAAACCTCGTCTGGAACAACCCACACAGAAGGAAAAATTACAAAATAAGAGAATCATTAAAAAAAAAAAAAAAAAAAAAAAAAAAAATCACTATAGTCATCTAGTTCAGTGATACATGTCATATAGCAATACCTCAATAACAAGAAGTTCTTCTATGTAATCAATACAGGTTGTCAGGTTATATATTTATTAAGCTTAACTGCTAAGTTATCAATTATTATTAGTATACCATTATTTGCAAATATGCATAATATGTGTGTATATGTATCTGAATATAGACATACCTCAATCATGTCTCCGTCCACGTTAAAGGCTAGAATATGATGACAGATATCCTGCCTGTGTGTGTGTGTGTGTGTGTGTGTATGTATATGTGTTTATAGGCACAATATGTGGTGCGAATCATTTCCCTGTCTCAAGCTAGCAGGTTCCCCTTAGTGAAACTTTTTTTTTTTAATCTCAGGGCTACCGTTAGCTTAGAACAAAACATTTGTGTGCACATGAAGAACACAGGTTTCTATTTTGAAGGCTATGGGAGCGTGGTGGGTTCTCGGTAAAAAAATGATCCCACTTAGAATGAAGACGTGTCAACTATACCCTTACATTCAAATTATCTTAAATAATCTAACAATCCACTATAGAAAAATATATTCTTGACCATCAATCTTTCCTTTTTTCTCTCAGCTTTTTCAGCCTTTTTTTTTTTTTTTTAAATCATCGTTCATCTCGTCGTCTTTCTCTCTTAAATCATTATAAAGCAGCTATTGCTTTTATTCTTTTTCTTCATTTTCACAACTTAAGTCTTCTGCGCGGTTTCAGTATTTTCACGTCGTTCCAGTCTAAGTGAGGTCATCATTTCTTAATGGGCATCTGCGGTCTGAACTGATATATTGCTGAGAGCAGCTCTAGGCAGGACATTGTGTGTGTGTGTGTGTGTGTGTGTGTGCGTGCGCTGCAGTCACCTCTCCACCAGCTGCTTTGAACGCATGGTGTCGTTTTATCCTCGTTTTTCTACGGAGGAGCTGATTCGCAGCGGCGAGGTTCACGTGTGATGATGTGTGTGTGTCCGTGCTCGTTTGTTTCGTTTAGGACCTTTTTTTTTTCTCTTCTTATCAGTAGAGGAGGCTCTGACTGTAAATGTTACACAAGTTTTGATTTGGGGGCGTGTATAAGTAGAACTTGCGTACATTCACAACCACAGCAACGTTTTTTAAATGACTCATTTCCTCGTTTTTTTTCTTTTTGTTGTTGTTGTTTTTTTTAAAGGCCCGTGCAGGCGTTACATTCATAGCACTCTACCAATATGGCAGACAATATAACAAGGAAGTACAACTCCCCTTGGGAAAATAAAAATGACGCTGAATATCATTTATCTCCACAAAAAGTTAGTTTGACTCTCCATGTTCCCGTGAAGGAGTGAGAGCAGGATTTGGTTGTTAAACGTAACGCGGCTCAACAAGGATCGTCCACTAAGAACCTCTTTCGATTCAGTTTGCTTCGTAGTTTTCAGCAGCACCGAGGGGCTTGGCTTTTTATTTTATTTTTTGGCACTCTTAAGTTAAAAATTTTAACTTTTTTTTTTTTTCCTTTTTTCGTCGTAAAGAGCGCTGAGCTTCGATTGAGTTTTGAATGATCGCCAAGCCAGTATTTAAGAGCAGCGACCAGCGCGCCCACCCGGGAATTGTTTCAGTGCTGCGATGATTTTTTTTAAAAAAAAGAAAAAAAAAAAAAAAACAATAATAAAAGAGGTACCTGGTGGACACGGAGTTGCCAGTCTAACCCAGTCTAAAGGGACAAGGACAAGGAAACACTGGTTGATTACTTTTGTCAGAGTTAGATCTAGTTGTTTGTGGTGTCATGTGCTGGAGGGGGAACCTAAAGGTGCTGTGTGTAACTGCAGCATGATCGAAAACAAAAACAAAAAAAAAAGCTAAAGCTAAAGTCCTGTATTTTCACTCACAAAGCTTTCTCTTCGTGTTAATTGGTGCCTGTAGATTGTGTGTCGTGCTGAGTGAATGCGTGTTGTGTGTGTGTGTGTGTGTTAACTGTTCTGTTGCGTGTCCGTCTCCTCTCACACTGCTGGCTCCGTGCTGGAGGAGACGGTTCTGCTGAGGTGACAGACTGTTCGGTTGTAGCTGGTGTTGCAGGCCTGTCTGTCTCTGGCTGCAGCTCAGCGGCGATCGGCCGCCTCCGGTCGACGCGGCGACGCTCAGAGGTCGTCCCCGTCTGACAACCGTCGGCCTCCCTGAAGCCAAACGACACACGGCGACAAAGTCAAAACAACAAAACCGAGCTCCCGTAGCAACCATGTTTTATATACTGTAAAATCTCCAGTGATTTCCTGTACGGTTTAATTAGTGTGGAGACTAATATGATCTCTGACGTTAGTCTCATGTAACTCACAATGCTTTCTGTGTAATCTGCTGTTATGGTGACCTGCTTGTCCTCTGGGGGTGGGGTCACGGCCGAGCTATCCGTGCGTCTGCTCTGATTGGTGAGCTGCAGCCACAGTTCGTACATCTGTTGCATGTCTCTTACTGCAGAAGGATGAAGAGAAGGGACTAAATGAAGGCGACATCAGTAACCTTGAACACAGTGGGTTACGTGGGTGAATAATCAACTCAAGTGGAGTTGAGTGGACACTTCAAAAATCAACGTAATGGTCCTTTTCATAACTGTAATTGACCGATAATCTGATTAGAAACTGAAAAACAAGCCTAAAGGAACAAAACACACCTTCACAAGTTAGTTTTATTCTAAATTGATACTAAAATGTAAAAACTGCTCAAATTAAATCACAATTTAAGCTGCAACATGTTGAAGTGCAAGCTCACAGCTGTTGTTCTTCATGTACGTCCACACGTCTCTCTCTTCCAGACTGTGAGCGAATGAGCAGTTCCCGATATAGTGGCACTTCTTCTGCTTCATCACATGAACGCACATCTGAGTGAAAAACAAATAAAAGTCGGTGAGTTACAGAGCGATACAAACAGCACTGCAACACGTGTTACTATATAGTTGTCGCCTGTAAGAGTAGGATAAAATGGACAGATTCTAGAATTACCTCTAATTACTCCCATGTGGTAAACCCACAATTACTGATGCTCTGTGTTAATCAACACTTATTCTTTTTAAAGAACAGGCGTTCGTGTGAAAACCCTCATTACAGACCAGGAAGCTGCAGAGGGGCGGGGTGGTGGTGGAGGTTTACAACAATACCTCTCCCTTAGGACAAAATCAGTCAGCTGCACTCAACACGTGAGAGAGGTGGAGGAGAGGGAAGATGGCGCAGAGCGTGTAACGACTCACGTCATATTGCTGCGGATAAGTGCGGGAGAAAGGCAAAGGACGAACAACAACCCACTTCTTCTTCTCGAAGGATTTAACGAGGAGGACGCGACGCTCCTTCGTCCAGCTGCCAGAATCAGAGAGTGGATGTCGGTCACAACACAAAGAAACAAATTTCAGGCGATAAAGAGAATCAAGTCGACGGTGTGTTAGACGGGCGTCACCTGTGTCGTGCTTTAGCAGTGCAGTATTTGAGGTTCTTGTCCGGCTCGTTGACTTGTCCTTCCCTCCAGCACTGGCCGCACACAAATTTCATTTTCAGGTTCAGGGGTCGTCCCGTCCCGCCACTGCTCCCAACCCTCCCACCCCGACCCCTCCCACGGGGCTCACGCTGCCACCACCGAGACCGTCTCCCCCCATTCCTCCTCCACCACCTCCCATCCCCCCGACTCCTCCCGATGGCACGCTGCTGCTCGGGTGAGGGATGTGGATCGGCTGAAAGACACAAGTAGAGAGGATGGTGGAGTTAATACTAACAAAACAGATAAAGTGAGTTTGAAATTCTATAAACTAAAACATCTGGGTTCATTTTACTCTATTTGTTATAAGCTAAACACAGTGGTCCCTCACTTATCCCTGAGGTTAGGTCCCAGAATCCCATGAGAGGTGAAAATCCGCAAAGTAGTTTTATTTCTTTTTTTAATATTTATTTTATTTTTTAAGGCTTTGTTATTTTTTTTAGGCTAGAAATAGCTTATTTTACCACAAAAATAATTAAAATCTAAAAAAAATTAAAATACCCGTAGGCCGCAGAATCCTGCGATACACATTTACATACATCGCCATATACACAAGTGTGATATGGCGAGGGATCACTGTATTACATTTACGTTTCCTTGGTGCTATTCAGGACTTAAGAGACACTTAAACTGACAACTGTCTGATTACAGACAAAAAACTGCAATAATCACACTTGCAATCAGAACAACCGACCGTCTTTTATAGTGAATAGAGAATAGATTTCTGTCTGTCACCTTCTGCTGCTTCTGTGCGTTCTGCTCCAGTCTTTGCCAGTGTCTCTTAGACTCCTGCACCATCTCTTCATGGGTGATACCTGAAGGAAACATAAGGGAGCAGCTCTATGAAAAAAAAAAAACTTCAATAACATATGACTTTATAAAATACAACGGTAACAATGAGTTTGTGGTAATTTATTTAATCACAGTTTAAACAAACTGTGTGTGTGTGTGTGTGTGTGTGTGTTCTACCCACCAGTATCCTGCTGTAGGACCCAGCATTTGAGCTCTATGACCGAGTGCGCAAAAGAGCAGCTGTCCTCGCGCTGGCAGCCATAGCGAACTTCATGGCGGCACACGTCGAACTGGCACAGGGGGTGCAGCGGACGCACCTTACTGTAACGCACGTTGGCCGACCTCACCACATGCACCAGGCACCTGCAGTGAGCACAGGTATATGATGATACATTTTTATTGAGGTCAAAGGAGTTTTTTTGTTAGGACAATAGTAAACTAAATGACTAAATTAGCCACAAGTGCAGAAAACAAAAACGTACTTGTTGTCGTCGAACGGGTGTCGAGCTGTGAGGTTTGAGCAGACTGCTAAGTTTTCTTTGCTGCGTTTGCTGATGATGCGAGGCTTACTGTCAAAACATTCCTGCAGGAAGAGGAAAGAGATGCAAATCAGTCAAATGTCCAACAGTCAACAAAAAGAAGGAAGAGAAGACGTGAGTCTCGCAGATTGAGGTCTCACCTCACAGAGGAACATGAACATGCCCATGTGGAGCTGCAGCAGCCTGGTGACACTGAGCGCCCGTCGCTCTGTGCTGCCCAGCGGATCAAAGAGCAGCTCTCGGCTCAGCGCTCCCTTCCTCTCCTGCGTCCACACATCAATCTCCTCCTGGCAATAAGCGAACGTACAGTTCTCTCCGTACTGGCACTCCTGACGCTCCTGCACCTCTGCGGGACCCAGAAACAAGGACCAGTGGTTATATAAACAAAAAATAAACAAGCCAACATCTAGTTTCCCCAACTAGAATATGCACTTAGGAATTTAATTCACAGTGATAACGCACCTTTACAGAGTACAAACGCCCCCAGGAAGTTGTTCCGTGCAGGCCGAGGCCGGATCCTCTTCCAGGTTGGGTCGTCTGTGTTTTTGAGGCGACACAGCAGCACGTCTCTCTTACAGCGGTGTGCTGCTTCTGGCTGATACTTGTAGTCCATCACTCGTGGACCTGAAGGGCAAGAGGAGGGAAAGAGATCAGAATATATACTTGACAGACTTTGACAATTACATATCGCTTAGAATTGAACATTTCACATAACATTCAGCACACAGGCTTTATAAGCTGGTGGAGAAAACAACTTCCCGCTTAACACTTGAAAAAACTGAACTGGACGGACCTATTCGGCTATAACAGGCATGACAAGCCTGCCGAAACTCATGTGTGGCTGCCAAAGGATTCCTGGACAGCAGAGACAGGTTTGTTCCTGCTGGACCGTTCTGGGAAAAAACAGGAGGAGGAGAAGCAGATGTGATAAATTGTTAATGAAGTAATATCAATTAGAATTTAAACTGTTAGTTTTTTTAATGTGTGTGTGTGTGTGTTACTCACTGCATGAGCAGCATTGTTGTTGCGCATTCCTGGGATGAAGCTGTGACACACTCGTCCCCCTGAAGACCACAGACACAAGGACACTGATGTCAGACACATTATTGTAATGCTGCTGACTCACCATGGCTGCTGCTGACGCACATCTCAGGTTCAAGGCAGCTCCCTGAGAGCTGTGCTCTGCGCGCTAAGACGTTGTACTGAGTCAAAATTTTACAAATATTTAGCTTCAACTCCTCCTGGTGTGAATTATATTTCAGAAAAGGAAAATACTACATTCAATAATTCCTTTAGCTCCTATTTCCTGTATAGAGAAGATAAACATTATTTTAAACCTATTTCTGAGACTTTACTCACCAGGGAGAGTGTACTCGGATAATGAGTCCAGCCCGCCAGTGGTGACTCCACCTTTCCCATCTCCGTCCGCAGCCCCTGTCGAGAAGCCTCCCAGTGCGTCCTGCGCCTGGGTGGAGCCCTGGTCCCGCTGAGCCAGCGGTGAATAAGATTCCAAAGGAGGCATGTCACTGATGGGTGAGCTGAAGAAAGCTGGGGGAAGCTGCGGTGACGGGGCCGGAAGATTGGGGGAGTACGGAGGCCGCAAAGCAACTGCAGTGTTCGGGAGGTTGGTAGGGATAGCACCCTGGACCGGACTCTGGAACAAGAGGCGTCATTTAGTTAGAAGATCGAGTTTGCTGCTTTAATAATAAAGAAAGTAAAAAGCAAAGATGACGCAGAAATTCTTAGTCTTTCTCTGCGCCCTTCACTCGCCTCACTGACTTTCTTGGGGATGCATTCCAGCAGACTGTCCAGCTCGTCCTTGATGACGCTGTTGCATTCGTCCATGTGCTCGGACACCGGGACAGAGTACGGCATGGGAGGCAGTGCCTGGCTGCTGGGGCTCTCTGACAAGTCGGTGCATGGGGTCACTACAGAGCTCGCTGGGTCGTCGCTAACGGGGATGGGCGTGGCCAAAGGAGCCGGGATGCACTGTGCGTTCGACATGTCAGCTGACGAGGAGGAAACAGCAACGGAGAGTGGAGGATGAATGTTGTGAGCCTGTGTGGGATCAGACATGTTCGTGGTTTGCCAGTTTGCCATACCTGGTCCAATGTCACCCAGAGATTCCAGCCCATTAGAGGACATCTAGAGAAAAAAAAACAAAAAAAAACAAAACAGACAATGCGGTGCCATTAGCTTATTTCTCATTCACCCAATCAGACGCTCTACACTGTGACAACAGCACCCACCTCTCCTGTGGGTGGAGAGGTCTCCCCATGACTCTCCCCTTCACCGGCTGTAGACTCTGTCTGAGGACTGACGTAAGCTTTGCGGACCTTCAGGCCCAGTTTGTTTGCCAGGTCCTGAGCCAGGTCACTCACCTGCCGGTCCTGGAAAAATAAAATACAACATCAACAGATAATTCAACACATTTACAGGCAAATAAGAATTTCTGCTGCATAATCATCTTTCATTAAGTGTTACGAGAGACGAGTCATCTGTGTCACATACGTGTGGTGCTGTGAGGAGACATTTTGTTCCACACTCGTAGGCTTCTCTGAATAGCCCCAGCTCCCTCAGACAAATCGCTTTGCGATACAAAGCTCTGCGACTGCCTTCTGACACATACAGCGCATGGTCACAGTCCTGAATGCCTCGGTCATACTCCCTCTAAGGCAGGAAGAGAGACAGTAAGTGTCATTTGTACAGTAAATACACTTAAGCTGCGAAAATAAATAAAAATTACACATCGTGGGGCTTTGAAAAACACCAATGTAGAGCTGTGAAACTTCACCACTACTTTTAACACTTTATGTAGCTTCCTGCTCACATCCAGCCAAATGGCTATGATGCATTCTCACCAACTGTGGTGATGTGCAGATAAGCTGAATGTTATTTGCATATTACTGGTCTGCCAGTAGCTGACATAAACATCTTGCTGTGTACATCTGCAGGTGACACGTCTCCCTCACCGTCTGGTAGAAGGCAGCGGCCCTGTTTACATAGAGGCTCTCAAGCAACTCGTGAGGGATGACGAGGGCTTCGGCCTGGGCGTAGCGGGCGACGCTGATCCCCTCCCCGTACTGCTGGGTCGCCTGGCGCCAGTCGCTGTCACGGAAACAAGCGTTGCCCTCATCCAGCAAGTTACACACCAACTGGATCAGAAATGGCTGCAGAGAATATGCAAAGATAAATGATTGAATAATGAAAGAGTAGAAGAGATAAAGAGGGAGAACAAGGAAGACATAAACAATAGTGGAAAGGGAAGAAGAGATGAGATGGAGAATGAAGAAAAGGGGGAGAAACAAAGAAGGAACAGAAGAAGATACAAGATACAATGAGCTCAGTTTTAGATCCATGCCATTGTGAATCTGTGAGTAATATTTTTGGGGCAACCTGTTAATAAAAAAATATAACATGAATCACTACAAACCTCATAACTCTCTGGTTCTGGAAAAGGCAACGACGACCTGTGGACAGAAACATGAGAAGTCAGTCTTCTCCATACACAAGTGATGTTCACTTTCATCATGTAAAAGGCAACACCAGTTGTTCACTTACTGGATGAAGCTCATTGCTTTCTGAATCTCTTCTCTTCGTTTCAGTCGTTCAGGATCCATATCCTGAGGGTGAGGACAAGATTGACATGTAACAGCTTAAATCTCCCACTTCTTGCACAACAGTATTAACAGCTCTGACAGCCACAGTTAAACCATCCATACATATCTGTGGTGTCCTGGTCGATAAGGTTATGATCCACAGCTATTAAAACGTGTTTTCAAAGACCACTAACCACTTACAGTCGTCCTGGAAAAAAAAACCCAAGGCCTGACACCAAAACACGCTGAGCAATCATCGGACTTGCGTAAACAAACAGCGGGGGCAGCTAACGATGAGGCTGGCAGCTAATTAGCGTTAGCTCCAGTAGCATTTTGATCTTATAAGAATGACATTAAATCCAAGAAACACTTAGGTATAAACTACGGCTTTTTAAAGAAGAGGAAACGTTACCCAAACATGTTTCAACATTACCCGTCGCACTTTTAGGGAAACGATTAGCTAATGTTAGCACTGCATGCAGGGTCGTAGATAGTCGCTAAATTTAATGTTAAACCGACAACGATTCATAAAAAACAGAGACCCCGCACCGGGTTAGCTGCTGAAGGTGCGGCTGAATGAGAGGCTAATGTTACCTGAGTTTACCTGCTGGTAGTTGGGGACCAGCCCGCTAACACAGGCTACATGCTAATCACTGTAACATAGCTTTACTGAAGACATGAAGAAAACCGTTAGCATTCAATACGAGCGATTATTTCTGTTATCATTTCATTGATAGTTTACAAAGAATTTGGTTAAGCTAGTAGATATGACTAGGCTGCATATTAAAATAGTGTTACTAGGTTAACTGGTAAGTTAGCTAACTTAATTCACTATAGGAATCTAAGCTAATAGCCAAAAGCCCCCAGTCAACACTCACCGAGAGTTTAGTTACTTCGCTTTTCAGATCAGAGATAGCTTCGCAGAGCGTTGACGACGAAGAAATGTAAAACTAACAAGCCAAATATCAGTCAATGTCCAGGCGCATATTTGTAAGTTTAGTGTCCCTGTCATTGGTGTGTGGACGGAGCACGAGTTTTTTTCTCACTGCGCTACCGCCGCTACTGAAGACTGGACAGCTAACGTTAGCTGGCTGCTAACTGCTAGCTGTTTTGGCCAGTGCCGTATCGCAACAAGTCTCTAGGAGAAATATAACCACAAGGGAGCAGCAAACTGTTTGTCACTGTTCATGTTCGGTTTGTAATTCATACCTGATGTGTTAAATTACTTACACATGTAAAATTAATTGTTAAGTCATTGTCAGTGTCACATATTGGATTATTATCACGGAAACAATAAAAGTAAGGTCAAACCTAGTCAATAAATACTAACATGTGCAATACTTGTAACGGTCTTTAACCTTTCCAAATATTCTCGAATTAGTTTTTGAGCATTTTTAGTAATGATAGCAATAATAAATAACTGAAATTTTTGATTAACTGCAATAAAGTATATATTCAATCTCCATCAAGCAGCGTCCAGATAGCGCCAGCAGGTGGCGGTAAAACACCTGCAGGTCAATTGTAACTGGCGTAAACACAATCAACGAAAAAGAAACAGGCGCTGCATGACGTCACATGGTTTAGCAACCGGCGCGCCGCGCGGAAGAAGCGGCGTGTGTTTGAGATCGTTTCACTGGAGATTATTCTTTGTGGTAAGTTGTCAGTGTTATATAACAGGTTTTGGGAGGTTTAAAATTGAAGTTATGTAGCCAAATACATGTCTGGATGAAAGAATAGACTTTATAAAGTCTGAACTCACCGTCACTGTAGTTTAGTTAAGCTAATGCTGTCAACATTTCCTAGTTTGTTTAGTATGTTGCGCACTACTATTAGCTAGCACCGGTGAAGCTACGAAGCTAACCTGACGGTTGATAATGTTCTTGTAGAAATTATAATAAAATAAACAGTTTTCTTGTGCCAGTCTTTTGTTAATGTTGTGTATAGACAGTAATTAAATTACATAACTGATCATTTAATGATAAGTACGTTAATAAAAGCTGACCCCTCCCATTGTTTCACCTCTGGATGTTTGTCATAGAGTCACCATGGCCTCGGATGACATAGCACAGCTGGCTGATGCTCTCTCTAAGACCCATGTCGGGGATGGAGAGTTAAGCTACAAAGGCTTGGGACTGAAGCTTGACGACGCACAATCAGGTTATATGCTGAACATATCAACAGGGAGTGTTTAGTTGCTGTTTTAGACTTTGTTTCCTCTTCAGATCTGATAACCTGTCCTCTGTGTTTTCAGTGGTAGAGCTGGTCCGGGACGTAGAGCAGTACCAGGGTCTGAGAGCTCTGCGGCTGGAGGGCAACACTGTCGGTGTGGAGGCAGCTCAAGCTATCGCCAAGGCTTTGGAGAGCAAAGATCTGCTCCAGGTATCCCTCACTTGATGGGTTTCCGTCACCATATAAGATAAACAAGAGCCACGCCACGTCAAGGCTTTAAATGAAGTTGTGAAAGCAGCAGATCCATCTCATACATTGCAGATTTCATCATCTTTAATTGTTGTAGTAAAGAAGATGCACCACACTGATTCTTTCTGTGTGAATCTCTTTCAGAGATGCTACTGGAGTGACATGTTTACGGGAAGGCTGCGCTCTGAAATCCCAACGGCTCTGGTGAGAATTTGAGTTTGAGAAATTGAGAATTTGACAGTTGAATTTGCTGTGTCGTGCCATCAGGTGCCTGCTGCTGATGCCACTCTCATTTTTACATGTACCCTGTTGTGCGTTCTCCAGAAGTCCCTGGGCAGTGCTGTAATGAGTGCCGGGGCCAGACTGACTGAGTTGGACCTGAGTGATAACGCCTTTGGACCAGATGGCGTGAAGGGAATCGAGCAGCTGCTGAAGAGCCCGTCCTGCCACACGTTGAGGGAGCTGAAGCTTAACAACTGCGGCATGGGGATCGGAGGAGGGAAGGTGAGTTCACTGCCACTTTGAGATATCTGGTTTCCATTGGTACTTTTCTGTAGTGAATTAACCACTGAAGACATTTTCCACACGACAGAGTTGCAGTATAGTGTAGTAAGTAATTATGTTGTATGGTTTGTGTAGATTCTGGCTGAAGCTCTGATTGAGTGCCACAGGAAATCATCAGCCCTCGGTGCTCCTCTCAAACTGAGAGTGTTCATCGCAGGGAGGAACCGCCTGGAAAATGAGGGAGCCAGTGCTCTGGCCAAGGCCTTTCAGGTAGAACAGACTTCCTGACTGATTTCTGATTTCAGTTTTTTTCCACTGTAACACATTTTTTTTAGACCTGAGGGTTTTAGGTGATTCAACCCCTCTTTGTTTTGTTTTTCTGTGTTAGCTATTGGGCAGCTTGGAAGAAGTTCACATGCCTCAGAACGGTATCAACCACTCGGGTGTGGTGGCGTTGGCTTCAGCCTTGCGACACAACCCAGAGCTCCGTGTCCTCAACTTCAACGACAACACTTTCACCAAGAAGGGAACACTGGCCATGGCACAGGTGAGTTTTTTTTATGTTCATACTTTCCCCTGCTCGTATGAACAATGCATATGTGTGTTTACGTTTCAGTGTGTGGCTGTGTGTCCTGTTGTTCTTCCAGGCTTTGAGGCATCTGAGAAACATTCAGGTGATCAACTTTGGGGACTGTCTGGTTCGATCTGAAGGAGCCATCGCCCTCGCTGCAGTTTTGAGAGAAGGACTTCCAATCCTCAAGGTTAAGCCCAGCATCAGAGCCTTAACAGATGGTGTTTGTGTGTGTCAACTGTATCGACTGCACTTTATTACAACGTTTTCTAATGCGCCTTTTGTCTTCAGGAGCTGAATTTGTCGTTTGGTGAGATCACAGAAGCAGCTGCGCTGGTGGTGGCTCAGGCTGTAACAGACAAACCTCACATGGAGAGAGTGGATCTGAACGGTACAAACACTGAGATTGATATCACTGTAGCAGTTACATGCAGACGTCTCGTGTTTTTACTGAAGAACTTTTCCGTACATGACTAACAGGTAACTGTCTGGGAGAGGAAGGCTGTGATGCTTTGAGACAGACAATGGAAAACATGGATAAAGGAGACATGCTAGCGTCACTCAGGTAATAACCAATTTTCCCTTAGGATAATAAAGTATCTTTGTTTTTGAATATTTTTTAAATATCTGTGTTTGTAAATATTGAGTTATCAAACCAAATTTTCCTAAAGACTGAATATCAGAACTAAAATGTAGAGACTGAATTTGCTACAGTGACGATGAAGGAGAAGCTGACGATGACGAAGATGATGAAGACGATGACAACGATGAAAACGATGAAAATGAGTTGAGTGACGACTGTAATGAA
Organism: Polydactylus sextarius; assembly: GCA_016801845.1. Taxonomy (NCBI): domain Eukaryota; kingdom Metazoa; phylum Chordata; class Actinopteri; family Polynemidae; genus Polydactylus; species Polydactylus sextarius. The sequence continues at coordinate 7,585,332 of CM028920.1, read as the reverse complement.
GACAACAAAGAGGATGGAGAAATAAGGGAAAATGGAGTGTCCAGAAAAGATGACAGTCCTGCTAAACTTCAGAGCCCAGTAAGATAACACAAAAATATATATTATTAATATTTAAGCATAATCAGTGTCGTACTGTGAATAAATGTAGTGGATTTTTAGTGGAACCAGTTCTGGTCAGTATTTGTTTTTCCAATAACAAATGGTTCAAAAGCATGTTAAACTATTTACTTAATTATAATGCACTGACCAGGAAATAAGCTTGTATTCTGTGTCCACCTACAGGCAGAGATCAAGTCTTTCCTCAGTTGTCCCTCTGTTGAGAAGCTTCTTCAGCTCGGAGAGATGAGGGCAAACCTGCTGCAACAGGTGAGAATGGAAAGAAAGAAGTAGAGATAAGAAATGTCACAGCAGCTCGTTTTGCAGAGAAATTACAGGATCTGTCGCTGAACTGTTTCGACTCTCTCACCAGGTCGATCCAGCCGACCCACACAAAGACGCTGACGTCTTTCTGAAAGTTGCGTCTTTGTACAGTGAAGAACCAGAGACCAAGACGGCTGTTCTGGAAACTATCGGTGAATTAAATTCTACTCTCACTCTCATTCTAGCTGTTTTTTCATATTGTTGTTATCTTATTTTCATTTTGTCTTTTATCTGTTGTTGATTTTATAATATGTATATATTCTGATGCTTCACATAACTGACTTGTGTCTCTTTTGTCTTACAGATGATATGTTGAAGAAGCTGCTCTCTGGACCAGTCGTCCACTCATACTGTGTCCTGTCCACGCTGCTGGTCATGATGGGACTCTTAAAGGTACAGTGCCGCTACAGCACCACCAGCCTCTCATCACACAGGAATCTGATACCGACTCAGACTCGAAGGCTTTTACAACAAATAATGAACCAACTTCTTTAAATTCTGCTGGTCTAATTTATTTTTCTATGATTGTTATATCTCTAAGTACTGATTTGATTTGATCTATTAAATATTTTGCTTTTCTGTGCTTCAGGGAGAGGAGAAGATGAAGAAGACGTCACTGATCCCAGGTCAGCTGTTGTGTCTGGAGCACGCCGTCCAGCAGGACTACTTCCCCCTGCATCATTCCCTGCTGCTTCACACCTTCATGTCCAAGTGAGATAAACTTCTTAATGATTTAAAAACTTTCTAACCGGTTACACAAACAGTCTTTTCTGCTTTGCATCATTAAAAGTTACATTATTTATCTTTGTTGTTTTGTGTGAACCTGCAGGAACAGTGAAGCTCTCAAATCCTGCGATGCCGCCAGGGAAAAGCTGAGCTCTGCTCTGGAGAAGAAATGTGGAGATCAAGACTGACCTCACTGATCAGCCATGACCAGTACCAACACTGGGACACACACACACACACACACACACACACACACACACACATACACACATACACAATATACTGATGTTCTGATGTTTGTTTGTTTATCACCAACAAAATCAACAGGGATTCTTTACACTTGAACAAGGGACTCAGACAACCAGTGATCTCCACTCCTGATTTGTATATTTTATGAAGGTTTGACAAAGACTGTCCAAGAATCTCTTAATTTTTTATTTTTCTACTTGTGCTTATGACTTATATTTTTATAGAAAATGTAGATGCGAATAATAAATAACAAAAAAAAAGATAGAAACGTAACATATCAAGATAACCAAGAGGGTTAATGTGTTAGGAAAAAAAAAAAAACAACATGAGTTGATGTTAATCAGGCACTTTTTTCTTTTTAAACCTATTGCGTCACGTGATTACATGTAGTTTCAAAATTCACTGTTGAACAACAAAACAATGCATTTTATTCAGACAGGTCATGACACACCTGTGGAAATATCTGGATTAACAGATTAAAACTATTTCCAGATGTTGTGTTTAGAATATAAACAACAAAATAGTGTCAGTGTTCAGCTGAACAACATGAATTAAATCTGTATCTCACCTGCTCTGATATTTGTTACTTTGGTGACAGAGGGATGAGACATAAACAGATGTGTAACATCTGTTTATGTCTGATCTGTTCATGTAAGTCAGACTGATTAAAACCACCTCGATCTATAAAGAAATCTTAATAAATTAGTCAGCGATAGAGATCTGACTTTATCGCTCCGTTTTAGTGATAGGCTGCCTCACACACTGTTTTCGTTTTGTTGAATGTTTTTTTGTGGCATTTCTTATTTGGGGGAAAAAAAAACAGCAAAGGGAAAGAAGAAGAAAACAACTTCTGTGTTCGATCACAATCATCATTCTGCTGCTCAGAGGGTCCAGTCCTGTCCGAGCTCTGTGTGCATCAGACTGTGATCAGGAATGGGCTGCACCACCTTCTCACCCATCAACCTGAATACACAACACAAGTGTGTGTGTATGTGTGTGTGTGTGTGTGTTACGCCCGACACTGAGCACAGTCATAACACTGCAGAGCTCTGGGGACCACAATCTATTTTACCTGATGTTTATCTCGTTTTTTTTTTGTTTGTTTTTATTTTGAATCCGTAATCTATCTCATTAGAAAACACGCTCTGATAAAACTCAGTGAATTCCAGGGTGTTACCTCATGTAGCTGTTTATACGTTGGTGATGTATTAGAGCATTTAAGGGAAATAGGCTGAGAGTGGGATAGACTTCACTGACCTTTAGATAAAACTCCTCTTAATAACATTGGACTGTGTTGACTGCATTTAAATTGTCGGGATGATGTTTGTTCACCTGTTGTCATTAATTTCATTGTTCTGTCTTAAATACAACAAATCTAACAAACCTGACTCCTGGTCTTTGTTCACATATACTGTGTGTGTGTGTGTGTGTGTGTGTGTGTGTGTGTGTTTGCTGAGTAATAACTGAGATTAGTGTTTTTATATATTTCACTAAACATGAATATTTCTTACTTCTGGTGGAGATCAACCAAATCCAGTGGAGTCTGGATCTTTTATTTTGAAGGATCTGCTCCTTCAACAGACTCGGTGACTCAACAGGAGCAGTGTGCAGACTCCAGAGGTGGGACAGCCGTAGGGGTGTGTGTGTAAGGGGGGAGTGTCCGTGAATGAAGGGATAAACGGAGTTTGTTTTGGATGAGTGGGGGGGCAGAGCTGCTGAGGGAGCAGAGACCGTGAGAGAATCATCCGCCAGTAAACGACCTGAAGCTGGACGGAACCACGACGACACCATGGTGAGTCTGTGCGTAAAACGGATCTTTATGTCTGTAAAATATTAGTCTGACTTTGAACTTATAAAGTGATGCTGAGTTATTCTGATGATAATGTATAATATAAACACTTTAAATCATAATTGAAGCCCAATTAACCAATTAGGTTATGGCACGCGCTTTATTTTATTTTTGCGCACTTTTGTCCGAAAACTTAATGTTATTCTACTAATTATATTGTCATTAAATGCGTAAATTTGATAAATACAAAACTAGTATTCATAAAGTTTCACCAATATTAGGCTACAGGTTTTTGTCAAACTGCCATAAATCAACATCCCCGTTGACGCGCGCAAAGTAATAAAATAGAAAGAAAAAAAAGTTGCTTAATAATTTCTACTTAAAGCGTTCAGAGATGGCGTTTAGAGTCTTCTCGCCGTCCCTGGCTTGAGGACACGTTTTTTTTTTTCAGAGGAGACTCATTTTGGCACAACACCGGCAGAAAGAGACACTGTGCGTCTTTGTGCGCGGCCGACGCGGCAGCTTCTCTGCGGTCTGGACTGTTGATCCCCGGGGGGACGCGGACAAACAGTCCGGCCGGAGGAAATTCCTCCGTCTCTAGTTTCCCGGCCCCCTTCTCTGTACAGGGGGTCGTAGGAACAAAAATGGTATGTTGTTAGAATATCTGGAGTTTTCATATGCACAGTCAGCCTGGTTTCCATTATTTCAAATGAAAACATCATCTCTGTCGGGATTTGGTGCAGAAGTTTTGATAAATTGGTTTTCATCAAGGTACAGTTTTGTAAACATTTTAGAGAAAGATCGGAGCTGCAGAGCTGCGAAGCTTTTCATGTCCAATCCAGTGGATCCAGACTGTTGATCCGACATGGGAATGTGGTTTTAAGGCATTCCTGTGAAGACTAGGGCAGCCCAGTCTGACCAAAATGACACTAATCCCTCAAAATACAGAAGGATGGAGACGGAGTTGGATTGTTTTTTGGTTAAACTGCGCTTCAGAAGGAAATTTAGATATTTCATACATTTTAATTTTACCTATATGGGCACACATACGAAGAAGATACTGTAGACAGCAGATAATTTATCAAAGTAAAAAATATTCATCATTGCACTGTAAAAATATGATACATTATAGCTGGATGTATAGGCTAAATGAAGTAACTGAAGTAAAAGTATTCATTCATTTGACATTGACCAATGTTATTAGATTATTGTGACTGATGTATCTGTCTAAGTGTCATTTAGTAGCAGCTACTGAAGGTAAAGCTACTTTTAATTTCTTAATATAATTCTTAAATTCATAATTAAGTTACTCTTACTTTAAAATTAAACTAAGGGTGATGAGTCTTCAAAAGAACCCAAAACAGATGTGGGATGTGAGCCTCTAATAACTTCAAGTCTAAAGGAGTTAAATGCTTTTTGTAGGAATCCACAAGTCATTTGTTTATAATGTTATTGGATGATTTTATATAACATTTAGATCTGAAACTATTGCAGTCAGAAGTAAAAGATATACTCTTTACCAATGTAATGTGGGATATATTCAGAACAACTCTGAGACTAAATATCTTTGATCCTAAAACATGATATAACAGATAAAACAGAAATAAGTTATATGAAATTGAAAACATTTCACTTTAGACATAACAGCCAATTTAAAAGGTATAAGAAAATTACACAAAAACAAACCATTAGGGTAATTTAACACTGATCCAACAGTGGATTTTTAACCATTAAACAAAGGTGAGACTGATTGAAGTTTCTCTCCATGGGTAAACCCTGAATGAATGAATGAATGAATGAATGGGTAAGTGGTGGACCTTGAATGCAGCTCACATCTAAAAATCAAAACAGCAGCAACAAACTTGGAAAGTCAACATTTCTATTTACAATGTTTCTGTCCAAGAGGAGGCTCTGCAAAGACTGTAAACCATGAATTAACATCATGTGTAGTGAAGTCACTGCTGTTATTTTCCCTCTCAGATGTGCTCCCATCTCTGTCCTGACACCCTCTGGGTCCCTGTGCTCAGCCTGCTGCTGCTCTGCATCCCTACAGCACACGCAGCTAAATGTCCACAGCAGTGTGTATGTGACCAGATCCAGCTCACTGTGACCTGTGTCAACAAGAATCTGACTGAAGTTCCTCCAACCGTCGATGAGGTTTTTCAATCACACACAGAAACCAACATTTCCACATCATGTTCATCATGTTCAGTTTAATATGTAGTTTCTGTGTCTTGTTAGATCACTGTGAAATTAGATCTCCGTGGTAACGACATCCAGGAACTTCCTACCGGGGCTTTCAGACACACACCGTACCTGACTCACCTGTCACTGCAGCGCTGTAACATCCGTAGGGTGAAGGAGGGGGCTTTCCGTGGCCTTGGTCGCTTGGTCTTCCTCAACTTGGCCAGTAACAACATTGACATCCTCTACCAGGTGTCCACATGAACGCAAATTATGTCTCCCATTAGAGGTCAACATCACAACCATCCTTTAATAAGTATCATTACCAATTTAAGCTTTTTATTTTTGCCTTCTTTAATCACAACTTTGAGTCCAGGAGTCGTTTGATGGTTTGTCCTCACTGAAGCAGCTTATGATCGACCGTAACCGTGTAGAAGAGATCCAGCCTGGAGCTTTCTCTCAGCTTGGCTTCCTAAACCTGCTCTCCATCACACACAATCAGCTGGTCTACATCCCCAACATGGCCTTCCAGGTACACAAACACAAACAACTTTCACGAGACATCACTTTTGAATATGAAACATCTCCTGCTGTAGGAACATTAAATTTAGCAGCCATGCTCTCTTCTTCTTTCAGGGCTTGCAGAACATCAAATGGCTTCGTCTCAGTCACAACTCTCTAAACTACTTGGACATTGAGGCCTTTGCTGGTCTGTTCACACTCAACCGTCTCAGTCTGGACCACAATGAGCTGCAGTTCTTTCCCTCTGAGACCATGACGAGGTAGTAGACTAAATTGTTTGTCCATTATGTTTGCAGATAGTTGGTCATAAAGCCAAGTTAAAATTAAAATTTTGATCTGATGGTGGCACCAATAGAAAAGTCAGATGGCTTCATTTCCTGAAGGACATGAATACTTACACAAATTTTATGATAGTGCATCCAGTAGTTGTTTGTATATTTCAGTCTGATTCCAGTTGACTGACCAGTAGCAACTGATTAATCTCACAATTACCAGGTCCAACTATTTTGTATACTTTTCCCCCGTATTATCCAGACTGCCAGAAGTGACCCGTCTGGATATGAGTTACAACCCCATGACATATCTCGGGGAAGAGTCAGTGTCCATGGCCAAGCTCACCCACCTCTTCCTGGACCACATGTCCCTGCAGGACATGGCCAACTCAGCTGTTTCAAAGTCCCCCAACCTCGTCCACCTGGACATCAGCTACAACCAGCTGCGTGTCATCCAACCTTTCTCTGAAGGTTCACCGAACTTGGCTCGCCTCAACCTGGCAGGAAACCCCATCTACTGTAACTGCTACCTGCGTCCACTCAGGTTCAATAGACATTTTCAGATTATAAACCAAGTAATTTCTGTCAGCAAGGCGAGAATAATCTCCACTGTAACTTTTTTATTCATGTACTGCAGAGAATGGACAATTCGTAACAAGGTGAAGCTGATGGGGACATGTGGAGGACCAGCCCATCTCTCTGGAGAAACCCTGGAGGCTGTCCACCCTCCAGAGTTACGTTGTCAGAGCCAGGAGGCCATGCTGAAGGCTGAGTTTGAGGAGGCAACCAGGATCACACCGCCACCCACTCCAGAGCCAGAGAACAAAATCAAGTGTCCTGCCAACTGTGTCTGCGAGGTGAGTGGACACTCACTCAGGATGGTTTAACTTTTCATTTATGGCTACATAGCAGTTTTGTCCATTTTGAGGAACTCATGCCAAAATATGACCTCAACAAAATTGCTGAACTTTTTGGGAAATATGTGTATTTGCTCTTGTATTAACATTAGAAGATCAACACCATTCTTACACAGTGTCTGTCTACTAAGCAAAACTGAGCAGGTAGTTAGCTAATCTTAGCATTGCTCAATTTAAAACCCACCAGTTAATGGCTCTTTTAATCAACATGCCTGTCTGATGTTGTAATTTCTGGAAGTCTTGTTGTGAAGATTTAGTCAGCCACTGGAAATTAAAAGAACTCACTGACAGTTAAATGTAGATGGTGGTTTTTAATTTTTTTGTTAGGATAAGAACTGGTCTTTAAGCTATGTTAATCACCTTCCAGCCACAGGTAGTTTCATATTAACAAACAGGAGAGTGGCATCTTTTCATCTACCTTTTGCAAGAACACAAATAAGTGTGGTTCGTCATTGTTTCTGCTACCAAACTACAATGTACCTCAGCATGATGTCAACACGTCATGTACATAACTATAAGATTTGTGGGACAGGAAATACCAAGACAACATAAAATAAATGTAACAATCCAAGAAGGGAACATAACTCTCTAGTTCACCTACTAACCCACAAACATAAATGAACTCTTAGTAGACATGGTCACCAGGATGCTTTGGCTACCAACATAAAATCAGATGAAGTATGTGCTGGCAGTGCCTGTGTCTCTGTCTTCCACATTCCCATTACCTCCATGTTTTCAGGCTGAAACGCACCACTCCTCATGTGAAAACCAAGGTCACACCAAAGTTCCTCGAGGTTTCTCTCCCACCACACGTCTCCTCGACCTGCGAGGCAACCATTTCCACTACATCCCAAGCAACAGCTTTCCTGGTGTCGCTCAGGTTGTGTCCCTCCACCTGCAGCGCTGCAAGATTGTAGAGGTTGAAGCTGGAGCTTTCAGTGGGATGAAGGGATTGATCTACCTGTACTTGTCAGAGAATGATCTAACTTCTCTCAGCCCTGATGCTTTTAAAGGTATTTGTCAAACGGTCCTTTACAACATTATCATGACTTGTGTTTCTTAATACAAACAGTGACCTTCTGTTGTCTAAATCTACAGGTCTCCCTCAACTGACTTACCTTCACCTGGAGAAAAACCGCTTCACCAGCTTCCCCAAAGGAGCTTTCAAACTGGTTCCCAGCTTGCTAGCACTTCACTTGGAGAATAATGCTATCACCAAACTGGAGGCAGGCATCTTGACTGGGGCTGAGAATCTCAGAGCACTCTATCTCACTGGAAACGCCATCACTCATGTGTCGCCCAGGGCTCTGGACCACGCCAGTGACCTTGATACACTCCACCTGGGAGGAAACAAGCTGAAGGATGTCCCCACTGAGGCACTGAGCAAAGTGGGGAACCTCAGAGACCTGAGGCTGTCTGGGAATTCAATTCGCTGGGTGGCGTCAAATGCTTTTCGACCACTGGAGAGATCACTGAAGGAGCTGTATCTGGATAACATGGGACTGGAGAAGGTGAGAGGGACGCAAAGGTGAGAGGTGGCTTGTTGACCCAAGCTACCTTTTTTCCCTTTAATCAGTTCACAACATAATCCCCTTCGCATTTCAGATGTCGCAGCACTCTCTGGCAGGTCTGGGTCCAGGGTTGAGAAGTCTCTTCTTGGAGGGCAACCAGCTGGAAGAAGTACCTGACCTCCACCCTCTCACTTCTTTGGAGGTCATTAATCTGGCCGACAACCCTCTGATGTGTGACTGCCCCCTGCTGCCACTACGCTTGTAAGACAATTACTCCAAGTGTAAGTGGAAACAATTGGGCAGCCATGCATGCACATTTTTAACAAAATCATGTTTCCTCTTCCTTTCCCAATTTATTCTTCATCTAGGTGGATTGAGAAAGTCAACCTGAAGGTACGAGCCACATGTGCCAATCCCCCTGAGCTCAGGGGTCGCAGGGTGAAGGACGTCCACGTCTTCAAAGCCTGTCCCGGAGGAGAGAGCCTCCCCTCCATCCCTACAGTCACCCCAAAGTCTTCCAAGCCACCCAAGGCAACTAAACCCAAACCAATGCACCTCAATGGCCTTACGCATATCAAAATGCTAAAAGCCAAATCCAGACTTCTCAAGAGTCCAAACACCAAACAGGTAGCAGCTAAAAAATCCAAGGGACGCAGCATGGCTTGAACCTGCTGCCTTTGGAAATTAATCTGACTTCTGTGCTGATTTTTGATATCTCACCACAGTCAATGATTTTAAGGTTAAAAAATTGGACTGAACTCAAGGAAAATCTGTAAACTCCAACCAGCTGTATGAAAGCTGTAACTGCTGAGGTTGTGCTGTTTTTGACACTTCCAGACAGTTAAATTCTAAAACCATTTTTACTGCAATTTTTGCAGTATTTTCTCTCCATTGAAAGTCAATGCAGCATGGTAAAAGTTGGAGAATTAATCCAGAGATCACTGACAGACATGTTCTGGCAGCACTGCCTTGATTTAAATATTAGATTCACATCCCAGTTGAAATCAGATCATGTTTCTTTTAGCTCCTCAGAAAGTTTTAACATCTTGGAGGAAGTAAACTAAGTGAATGTCATTAGCACAAATGCTACGCTGCTGTTACTTGATTATGAATAATAAAACATTTGGCCTCATGCTAGTTACCCTTAACCACTACATAATCATGAAGTCACATCCCAATTGTAGAGATAATTTACGAAAACATCAAATCAGTAAAATACGGAAACTATTTTTTATCTACGATTGCATATTGACAAAACATACATTTGGATACAAAATGGAAAAGAATAAAATATTACAATAAAAAATTGTTTGCTATGTTGTTTCATTCCATAATTATGAAACAGGAAAACAACATGAGTTGCTCAGCTCAACAAAAACAAGAGAAATCAAAAGTAGTGACAGAGTTTGATGTCTGTCACTGAAATCATATAATGTTTTGCATTATGACAACATGAGGTGTGAGGATGTCAAAAGCTATGACATCATCACTTGTCTCTATAGTTTGCAAAAATTCTCTCCATGTTTTTCATTTTTAATAACATTTCAACAAATCTCTAAAGCACAGAGACATGGAGACAAAGAACATTTTTTTTCATTTGAACAAGAGACACTGGGCAAGTTTCATCAAGTGGAGTCCTATCTCGGACAGGGAGGTTTTGGTTTTGTAACCAAATACCGCAACACTAAAACCAACATGATGGAGGCTGTTAAAGTCAATAAGAACAGTCCAGATATCTTGGACCAGGCCATTGGGGAAATTGGCATGTTGAAACATCTGCAGCATCTGGATCCAGACACCTGCAATATCATTAAGTGGAATGGTTTCTTCTTTGACAAGGAGAGCATCTGCCTCAGCTTTGAGCTCTTGGACCAAAGCTTTTACTCCTATTTGAGGGACAGGAAGGACAGGAAGTTCAGAGGTCTTCCACTCTCAGAGGTGAGGCCAGTCATCCATCACCTCAAACCTGACAATGTCATGGTTGTAGACCGTCATCAGCAGCCACTCAGAGTCAAAGTCATTGTCTGCATTGGTCCCTGGTGTCTGTGTACAGACCACCTGGTACAGGGCTCCAAAGGTGATGCTACAGAATAAATTTAATGAGACAACTGACATGTGGTCTTTGGGCCTGGTCTCAGCTGAGCTGGTCACAGGGCATGCTCTCTACCCTGGCGAAAATGAACTACGATGTGCTCATCTACATCATAGAAACTCAGGGCCCGCTGGCCGACTACCTGCTGGACATGGGCAGAAATACCAAATACTTCTTCAACAAACAGGACAACAGGCTGCAGAAATGGAGATTCAAGACTGCAGAGGAGTTTGCTGAAGAAACGGGCCTCATTCCCTCTGTATGGAGGTACATCAAGCTCAGGTCTCTTGACAACCTTCAGCCAATGATGATGAGCAGACAACAGCGTGATTCACATCTGTTGCTGAGCCTGATCAAAAAAATGCTGCAGCTGGACTACGAGCAGCGCATTGAACCGGTGGAGGTCCTGCAGCATCCATTTTTTGATCAGAGCTTTCACACAGAGAGCTGCACTGCGTGGACAGATAGCAAAGAGGAAAAATGTGAGGACAGTCTGCAGCCTTCCTGCTGTCAGATGATGGGACCAGAGAACAGTCACTGCCTGATCCAAACTTCAGCAGACACCATGGCTGCATCATCGGTCAAAACCACCGATGAAGAGGTCATTCAGCCTGAAACTGGGTGAATGACTGGTTCAGAGGCTTCTTCAGGAGGATTAGAGATGTTTTCTACTACTACTTTACCTAGTTATTATTAGTAGTAAAATATCCAGGTTACCTCTCTCAGGGTGACCACAGTCTTAACATGGGTTTACTCCAGGTGCCCTGGTTTCTCCCACATTCATTAAATGTAAAAAAAAAAAAAATCACCAAAACAAATAAATAAATGATAAAATCAACAAAAAACTCTATTGTTCCAGTTACACTTATTAATACCCAAATGAATAATGAAAACTGTATGTTGTTTAATATGTATTTATATGAAAATAAATTCCCATCATCATTCAAGTTAGTCTGAGCTAGTAGTTCGAGCTAGTACGTAAGTTATGGTTAGAAGTTAAATGCCAATTTGCATTATTCAGGTCATAACAAGATCAACAATGAACTTTTTAGAGCTCACTTTCCAGTATCAGCCTGATAATCTCGTGATGGATTCAAATGTCCTACCTTTACATAATAAACAGTCACTTCTAATTCTAATCTGTTAGTTCAGTATTTCCCACTGATGCTTTAAAACATTCAACTGGCAAACCATGAGGTGCCTTTTTTTGTGAAGAATCCCAGTGAAATGTATTGTGTTACCCCCGAGTGTTGACAGGTTTGCAGTCCAGCTTCTCAGTAACCAGCTGCATGATGTGATGCTGCAGGTTGAAAATCAGTTCATGGTTGCAACTATTATCAGTTGACTTCTTTATTAAAACAATGGCTGACACACACATTGTTACGCAGTTTTATTCCTGACAAAGTATCTACTCAAGAAGATTTTGTTGGTCCCAGAATTCAGAGACATGTAGTGTAAAAATTAACATGTTACCTCCAGTAACAACAGGTGTTGGCAGATTCACTGAAAACCACCATCCAGCCATTGTTACACTGTTCATTTATTGAGGGTTGTTGATGGTGCTGCTTTTATTTGTCCACTCTGTGCATGATGTAGTCATCTTAGACACTTTGTAGCTCCATCTTTTACAGTTTTACAAACTTTTCTCATCTCTTGATTCCTCCATCCTCTCCTCCTCCAGTACTTCAACCAGGTCACTGCTATTTTCTTGACTCTCCTCCTCTTGGCCCATGTTTTGTTGTTAATCTTCACTCTGCTCCATGTTGCTTTCACTAGTGAAGCTTTCTTCCAGATGTTCACGCTGCTCAGGTCCATCTTTTGCAGATTCATTATTCTGTGACTTTTCACATCATGTCTTTTCCAAGCTGATCTGCTCTGGCATCTCACGTTGTCCTGACTTACTGTGTTCACCTCTCTCCTCTTTGATTATGTTCACACTGACTCGGTGAGGACTGTCTGGACGACCGATGGGGGTCTCCATCTCCACCTCCTCCACTTTCACCTGCACTGCAATGACTGCAAAGACACATTTAGGTTAGGATTTTACCTAAGTTATCTCAGAAAAAAGTTAAAAAGTGAAAAGCATGTACGAGTTTATCTACTTACTCTCTTGCTCCTCTGGTTCTGGTTTGGGCTGGATCAGTGGCATTTTTTGAGGAGGCTCCAGGTCTACCAGCTCTTGAGGACTCTTTGTGCTTGTGGGCTCAGGCTGCTGACTGCCATCATCTTTAACCTGCTCGTCAGAGAGCCTCTTCCGTCCGTATTTCTTTTCTACAGAAAGCAAAATGAGTAGGTGAAGAAATAACAATATTTTGTAATTTCCACAAAAAAGTGTTGAAACATACTCTTTTTCCCAAATACGTAGGGTTTGCATTTCTTGTTCCGTGGCACTTGGTTTGTGCTTAAGTCCACTGAAAAACAGAATAAAAACACCTGTCACTTATGTGGACCAACAGCAGGTTTTTCACCTCATTTGTTGCATTAAAACCTAAACAAAAGTCACTCACTTGACTTATAGCACTATGGGTTTTTCTATTAACATCAAACTTTTACCGAGTCCAGGGGGTGGTTGGAGCTGGTAACCCACAAGCTCACACCAGCCCACAGGGTAGATGTCTGGGGACTGGTGGTCGACCCACTGGTCGAACTCATCGTCCCAGCCATCGAAGTGGATCAGGAGTAGGCGACCCACACAACGCTTTACGGTGGCCACACACACCAGACGTGGCTCCATCAAGTCCACTGCCTCCAGCTTCATGTTGACTGAGAAGCCGTGACTCGGATAGTCCTGAGGAAAAAGTAGTTTTAGGTTAATTGGTTCAAGTCGGGACATGCTTGAACTCCTGATGTGTTAACCGCATTAGGTTTGACTTGATGTCTTACAGTGTTGAACAGTCGTGCCGGTGCAGCTTTTGCTTTGGTCTCCTTCAGGTATTTCTCCCATGTAAAGGTCTGAGAGTCGTAACCTGCCAGAAAACAGCAAATTAGCAACCAGCAGAACTCAGTACACAGAGTGTGTGGAAATACACATGCTGCAGGTGTGTTCATATTTACCTAGAGGTACAGTGAGAGTGATGTTGTTCTTTTTACAGAAGTCGACAGGAAGGATGGCATGAGAGGACGCGTGGTAACAAAAGGAGTCGGAGCCAGAGCCAGATTCAACTCCATCAATAGCAACCATCAGGTATCCATCATACAGCACCTGGACAAGTAAAGGAGAGCAGAGACACAGAGAAAACAGATAACAAATCAACTGAATGATGGATTTCTGACTGCTGGTGGTAGAATATAATTTATGACTCAACTGTTCAAGGAGACAAGACCAAAAAAAAATCTCTGAAAAAGGAATAAATCCAAGGCACTCATCACATCCACTAAGTATATATAAAAGCCTTTATTTACATACATGTAAATAAAAGTACAGTAAAGCTGGAAACAACAGCCCTGGTGTTTAGGAGTGCCTTGGTTTTATTTCTTTTTTCAAATGATATTTACATTCCCCACAGCAAAGAGCACTTTCAAAAATCTTTCTTCAATTCCTGAGCACTTTGGATTTTTCTCATCTAATGGTAAAAAAAAAAAAATCTCTGTTTTACCTTGTGTACAGTGGCCACACAGATATTTCCCAGGTTGAGAGGATCAATGGCCTCCAGCTTCATTCCTTCTTCAAAGAAACCTCCTTCCATGTAGACGACCCTGGGCTGCACATCACACATTGGTTGACAGGAGTCTTTGCTGAAGCAGTGCTGTGCATGTACTGTCCAACTTTCCACCAGCAACAGCCAAAAACACTATCACTGATTATTAACCGCTAAAATAATGTGTGCACATTATATTTACTGTTCCTCTTGTAACTTTATCACCATTTTCATACATATTTCAATGAAAAGCAGCTGTTGCTTTGTGATCTTTTCATGATCTTTTGTTTTCTTACCTTTTTAAAAAGCAGGAATGAGTTGTCAGAGTAACCCTTCATACCACTGGCACTCGCTTCCACACTGTTTGCTATAAAAAAACCCAAAAACAACGTTTGAGCCCTGATGCATCACTAGTACAGGTTTAGTCTACTTGCTATTTAAGTTCTATTACCAATCATTTCTTCTGAGTGTGTACACTGCATTCATAGTTTTGATAAACTAAATCCTGGACTTACCAGGAGGCTTCATGTCATGACCCACTTTGCTGGACCAGCCTAATGGATGCAGCAGGGGACTCCACATGTGGCACCAGAAGTCGGAGACGGTGTTCCCGGGGGCGTCGCTTTGGTCTACGTACACCAGCTGCAGGCGGCCGCCGATGATGGTCTCTATGACAGCCACTCGTGTCCGGCTCACGTGTTTGGGGTCCACCACCTCCACACGCATGCCGGTTCTGAAAGACGTCTTCATGGACTCTGCCAGCTGGGAGACGGGACAGAAAGCAAATTGTGTAAAGCAATTAATTTATCACTTCACTCTCTACATGCACATCAACAGACTTACACTTGTCAGACAACTTTACCTTCAAGTAGAACTCAACAGGGAGAGTGTTACTGTCAACTAGCTTCTTCATGAGATACTCCTTCCAATTCTGCTTCACATCTGTCAAGTGAAAATGTGATTAATGTATCTGATCACGGCCTATTATAAAATATGTTAATTGTTCTATATCACCTGTATTAGACCTAGCATTGTCATGATACTAAACCTCCATACTGTTACCAAGGATAAGACTTATTCATATATTAGTGTTACCATTTTCTGTTAGCCATAATACATAGTACATAACTAGTATCTGAATGAAAGTTATCTTGATGTTATTATGATGTCACTTTTAGTAGTGATACTGTTTCAAATTCATATTTAATTCAATCTTTTTACATTTTTAGTATTGATTAGTATCTGAAAAACAAGTTTTTGACAACGCCAATTTAACTGATAAAAATGTTTAGTTCAGCATCTGAAGTGTTTTTAATTGCCAATCAGCCACAGCGCAGCTCAGATTCATACGTAACTCCTCACCTTGTGGCGGCACCAGCAGCTTGCTGGTCATGGCGCACCATCCGATCGGCTTCAGTTCTCCTGAAACGAGGCTGGACCAGAAATCGTGGCTGCTGTCGTGCTCAAAGCCTTCGTATCTCAACAGAGCTTTGTAACCTGGAGACAAGGGAGGGGGGAGGAAGAGGAGGAGTAAAGCTGCTGCTGCTGCTCTTAGAATGAGAAAATAAACTGCTCAGGTTGTCAGAGGCAGATGTACTAACCTGCAATCTGTATGACCGTAGCGATCCAGTAGACTTTACTGGGCAGGACAGCGTTAGTGTTTAGGACTTCCACCTTCATCCCCACAGAGATATCATCCCACTGTGCACACAGTGGAGCCTGTAGAGTGGATGGTAAGATATTTCTTTACTCTTCATCACTGTTTTTGTTTCAAGAATTACAAGAGTTATACTCAGCAGCATGTGAACTTATGTCTTCCAGTTCCTATGAAACTGATCCTTTTGTATTGTATTGTTCTTTCGTTAAATATTAGTGGTCAGCTGTGTCTCCAAACTGACCACAACCGCATAAAATGACACAATAAATCCACAAATGTTTTTTTCCTTTTACATTTTCTTTCATCCTGCTGGTTCAGTTTCCAAAATGTTATGTAAATCTATATTTACGTCACTTATACACTGAGTTAGCTGACACATTTACTATCAGGAAGAAGTGTATAATCAATAATCAAAATAAAAGTATTCAGGACTCACATGTCTGAAGCAGGCGACAGACGCCCCCAGGGACCTTTCCTTCTCCAAATAAGAACCCCATTCAAAACCTGATTCTCCACAGTGCAAAGAGAAGAGTGATCACAGAGCTGAAGTAACATTTGCTGGATAAATGTTGATGACTGATTGACTCTTTATGGCAAAGTTCAAAAACCTTCAGACCGTGTCTACATCCTGTCGGAACAAATCATAAGTTCACACCTAACACCACGCTGCACACGAAGAGGAAACATCCACAGGAAACAATGGATTAAGTTAAACAGAGCTTTTAAATGGTGCATATAGTCGAGGACTGTGAACTCCCATTATACATATTCCACTGACTTTTAAGAGGCTTGTGTTTCTGCACCTAATGTGAAGCTGTTAATTTACTGTCTTGTTTTACAGGCATTTACTCGCTAGTCCAGCGCAGTTAATTACTTTCGATCTCTGTCGAGCATGCAGGCGTGAGTGTGTGTGTGTGTGTGTGTTGTCTAGGTATTCCTTATGTTCTGGGGACTTAAATCTGTTTACACACTCAGATTGTGGGGACAAAAGGCTGGTCCCCATAATGTAAAAAGAAAAAAAAAAATAAAGTAAAGGCATGATTGAAGGTTTAGTTAAGGTTAGGGTCAGGTTTAGATAAAGGTTAGACAAGTAGTAGCAACAATTGAGATCTGTAGGGTTTTCAGGAAAGTCTCCAGAAAATGAATGCAAGTCAATAAAATGTCCCATGAAGTTATGGAAACCAGACTGAGTGTGTGTGTGTGTGTGTGTGTGTGTGTGTGTGTGTGTGATGAGTGTTTTTACCATCCGGTCCTGCAGGTGTTGGAGGAGCTTTGTTCACTTTGTTCAGCACTGTAGCTTTTTTGGAGGGAGGTCTTCCCTGGAGAGAGTAAAAAACACAGAGAGAGACCGAGTTAAGTGGTCAACAACTTAAGAAACTGAAGCAAACAGCCAAACAACTAAGGGAATCTAATGAATTTTTGGTTATATTTCATAAATTTAAAGAGGGAAAAAGGCACAGACGTACTTGAGGTAGAGACTTACAGTTGTTTCAGGTTAACTCCGTTAATAAACTTCACTATGAGAGATAAAATGAAGGCCAGTAGATTATGTAAAAGAAATGATCATGTTACAGCAGACGGCTGCAGACCTGAAGAACCACATACTGAATAAAAATTTACAGTATACATGTCAAAACAGCATTTAAACGGTAAGCAGTTTGTCACGCGTGTGAAATACCAGTTTACAGACAAACACGAAAGAAGTATGATAATAGATATGTACGGTGCTGTCAGGAACAAGCTGAATGAGTCTGTCAGTGAAGCTGTAGCAGCCAGGAAATGGAAAAACTGATGTAATGTCAATAGTCAAACTCTTAGGAACGCATGTTTTGTTTTAGGTTTTTTCATTTATTAAAAAAATGGTAACAATTTTTACAATCCCACATTTCCAGTCAAAAATACACAAATACATACACACATACATATATATATATATATATATATATATATATATATATATATATATATATATATGTGTGTGTGTGTGTGTATTTATATATATACATATATATACATATATATATATATACAGTATATTATATAGTGCCATGAAAAGTCTTGGGCTGGGCTGCAATCAGCTCCTCTGGTTACTGATCAATCCACTAAGTTACAGACATTCAAGGGTTATTTTCAGATGATAAGGAGTTCATACTTTGTGTTGGTAGCAAAATCACGCCCCACACAAACCAACCTATCATGTATTACTCAAAGACTAATCAAGGCTAATCAACCTACATCTATTACATTAACTCTAGTCTATGCGCAGCAGGTTTTGAAATAGCTTGTCTCTTCAAGTGCACACGTGTTCAGTCTCTTCTCAGTTGACAGAAGTCATCAGAGTCAAAATGGGCACTGCAAACATGGTGGTCCTTCTCTCTCAACGTCTTGAGATCGATTTGCAAAACAAAGAGCCAGTGCTTCAAAACTTCACTGTCCCGCAGAGGCGGCCTGTGAAAACTGACATGACTGTGCCACTTCATCTTCCTCCCGCAGCCGGGAAAGGCACAAACACGAACCATTCCTCTGAACTTTTTCACCGCACGCGCGCACAAGTGTGAACACACCTCACACCTCCTCCTCTGCGCTCACTACACATTAACATGCACGGAGCTTCTTCCGGCAACATCGTTACGCATGAAACAACGTGAGAATTCAACGTATAAATTGACTATGGAGAGAGATGGATGGATGGATACTTCCAAAGGGAATCCCAAAGGGAATTTAAGGCAATATTATATTATACGACGAGTTGTTATACTACAGTTGTATTCGGCTCTGTTACAATTTCAGATCGACACTCATCTGAATATTGTGGTAAAAATTTAAATAACCCAACATTTGTATTGAAATACACTAGAACTCTCCTACACTGACGTCCACCAAGTGGTTGGTTCTGCACAGACAAGACTTTGCAAAACTTTCTCAAAACTCATCTGATTGACATGGAAAAAAATATATAATATTATTATTTAAAATATATTTATAATATCTAAAATATAAATTATAAGATTAAAAATTGACTGTCTATCTATTCTATTCTATCTATTCTAATCTATTGTCTATCTTTAATTTCAGTGTGAATAACTTCATTATTCTTGTTTTATTTATATTATATTATTCTATATTTTATATTATATTTTACATTCTACTTTACTGATGGAGCAGAATTAATAAATCCGATCAGATGGTTTTTGAAGAGGCCCTCGTCTTCTCCTGAATCAGGCAGGTGACTCACTGACCTGACTCACAATGTGAAGCAGGTGAACTGACAGACGTGCAGCTTGTTGAGGACGTGGGTCGGGATGTTTACATCCATGTGGAGGGCGCAGCCATCGCCTCAGTCTGTCCGAGTGTCCGAGGGGAAACCGGTGGAAGACGAGGAGTCGAGGTCGGGTCGTTTGATGTTACAACAAGTTTCAACGCAACACAACTGAACCATGGAGGCAGTTATAACAAACATGGACTCCGTTAAATTAAACAGAAACGCGGCCACAGCGGCTCTTCAGGTCGGTGTGTGAGTTCAAGTCCAGCACGTGTCTCTCATTCTTCTCCCACTGTTTTTGTAGCGATGATCTGTTAACAGCTTTCTGCTAAATGCTGCCACCATTTGTTTGTAATTAATACTTGTGGTTAATGTAAATTTCCAACGTCCACAGAGAGAAAAACCAGAAGAAACGACTTTTAAAAACACGAACTGTGTCTGGTCAAACCTTTTTTTGTTTGTTTAAACATCAGACATCCTGGATTGCATCTAAAATAATATTTTTTTTTTTTTAAAATAAGTTTTATAAAAAAGATGTGTTTATTTAGATAGATGCAGTATCTTTAAAGCATAAACTACTGTATTTCCAGCTTGTCAGATTAATTTTTCCTGCCTTTCTGTCATATGATTTATGTTGTATTATATTCATTAATCCATCATATTAATTCAAGATTTGTATTTTTGTGTGTTTGTGTTGTGTTTTACAAATTAGTCATGAACACCATAACATTTTTTTGACATTTAAAGTTAAATGATTAATAAATCATTAATAATCTAACAAAAATGTAACAAAAAAAAACCCCTAAGAGATAATTTAATAATAACATTTCTAGTTGCAGCCTTGAGGGCTAACAGGGAAAATATGAGCCTATTATTAAGTGTGAAACAAGGTGATTTATCCAATCATAAATCTACTTAAGGGGGAACAAAGGGACAAACGGGATGTTTGGGGATTATTAATTTGAGCCACGGGAGCAGCAATAATCACAAACTACACAAAAGGGACTTAATCCTGTTGCATTTCAGCACATAAACAAGGAGTTACGGCCACATTTCCTTTAAGGTTGGCAATATTTCTCTCACATTGTTTTGCATCCCTCTATCATTAAACTTTCTAGTTTTATTTCTGTACCCTCATCTCACCAACTCATAGAAAAGCTTTTGTAGCGTAGCTTATGCTGTATGGTTGATGATGGATGCTGTTTATAAGAGTTAAGGTTTCAGATGCTCTATGCTAGATGCACTGAACCTGTGTCCAGTTGGGCAGTTCTAGTCGTGGTGTGAGATTTAAGGTGTGTTGCATCAGAAACACATTCTTTCTTTGTCCAAATATAAAAACAATGTTTTTTATCAATGAGTATGTATAGCCTGTGAGCTTTTCCTCACCTGCAGACGTGCCAGTATGGAGGACTTTTGGAGTTTGATGAATAGGAGCGTGAGCAGGATATACTGCAGAAACGCTTGGTCTTCGAAAAGAAGGTGCTAAAGGTGCCTTTGGTGCCACACATCTCACACACCACTGTGAAAGTAAATAATAAAAAACTTAATTAGCAGTTAGCACAAGTGTGTAGAGGTTTGATTTTTTGTGTTGTTGCAGAGAAGTATCATCACTCTTTGAACCACATGACAGTTAACATTTAAATAAACACATAAAAATACATTTTTTTAATTAATTGATTTTTGTCATATTGCTTTCAACTTTTTTGTTCTCTACTTTTTTGCACCTCACCTGATCGTTCTTCATTTTTTATTTCTCCTGGCTTCGCCGCTCCTCCTGTCAGGTGTTCCTTCTTGCTTCCTCGATCAGTTTCAGTATCATTGGGTTTTGTCTGTGAGGGGTAAAAAATAAATTAAGTGGTACATATATAGCATGAAAGTAACTGATTTAACATCATAGTTGTAAAGAATAAAGGGGTTTGTTTTAAAACTCTCAGCAAGAACTCTCCTGTTCTCTGCGGGGACCTTTATTAATCCACAGTAATAACTACTCACACTAGTGTTTCGCTCTCTTGGCTCAGTTGTTATGCCCCGGCGTTGGATGGCAGGCAGGCAGCTACTACAGCCATCTCCACTGCAGGAGGAACAGAGAGGACGGACAAACACTGTAGGAACAGCTCCTGGTCTCAGCTTCAGAGCCACTGATGGTGGTCTGGGCTCAAAGTACTCTTTGCCAAAATGATCACTGCAGAGGTGAGAGTTGGGAGTGGCGATCCATTTGGTGCGGGTGCGCTGAACCTGCTTCTCCCATTTGCGAAACTCCTCGAGGTCTTTGGGGAATTTAAACAATGTCACACCATCTTCTGCAGTTTTGCCACATCCATAGGCTACACAGTGGTAAGGCATCGTGCTCTGTGCTCAATAAAAGTACAGCTGATACATAGTTTCTGCTCTTGAGTTGTAGGGTCTCGATCTCTGAGCTCTGTAGAAGAAAGTGATCACCATCTGTTACAACATGCACAAGTTTTACAACTCTACGGCAGACGGTAGAGAAGATGATTGGACAACAGGTAAACATGGGCAGGCAGAGTTTAGCTGTAGGTCATATAGTATGTACACTGATTTATGATCCAGATCATGATAGTAAATGCTGCATTACAGTTAAGTGAAACAGTAACCTGACCATTATATTTACAGTAGAAAAGATGGTGTTTATCATGTATAAATATCTGGGTAAACTCAGATATTTTGATTTTCCCAATAATAACAGATCCTAAACACACACTGTTACAAACATAACATATACCATGGTCAATACATATCCATTTCCACATCCATATATATATATATATATATATATATATATATATATATATATGAACTGATACATTGCATTTGGTACAAATTAAAGGTCTTTATCACGCCTAATATGAACAATAACGAACAAAAATGACTTTCTGCTGGAAATGTGTTAAGAACACGTGGTTGGAGCTTACCGACCAACAACAAACGAGGCAAAAACAAAAACACAAGTGTTGTAACCTCACATGCAACTATACAAGCTAGCTACATGCTAACAGCCCGTTTGTCCTGTTATGAAGCAGCAGTTCGCTCGTTGAAACTTTTAATTGTTACTTACAGAAGCAGATCGTCTCTAGTCACTCACTGAAGTGTTTCATATAGCGTTCGTATTGTTTGATAATAAACTGTTGAGCTAAATCCTGGTAGTGCCCCAGCACTGTGATGTAGTCGCCTAATTTTGACGTCATCGTGGTCACGAAGGACGCGATAAGGGATTATGGGAGATGATGTTTGGGAAGAATTAGAGGGACGCGCCAGTCACCTGTAAATACAGGTAAAAAGGGTATGTAAATGATAATGTGTCGGTGCAATTTACCAACAATGAAAGTATAAGTTATAATGTTAGTGTTTGTAGCAGAGTAAGGTTTTTGAATAATCTTTTTAAACCTGCAGGTTTGAGGTTTTGAACTGTTAATATTGTTGATATTTCTAAAGTGATATGATCACAGTATATTACTTATCAATGTCTGTTTCAGTATATTATATATCTTCCATATTTATAGTTACTGATAATCATTTTAGTGGTATTGCAGAGCAAGTCAGATGATGGTGAAATTGTTAGTCACTCTTCAGGACAAAAAGCTGAAAATAAAGTTATTTTTTAAAAAGTGATAACTTTCCAACATTCTGTGTTGAGCTGCTATCTGAAGATATATTTAATCAAACAGACAGTTAAAATTGATTTATTCAGACGAACACTGAAAATGTTAACATCCACTTCACATTTAAGTGACTGTCTTTAACTAAATGACTGAAGACTGAAGTTATCATGTTTGATCTCACTTTCTCATCACATCAATGTTATTTCAACCCAGTACCCTTGGCTCTTCGTCTGAGCCAAATATCTTTCGGCCTTAAAGTTTGACTGACATATTAACAGTGTTGTGAAAGGTTGCCATTTTCAGCTGAGACAAATTGCCAATGTCAAACCATTCCTCTCTTTTAACGATCCAAAGATTGTCTCAAATGTCTTCATTTTTTCTCAGCTTTTTTTCTCAACAACAACCAAAAGGGGGACCAAAAGGGGTTTATTGACAAATGAACCGAACAAGACTAACTAAAAGAGAAGGAAAAGGAAAAGAAAGTACAGAGGAACGTCTGCAACTTGCGATTGAAGGTATTCACATATTCCCACAGGATTTGGGTCCATTATCTTGAATACATACTGAGAGTTTGCAGCCAAATCATTCTATCACACTTTTAATCTACACACAAGGATTCAGATAAATGTGTATAGGCATTCAGTTAGCTAGTTTTCCATGGTTTTCTTTTTTCATGCTGAACAGCGTCCTGTTGTCTACAGCAGCATCACAAGTGTTTACTGTTTAAAACAATGCTAAGGAAAACAGCTGGTCAGTTGCAATTAATAACTTTATATTCTATATTTTGACACCTACAAGCAAAACTTCCTTCAAACTGGTAGGGCCAGTGATTCAGGAGAACTCATGACCTTTTGCACCATGGTGAGTCCATAATTTAGCTTTAAAGTGACGGTCCAAAGTAATTTGAACTCTTGGTCTATTTCACCATGCATACAAGTTGACAGAATCTCTCAAAGTGCTATTTTATGTTGGTTGAAGTAATATTAAGTTTGATGAATCTGCTGATCCGGAGCACCCTTCATGTTCCAGATCAGCAGATTTGTCATTTCCCTTGCTTTTCACAGACACATTGGCTGGTTGTTCAGGAAAATTATGAATCTGCTGATCAGGAACACCCTTCACTGCCAGTTGTTATGAAAGCAAGTGGTTGGGCAAGTTTTGTAAAACAGTCTTTTTAATAAACTCTCCGTATACTTAGTAAGTTATCAGTACTTCAGTTTATGTGTAGGGACTCTATTCATGCTACTGCTGTAGTAAAGTGCTATTTTGAGCTTTATTACTGGTTAAATGACAATGTACTGGAAAAATGTACTGGAAAAATGACAATTTAGATACATTTGGCTGGTGGCCCCACTTACTTTCATTGCTAGCTATTTGGTTGTGTATACAAAAGACAGTCAAACGTGATATTACTTCTACCAATGTAAAATAGCTTTTGAGGGGGTGTTTGTAACTTCCAGATGGTCCCTCTTGAGCCAGCTTAAGGTCAATATTTTCACTTGTACAGAAGAAATTTTAAAATCTAATGAGCAGTCGTAATCAAATTTACTTAGCATATTCATATTACCAGAATATATCTCTTTAGACTTAAATAACTTGCCTCGGGACAAGTGTTACATGTTTAGCTTGACTAAAGCTCCTTTAAAAAGCAATGTTCTGGTTTGTTGTTGTTTCTTCACTCCAACATTTTCATACCACAGAATGTATTTAACGTTGCATGTTTGGGGATTCAGATATTTAGGAGTACAGATATTTAATGATTCTCTGCTTGCCAAAACAGACTCGAGCAATAGGCAATTTACTGTGTTGTATATTTGATTTTCTACAAATAAAATTCTCATTTTGTTTGTCCACACCCATAAAACACCCATAATAACAGAGTGAAAACATTTCTTTGGGACTATTTTTCAAAAGCTATTTTTCAGTCCCTTTGCTATAACAGTCCAAATTCTGATGAGATGCATCCTGTTTTCTTTAATTATCCTTAGAACATGTGAGTTGATTGGAGTCTGCTTGTGGTTAGCGGGAATGAATACATGTCCAAGAAACTATAATGGACCTCGCTGATAAAATTGTGGTGAAGCATGATATGGTGTAAAAAAAAATATTTTCAGACTTTTAAGTGTTCCCAGGCTCACAGAGGCTTCAATGATGGTGGAATGGGAGCTGTCTGGAGCGAAACATCTCAGGACAGGTCTTTTTACATTTGACAATCTGAGTAACTGGATAAGAGGAGCCTTGGTCAGAGAGTTGACCAAGAACCAATTTGTCACTCTAACAGAGATTCAGAAATCCTCCACTGGGAGAACCTGTTCTGAAAATGACCAACTCAGCAGTGGTGCATCAATCAGGCCTTTATGGTGGCATGATAAGACAGAACACACTTTCAGTAAACGCTGTAAGAGAGCCCACTTGGAGATTGCCAGCACTTCAACTGTATGTAAAGGACTCTGAGAGAATGAGGAAAAATATTCTCTGGTCTGATGAGATAAGAACTGCTCTGTTAAACAGCTCATCTAGTGGGTAACACCACGGCTATGATGAAGCATGATGGTGGCAGCATTGTGTAGTGGGGTTGCTCAGTGATATTGACAGAGGGGACTGGTCAGAGTTGAGGGATGCAGCCAAATACAGAGAGGTTCTTGGGGAAAATCTGCTCCAGAGTCCATGCAACGTGAGACTAGGGCGATATTCGGCTTTTAGCATGACTTTGACTAGCATGCAGCCAAGAATATGCTGGAGTGGCTAAACCCAGATGATCTTTTACAGAGAATCCTGAAGATAAAAGATCAGAAGGTCAACACTTTCCATTCAGTTTAATGGCACTTGAGAACATCTGCCAGGAAGAATGAGAAAAATGTTACATATGGTAACAGGTATGCAAAGCTTGTAGAGTCTTAAGCAAGAAGACTAACAACATGTTTTCAGTATAGATAGATAGGCAAACATGCCAATAACAATACAACAAAGTGTACACAAAGTGAAATGCTGTAGATGCAGTTCAGAAATCCTCTGATGGGAGATATGCAGTTCTCTGCATCTGCTTTGAGCTAATGGAAACATGCTCACAATAACAATGGCAACATGCTGATATAATGTTAAGGGATCACCAAAGCAATTTGCAATTTATTCTGTTGGGAGCATGAATTTGTGTATCACATTTCAATGCAGTCCATCCAGTAGTGATGGACATATTTCATTAAATATCACAATCAAGTGGATAGCAGCACAAAAAGCAAAGTCAGGAAATCAACAAAGTCTGAATTTATTCTGTGGACATCATCGATATTGATACAAAAATTCATGCTGGTACATCTGGTTGAGAAGATTTTTGAGGGTATCCCTGAAGACAATAGAATTTATCCTCTGGCAAAATATCAGTGCAGAAAAATTTCATGGCAATCTCTCTAATAGTTGTTGAGATATGACAGATTGTCATTCCCATCCCTGGAGCTACGCCACCAGCATCATTGAAAACAGACAGGCTCTTTAAAACACACAGTGTTTCTAAAAGCGCAGTGCTGCTTTTATCTGATCATCCCAGAAATTGAACAATAGAGTGGACAAAGTATGTCACTGATGTCACAATATGTGAAGAAAATCAAATCTTCTGTGAAAATATACCAGCTTTTTATTTTAGCAAGTGAAATATCACATACAGTCATTGAATAAAATTTTAATTTACATTATCACCAATGCAGAACAGGTAAATATTCAGAAACATTAAACAAACCCAAAGTAGAAAACTGCATGTATATACAGATACATACATACAGGTACAGTATATTCAGAGGTAATACACTCTAAATCCACATGATGAGATTTACTTTGATTTGCAACAGTATCTGCTGAGCACTAAATGACCACTGATACCGATGTTATAGGAGGGACTGAAATACATGGAAAGATTACTTCTGATTTCCTGGAAAACAGAAAGATGTCTAGTTTCTATTTTATTTATTTATTTATGTGATAATTAGAAAATGTGGCACAAAATCTTTAGGCACATTTCCCCAGACTGTGGCTGTGAAACAGCTATATCAATATCAAGCAGAGTGCTCAATAACAGCTCTTACTCTGCTCTTAAGTATAAGGTTTATTGAAAAAAAGTTTTTACAAACAGACAATTGCTCTTCAATAAGACATTCTGGGATTCACTTAGTGTGTTATATAAGAGAGAACGTGACAATTGAACAGCACAATTACTTTTATAGATCTTGATATGTACTCAACTGAGACTAAAGATGGTGCAACTTGTAACTGTTTAAGTACAAGAACAGAATAGGAGGCTGATTTTTACAATAAAAACACAATGAATGAGGTTTACTGTGGAGCTGAATCAGGAATATTAACACCAGCACAGGCCGCAGAAATTGCATTTGTCTGAGTTCCAGAGCTGGACTGTTGTTTCTGACATAATCTCAATATTGAACTGTGAACCCTCGATGGGGACCGTGACTGGCTGAGGCCCTGGTATTTAAAGTTTAGACACATTAATTGCCCCATGATTAAGAAAAGACAACAAATTATTTAATTCTTTCAGATTGTAGTCAAACAAGCTCCTACATGTAGATGTACAGTAACATCAATATACAAACCGGACAGTGCTGATCACAGTCAGAGTTGAGGGCTGAATAGATTTTTCCCCTACAGCGCCCTGATGGGTTTTTATGAATCACATATTTATTTGTCAATAAGACAAACTACATACATCATTGTAATATACATAACAGGCATTGAAAAGTGAAATAACAGAAATAAAAATAACAGATGAAACAAGAAAGAGTAGCCAAGAATATAGCACATTTAATAAATATGTATAAAAAACATATATAGACTTTAAGCAAATTATTTCAACTTATTTACTTTGACCTCCTGATCCAGTGCTGCCTTTCTCTTTCAGTGACTTCACTTCATGGGGCAAATCCTTCAGAGGCCTCCAGTGGCCTAATCCATTCATACTTTGAGTATCTCACCCAGGTGTGATTCTCAATAAACTACTGTATTCTCTTTTACCTCATAATTCATAATAAGAAATGCAAGTTCATAATAAATGATGCAAGTTTGGTGGAGCCTTCTAGCTTTTGATGTCAGTAAAGTACACCAGTGGATGTTGTAACTTAGAAAATATTAAAACTGCAACAGCACCTGCAGCAAAGTAAGAATAAAACTGCCTTGAAGCTGCTTCATGAGAGTTTAATGAAATGTGGACAGACGTCTGATTGTGATCTGTTGCCGATCAAAGCTTCTTCTTCTTCTTAACCCACACAGACTTAATTATTGAAATGTATGTGCAGAGGACCTTTGAAGCCTCCAGGCCTCGTGTTATCAATAATATATACAATGTATAGATGTTATTTTCTAACAAAATGCATAACTTGTTCAATTACAGAAGAATTTCTCGGTTACAGTGATTTGTAGACTTATTTATGTTTTTTATTTATGTACTTATTTATGTTTTTTGTTCAAAAGATGTTCTCACCTGTAGTTAAAGATGATGGATTTGGTGTGGTTACTGAAAATCAGGAAAATGATTTAAAAAATAGTGACTGCATTGCAA
Source organism: Polydactylus sextarius (assembly GCA_016801845.1). NCBI lineage: Eukaryota > Metazoa > Chordata > Actinopteri > Polynemidae > Polydactylus > Polydactylus sextarius. Next base: position 7,556,913 of record CM028920.1, on the reverse strand, counting down.
TGCGTATTTTATCACTCCATACAGATCATTTAACATATGCAGATGTTGTATTCACTCCACAGAAGTGGGCCAGTCAATAATGACACTAAGTAGATTCATAACGCGAAGATTAAAAACATGTAAATCAGGTCAAATTGCAAGGGAATGTAAAAAGGGCAAACTCATGATGAATATTATCTAAACATGACACTCATTCAAAAAGCACAGAATACATGTGACACTGCTGGTAAATGTTAATCTGTTAGTTTCATTTAATTTTAGAAAAGGTGGAAAACACAGAAAGTTGATATTAACTTGTGTGAACGAGACGAGACCGTGACTGAATGGCTGTGGAGTTGATCTGTCAATATCAGCTGCAGTGCACAGTATAACACCTCTGGATCTATGTTTGTTTTATTAAAAAATTTTTCATTTTCAAACAGGCGGTTGTTCTTTAATAAGAACAAAAATCTGAGACGATTTTGATCATATCCACACAACTGCTTCACTTTGTGTGTTTAACTCGAGACTTGAGCTGCTAATTTACTTTTACCATAGATCTTGATTTGTACTCAACAAAAACAGAATAAGATACAGAATGAAACAAGTTTTTACAAGTAAAAACTCAATGAATGAGGTTTACCATGGAGCCAAGTTGAGAATTTTAACACCGGGACAGGCAGAGGAAATGGCTGAGTTGACTGAGTTGAGAATTTACTGCATGAGGCCACCATTTTGCTTATGAGGAAGCAAACAAAGCAAAAGAAGGTTTTCAGGCCTGGGTCTTTAATTTTAGTGAATGTTAACAGCAGAGTTAGTAAGTTAAAACAAGTCTTTCCTCAGAAACACACACACAGTATTTTTCAGTGTTTGTGAATCCATCTGATCTGCTGTAATGAACAGAGGAAGTTGCACCATTTGTTTAATTTTTAGGTTTTAAAAGCACTAAATACAAAAGTGATTAAGTTTGTTTGTTTGCATTTAACATAACTGTTGAACATAGTCTAACTTCCAGCTTTGCAGCCAAACCTCTTCAAAAAGCAGATGAAACTTCATGATCCATGACCAACTTTTTGCTCTTATTTTCTTCTTTTACATAAATACCATAAGGATTAAGCTTTACACTTTAATCAACGTTACTGCGACACGTTTGTCAGTTTTATTTTTATTATTTTTTATTTGCATCCCCTCATCATCACCCGCTGCCACCAGCAGCACCACCATCACTTCGCAGGCAAACAAGCCTTTTCTGCCCGACATTATCTTCATCCAGACTCCGCTGGAAAGGAGGCTGAAATGACGGATGCAACCATGGAAGAGAGACCCGGGGACGGTTTATTTACATCCGAAGAGGCTGTATAAGTTTAGAGGGAAGCCGCTACGTGTGCCTCCCCCTTTACTTTCACCGACCCCCTCCTCCTCCGCTGGCAGAAATTTATAAAGAACAAAAAATCCGACGAGGGAGGGAGGGGGGTTGATATACGCCGAGGCTGAAATCGAGAGGCGAACCCAGGGAAAGAGGAGTAATTTGTACACGGGACTTTCCCCCTCTTAGTCCCCCAAAAGGAGGGGGAAAAGTCGCAATATTGGAAACGAAAAGGAATGAGCTTCTAAGGGCGTGAAAACGTCTGCAATTGTGGATACTTTATATATTTTTATTTCGAAAAAATATGGCCGAGAACGTTCTGGACTCTGGCCCGCCTTCAGCCAAGAGGCCTAAACTCTCCTCTCCGGCACTTTCCGCCTCCGCCAGCGATGGAAATGGTAAGTATTGTTTAATGATATTATTTGTTACGGTGTTATTTGTTAAGTTTGTTATTTTTCGGCGTCTTGTGTGTACTTGAAAGAGGAAGAAGACGCGGGATTACTCTTCTGTTTTTGTCGTAGCTTGCTAATGTTAGCGTGCTAGTAGTGAGTGTGTGTGTCGGACGTGAGAAGGAGCTCCCCCAGCTAGCTCGCATGCTAACAGCCATTTTAGCCGGAGGTAGCTGTGTTAGCCACTCTGCTAACGCTAGTCGAGCTAACCGAATGCGGGTCCTCCACTGACGGTCCCGTGTCTAATGGCTACTTTAGCCGGACTGATAATAAGCTCAATACCGAGCCAAGTTGTGATAAAGTTTTCGGTGTCTTCCATGTGTGATAAATTGACAGTAACCTCCAGCTCCAGCCATTCTGCTGCTCGAGTTTGTCACGCTTGTAACGTCTGAAACATTTTGTTGTTTTGCCCCATCATAACTCGGACCCGTTCCCTTCAAACGTTAGCTGCTGTTAATAGTGTTAGCGAAAGCAGAGGTTGTCGATCTTGTGCTAGCCTCGTTGAAGAGCTAAATTTAGGCCCACGGGTCCGACTGATTGTTAAGCTCAAATTGCCATTGTTGGTGTGTGTGTGTGTATGTGTGTGTGTTTTTGTGGATGGCGTGAGGCAGCAGCTGGAATAGTGGCCTGAGAACAAAACTGTGGAGCATGGACAGCGCCATGTCCAGCCGCTGCGATATTAACCAGCGATTCAAGTTAGCAAGCGAAAAACTGCTCCGAGCACGAAACAGTCACCCAGATTTCATCACTTAACCATTCACTCAATCATTTCTCTAAGAACAGCTGCATTTTTAAGGCTGCACACCCAGTATTAGGTCGTTAGTGGCAGCTAGCATCTGTGAAGAGGGACTTTTACGACTGAATCAACGAGACGTTGCTCACATTTACGTTACCTTGCGTGATATATTTTGAGTGCTGTCAAGGAAAAAAGATCCGTATACGAGGATGCAGTTTATTGCACTCACATTTTCTGTCATTTAAGATTATTTATGACACGTCTATGCAGAGTGCTCATAGTTCGTTTTGTGAAATTAAAACATGAAGCTGGTATAAGTTCTTTACATACTAAATTTGTTTCTGTTTGTAAATAATGTTAAGGGCTGATAATTCCCAAGTTGTAATGTTCAGTTTTAGGTTTGAAATGCAACTGCTGATTATTATTATTATTTTTTACTGTAGATCAATCGTTGCCTGAACTGTTATATCTTCACATCTTACTTAAATCTGACCTGCAATTAAAAATTAATTACATGCTGTTTGTAGAGAATAAAACGAAAAACAAACGCACATAAATTCACTCTTGTCATCTGCAACATGTAAATGACACAAGCAAGTAACTGATGTATTAATATTAGTTTGGATAGCCAGACATTGTGTGGCAGTTTTGTGTCTTGCAAAAACAACTAATTAATCAAAGAACTGAAACCAGGCCTAAATTAGACTCTAGTTTTTGGGCATATGGGCACGTGTGACTTTTGGTCTTTAAGATACACGATGTTCCTTCTGTGTTGTTCCTGATTGCCTAAACTGCATGCTGTTGAACTTGGTGAATGCAGACTGACAATTTGAATGTGCGTCTTTGCCGACTTGTCTCCATTTTGTAGCGTTGCCTCTTTGAAATGGTCTATTCGTCACCTTGTCTGTATGAATCTGTCTTTGCAACATGTTGAATCACTTAACTGGTCAGGGGTCTGTGTGCAGGCAGGCATGCATGTTTGGATATATGTTCTTCTTGATTTCATCTATACTTTTGCACTTGATGATGCATTATTTATCTTCGATAGGGCGAATTGGTCATACACCTAAACAGCTTTTATCTGTTTTTAATGTCAAGCATGCAATTGCATTTTCACTCAGTCATGCTGAAAAATGAAGGATTATACCAGCTTAACATGGCTGTGGCCTTTATTGTCCTCCTCTCACCCTTTCCCTGTTTTGTCTCTCATTGTCTCCCCCTCCTAAACTTTGTATTTCTTCTCCATTTCAGATTTCGGCTCACTGTTTGACTTGGAGCACGATCTCCCAGATGAGCTGATCACCTCTAATGAATCAGGCCTTGTCAATGGAGGGGACCTCAACCAGCTGCACAACACTCTGGGTGGTGGTCCTGCGGGGCTCGGTCCTGGAGGAGGCAGCGGAGGGACAGGAGGAATGGGTCTTGGGCTTGGCCCTGGAGGAGGTCCTGGTGGTGTCGGCGGAGGCCAGGATGCAGTGGCCAAGCACAAACAGCTGTCTGAGCTTTTACGATCAGGGGCACCCACCTCGGCCCAACAGGGGCACCAAGGAGCCATGGGCAGCCCAGGAGGTCCCACTGCCATGGGACAACACTTGGCAAACATGAAGGCGCCCCCTGGCCAGGGACCTCAGCAGATGATGGGCCAGGGACAGCAGCAGCACCTCTCCCCTCAACAGCAGGTCAGCATGATGCAGCAGGGTGGCATGAACAGGGCCATGATGGCAGCACAGCAGAAAGGCAATAATGGACAGCAGCAGCCAGGAATGATGGGGAACCAGGTGATGAATGGCTCCCCAAGGATGGGCTTCGGAAATCAGGGGATGGGTGGCAACAGCAACCTGTTGGCTGAGACCCTACAGCAGCAGGGAGCTGGGGGCCAGGCTGGGATGAGAGGCCAGCAGCCTGGAGCAATGAACAAGGTAAGATTATAGAAACGTTTCTCTTTTGCAAACAGGCATAGTTTTACATTATAAATAACCCTAGAAAATAAAGTACACGCTCTGTGTTGTTCTTGAAATTTGCTTCATTTACTTAAATGCAGACTAATTTAGCGCATCTTAGGTGTATTGATATTGATGGCATCATTACTCACATTACAACAGTTTTCTTATGTTTGATACCCTATTGTAGGTCAAGACCTCCAAACCAAACACCTATATGTTTAAAAGTTTATATAAATTATATTTTGTTCTTGTTTTCACTTTAACTTCAGATATATTAGAGCTGGCTAATTTAGCTAATAAAAGAAATTTTTTTTGATCTGTAACTATTCATGTGTATGTTGACACCGTTGAGCAATGTGCTGCCTGAAGAGGCAAAGAGAGGTACCGTGTGATTGACAGTCCCATGGGAGTGACAGTAAAATGTTGCTGTTGTTTCACAGCAATCGTGAAAACACTGAAGTGTGATTTTTGCCGTAGAGATCAAAAGCAGTGACATGGTGTCCAGGTTAGATGTGGGGGGCATTAAAAAAAAATAAGTGTGTAAAGGTGATGGAACGAAGAGGAAAGAGACAGAAACTGATGAGGAGGTAATCAGTGGTTTTATTTAAAAAAAAAAAAAAAAAAGTTTCATTAACCTCTTCAGTGTGCAGGAGGAAATGAGGAACTCTTTGTGTCATATTGCTGTCACACACTGCACTGACTACCCTTACTGCTGCACATGTGAAATCTTGATTTCCATTTGGTTTTGATGACTTTTTTAATCATAAGTTTTTTTTTTTTTTTTTTGATACATATTACTTGATGCTGTAACCTGGTTAACTGTTTTAGAAGTACATTATCTCCAGTAGTGGGTGACGTAACACATATTGAGCAATAGGAAATGCAAGTATTAAAAACAGGCACGATTTACAGTTGTCTCTTGGAGATGAAAGTGTTCCTTTAACTTGAACTCTGATAGAGCTGTTGAAGAAAAATCCACAGATTCGGCTTGTTAAGCAGCAAACGTTTGATATCTCGCAAAGATGATGTTGCAAGCTGCCAAAACGCCACATAATGTCACTGATGTGGTTGCACTTACTTAGTTAACTTTCTTTTTACTTTGTCATATGAGACTCTCTTTTTCTCTTAATCAGTCACACTCATTTCTGTCTTTTTTCTTTTTTGTCGCTAGATGGGGATGATGGGGAACCCAGGGGGCCCTTTTGGAGGTCCGTATCCAGGGCAAGTGAATCAAGGTCTGGGAGGCGCAGGGCTGGGCCCTCAGCTCCAGAACAAAGGCCCTATGGCCAACAGCCTGGCCCAGTTCAACGTGGATAAGAAGAACCAGCCCATGCAAGGAATGGCTCCTATGGTAGGGAGCAAATACAAGCTAACTGCAAAAATGGATGATTTCAGTATCACAGTATCTCTCACCTCTTCCCTCCAATCTCAACTCTAATCTTTCAACTTCACTGTATTTTTCCTCTTTCATTTCCCTCTCCCACTGCTTCTTAATCATCTCTCTGTATTTCCTGTTGGTTTGCTTCTGTCTCATCCATGTAACATGTTGTTATTCCCTCCCACTTGCCTCACCAGGGCTCCCAGCAGCCACAGTCAGGAGTGGGCGGTCCCTCTGGTGCACCTGTGGGCGGGGCACCGGGGATGGTGCCCAACGCTCAGGCTGGTTTGGTCGGTCCCGGTACCCAGGTTTCCGCGGCGTCTGCTGCAGCCGGAGCCCCGCCCACCGCTGACCCCGAGAAGCGCAAGCTAATCCAGCAGCAACTGGTACTCCTGCTCCACGCACACAAGTGCCAGCGGAGGGAACAGGCCAACGGTGAAGTCCGACAGTGCAACCTGCCCCACTGTCGCACTATGAAGAACGTTCTCAACCACATGACTCACTGCCAGGCTGGCAAGTCCTGTCAGGGTGAGTTGAAGGGATGTTGCACGCTCCTGCACTCTTTATAGCTATGACATGCCGCTGTATTTGACAAGCACGCTGTGGATATGTTACCCACTGCTTGTTTTTTTCTAATCAATTTCATACCATCTCAAATTGAGTTGTTACTGTTTATTCCTGTTCAAAAAAATACACCCAACATAGAGAAGCCATATTTTTCCATAGAGAGACTGTTTTTTCATTCCATAGAGTAGTTCTGTCTTTGACAGATGTCAGCACGCATGCTCAGGGTTGAGGTTTAGTGTTTACACTGCTTGCAGCTGATGAGTTATGTGAATTTGACTACACTGGCTTTGTTACTTCTAATGTAGGTATGGGTCAATCAGTGTAACGGTATAGCAGGTGCACAAGAGGCGTAAGCTGTTTTGGCTACATTGACAGGAGTTGTTAGTAGATTTTATAGCAAGCGTCTGTTATACCAATAAAAACCCTAAAACAATACCAGCCTTTTTTTCTAAGGTTATTTTGATATGCTAATTTATATTTAATAAGAGTTTTCAGCCAAGCATCTCTTGATTGGGTGTTTTTTTTTGTTGTTGTTGTTGTTGTTGTTTTCCTTGACCTCACACGAAACTGTGTTTCATTCTTTGTTTTTCTGCCTCGTTCCCCTCCCCATCGCATACCTCTCTGGTTTCCAACTCTTCCTGTCTTTCTGCCCTTTTTCATCCTCAGTTGCTCACTGTGCATCATCAAGGCAGATCATCTCTCATTGGAAGAACTGCACGAGACACGACTGTCCTGTGTGTCTGCCTCTGAAGAACGCAGGGGACAAGAGGAATCCACAGTGTGAGTGTCTGTATCTGACCAAATGACACTATATGTGTGCATTAGTTTTGTTTTGTTCACCCTACAGTGTACATTGTGATGATACCATGTATTGTGTCATTATTATTGTTATTTTGATATTATTTTTTGGGGCATTTTTTTGCCCTTAATAGTGTCATACACTGTCATAGAGACAGTGTATAGAGACAGGAAACGGAGGAGGGTGGGGAAGAGGCACACATGAAAGTTTGACTCATCTACTGCACGGCATATATACACCAGTGTGGTGTGCCTTAACCATTTGGCTATCCAGGCGCCCAATGTGACTTATTTTAAGGGATTTTGCAAATACAGTGTAAACAGCCTTTAGTGATCACAATTACAGTGATAAACCTGTTATATGAATCAAAATCAAACTTGACTTTTTTGGACTTACCCAGTGTGTAATAATTGTCCCTGCCTCCTCTCCCAGTGCTAGTTCTTTGTCAGCAAGCACACCATGTAGTAGTATCTTCCTCTACTCGCACCTCTGTGGCGCACATAGTTATTTAGCTCTTCTGTTCCTGTTCTGTTCATGTTTCAGGACTTCCATAGAGCATAACTATCACCTGCGTTGTCTCGCAGCAGATTGTAGCGCTCAGGCCACGACCATTAAGACTTTGCGTGGAGCAGGACAGGGCTGCGGAGCATTTTGTTATTTTATGTTTAATTCAGAAAATAGTTTAGTTAATTGTAAATATACAGAAGTGAATCCCATGAAAATCTAAGTGAGAAATAAAGAAAAGAGAAAAAAAATTGTTTACCGTAATTTGTCTTATACGATCACTATAAGCAGTTTTCACTGTGTATTCATATGGAAATATAATGCTATTAATATAGCAATGTTTATGTTATATGCTGGGTTGGAACCCACAATTTGGCAGTATCACTAAGATAAACACAGCCTGTATTTATGTTAAATGACAGTGGTTTGCAGCCTGATTTTGAGCTGCATAAATATTCAGTAACAGTTTTCTTGAGGAAGTTTTTGTACTCTGTGGAACAGATCAGATTTATTATCAACCTTCTTTTGTTTGTGTTTTGTTCTCACAGCTCTACTCGGTGGGGCCGGTGCAGGTCTGGGCAGCTCTCTTGGGGCTGTACCTGGTGGCCAGCCAAGTGCTCCCAACCTCAACCCGCCGAGCCAGATTGACCCCAGCTCCATAGAAAGAGCCTACGCAGCTCTGGGCCTCACTTACCAGGGCAACCAGATCCAAGCTCAGCCTGCCCAGCCCAACATGCCCAACCAAGGCCTGCAGGGCCAGGGTGGTATGAGGCCTCTGAATCCAATGGGTGAGTTATCTTACATTTTGACCTGTTTTCCTCTCCAGGTGTTTTTTTTTTTTTTTTTTTTTAGTAGAGACACGGTTCGTGATTTCACACAAAAGCTTTCAGAATTCGAGAATTACTTGGCGATCAAGATGCTGTAAGTGGCCTTAGACTTGATGTTCATTGCTAACTCAGAAAAGTGCTCGCAGAAAATAGCTTGTATCCTTTAAAGACTAATTGAGGTAAAAACAAAAATACAAAGATGTTTCATTGATACACACATGTGTGAAAGCAAGGTGTACAACTGTTATTACTTTGATGTGAAAGAAATAAATGTAAAATGTATGATATCCTGTCTATTTATTTGTAGGTACAAATCCTATGGGAGTCAACGGAGGTGTGGGAGCTCCACCTCAGAGCCAACAATCCAACCTGCTACAGGACACCATGATGCACCTGAATGTGAACAGCCAAGGGTAAGAAGACGGACGCCATAACATCATTCATTCAGTCATTCAGTGGATGTCAGGATATCAGACATCACACATCTCTGTTTTTAAGAAATTGATCATTAAAATTAAACCCACCTATCTCTTCCAGTCTGATGAACGATGCAGGTGGAGTCGGCTCGGTGCCCACAGCGGCCCCTCCCTCTGCCACAGGCATGAGAAAAAGCTGGCATGAGGATATCACACAAGACCTGCGAAACCACTTGGTACACAAACTGTAAGTCCTGACGGAGAGTGTGTTTTACACATGATCATAATCTTGTTGGTATCATTAATTCAAGTGTTCTAGGTATTGAAGAAAAAGAAACAATCAGCCTCAGTTTTTGACTCTTGAATGTCAGCCAGACTGTTTTCATTTTGTTTTAAGTCAACAAGAGATTTACTCCTCTGTGGCAGTAAACACACCACGTAGCTCCGCTGATAACAGCACTATATTTAGAGTTTAACGAGATATTCAGCGCTGACTAAAGAGTAACATTAACTTAACCATGATACATCAGGGCTCTGACTATGTACTGGCACTTGCCACAGACACGTGTTCACTCTGGGTAGAACCTCTTGAATTGGAGCAACTAGCCCAATTGCAACATGAATACCCACACAGAAAATCCCCCGAGGTGCCATGTTAAGGGTTCAGATGTCTTGCTGAGACAGAAGTTAACAATGAGATCATTTTTCACCTACTTCCCCCTTTTCTCTTCTTTTTCCTTTCCCTCTCTCTTTTCCCCCTTCCACAGTGTTCAGGCCATTTTTCCGACTCCTGATCCCGCTGCACTCAAGGACCGTCGAATGGAGAACCTGGTGGCCTATGCCAGAAAAGTTGAGGGAGACATGTATGAGTCAGCCAACAGTAGAGTAAGTTGCTCTTTTATTTAGCTCTGTGTGTTGCTCAAAAAGGGGGAAAGCTTCGGGAAGCCTGTCATTTGGCGGCTGTAACCAGCTGCTAAGTCTCTGTCAGTCATAGGTTGGTTTTAAAACTTGAAAATTTCACAGTTAGTATGCCTATTGTGGGATGTGGCTGCAAAACTAGAGCTCATACGCTCATGACTGGTGACTTACCAGGTTAAGTATCAAGTTATGACCTGGTTTTTAATCTTGGGCATTTTTGTTAACTTTTTCAGACAGTGTTGTTAAAAACTTGACATGCAGTATCGACTCTCTACCGCTCCACTGTTCAAAATGTTTGATCTCATTGTCCTTTTTCTCTCCTCATCCAGGCTGAGTACTATCACCTGCTGGCAGAGAAGATTTATAAGATCCAGAAGGAGCTGGAGGAGAAGAGGAGGACCAGACTTCAGAAACAAGGTCTGGGCATTGGTCCTGGCGGGATGGGTCAGCCCCCCACTGGACTGCCTCCAAGTGAGTGGACGTGCAGTATATGGAGAAATGGATGAGCTAATGTTATGCTGAGTGGCACGTCATTTGAATTAGAATTTGAGCAGACTGAATGTACAATTGAGACATTTTTGTATTGGATTATGTCTCAACTCATGCATTGGGATTAAACACGAGCTACTGTGTATCACTGTGTATTAATACTGTGTATTTTTCACTGCTGTATTATCTGTATCGTCAATGTAGAGTCCGTTTAATGCGCGATTGGCAGTCAGACATTTGCATGCTCACATTTATGTCCCCCACATGACGTATAGAAAAGTTTTCACACATTGCGGAAAAACTGTCTGACAGATTGAAAAGTCTCAGACTGCATTTCCACATGTTTCTCCTCAGTCATTTGGTGCCGCACGAGTCCAAAAACTAATAATCTTTGTCTAAACAAACTGAAAAAGAAAATATGAAATGTTCCACAGTTTGTACAAAATTCTCCACACATGCTTGGTTAGGACATTTCGCTCTCCTTCTATATTTTGCACAGAGATAGCCTTTTTTAAGTTTTTAAATCTCCTGTCGCTGTTTTACAGACGGTCCTCTGCCTGATCCCTCTATGGTGCGACCAACTGGACCTAATCAGATGGTGAACAGGATGCAAGGCCCAGGTAAAGAACACACAGGAGCACAGCACATTATGTGTAATTATTAATTAAGAACCTAAAGTTTGATGCCTAAAAGTTTACATCAGAAAGATAAAAACCTACTTGTAGGAAAGTCTTAGACTGTACGCCTTTCATATATTTAACCTGGGTTTGACTCTGACTCTGCATTGATTAAGACACATTTGTGACCATAGGAACCTCACAGATAGCAGGACATGTGTCAGAGCTTTTTAAGAACCCAAACACAAACTGTACTGTAGTTACCACAGTGTTTTATACTAATGGTTGTTGTTTTCTGTCAGGTATGAATCAGTTCAATCAGATTGGGATGCAGTCTATGGGCCAGAGGTCCACGCCTCCCCTTCCTATGGGAGCATCTGGCAACCAGGTCAGTACTAAACACAACACATATCACTTTGCTTTATTTATTTATTTGTTTTTTGTTTGTTTGCTGAATAACAAAACACAAATTTTAAAGGAGAGCGCAGAAATCTTAAGGAATTGTGTCTGTTTCCCTTTTTGCACCTATAGATGGGAATGGTCGGATCCAGGATGGGACAGCCCAATGTCAACCAAATACAGAACCAGTATCTGCCCCAGGGACCGTTTCCTGGCTCAGGACCAGGTGTTGGTACAGCTCAGCCTGGGATGGCTCAGCCCGGAGCACAGGCAAGCATGGCACAGGTACGATGACCTGGATTTAACTTATCTGTAGACATTTAAAGATCCTAAAAAATGTTTCCTCCCAGACGACTAGTTGAACAACTTGAATGACTAATTTTAATGTTATGAATTTACGGTATCCTGATTATGGGATGTGGACATTATGAATTAGTGTTGAGATGCTGAATAACAGTCTAATGACCTATATACTAGTATTCACATATTCTACAGTTTTATTGACTCTTCCTCTGTGTTCTCTTTCACTTCATCCTCCTCCACAGACACAGATGGGCACTCCTCCTTCTCTTCCAGTTGCTAGTCCTCTAGCACAGCCAGGTTCAGCTGGTGGGCCCAGTGGTGTCTCCTCAGTGGGACCAATGGGTCCCCAGAGTGTAGGTGGTGGAGGTCCCAACTCGTCCGTCGGAGCCCCTCCTTCCTCCATGACTCCATCCAACACGAACCAGCAACCCAACTCCATCCCCCATTTGGGAACCATACGTGGCAGCTCGCCCTCCCCTGCTCACAGCCGATCCCCCACGCCTCACCAAACGCCCCCCAGGCTAGCTGGCTCCCAGACGCCACAGCCACACACGCCTAATGCGCCACAGCTGGCTCCACCTCCAGCCCCACAGCAAAACCAGCTTGGCCAGGGCCCAGGCTCTAACAAGTCCCTCCAGCAGCAGCATATAGGGCCAGCTGGTTCGACCACTCCGTCTCATCCTGGACTGGCCTCCAGCTCAACGCCACACGGTTCTCAGCTGCCACGCACTCCGGTAAGTGTGATTTAGTGACACAGAATTTAACTTTAAGACCAGTTCACCTTATTTCTCATCACAGTGTCAAGTCACTGTTTCTGTGCACCTAACTTTGTTACTGTCTCTCCTTCTAGTTGTCGCAAAAGGGTTCATTCCCAGCAGACAGTCAGGCCCTGACTCCAGCCTCCGTCAGCAGCCTGGACACTTCGTCCCAGCAGCCGCAGTCAAACGCCTCAGCTGCCAACCTCGACCCCAAGATGGAGGTCAAACAGCAGGACGAGGAGGATGAGAGCGACGCCGGCTCCAAGGGAGGGAAGCTCGGCAACCTCAAAACGGAAGAAAAGCCAGTGAAAACGGAGCTAAAAAAGGAGGAGTGTTCAGGGGAGGGAGGTAAAGGAGTTCCCATGGACACGTCAACAACGGTGCCCACATCTGGGGTGAAGACAGAAGACAGGAAACCGGAGGTGAAGAAGGAGGTGAAAGAGGAAGAGGAGACATCGGAGGCAGGTGTACAACAGACCCCAGTGAAGAAGAAGAGTAAGGAGGACTTAAGTTTTTATTATATGAATCATATATGCAAATTTTTGACATTTTAGTCCAAGTTGTCGATTTAATATAGGTTGTCTTTTTTACCATGGAAACCCAAAGGTTTAATCAAAGTAGAGTTAAACTGATTAAAAGGTAGCTGCTCTTGTTCTAAACTTCTGTCTGACCTGTTTTTCTTTTTAGTCTTCAAGCCAGAGGAGCTTCGACAAGCCCTGATGCCGACTCTGGAATCTCTCTACAGACAAGATCCAGAGTCTCTTCCCTTCAGGATGCCTGTAGATCCACAGCTGCTGTGTATACCTGTATGTATTCTCTGCTCTGGTCTTTTTGTTCTTCTGCTACATAAAATATGTTCTGTCTTTGTCTGTATTTGGGGTTTTGTGTGTATTCTTCAAATGAATGAATGAGATCCATGGAATCTCATCTCATGTTGCTTAGCTCACAAAGAAAACTCAGCAATGGTTTTAACAGTTCAACTTTAACACAAACACATCGTGATCTTTCAGGACTACTTCGACATTGTGAAGAACCCCATGGACTTATCAACGATTAAGCGGAAGCTGGATACTGGTGAGTAACCAGTCATTCCTCGATGATGTGGATAGATTTTTGCCAGCCCAAATCCATTGTTTATTTTGCATGTCTAGACTTCATCCAGATTGATTTCAGGGAAGTCTGAACACTAAAATCATATGAAATGTAATGCAAATAGGATCTAGACCACTTGGGCTGCTTTAATTGGATTTTGGAGTGTCACTGAAGTCACTCAAATCCAGAGTGATTGTAGTTACAGAGTAACAAACATCTATGTGGCTACTCCAGAAATCTATGCTTGGACATCGGTTGGTCATATCTAGACACACAAAACCAATGTGATCACTTGCAACTGATCTGAGAAATAAATCTTGATGAACTTCTGGTAGGAACCAGTAAAGAACAGTTTTTTACGTTATGTGCTGCACTTTTTACATTAATGATAACAGACTTCTAGCTGATTCTGTTTTCTTTGCTTCTTCAGTTGGGACATTGAGTTTGGAAAGTTTTGTTTCTCCATCAACCCATGCTTCATATTTTGGTTTACAGGTCAGTACCAGGATCCTTGGCAGTACGTGGATGACATTTGGCTGATGTTCAACAACGCCTGGCTGTACAACCGCAAAACATCCCGAGTGTACAAGTACTGCTCCAAGCTGGCCGAGGTTTTTGAACAGGAGATCGACCCCGTCATGCAGGGCCTTGGTTACTGTTGTGGCAGGAAGGTGAGACAAATTGCTGCGTGATTGGTTAATTGGTGGATGGAAACGGAAACGTGTCGATGATGAAGCGTGATCTTATTGGAGAAATGAATGTGGAAAATGTTTCAGAGTGGGAGTTGTAGTTCTTCTTGGTCCCGCCTGATGCATGACCCGTTGAAACGAATAGAGCCGCCGTGTGTGCGGCGGTTTGTGTGTAATCGCAACCAATCTTTGTGACGTTTGTAGGAAACCGGATTTACACTGAAAATATGTTTGGATAAGGAGGTGGTTATGAATGGTTTTGTATGTTTCAGACGCAGAAATTAACTCCCCTCATTCACATCTGAAAATGGAAGCAGTGAAGTGCGTTCGTAGCTAAATTTGGCCTTGAGCATACCACCGCCATATCGCATTTCAGCTCTCATTAGACTCTGCTATTTTTGGTTTTGCAGACAAATAACATAACTGATTGGCCTTTATTACAAGAGGCAGGCTGAAATGTTGACTTCTGACAATGAGACAAAAGAAAGTAACCCTCAACAGTAGCTGTAATTAGTTTTTACATAACGAAGCCAAACAGAAATTAGCCCAGTTCAACTCCGCTGACAGAGGTTTTACAGTGGTTCATCTCACACATCGGGATTTGTGTACTGTACATAAGTTAATAAATTACTGATAAGTATTACATCTTAGTATTTAGTTGACAGATGATGTGATTTATTCAAAGTATCACAATATGAGGAAACTGGAAGTTCATACCCTACAAGTTTACCGTTTCTGTTAAACTACTAGTAACTGTAAACAAACACTTTTCTTCTTCACTGTGTGTTTACCACGGATGAGCCAAGTGTCACTAAAGTTGATGTTGTATATTGTCGATATAAACATGTCCTTATCCCATATTTCTGTTGTTTCTGTCCTTCAGTTGGAGTTTTCTCCTCAGACGCTGTGCTGCTATGGAAAGCAGCTGTGCACTATTCCCCGAGACGCTGCTTACTTCAGCTACCAGAACAGGTATGGAGGGAGGGAAACACCCACAATGCAAAGGGTGGAGGGGTCAACTAGATGGATGGAAGGGGTTATGGGTTACTGAAAGAAATCATTTGAAATTATTTAAACAAAAACAAGCAGTTGCTGAATTGAGTTTTTTCTCTGGAAGAGAATATGAGTTAGATATTAGGATTTTTTTTTTTTTGTCAAAGTGTTGTGTTTTTTTTATCATATGATTCCTAATGCATTGGCATTTTAACAGTCTGTCCTTTCCTCATGTTCTTTCAGTGGTTTATTGTTTCATGAAACAAATCTTTAAATAGCAACTCAACACAGAACGTTGGATTAAGTATTTTGTCAGCGGGAAAAAGCAAAAGCTGCACAGACGAAGCAAAGACAATGTCTCGTTTCTCTGCTGCTGTTTGAGGCGTTCACCTTTTGAACATGTCAAACACAGTAAGCAGACATTTTCTTTGATAGAGAAGCAGCAGTAATGCTAAATACTTTGTAGCTACTTATTCCAACATCTTGACCTGTGCCTTGTAAACTTATAAAATTCACCCCGCCTTTAAAAACAACAATAAAACCCTCACTGGAACGTGAAAGGACAGACTTTAAAATGAACTGCTCGAACGGACGGCTGAGCAGCTGTCTGTGCTTATTTGTTCATATTTGTTCAGTGTCTGTATTACGTCCTGTGCTACAACCTCCTGCTCCAGTTCCCTTCCACCGTTTAGCTTGTTGATTCTGCTCCTACTCTGTTAGCTGTGATGGTGGTTGTTGTTGCTCATCCTGTCATGTCCAAATTGCTAATCTGTGCTTTGCCTCGGCTCTCTGCTGTGTGTTGTCTTGGATGTTTGTCTCGTCTTGTTTCCCGGTCCATATGACTTGTCTGTCCTCCCTTCCAATGGCTGTGATATCAACATTGGCTTGCTTTTGCCTTGATCATCCATCCAAACCCACCCTCCCTCCCCCATCCCCTCACCCCTCAAAAAATCATGACTGGCTGTTTCGATGACGACTTCCTGCTGTCCTACGCTCCTCCTTCCTGCTTGCTCCGCTTGTGGCACCCTGCCTTGCCCATGTCCTGTACCATTTGGTGACTGCCCTCCCATGCGCTGTCTGTGATTGACTGTGCTGTGGGGAACGGTGTAGTTCACCAAAATTTGGGCTTCTTGCTGACAGGTACCACTTCTGCGAGAAGTGTTTCAACGAGATCCAGGGAGAGACGGTTTCCCTGGGTGACGACCCCACCCAGCCACAGACGTAAGTGTTATTACATTATAACATAACATGTAAAACTGTTGTAAAACTTGGGGTTGTTGCACTTTTTAATTTCATTTGTGTATGTTTTATGTTTGTTAACATACTGTTCATGGATTTGGTTCATTCATACCCTGGTGTTGTACTGTGTCATGTCATAGACTAATGGTTTTGCTATCATAACAAATGTCTTAAGCTTTAGTCCAGATGCTGAAATCAGGAGAAGTAAAGAAGAAAAACCTTTGGCCAAAAGCCTGATAAATGTGAAACTTTAACTCACTGTTTCCGCTCGGTGTTCCTCTTATTGATTCACTCCCTTTTTAATTTCAGATCAATAAACAAGGAACAGTTTGAGAAGAAGAAGAATGACACACTGGACCCTGAACTGTAAGTTAACGGTCTACTAATGATCAAATTTCTCTCAAGGACTTAAATGTGTCATTTGTGTTTTAATCTGTTCCTCTTTTTTTCAGGCTTGTTGAATGTATGGACTGTGGGCGCAGGATGCACCAGATTTGTGTCCTGCACAATGACACAATCTGGCCATCGGGGTCAGTAGCTAATTTCTTATGGTTTAATGTTTCTTATATAATGCCTCTGTCTTAACCACTTTTCTGTTTTTTGGACAGTTTTGTTTGTGATGGCTGCTTGAAAAGGACAAATAAGACGAGAAAAGAGAACAAGTATTCTGCCAAACGTAAGTGGCAACACAGTTTATCCCCATATCCTGTTTTATACTTTTATAAACATTTTGTAAATTAAATTGGCTGCTGAATGTGTGTAAAACTCAACAAAATTACACCTCTGACACGCTGGCTTTTTTTATGACTTTGCACAGTTTGTCAAATGTACAGCTATATACAGACGTATAAAAATGAATTCTGAATCGCCTCTCATTCATTTTTTTTTCTCCCATGCAGGGTTGCCCCAGACGAAGTTGGGCAGTTTCCTAGAGATGAGAGTGAACGACTTCTTGAAACGTCAGAATCACTCGGAGTCTGGGGAAGTTTTCATTCGTGTCGTCCACGTCTCTGATAAAGTAGTGGAGGTCAAACCAGGAATGAAATCAAGGTACAAGGAGCAGAAATGGACAGACATGTTTTTCTTTCACAGTAGCTGGTAGTACAGACGTCTTGGTCATGAGACACGTTTTTTAGCTTTTGGTTTGTAGAAATTTCCCACATTCAGGATTTGTGTCGGGAGTTCAGAAAACAAGCAAAGTCACACACACAAAGACAATTAGTCATGGGATGTCAGAAGCTTTCTGATGGGTTTGATATGGATGAGGCTCTTAAACCAATCAAAGCTCATTGAAACCCATGGCTAATTAAAATTGTTTATCATGTTTTACCAGTGGAAAGCTTAAAGAGTCACAGATGGGCTAAATGAAGAAGCTACATGACTAAGCACACTGAGATACTAATAGGAAAAAGAAAAGCAGCTGGGAAATACAATTGTCAATGGGAAAGAACCTTTTGAAAATGAACCTTTTGAATGCTTTGTAAATAACATCAATATTTTTATTTCAACATGGGAATCCAGTTATTTTATACAAATTTTAAGATTATTTATTTACAAATGTCTTCCAGATGGTCTATTGACTTTTTCATGTGATTATTATTTACATTTGAAGTTTTTGGTGGATCAATATATGTATTTTTTGTAAATGTTTCTCATAACTTTTCTTTTTATTGTCCATAAAAGCATCAAATAAATATAATAAAACACTCTCTTGCTTTTTCCTTCAGATTCGTGGACAGTGGAGAGATGTCAGAGTCGTTCCCATACAGGACAAAAGCTCTGTTTGCGTTCGAAGACATTGATGGAGCAGATGTCTGCTTCTTTGGTATGCACGTTCAAGAGTACGGGTCTGACTGTCCACAGCCCAACCAAAGGTATTTAAAAAGTTAATGTAAAAGATAAAAGCTAAAATTTAAATTCACTTTCAGAAGTTAGATATATTTATATTTTCTTTTTGACCCACCCAGGCGAGTATACATCTCCTACTTGGACAGTGTGCATTTCTTCCGGCCTCGCGGTCTAAGAACAGCAGTTTACCATGAAATCCTCATCGGGTACTTGGAATATGTGAAGAAGTTGGGGTGAGTGCTCCTGTTCAAAGTTAATTTTAATTCTTGAGTTAAACTTGAGTTACTATTCTCAAATAAGCCAAACGTTGTTGCTCTGTAAATTTGACATGCTCATTGTTTATGGTGCCTCCTCAGCTACACCACTGGTCACATCTGGGCCTGCCCACCCAGTGAGGGGGACGACTACATCTTCCACTGTCACCCTGCTGACCAGAAGATCCCAAAACCCAAACGCCTTCAGGAATGGTACAAGAAGATGTTGGACAAAGCCGTGGCAGAGCGAATAGTGCATGACTACAAGGTAGAGGGACATTATTTAATTGAAATCTTTTTAGTTTTTGGATGGAAATCTGACAGCACTTTGTACTTTCTAATCGTACAAAACACTAACTTGTTTTTGATGCATCTTACAGGATATCTTCAAGCAGGCAACAGAGGATCGTTTGACCAGTGCCAAGGAGTTGCCTTATTTTGAAGGTGACTTTTGGCCCAATGTGTTGGAGGAGAGCATCAAAGAGCTGGAGCAGGAGGAGGAGGAAAGGAAGAGGGAGGAGAACAGCACTTCCAACGAGAGTATTGATGTGAGATTACCGGCATTTGTCAATGTGACCCTGAAGAGCCTACAAATATCTTACACCTGAGCTAGCTTGTTTATTAGATGATCGCTGATTGTCGTGCTGTCTCTTTCTCTCGTCCAGGACACGAAAGGTGACAGTAAGAATGCAAAGAAGAAGAACAACAAGAAGACGAGTAAGAACAAGAGCAGTTTGAGCCGCACCAATAAGAAGAAGCCAGGGATGCCCAACGTCTCTAATGACCTCTCACAGAAACTCTATGCCACAATGGAAAAACACAAAGAGGTACAAAAAAATACTTATTATATGTGTCTTAACAAGTGATTAAGTGTAGAACTGGAAAATGAGGTCACTTATTTACTGAATTTTCTTCTGAATTCTGGTACAAAGATTAGTTTTGAAGACATTTTTAATTTGCTCCTCATCTATTCTCTCCTCTTTTTTCTGTCCTAGGTGTTCTTTGTGATCCGGCTGATTGCAGGCCCCATGGCGAACGCCTTGCCGCCAATTTCAGACCCAGATCCCCTGATGGCATGTGACCTCATGGACGGCCGTGACGCTTTCCTGACGTTAGCTCGGGACAAACACCTGGAGTTCAGCTCACTGAGGAGGTCCATGTGGAGCTCCATGTGCATGTTGGTGGAGTTGCATAACCAAAGCCAGGACCGCTTCGTTTACACTTGTAACGAATGCAAGCACCATGTGGAGACTCGTTTCCACTGCACTGTTTGTGAGGTGAGTGGTCTCATTTGTAGCATTTGTTGGAAAAATTGTGTATACCTCAGGATTTACCAGTAAATGTTTTTAACTGTCTTTCACACCCTTCTTAACAGGACTATGACCTCTGCATCACATGCTACCACACTAAGAGCCATGAGCACAAGATGGAGAAGCTAGGCCTCGGTTTGGACGACGAGAGCAGCAACCAGGCTGCCGCTACCACTCAGAGTCCTGGAGACTCTCGTCGCCTCAGCATCCAGCGATGCATCCAGTCCCTTGTCCATGCCTGCCAGTGTCGAAACGCAAACTGCTCTCTGCCGTCCTGCCAGAAGATGAAACGTGTCGTTCAGCACACCAAAGGCTGCAAAAGAAAAACCAACGGTGGCTGCCCCATCTGCAAGCAGCTCATCGCGCTGTGCTGCTACCATGCTAAGCACTGTCAGGAGAACAAGTGTCCAGTCCCGTTCTGCCTAAACATCAAGCACAAGCTCCGCCAGCAGCAGCTGCAGCACAGGCTACAGCAAGCCCAGATGCTCCGTAGGAGGATGGCTAGCATGCAGAGAGTGGGCCAGCCTGCTCCTGGAGGAGCTCCAGGGGGTAATGGCCTGCCATCACCAGGAGCCAACAATGGAGCAACTGGTCCTGGCACCCCTACATCAGTGGGCACGCAGCCGCCCACCCCGCAGACACCCACCCAGGGAAACATGCCCCCACTTCCCCAACAGCAGGTTGTCGGGATGGGAGGGATGGGAACTCCAGGCCAACAACCGTCGGTTCAGCAGCAAGGTGGTCCCATGCCCCCACAACACCATCTCCATCAGTTCCAGCCAGTGGGTGGAGGAGGTGGAGGCGGGATGATGAACTCTCCTCAGCAGCAGATGGTGCCTCAGCTCCAGCAGCAGCCTCCCAATGTCCAACAACTCCAGCAGCAGCAGCACCCTGGTGGTTTGCCTCCATACAACCCCAGACCACCTGGACCCTCTCCACTCCATCAGTCCTTGGGTAAACCTGGACTGGGTCCAGCCACGCCACCGCAGCAGCAGCAACAACCCATCCAGGGCCAGGGGTCCATGCCTGGTCAAGGCCAACAACAAGGGCCCCCCTTGGCTGCTGTGGAGACGGCTCTAAAAATCCAGCGCCTCGCAGAGACCCAGAGACAGATGGCCCAGGTCCAGGCTCAAGCACAGATCCGTGGCTTGGGACCAGGGGGCATGATACCCCCACATCCTCACCACCAGAACGCCCAGGGCCAGATGGGCATGCCCCACATGGGGCCACAGGGCATGCCGCCCCAGGCTCAGGGAGTTGTTGGCAGGACTATGTTAGACCCACAGCAACAGGGAATGCTCGCAGGTCTGCAGCAAGGTGGCCCACAATCACAGTTGCCGCCTCAAGTCCAGCAGCAGCTCCAACAAGTCCAACAGGCAGCTGGTGGACAACTTCAGGCACCAAACCAGCAGTGGGGTGCTGGGGGACCAGCCATGAATCCTCAGCAACGGCAAGGCCTGATGGGTCACATGGCACCTCAGCAACAGCAGGCAGCTGCTCAGCAGCAGCCGCCAATGAACCAACAGCCACCTCAACCAGGAAACCGAGGGATGATGCAGGTGATGGGGGTATCAGGAGGAGCAGCAGGGGCACCTACTCAAATGCCTGGTGCAGCTGGAGCAGGAAACCCACCCCAGGGAGCACTGCAAGACCTCCTCCGAACGCTGCGTTCCCCGAGCTCACCCCATCAACAGCAGCAAGTCCTCAACATCCTTCGCTCCAATCCAACCCTCATGGCTGCTTTTATCAGGCAAAGAGCAGCCAGGTATCAGGGTGGTCAGGGTGGTGCTGGAGGACCAGGAGGGCCTCCACAAGGGGGCCCTGGAGGTGTCAGGTTTCAAGGAGCTCCTTCTGGTTTGCCCGGTGTAGGAGGACCTGGGGCTAACCAGCTCCCAAACATGGATGGACAACAGCAGGTTAATGTAAACCAGGCAGGTCAGCCAGGGATGAACATGGTGCAGGGTGGAGCAGGGGGAGGGAACATGCCCACCATGGCTCAGCTGCAGCAGCTACAACAGCAGCAGCAGCAGCAACAACAACAGCAGCGACCGATGTTGCCTGGAAATCTACAGCAACAACAAATGGCTGCGATGCAGCAACAGCAGCAGCAACAGCAGGGAGTGATGCAACCGGGGCAACAAGGCAACATGAACAACATGTCACCACAGTTCAGAGAGATACTGATGAGACGACACCTGCAGCAGCAGCAGCAGCAGCAGCAGCAACAGCAACAGCAGCAGCAGATGGCAAACCACGGGCAGTTCCAGCAGCCTCAAGGACTCCAGCAGCAACAAGGCCAGCAAGGATTCATGCAGCCTGGTCAAGGGCAGCCAGGGATGCCCCCCTCCTCCCAACCTCAACCAGGCGGTGGAGGTGTCGGGGGTCCCCAGCAGCAACAGCAGCAACAGCAAGGAGGACCACAGGGTGGGCCAGGACAGCCCGGCCAGCAGCAAGGTTACGCCAACAACATGTCACAAGTAGCTGCGGCGCTCCAGCAGAGGATCCAGATGCAGATACAGCAACAACAACAACAGCAGCAGCAGCAACAAAACTCAATGGGTGGGCTTCAAGGGCAAGATGGAGGGCCGGGTGGAGGCGCTGGAGGACCAGGAGGACCTCCCCTTCAGGCCGGACAAGTTGGACCAGGACAGGGACAACAACCGCAAGGTGGAGGCGGCGGGGGACCCCCGCTGCAACAAACGTCCCAGGGCATGCTTCACCAGAACATCCACCAGAGGATTCTGCAGCAGCAGCACCTGGGTGGAGGCTCTCCAGCCCAGCACAGCAGTCCCATGAGCCCCCAGCAGCAGATGGCCCAGTCCCCCCACCATCTCCAAGGACAGGGAGGACTTGGTCCAGCAGGGTCACTCAGCAATCAGGTCAGGTCACCTCAGCCTTCGCCGAGACCGCAGTCGCAGCCCCCACACTCCAGCCCGTCCCCACGCATGCAGCCCTCCCAACCACAGCCCCAGCCGTCACCTCATCGCATCTCTCCGCAGACCCAGACAGGCTCACCCCACCCAGGCCACTTAGGCCAACATCACCCCAGCATGGCGCCCCCTCAACCCCCACAGCCCCAGCAGCAAGTGTTATCTCAGCAGCAGCCGGGCGGTTCTGTAGACCCTGGCCAGTTCAGCTCAGACCAGAACTCCATCATGTCCCAGTTGAGTGGGATGACGGGGATGCATGGTGGACAGGGGGGACAGTCGGACATGTTGGGTGGGAATAACAACAACGGCAACAACAACCAGGAGCTGGGAACGAACATTAACCACAGCAGTTTAGACCTTATGTAGCCTTGACTCCATACTGTCTTACTGTCCTGATGCTCTGACGAGTCGCCCCAAATGACAAACTGCCATGACAGGAGAACGAGGCGGGACTACATCTTTGGGGTTTTAGAAGTTTTTATTTTTTATTTAAATATTTTTGTGATGTATAAATAAGAACTGAAGCTTCCTTCCTATGGGAGATGCAACATAAATCTTAGAAGTCAATAAATGAATAAATTAAAACAATGGTAAGTTATTGCTGTTAATATATATCTATATATTTTTGCCAATTGTGTACAAAAAAGGTGGAAGGGCAGTGTTTCAGGTTGAAGATATTTCTTCCTTAAGTCTATGACACAATATTTTTGGGGACTGAGAATTTTGCCTTTTTATGAATATTTTTAAGATTTTAAATGTGGCTAAAAATTAAAGTGAGTTGACACGATGTACCTTTTTTATTGTTTTTGTTTTCCTCCTCAAATACCCAGTCATGATTGTATCTATTTTGCAGAGTAAGTATATTTTATTTCTGAATTTATTCTATTTTTTTTTTCTCAGTGGATCATAAAACAAGCATCAACATATCTTCCGTTACAGTCTTCTTTCAGAGCGATGTACATTTTACGACTGCAACAATTCACGTACAAAGAATTTATTTTGTTTGACGGGTGGAAGGGTGCGTTAAATGCAGTTTGATTTTTGACAGCTTTCCTCTCTTTTCTTATATACATATATATAAATATATATATCTGTCAGGGTTTATAGGTTTGAATTAAACCTTAACAGTGTTTAGGAGAGTTGGTGACATTCACAGTGGGTTTGCTTATATTTTTCTGCAAACAGTGCCCAGATCTGCAGAGCAGATAGACCCCCACCCCCCTCCACCCCTACATGGGCCACCACCTCTCCACCCTCCATCTTCAGCTCTCCTATGAATGTGCACACCTTCCTTACCCTGACCCCCAACCCAAAAAAAGAAAAACAAACAAAAAAAAACAAAAACAAAATGGAGAAATGAACTGTTGATGCCTGATCATTTAGCTGGAGGCGTATTGTACCTCTTGTTTTTTTTGTTTTGTTTTTTTAAGCTGGCCGTTTGTTATGAAGGCTGCGCGTGTACATATCTGAATAACTTTGTTAATGAACTGTGATGTGGAGAAGAGGTCGATAAAGTTGTGTTTTTTTTTTTTTTTTTTTTTTTTTGTTTTTTGGGCTGCAGATGTTTGAGAAAATCCTGCCTGTATTCTTAACCCCGGTGATTTTTTATTATTTTTTTTATTTTATTCTGTTTTTTTTTTGTGGTTTTTTTCCATTTTCATTCGGTTGTCTTTCCTGTCTTTCCTTCTTCTCATGACTGCCTCTCAGCCACAACGTTTGATTCAATGTTAGTACTGTAAAAAGTAATAAATGGTGGACTTAGATACTGTTTTTTTTTTTTTTTTTTTTTTTTTTTTGTAATGAAAGTAAAAGGTGTAAAAAAGAAACTGTACATACTTTAAACCATTATAAGCAGAGAAGGTATTTTCTGCTGCTTTGTTTCCCCTCTTGTTTGATTGGATATTTGCTGTATCTGTATAAAAAAAAAAAAAAAAAAAAAAAAAAAAAAAAAAAAAAAACAAGAAAAAACACACACACAAAAAAAAAATCTACAAAAGTACTCCTGAGCTACTGTACAGTATTGAGATTTTTTTCTAAAAGGTACAGTTTGGGGTGTAGTAGGTCATAAGCACCAATGCGCCTTTTTCTGTGTATTTTTTGATCAAGGTTTTAGGGCAGGTTGGGTTTATCGCATCAAGTCACACACCTGAACAATCTCAAAACTTTAAAAAAAAAAAAAAAAAAAAAAAAAAAAAAGACGTGAAACCTGCACGAAGAAGAGCCGAGTCCGAGGTTGGTTAGACGTGTGATCTGGATGAGTTTAAGAAAAAAAAAACAAAACAAACAAAAAAACATTTGGTCATTTAGCTTTTTATGGAGAGGACTGAAGACACAATATTCACATGCTCACTATTTTTCTCAAAAAGTTTGGGCTTGCTGGGTATGGGGGGGGGAGGGGAGGGAACGCATCAGAACCAGGTGGCAATATATCTTGAGACTTATTTTATAAGAAAAAAAAACAAGAAAAAACTGTCTTTTATATATAGATATATTATTTAATTTTATTTTTTGGAAATAAAACTTGAAGCTACAGGAATTATTAGATAAAAACATGTTTTTGTTTTGTATTAAAGATGTTATGGTGATGCAAAAAGACACTGCAGACAGTCATTCAGTTTGCCCCCGGGGGAGGCCGTGGAGTATATTATACCATCCTTTTTGAAGAAATGTTTCATGTACATGAATATAGTTGTAAACATACTGAATCACTGTACAAACTGATGGCAACTGAACAAATAGTTTTGTTTTTATCATTTCTTCTCCTTAAAAGAGACTGGAAATAAGACTATTTAAATATTTGTTTAGTATTCAAATGGAATCTTTGACCACTTTTTCGTTCCTCTTGTTAACAATTTTGGTGCTTGCTGAGAGAAAGCAAAAATAACTGTTGCTCCATTTTCATTAGTTTCTTTTTCTTTTTCTTTTTTTTTTTTTTTTTTTTAAGTTATTTTGGTGGTCTGATTGTTTTTTGCCAATAAATTAATTGTACAATAAAGTATGTTTGTACCATTGGAAAAATACTCGGTCGTTGCTTCTTTTTTTTTTTTTTCAGATTTACAGAAGATACAGATGACAGTAGCCGCTTCAGAGGCCAGGGTCAGTTGGGGGCCACCTTGGTGCTAGTGTCCCAGGTCTACTAGCCCCATAGCCCCTGTTCAGATAGTCAGGCTACTAGCCTCTCTGGATTACCCTTCGGCAAGTCCCCGTTTGTGAAATTGTCATGAATCTCGCCCATTTTCAAACAAGATGGGAGGTTCAAGCAGCAACTAAACATTCAACTCTGTCGCTGTTTTTAATTCTGGTCAAACCAGGGGCCCATTTCAGAAAGCAGGTTTAGTCCGAACTTTTTTAGAGTCTAAGACAACTAACCCCGAGTTTTGATTAAACCTACTTTCTGAAACAGGCCCCAGACCTACATGGGTCTGTTGTAAGAAGTTAGCTTGCTAACTGTCATTTGTTTAGATCGTTAGCATAGCTTATACTGCTCCTGTAATTTCTTAAGTTTTTCTCAGACTTGAAGGATAGTTCTCTGCTGCGATGTGTTTCGTTCACAAACCCCATCGATTGTCTGCCCAGATGGAGAGCAGCGCACGAAAATCATTGTGAGACCAGAACTCTCAGCTAAAATCGTCAATACATTGCTGCGCTGCCATCTTTATTACCTCTACCTGCTGTCTCCAGCAGGGTTGATCCCAGCTCTAGCCCCGAGTGGCCCGACGTTAGCACCGTTAGCACGGGCTTGAGACGGTGTGAAAACAATTAGCCCTGGCATGTCTCGGTTAGCTCGGCTTTGGCCCGACAATGTGAAGCCGGCTAATGTGCACACATTTTAAAGCTGCAGTAGGTAAAATTAATTAAAACAGATACAACCTTTAGGTTGATCCCTCAGTCTCTGCTGAGCTTGAAAACTGTCTCCAGGACCACTCCCCTTCCCTCCTTTACAGATGAGGTAATGAACGCCAGAGCATGTGCACACGTGTACCGTATCCATAGCAACAAGATACTCAACAACTAACACACTGTAAGAACACATGGAAGTAAAAACTAGCCTGTTGCCAGAGATGACTCTCGTTCTGATTGGTCAAACTCACCGGGAGCTGTGGATTTTTTTGCAAATCCGTTTGCAGGCTCTAGATGGAGCCAGAGCAGCTGGATATTTTATTAAATGACTGGTTTCATGCACTATTGTTAGAACATGTGAGCAAATGTGATTTAAAAATGTCTCTTACTGAACCTTTAATGTATCGTTTGCATGTTTTTATTTAATTTGTCACTATACATATGCAGTGAGAAATAAAATGCTAATAATTAATACAACATCTGTAAAGAAATCCTGGGAAATTAAATGAATTGGTTCATAATCATTTTCTTGTATTACCTTGTATATTCTCAATTTTAGCGCTTTATTTTCAATGAATTTAACATAATAGCTAGAATAGAGGGGCACTCAAATTTAGTGACTGCTGATTTGACCACAGTTTTTAATCTTTATATGCCTGTTTTTAATTATCAGCTGCTGGTTTCTGCTCTCAAACAATAAAATCACAACCATCTATTATAGATCCTCCTGGATCCTCCTGCCTCTGTATTCTAGTCCATCCATCCATCTTCCATGTTTCCATCCATGTTTTTGGCAGTGGGAGGAAACCTACACAGACACAGGGAGAACATGGAAACTCCACACAGAAAAACCCTGCACCCGACCCCCGGGAGTCGAACCCAGGACCTTCTTACTGACATGGTCCTGGGCTGAACAGGGTTAGTGATATCAATTAATATTAATACTATTATAATATATATAATAATATTATATATAATAATATTTTGCAGTATTATTTTGTAGATTTATTATTATTGTTTTATTTTTTTTTTTGGTCTCTCCCAGGCTCCATAACCTCCAGCCAATTTCAGGTGATTGATTACAAATTAAGAGTCATTTTCATGACCTAAAACCAAAACTAAAACCTGCCTTCCAACTCATCCTGTTGCAGTTAATCAGCATGTGACCGACTGACAAAAACCTCTGGCCGCAGCAGCTGATGATGAGACATTAAAAGTTCGTCTACACTCCCTTGTAGCCACCACACTTATCATTCTCATACAGTCCCTAAAGGGATGTGAAGGTCAGAGCTGTTTTAATTGATCAGTTTATTTGGTGAATAAGTGTCATGGTGGTTTTGTGGTTTTAAAAACTTCACTCATAATGTCCAACTAATAAATCCCCTTCTTTTAAATCTGTGATAAAACAATAACAGCACTGTAAATAATCATTGTGAATAAACAGGACGAGTTCGAAACAAATGATATTAAACATGAGCGACATTTATTTTAGTATTACCATAGAAATATTCTATACACAATGACACTCTGTAGACTGGAGCAGGTAATGTGCAGGTTTACGTCACGATAAAGTGCAATAAAGGGTTTCTCTTCGCTCGGTGGAGGACGGAAGCAGCACAAGCGACCACAACGGGCAACGTCAAATCCTGGGTGCTTGTTTTTTTTTTTTCTGTATGTCAGTACATTTAGTTATGGCATCATCAGCTCAGTGATTATCACAAAGTGTATAAAAACTATTCAGTCATCTGCGTGACAAATACACAAGTATCTTTACAGAATAAATATACATTCAGGTCAATGTAGAAAAATAACAACTACAAAATACATGTTTCTCCCTCCTGCGTTCGCTTCGTCCTCCATTGTGTCTCCTCATGTTTCAAGTCTTAATAACATCAGTCGAGGATTGTGTATTCAGACGTACACAAACCAAAGAAGCTGGAACAGAGTGTGTGTGCGTGTGTGTGTGTGTGTGTGTGTAAAGGATCAAGAGAGAGACATTAGCTCTAAAAGCTCCACAGACAAAACAACAAAAAATTATGCAACATCAGGCACTTCCATTCCCTGCAGTTTCATTATCACTCACACACACACACACACACGCACAGTTTTAGGATCACGAGATGTTGAACCATCGTCCTCTCTGTGGGATAAACAACTTACGGACCAATGAGATGCCACAGTGGGAGATTCCACAGACGTGACACATCGTAACGGCTCCTGTGTCCAACACACTGGCTACTACTGGTAGAGTCGGGTTTTTGTTTACTGTTAATACATAATATTAGGTTTTTTACAGTGTTTATGGAATCAGCCTCTGATGTTTCCCTTTCACTTTATTTCTTCCTACAATTGGTTGACATTTGATTGAAATAGGGTTTCTTTTTAACCCATTAAATACCATTACATACTAACTGCATATACACTGCTATTTTTCTAAAACATACTGCAGCTTGTTAAGATTTACTTCCAACCTCTCAGATGGATTTTGTTCAGTTGTTGCAGAATCGTAGTTTCTGACTTAATGAGATATTAAAGTCTATTTGGATTTCAGTCGTTACGGTCTATTAATACTACCCAAGCATAAATACTGTTGATGAAGATCCAGAAACAGCTACTGAACACACTTTGAGTTGAGTTAAATGGACCCCGTGTTTGATTTTCATGCCATAATGACTTGAGATATGGAAACCGTCCCAGTCATCATTCACCCACTTTACCTTTTTTAGCTTTTATGCTACATAATCAAACGATAATGCAAAGCCAAGACGGTCTGTTTGGAAAACTTTCCTCATCTTTTTCCTCCATCTTACAACCTGTAGACATAAGTTACACATCTATAAGTTGTGATCTTGTCAGTCATTGAAAAAGTTTTCACCTCAGATTATGAGCTTTCATTTTTTTGTTTAATTAATGGAAAGTTTAAGAGTGTAGTACAGTGGTCCCTCGCCTTTTGCTGGGATGTTTAGGTTTGTTTAAGTAGTAACAATATATTTATTTTATTTTTTAAGGCTTTATAAACCCTCAACACACTCTTATAAACCTTGTTATTTATTATTTTTAGGCTAGAAAATGCTTATTTTACCAAACGCGAAAAATAATTAAAATCTAAAAAACAAAAACCTGTAGGCTGCAGAATCCCGCGACATACTGATTAATATAACTCCCTCGATATATGTGTACGTTTACTGGCCACAAAAAAACTGAGATTTAACGATGCAGCGAGAGGTGAAGCGCGATGTGGCGAAGGATCACTGTCTGTCACAAGATAAAAACAAAAACAAAGGCTGTTTAGAGTTTTTGGTCAAGAAACACTGACTGTGGGTAAGTTAGGACAAGTTTTCCAACAGTTCTTTCTTAGCTGCACTACATGACATCAGCAAAACTTCATTGAATTAAATGAAGGCAACACATTGTTGTGATCGCTACTAAAGGGGCATAAAAAAGACATACTGTATTTACTATACAGCCATAAAATCAATGACACATTTCAACATTTAGAGTAATTAAATTTAGGGGTAAACGCTCAATCTCTTGATTACCGTATTTTTGAAGATGAAAACTGATCACTCATCACCTTCAAACGCTATATAGAGTCGTTATGATGTAAATACAGTTTGACTAGTTTTCTCTCTTATGGTGAGTTGTATGTTTTCTGATGAAGAGCTGAGTGAACTACTCCGTCTAATCTGGATTGATATTAACTGTACTGGAGGGAAGAGACATGCAGGCGGATCGAATCATCTACAGTAACAGTCTGTGTTTACATGTTGTGTTGCGTTAGTTTGGGACTGACGGCTACGTCCACCTCACTGTAGTTTGACATATGTACAGTATGTTTGAGTCCAGTACTGAACCGTTAGCTTAGTGTGGAAGAAAGAGAGAAGCAGCAGCCATGTTTACATGCACAGAGGACTCTTCCTCTTCTTTGTCTTCTTCTTCCTCTCACATGATTATGTCTTACCTGCTTTTACTTCCCTGAATGAATGTGTCATGATGTGTACTCACATTCAGAGCTACAAGCTACTGGCTCATATACTGAAATTAAGCGCAACAGTATGGAACTTGTACTTATTTGTTTCCAATGTTGTGCTACTTTTGTTCAGTTTTAGACTTTTAAACTATTAGATCTATATGATGACGGTAGTTACTTTGTGTATAAGAACATGACAATGTCTCGCCAATGTTGTTAACAGTTTTTTTAAAGGCACCCTGTGCAGTTTTTTTTTTTTTTTTTTTTTGATGGTTTTATAATCTTCTAAACCACACAAGTCATGAATTAACTGATAGCATGAAAAAGGAAACAATTTCAGCATGACTCACGTAGCTTTTTGGTGAATAACAATTAATATAAACTTAAATGTCTAAGTCTATAAAAGCAAAAACTCTACAGGGTGCCTTTAAGTTGGAAAATACATGACCCATGACAAAAAAAGACCATTGTGTTCCTCTATCAGAACAGAATGTTTAACCATGTCAACAACTCAAAGATTCGTTTTCCCGGGTCTGACACCGACCCGATTCTGCACCTCCCAAAATCTACTTCAATCTGGCAGCCATACTAGGACCAGAGCCTGCTCACGTTTGGTCCTTCAGTGCATCTCAGCCAAAACCGGCCTGGCAACCTGTGTCCCACATTTTGGTCTAAAGACAAAAAAAAAAAAAAAAAAAAAAAAACACAACAGTTTTACTCCATTTCTAAGTGTGGTGATAAAAGAGGTCTGGCTCTTCACCACGTCGGCTGACTTAGGTGTATCATCAGTCCCCGTGTATCAAAAGAGAACAACTCGACCTAAATACAAGTTTAACTGGAGTTTGGTTAAATCCAGGTGACTCTGTGCATGTAAACGTACCACTGACGAGACTGGAAGCTGGAAAGAGAAAGATCTGAGTGAGAGGTTTCAGAGAGGAAACGAACGCACTGATCTCGGCCCCTCAACGAGTGAACGAGTGCCTACGAGTCTAGTCCGTCCCGCGGCGCCCGCCCTGCCACCCCTCACCTCATCACATCTCAGACCTCCAGGCCCCAGTCTCTGAAGAAGCCTTTGGCTACTCTTGACTCCCTGAAAGTCACTGTGAGGGAGTTGAGGGTGACGTCTGTGACCGTCACCTCTCCTGGACCGATGACAGGTCTCCAGACGTCGTCTGGCTTCTCCGATTCGGTGACCTGCTCTGGTCCTGCGGCGGAGCTCCACTCGTCTGTCCTCTGTTGTCCTGAATGAAGCAGGAACACAGAGAGAGAAAGTCAGTGTAGAGTTGTAGTCAGACAACTGAGACTCCATCAAACCATTCATTCACATGTTGGCCTGTTACTGAGTTAACCTCCCTGCAGTGACCTGGCTGGATCAGCTCTGCTGTGATAGATATTATAAACCGACAGGATGCAACTCTGAGGTGATTATTATTTTTTTGAAGGACTGCTGCTGATTTAAACACACAGAGTCAAACATTCAAGTGAAAACATTATTTTATTACTGGACAGACTGTTTCACTGACAGCTAATCAGCTTGAGCGCAAATTCTGCCTGTTAGGATGTTCAATAAACTGTTGTGACAGTTATTAGAGCAAAACTGGTGTCTAACCAGCTCACCATTAACAACGCCTTCGCTTTTCTCTGTGGTCTCCTTCTGAGCCATCTCTGTCTCCACCTCCTCCTCCTCCTCAACCTCATCATCTTCCACATTGTCCTCCTCTTCTTCATCCTCCTCCTCTTCCTCTTCCAGACCTTCCCAGTCTTCTTCTTGCGTTGG
The DNA here is from genome assembly GCA_016801845.1 of Polydactylus sextarius. NCBI lineage: Eukaryota > Metazoa > Chordata > Actinopteri > Polynemidae > Polydactylus > Polydactylus sextarius. Next base: position 7,524,523 of record CM028920.1, on the reverse strand, counting down.
ACTCGAAGGGTTTGAGTCAAGGCACCTGAACTGTGACCTCCTGGGTTTGCTTTTGTGACGTGCCAGATGAGTTCGCGCGCCCTGCCCGCAGGCGCTACCGTACGACTCGTCCTCTTCGTCCTCTTCTTCCTCCTCCTCCTCTTCCTCTTCCTCCTCTTCCTCCTCTTCATCTTCCTCTTCCTCAGGGACCAGCGAGCGTGTCAGCGAGAGACGCAGGCGAGGCGGAGGCTTCTCTGGAGTCTTGTGAGCGCTGCGGAGATCCATGGTGTAGACGGTGTTCTGAATCACGATCAGAAAGAAGAGAGGACATGAGTCATCGCTTCATGAGATTTGTGCCAAAACAGTCAAAACTGGTGAGAGGAAAGAATGGCAACACGGTGGCGAAGCAAAGACAAACTGAAGGAGGAAGTCATAGGACAATGTACAATCAGGGACAAGGAAACTAGAAGTTGTGTCAATAAGAAATGTTTAATCTAATCTCACCTGCAGGAGGAGTCTTTTAGTTTTGGATCCTTTCCTCCTGTGACCCAGAGCTCTGTCTCTCTTCTCTCTATAAAAAACAAAACAAAAACAACAAAAGCGAGCACATTCATTAAAACAATAAAAATGTCTCCTGGGCGTGTGTTCACTAACATTAACCCCAGTTTGAACATGTAACAAGCTTTTTTTGGTCTCGTGTTTTTATTGAATTCTAAGATATAAACATATTCTCAGATTTAAAACCAGTTTCTATCGTCAATATTTTTATAAAGACAATGGACCAAATGAGGTTGATCATGGTGAAAAAGTGTTTATTGTCATATACAACAAGAAGAAAGCAAGGTTTGGTTTTACAGCTTTGTCGTTTTACCAAAACACAACTCTGAAGATCTTTAACCAGTAACTTATTATTAGTCTACCAGCTTAACGAGACTTTATACCTGTTTATTTTGCAAAAAGAATCCATTGTGAAATGTAAAAGTCCTGCCATCTGCCACACCGTACTCTACTTCACTTACGAGATCCTTTAAATGTAGATTTTATGTGTTTTTCTATATCCAATTACAATCCAACAACCAAGGGCACATGCTAACACCAGATGGAAGAAGAAGTCTTGAATCTGGGTCTTTGTATCTCTTAATGATTGTTTTAACATAAGAAGGAAACAAATTTATTCCTGCTCCGCAATGTGTTAAACCTTCTGGGTTTTTCATCAGACTTTGTTAACATGCTGAGCGGTGTCTTACTTCTCTTCGTAGGCTTGCACCAAACGCTGGTCCAGAATATGCTCCTCTGGCTCCCATGTACTGTATCTGCAAGACACAAACAACAGCATATGGAACTTTTTTCCTCCTTTTTTGCTGCATTAAATCAGATGTTAATAGGTATTTTCATGTTCAAAAAAAAAAAAAAAAAAAAAACTAAAAGTATTAATGAAAACATTCCCAGAGTGCTGACTGGAGCCTTTGTGGTTTCACTGTCATTTCAATGTGAATATGAAGCTGCATCTTTTCAAGTTTCATATCTATTCATCACCAATTAAACGCAGATACGATACTTACTTTGGAGGCCATCCTTTCCATTTCAACAGATACTCCACTTGCCCCTGTGGAGACATAAAGTTGAAGAGCAGCATCAGCTATGAAGTTAATTTCAATTAAATCACAGAGCACGCTGTGGCTGCTCCCACATACATTAAAATCAAACCACTCGAAATCTATTAAATGTGTCTTGCCACCTGATGTTTATGACGCTGGCGCTGGAGGTACTACAATCAAAAAAGTCACAACTTTAAGATTAAATACGATACACATGGAGGTCAAAAGTGAAACTCTGAAACTCGACACTGCAACAGTGATTCAACCTCATCGGAGCTGTGAGGAGTGATGCATGTAGTCTGTGGGAGATGACATGTTCGCTTGTTTCCTGTTTAGACTTCATTACACTCAGGCCAGGGAAGAATAACACTCATCTCTACAAACATTTCCATCAGGCTTTCATGTGTGTTTTTTTAGGTTTGATTTTTTTTATTTTTTATTTAACATTTTCCAGCACATCCTTTATTAAATTAGAAATATATAAAAGCCACATAATCAAATTGATGTATAGTTCATTACATGACAACAGGGTGATGGGAAAAAAAATTCAGAAACATGGGTAACGTTTAATGTAATATATGTTTTCCAGATAGCAAGCCGGGCTCTAAGTTAGTCATCCTCTGTGAGATCATTCACTAATAACTTCCCAGCCCTCAAATGTATTCTCAGCGAGTGAGGTCACCACTTTTCCCGACTATGTTTTACTCACCCAGTTCCCCATATATGCTAAAAGAGACATGCATGTAATGTATACCGGAGAAGATGTATAGCTGTTATAAGAAACATGTCTAAATGTCCATGATTTCCACAATTTAATATAATATAAATACTTTAACATATGGTGGACATAAATACTATCCTGGCCCTTTACGTATTAATAATATATTATATTGTATCATTGAAAGAAACAGATGAACTCAACTATCCTCCGGGTGAATTTTATCAGCTGTTACTTACATACTTTACATATATCTGACAGTCTCACAGTTAGTAGTAACGTGATTAGAGACGTGTTTGAGATGTGAGAGGACAGATCTCTCCACTGAGCACAACATGTGGTTTTAACATCAGTCTAAGTATAATCTGTATCTACTGTACTTTCACTTCATCGTCTGAGAGACTTGAACTTTAAGCTTTACATTACAGCATTTATACAAAGGGTAAGACCATTAATATTATTGAGTAAATCTACATTGTTGCATAGATCTTGCATGCTGCAGTGTGCACTTTACATGTGCTTAAATCACTTATTTGGTTCATAGCAACTCTGATCACCAATTCATTTTTTTTTTAATAAACCAAAACTTTTGCTTGTGTTCCCATTATTTATATATGATGTCAAACTACAGTTTTTTCCAATCAAATAAAAGAAGAAATCAAAAGAAGTTAAGACTTAGATACTTATAAATTAAGTTAAAGAATGTCAACAGATTAATCAATAATCAAAAATAATCATTGGTTACAGGAACATCTTCCCAAGATGTAACATTTTGAGACAAAGCGATAAAATAATAATAATAATAACAATAAAGCTATGCTAGCCGTTTTTAAAACTCACACTCATGTGCTAATTATCATTAAAAAAAACTCTACATTGAGACTTCCGTGTAGTGTGTAAATAATTAAATAAAGCAGTTTATTAATGATAACTTGTTCCCAGAAGTGTTAGTCATAGCAGCAGTAGTGGTGGGGGGTGGCTCATAGTAAACACCGGAGTTTCTTTGGGCGCCATAATGAGTCGCTACGCACCTGCTCGTGTCAACACCACACGCTAACTTAGATGATGAACGCAAACAGGCCCGAACCGAAGGTGTTTTGCTAATTGTTTGTTGATCTCCTGCACCACATCGAGCCAAACACCTGACATGTTGAGCTGTGTAGTGCAATGACAACACTCTCACGTTACGTTAAAGGGACATCCTCCTCTAACCCGCCCCCTTTTATACAGCCTGCAATTAGATAACCTGATTAGTGTTTTCATTTAATCTCACACGCTCTAAATTCCGTCCAAAGTAGCATCCTCTCCCCCTGAAAACGTGTCTCCTCCACAGCCTGACAGCCTCCGGGTGATCACCGCGGGGTAAACGTTCAACGGTTACCTTTCGAACTCTTTTCTTGACGATTGATTCCACGGCGAACACTTGCTCTCCAATCGCTGACAGCTCCATCTCTGCGCACGCCGCCGTCCGTTGGGTTGGAACTGTCAAAGTAACGTCCTTTCTCCTCCACAAACTAAGCTAACGTTAACCGGTTAATGACAGATCTTCCTCCGTTTTTTTTTTTTTTTTTTTTCCTGTCTTCTCTCTTTCAACCTCTTCGGCTTTCCCGACAGTTTAAGGGCCCATTTGTGCGGAGCGACTTCCTTGTGCTGGATCTGTCTGTGCGTCCAGTGACTTTACAAAATCTGCGACACATCTGCACACTGCTTCGCGCGCGTGCCCGTCTTCCGAGAGCGCGCTCCCTGACGATGAGTCGACGCGCGCCACCAGCTGCCTCATCCCCCCTTTCATAATAACAGTGAAGGGATGGAGAACAAACACACGGGGAAACGGAAAAAAGTCAAAACTACGGGGGAAATAGCATAAATTGAACAAATAAAAACCTAAAAATATCCAAATATCCAGGAGGAAAATCTATTCTATTTCTATCTAACTATTAGATATTATCTATTTAAGAGTACTAATGAAACTCAAGTTTTTCTAAACTCAGGTGAAATTCTTATTCTTTAGCCTATTTTTCTATTTTATTAAAATTTATTGTAAAGGGATAATAATAAGTAATCATATCATTTTCCTTAGGCAGAAAAATGCATTCAATTATTTTAGTCCCCCTTCATCCCCTCTGGAAAAAAAACAGTTTGATTACAGTGAAAAAACAGTCAAAAACAAATATAATGATGATAATAATAATAATAATAATAATAATGACCCATTTAATACACACACACACACATACACTGTCACTTATACATAAAGTGCCATATAAGCATTTTATTTCTCTGCAAAAAAATAAAAATAAAAAAATACAGTGACAATCAGGATTCCTTTAGTAGGAAGAGTTGAATGGATTGTCATGGCAAAAAAAAGTAAAGCAAAAAAAAAATCAAATGCAATAGTGAAACATTCAATGTGATGTGACTGGGTCCAAAATAAAAAATAAAATAAAAAATCTCAGCAAATTAGTGACGACCTCTCTGACACTGGATGTCTGATACAACCTGGGCTGAAATTTTAGGAGTTTAATTCCAAAAAAATAAAAATAAAAATAAAACATGCACCATTGATATCAACTTTATAAAATCATTTCACTAATTCAAATTACTGTAAATAACACAAAATCCTTGGCTGCAAAAAGGGGAAACATATCGATTAAACATCAGCTGTTTCCTCCTCTACATTTATAATAAACTGGTGCTTTGGAATAAATCTCCTGAAATGGCATCAAACTTCACAGCTCCTCCAAATCTTTCAGAGCAACAACACATATATAATATACTTTTAATGTAAACAAGTTAAGGCCGATATTGTCATGATGAGACAATACTTATAGTATAGTATAGTATAGTATAAACAACTTCTCAAACTGACACTTTCATAAGACCCATTTCACAATAATCAACCACAACACACATCTGGCTGGACGTGTGCTCACTAGTTGGCCCCTCAACGTTCAACTTTTCTTTCCACTTTCTCTCTCTCTCTACATTATTCACCACGCAGAAACGTCTACTGTTTCTCAAACTGACAACTTCCCTTAACCCAAACGATGGCAAAAAAAAACAAAAAAAAAACAACAAAAAACAAAAACCCTCCTCAGACTGAAACCTCACAAGTTATAAATCACCGCTGGCTGCTTCTGTCAGAGCTGTGTGTGTGTGTGTGTGTGTGTGTGTGTGTGGCAGGTTTGACAAGAGATGTTTAAGAACAAGAGGAGGAAGAGGAGGAGGAAGGAGGAGCCCTGCATCAGCTGAGCTTCTATGCTACAGAGGGCTGCTGTGGTAGAGACCCTTTGGACCGCTGTGAAGTCATAAAGGCAAAAAAAATAAAAATAAAAAAGAAGAGAATGAAACTTGCCCTGTTGTGACGCCTCATTAGAGCGTGTGGAGACATTTTACCACTGTAAAATGTAAATTACAGTAAATAACTTCATACTAACCATTTCAATATGATTTTTTTTTTTTTACAGAGAGAGCTAGGAATGGAAGGAAACTGAGGCAAAACATCCTCTAGAGGGAGCGCTCAGCCTGAGTGTTGCATTGCTTTGTTGCCATATAAAACTGTTAAGTCAGCACAGCCTCTGCACAGTGTAGGCTCAGTCTGTAACGTAAGTGTTTGGAAAAGTGAATGAAATACAAAGTTGGCAACACGATAAATCACCGATTCTGATACGTGACGTGTTAAAAGGAGACGGGGAGAGAGAGAGAGAGAGAGAGAGAGAGAGAGAGAGAGAGAGAGAGAGGGCAAGGAGGAGGAGCAGGAGGGGTGAGCGAGTGAAAATGGAGTCACACTGAGGTGAGGAAGGGCACGCTTTGGTGAAAGTGACTGACGGACAGACAGACGGAGGGACACAGACAGATTCACGACGTAGAGGGAGAGACCGAAACACGGAGACACATCAGTGAACATCATGAGTAAAACGGGGAGGAGCACTGAAGGAGACAGGCAGATAAACACAGCATTTTTCACAAAGCCTGAACTCAGACCAATTTGGAAACTCGAACGGGTAAAAAAAAAAAAAAAAACCCAAATCAAACTGACATTGAAAAATAGTCAATATATATAAAAACACAAGAATAGCAGAATTGGAATAATAACTTTTCATAAGTCTCAGCTGTGTTGTGAGTAAAGGACTGTGATTCTTTGATTCTCCCTGTAAAGTGTTTGCTTCCTTCACTGCTTCGCATCTTATCAGATAAGAGTCCAGCAATGGCCGTGTAAACAAAACCCAAAAGTAGGGGAAAAAATACATCTGTAAGTGTGCATCCTTGTGTTTGGCTGAACGTGACTGTACTTCCTCTCCCGTTCGTTCTGCGCTTTGGCCCGTCGGACCGCGGCTGGAGGCTGTGATGATTGGCCGGTTGAAACCCCTCAGCCGTCGGACCTCCACGTTTGCCGAGCCTCAACTTCCTCTGAGACGACCAATAGGAGTTCACAGTTCTTCCCTCGCAGCTGCTGGCGGAGAAACTTCCTAGGTTGCGGTGAAGCGCAGAGCAAATAGGGAAGCCACAGTTATAACACAAGAAAATACAGGTAAATTAAAAAGCCTGACCTACTTTAAAGCTGCAAGTGTGGTTTTTTTTTGGCCACTTGGGGGCAGCAGAACAAGCTGTAAACACAACACTAGCACACTAAACACACAAACAGTAACCAGCTTCAGACTATTGTCTTCAGTTATCATCATCTTATGAAAGTCGAATGGGATAAAATCTGAGTAAACGTAGCAACATTATACAGTACGTATTTGACTTAAACAAAAGTAAGTCCAGTATTAACTCCTATTTTAGCTCTGTTTTGCTCTCCACCAACTCCTGAAGGAACTATCTGTCTCTCTAGCTGCTAAATGCCACACTAAGTTCATCAGCTAATAAGTAACTATATGTCTGATGTTTGATTGTTTTATCAGTTAGCATGTAGCTGCCTCAAGAACCAAAACAAGGAGCTAAAAAAGACTTTTTAACGCTACAGCTGAGATGAACGGCAACTTCATCGCAATGAGTGCAGCTTTAAGGCAACGAAATATCAAGAGGAAACAATAAACACGTATTAAAAACGAAACACAAACATTAACAGAATCTGCACCTCTGTTGGATTTTTTATTGCATACTCTAACTCTAAATCTACCGCAGAAATCAATCTTTCTGGCCCTGGTGACTCACCTGAACCACTCAGCGTTCACCTTCATATTCAAGGTGACTGACGAGAGACGACATCTTTAATATGCACTAAGTTCACTTCTGCCAAATAGAGCAGTCATTTCAGTTTTGTCTGTAATGTCTCCATAATGTTCCTGTTATGATGTTTTATCTAACAGACTGGAGCCACATTATCACTGGAACGACTTTCCTTTCCAGTGTCAGCGCTGCTTCGACAATTTCAGACACTATAATATTAATCACTTGCTGCAGCTGCTTCACGGTGAAAAATAAAGGAAAAAAAAAAAGCAGCCTCATGCTCTCACCTGAGCTCATCTGGATCGACCGATGGGTTGAGGGCTCCGTAGCTTCGAGTCCAGGTTGTAGTAGACTCCTCCCACCTCCCTGACTCCGATCCAGTGCTGCCGTTTGAGCGGCAGCCGGAGCGGCCCCCAACGCAGGTTGGACGGCACGTTCAGAATGAAGCCCGTTACGTTGGACAGCTCGATGCTGCCGACATCCCTGGAGGAGGAAAGACGATGTTTGATTAAGGGTCAAATAATATGAGATTTTTTTTTTACACTGAAATGACATTGTTTTGTTAAAATAATGTGCTGAAACTTGAAGTCTGCTTGCATCTTTGTTCTGGGCCTTTTGAATGAATCAGCAGATTAACTTTACTCAGTTTCAATAAAAGCTTAAGAAGTAGGACTTTTCATTGTAAATTGGTTTGGTGGTTATTTTCCCAAAATAATTGTGATAAATTATGGAAAAATCCATGTAAATTCAGTTTGTCTAACCAAAACCAAGAGAGATTTAGTTGACTAACTTATAATAAAATATGACATATTAAGAAAACCAGAAATATACATAGACTTCTTCTACTTCTGGAAAACCTGTGATTTTGTGGGAGCAGGGTTCACACCGGAGGAAGTTATTTAATTTACAATCCACTTCAAGAAAATGCCTAATTTATCATTTCATTTTCTAAAACTGAAAGCAAATTAAAGCATCAAATTCATTTTCTAAAAGCAGGATTTTTGTCGGTTTCTATTGACGATAGCGGTGAAACTCTGTGCTAAATATAACATCTTTCTTTCTTTCTTTTTTTATTATCTGATAGATTGGTTGGAAAGTTGCACCGCCACATGAACAAACTTTCCATCCATCAAGAATCAAAGAGCCGTTGAGCGGCAAAAGACTGAACTTTCAGTATTCAGTATGTTTCAGTATCAAAATGTCAGCTTTAATACTGACACAACTCGCATTAAAATCGTTCCTGCTTCATCATGATAAAACAGAGAGAACCGTGATATCACAATATGCGGCTCTATTAATTGTTGTGGCTCCCCCAGTTGTGTGCTATTTCGGCAAAAATGAAACATATTGTTCTTTTTTCAAACTGTTCAAAGAAGCTTTTGTGATCAATAATGTCAGAGGTGTTGCTGGAAATTCGAATCTCAAAACAGGAACACATAAATCTTGTAGTTAGTTTCATTACTGAGGTTGCTGTTCGGAAGCGGATTGTAAAATCTGAGCTGTCAAGAATTTCCTGCAGTTTAAATTCACCAACTAGGAGAGTTAGACAGCGTCAGATCACAGCTACATTTACAAAAAAATAAAAAATAAAAAAAACTTTAACCAAATATGTCACATTTCGTCCTATTTTTACGGGAAATTTACGTAAAATCGTATAGAAGCAACGTATTCTGTGAACAGGAGTGTTTCATCGTAGTCTCACCAGCTGCTTACAACCACAAATATGTAAATGTTTAATTATATATCATAAATTAAATTACCACTGTGCTCTTTCAATCAGCAGCATTGTTTTTTTTCCCCACTATATTAAGAGCGGTTATAATTTTCTTCCTGTTTTGGTCGAGGCAGAGAAACAGGAATATGGGTTTTCTGATAACATTAACGTGCTGCTGATAAAAGCTGGTCTGTGGCCGCTATTGTTGTCAACAGCCATGTAAGACTGATAACGAGGTAAGCAGGAATGCTGATAAAACCTTCTCTTCGACTCTGCCAGCTGATTGAACCGCTGACTAATCGAAGAGCCTGTTCGAGACCCTGCTGATTAGATCGCCAAGGTGCAGAGGAGGACACAGGAAGCCGCTGAGCATCATTTACCTTACATTTGCATAGCAGGCCTTAAGGATGCTCCTTTGCTGCAGATGACAAAGCTAACAATTTGTATTCTCTTGTCAACGTACATACTCACAGAAGGTACGAAATTAAAAACAAACCAAAGCAAACATGATAACGAGGACAAACTGTTTGCTTTTTGGTTTAACTCTGCCTGAGCTTCATATTATGACCATTTAGGGAAACAGCTAGGAGAGAAGTCAAAAGATATACAGCAGCCACACCATAAGCAATTACTGATAAAACTCCACTGTAAACACTTGAAGCAGCCAGTTTCACTAGCACCTCTACATACCTTCTTTTATCCCACCAAACTGCCTCAAACCCTCGGGTCTGCAGGGCTGCCATAATGACATTTACATCGTAATTCCCATTTCCCAACATGCTCTTCTTATGAGGCGTCACCAAAGTGCTGGGAGAAAGCCTGCAACAAGTTGACACGAGTTGTTGACATCCGTGACGGTTTATCTTCTACACATGTTAAATACTGGTACGGTTTGGTCCAGCAGCTCACCTCTGGTATATCTCCTGCAGGGTGTCCCGACTGAAAGCTGTCCCGTCCTGGAAGACGTTATTGAGCGCATGCAGGGCGCACAGCTCCCTCCGCTGCTTCTCATGATAAATGGTTGGAGGTGTCAGAGACGACTGTGGAGGAGCTGAAGGGTTGAGGGAGGAAGAGGAGGATGAGAGATCCTGCTGCTGCTGCTGCTGCTGAGAGTCTCTGGGATCTTTGCACTTCCTCTCCTCCGCTCCCACCACCACCTCACCTCCTCCACCCCCTCCTCCTCCTCCTCCTCCTCCGCTTTTCTGCTTGCTGACTTTCCAGGGCATGCAGCCGAGCTCCTGCAGGCCTCCTCGGCCCTTCCCCTTCCACTCACCGGCTGGATACGGAGCGCTTCCCATCCCTGGACGTTCGCCGTCGCCGGTGACGCCACCACCACCACCACCTCCTCCGGCTCCACCACTACCTCCACAACTACTACCGTACAGGACGCTACATTAGTATCGTGACAACCATTGCCATAGCAACCTCTCAGCCGCTTGGAAGAGAGGAGCTCGTGTGTCTTGTGTATGGGGGAGTTGGAGGGGTGGGGGGTCGCAAGGTAAGTGAGACCTGTGGCTGTTCAACACGGCAGCACCTGCTCTCTATAGAGGATAGATGTGAAGAAAGGTCACAAAGAGAAGAGAGGAGGGGAACGCAAAAAACAAAACAAATAAAAAAAACAAAAAACAAAAACAAAACAAAGATTCTCCAGATGCTCCTGAATGAAAACGTCTCCTCCAACAAAAACCACAGTAGTGTCGTCGTCAATCAAATTGCCATCGCTTGCTCTCCATGTGTTTCCACTTCCTCCATCCTCACACTATGTGTGTGTGTATATGTGTGTGTGTGTGTGATGACAGCTCTTTCCATCCAGTCACTCAGCTTATAGCTTTGCAGTTCTTTCCATCACCGGACCATTGACCATGAAGCCTCACGTCCACTGGAACAGATGCAACAGGAGTTGAAAACAAACAAACAAACAAACAAAAATCCTTTGATAACCACCTGAAACGAAGACAAAAAGAGAGAAAACAATCTCAATTTTTTTATGCTTGTTCATTTTAAATTCAGTGATGTAAACAAGTCAGCAGAGCCTAAAGTGACATCCTTTAAAAAAAACTGCTTACTTCCACTGAACAGCAGCCAAAAACCACCTTAAACAGCACTTAGTTGTTGTTTGTGGTGACAGATAGCTGAGATAACATTAAAAGCTGCTCCTGGTCGACAGACCTCCAAAATGAGAAGAAGGTAAACATTTCCAGCAGTTTTGGACTGAATAGAGGAAGCAGGCTGTTCAGTAAGCTAGCAAAAAAACATGACAACAGCCCCGCGCACAACAGGACACAAACACTACACAGCTCGTTCAAAAAACACCAGCTGCTCTTATACTCTCCAACCTTACGCGTAGAAATGTAATTAATCCATGATGGGAGCAGATATCTGGCGTTAGTCTTGTGGCTGCTCTACGTGACTCCCGTGTCTACACCAAATACAACCACAGCGTCTCCTTTTACGTCTTATAACTTCGTTTTCTCTCAGCGACCACTTACCTGACCGCTTCCTGTCGGTGCTAACACAACTGGACTTTCATAACCCGGTCCGAAAACTGAACCAACTCTCTCCTGTCTCCCCAAACCCCGTTCACTCCTTTGTCTTTGCCACTTTTTTCCTGGTCTCTCTCTCTCTCTCTCTCTCTCTCTCTCTCTCTCTCTCTCTCTCTCTCTCTCTCAGTCAGTGTAACTCGCACATGCGCAGTAGCGTCCTCCTGCTCCATGTTGCTGTCACCGCCTGCGTCAGTCGACAGAGGCAGTTCCTCCCCTGAGACTGCGAAAGCCTACATTTTCCCCTGGTTTCCCACCTGTAATGGACTACATTTAACTTTATAAATAAATGAATAAATCACAGAGTGGTGACATACTACTTTTGAACCAAGAGGTGGAAATTAACATCTGTACTGAATATCTAAAGAGTCCATAATTATTTTCTACATTAAATCAAAAACAATAAATCACATGGCAGTTTAAATGTGTCAGCAGCTCTGAGGCTGTTTAGTGTCTTTGAGCTTTTTGTTTTGGTTTCTACACCCACAACTTGAATATTTTTGAAAACAACTTGAGAGGAGGATTTTTTTTTGCTTTTATTTTGCCCTCATGCCAACATAGTGAGATGGTAAGATTAAGAGACAAAAGTCAAAATGTTAAAAATTAATGAGGGGAGGTTTTTTCTTTTTTCTTTTTTCTTTAATATCTTGACTGTTGACGTGATAAGATGTCAAAGAAGTCAAGAGGGCAAAATAAAACAAGCTGCCTCCTCAGGCAGGATATTGTTGACTATATTCTCAACAAAACATTTATTCTATAATTAACTCTATGTGATTAAAAATTAATTCTCAATCCATTTTTTTTCTTATATACGGAACAAATACTTTATTCAATGTAGCAGGCAGCAGTCATCAGGCTTCAACCAGGCAAAAGACAAGTTAAAGATTCATTTAATTTCATTTTATTTCATTCAGCCCAAATGATCTACAGTTTATTTGTCAGGAAATCAGATGCCAGACAATTCCAGTTAAATGTGACGATGTCAGTGTTGTACAAAGAGGTTGTTTCCATTACCTCAACACTCTGTCACAAACAATAGGGACTGTTAGTGACTGTTTGAAACATTGATTGTGTATAAAGATGGATGACGTACTTCTACTCTCTCCAAAATATCTTTGTGACAAGCGCTACCATCTTGTGCTGGTAGATCAGGACGTCATGGCGATAAACCAGCCTCGCCAATAAAATCACAACATTGCATCAATCTTATCTGTCGATCGTTACGCCTCACTCTGTTTTTAGAAGACAAGACTTGAACATACACCGGGGTAATAAAAACAACCTAAAATGATATATTTAGCTTATTAGCTTGTACTTTCATATTTACACTGATATTTTAGCGGAACAGGTTCCAATCTCTAAGATTTTCATCATATCATCACTATTTTTGACAGTATTTCTCTAATTTCTTGTCATTACCAATCTTCAGTGTATTTGTAGTCTCTTATCTGTGACATTATGTAGTTGTTTTCATTCATCATCATTAGGTAACAGAGTAGTAGACTGTTTCTATGTGTACATTTCAAATTGATCATTATTAACAAAAGGTTTCACATACTGGATGTGATGTGGGACACTGAAGCTGTCATCAGGTCCTACTTCACATAACAGTGACATTTGATGCTCCTCTTTACTTTCTGTTGTTGAAACTATGAGATAATGAATAATCTCTCTTCACAGTTTTTTTTTTATTCTCGCTGCACTTTGACAAAATGTCAAAACACACTTGCAGCTGCCATGAGTGGTCACAGATGTCAAATCAACCACGACTGCAACTTTAAAGCTGCAACAGACAAACTCTGACCACTAGGGGGTGCAAAAAAAATACAACATTAACTTGTTCCGTCCAAAACACTAGCTAGCTAAAACTACACATCCCACGGACACTTTATCATTCCACTGATATCTGAATATATAATATTATTACATTTATTCAGTTAAATTTTGGCTTTGGTTTTGGATGTAGCTTTTTTTTAGCTCTTAGTTTTGTCTGCAGCTTCACCACATTAAGAATCTCAAACCCAAAAGCAGCTCAATGCAGGTTTAACAGACTTTAAACCCACAGTGAGAGTGTGTCCAACAAAAATGTTGGAAATTGTAATTATTGGTACTAATGAGGTAAATGCTAGAGTTTTGACTACTTTTGCAGGTCACTCGTCCTTCTAAATGGTAAAACAGCAGATGCCTGAGTCAGAGAGCATAATAATAATCATTTCTTCCATCCATCCACCCATTCACCTTTCCAACTGTCTGGTGGTCAGGCTCAGACTTGCGGTGGTAAGAGGGTGTGGAGGGTAAATTACTTTTTCGTCACCCACTTCCTCCAGCTACTTCAGGAGAATCACTGAGTGCTGCCAAACGGGCTGAAAGACAATGACTGCACTTACATTTCAGAAGCAAACTGTTCCTTTAATACTATTTTCTCTTGGCAAAACTAGCAGATCAGTTGCTGACGTTCATGCATCATCATGCTCCTGAGGAGCGTGAGGCTGTAAAGTGCTCTCTCTCAAACCTCAGAGCCTCTCTGCTTTCAGGGTATTAATTTCTAACCATCTTCAAAATGCAAGCAACATTTATCCTGCAAATGAAAAGTTGGTGTATTCAAACTGTATAATGTTGACAGATATACATACTGTATTTACATCAATGTAACCCAACCACAACTACATAAATACAAGTCAGTCATTACTTGAAATTACCTTTGAGTTTATCTATATTTAAGTAATTGCTTTATTCTTTGATCTTAAAACACCATTTTAGAAGCTTTTGGACAAAACACTGAGCGGCACAGCTGAACTCTGGTCCCATCGTCTGCATGATGTTAAGTTTATTTTCCCTGATCATCTTTAAAGTTTGATATCTTCTAAATTATAGAAGGTAGAGGAGAGCAAAGTCCTGGAGCGCTGCACGAAACCATGAGAAGATACAGACTGTGAAAAATTACAACACATCAAAAAAAGGAAATTAAGTTTGTGTGACCATGATATCTAACCAAAGGCATCTGCGGCATGTTGGAAACCAAAAGGCCACCGGCAGTAGTAAATTCATTTGGACAGTGGTAAACCCACAAAGTGACAAAAATACCTCAGGCAGGGAATCACCCTCGCACTTAAAGTTAAAATTGCACGTTTAACACATGAATGAATCCTGCCTCCTTATTCTTCACTGCCCCAGCAACTTCCACAGAGAAGCACACACCAGCAACACTAACTCTTTTTTCTCCTTCTCTTATTTATATGTGTGTCCCAGTTTTCGAGCCAGTGCAGAGGCCATGTCCGTCAGCAGCTCCTCCCTGACGCGGTCCTCCCTCTCCTGCAGCTCGTGGATGAAATGTCCCCTTAGCTCTTTCATCTCCATCACTCGCTCCAGCAGCTGTCTGCGTGTCACACTCTGCGTCTCCGGGGAGCCGTCTGGCCTGTTGTCCACCAGTTCAGGCCTCTGACCACACAGAGCCACGGCCTTTCTCAGATCTCCAGTGTCCGACTCCAGCAGCTGATCGACGTTACGCTTTCCACGCAGGCGGTCTGCATGGGTGAGCACAGGGATGATGTGCCCACTGACCTCATTTCCAAACAGATCCAGCGTGGCTCGGATCTCCTGGGAGGCCTCCTGGTCCAACTGCTTACTGGAGCCAGGAGCCCGGGTCACCAGCAGGAAGGCGTGTGGTCCAGGACTGGCGAGCTGAAGGCTCCTCAGGGCTTCTCTAGCTCTTTTACTGTTCTCCAGTGATGACCCCAGAAGATCTGGGGTGTCAATCACTGTCACCTCTCTACCCTCCACCACTGTTGTTCTTTTAGTGCTTTCCATCAGAGGACACATGGACACCTTTGTCTCAGTGTTGCCCATCAAAGTGTGTGCTAGGGAGCTCCGTCCTCCACCACTGGGCCCGAGGAGGATCAGTCTCAGACCTGGTTTGTAGGGACTGCAGCTCTCTGACTCCAGCGCTTCAGACGACCCTGTAGAGGTGATGTGGTTTCATATAAATACTGAACTCTGCAGAAAAGCTGTGATTGTGACTAAACATAAGTAAAAGTTCATAGTAAACACAAACTAGTTGATTGCACAAGCAAATTGCATGGAAATCACTTGCCTTAACCTGTTTAAGTGTTAAGGTGTATTTAATTACACTACATGAAACCAAATCTTTTGAGTAAAGACTTAAGTCTTACATTTTATGTTAATACAACATGAGTGGTTTAGTTTCATGTGATGTAAAAACTTAAACAGGTCAAGGCAACAGGTTTCTACACGATTTACTCTTAGGATTTACAGGAAATTCATTCATTTCATGAATTAACAGTTGTTAGAATTAACCTTAAATTTTAATTCAAATGACAATGTTTGTTGCTGCTACCTACAGTAACTCAAGCTTAAATCTAACAGATAACATCCACGTCTTAAGTTATTTTAAAATAATGTTTAATAGCGATTAGCTCAGGTTTTAAATGCTTAGTGGTTTCAAATTGGATCAGACTGAAACAAATTTGAGATTTTTTTTGCCACAGTTAAGGTCAGTTAAATCAATCCAGACTACTGTATCAAAAACACCCTCCATGACCTCTGCAGCTCTAGTTAAAGTACACAAAGTGTCAGCAGCACAAACCAAAACAGTTTAACACTCATTTCAGCTGCGAGTGAGATGTGAAAGAGAAGAGACTCAAAGTAACTGACCTGTGATGAGTCTGATGGCGGCGTTCAGCCTCTTGAACTTGGAGGAAAATGCTGATAGAGGAGCAGATTAACAGATCATTTTATACTATTAAGCAGATCTGTTCCCAATAGCTATAAAACTTCTATAAACATATTAAACTGCTGTTATATTTTTCCCAGCCACTTCCTCCAACTGTAAACGTTCTCCCTACCTTCTCCTAAAAAGTCAATTTGCAGCACATGATGAAGAGTAAACAACACACAGGCACCACTCACCCACAATAAACTTCCACAGCTGAGACATCCACTTGAACAGGGTCTTAATTACTGAGACACAAGACATAAACAGAAACGCATGTGTTATATCTCAACAGTTTTTTTTTCTTTTTGTCCTCCTCAGTCAGATTTGAAGGATGTGTTTTGTACCACGGATGGTTCCCACAAGGCGGCTCACCCAGCTCCACAGAGCTGACAGACCTGAGGCAGAAAACAGCAACATGTTAACGATCTGATGATTTTATTTCATATCATGCACAAACACGCCAATCATATTAGACTGTTATTCCACATTTCTACCGTCTTACTGATGTCAGTGACTAAACTCACCGGTTAAAGAGCAGAAGACTCTAATGGGCCAACGGATCAGTGCTGGCAGAGCTGCAGGCAGAGCACGGGACCGTCAGTATCACAGTATTTGGAACAACAGGATACCGACTACTGATTTAAATATATTTTGTTGTTCTCACTATGAATCTATAAATAACTCATACTTTAATTTCACGCTGCTGGGGCGCTGCAGCTGTGTTTGGATTAAGAGTTTTTCCTGCACTGAGAAAAACAAAACTCAGATTTCAAACAGAGGAATCCTATTAATTTAAGAGATGGTGTTAGTCTGTTTTTATTGTTTTCAACAAATCCCATGTTGTTCTGTCTCTTCTCTTACACTGCCCCAAGTCTGTAAATCCTTGGTGGTTTCTAGCAAATGTTCCTCAAACAGGAGGAAGTAGTGACTATTTCCAGTCACAGATTATTACACGCAAATTGCTTATGTTCATCATCCCAATGTGGCTATTTTAAGTTTGCTTAACAGTTTGGGAACAACAGGGGAGGTCCATGGCACAGAGAGAATAAACTGAAGGCCGCTTAACCTCCCAGAGACGTCTGTCCTCATCCCAATCATTTCCGACACATAAACAAAGTTTCATCTGTTTTACATCCTCTGCACTTTTTACTTTCCAGACTCACTATCTCTGAGGAAGACAGGTCAATTGATCAGACAAACACTACGCCAACGTGTCAGAAGATAGGTCTGTTGTTACAAATTTGCGTGAACTTATCCATTGTGTCTAGTGACTGACTCTGTGAGAATCTGTAGAGAAGATATCCAACCACGGTGAAAGCTCCCATCTGGACGGGATTGCTGCCCGTCCACCATCCTACACAGAGAACAGAGAGAAGAAAGTATGATATTAGTGTTTCAGTGTTGTTCACAAATTATTATGGGTGGGGTTTGCCTTTAACCCACATATGAAATGCAGAGTGAAATACCCTCAAGTCCCAGGGTGTGAGTGGGTTTGTATTCCTGAGGCCATATCCAAGTTTATATACAGATTCATTACCAACGGTTCTGCAGAAAAATGTGTTTCTTTTTGTTTCATATTGATTATTTTTCTTATTATTATCATATTATTTTTATTTTAGTTCTCACACTGAAAGAACTGAATGCTAAAAAGCTTAATTCTTTATATTCAATTCACATTTATTTTGAAAAACTAACCAGGAAGTCAAATAGTTTGTTGTTAACACTTTCAAAGTCTACTGTTTTTATTGCAAAAGTACAATTTACAGTATAAATGGACATAGAATATGGTTATACTTTTGCATGTTCTCAGTCAAATACTTCTTTACAATTCTATCTTACCTGAAACAACATCTTCGCTTTTGTCACACTGACACTCCATTTCTGTGCAGTTGCCAGACCAGACTTTCAGCCGCTGTTAATCCAAAGTGAGAGGAGAAATAATAGCCCACAGCGCTCCTGCTCTGATCTTTCACTGTAAAAGTCCTGAGAGTTCAAAGTAACACTCACATTGATGTGTTTTACAGCTTTGTTTTGTCTGTACAAACAGTTCCAAAAGTTCAGATACATGAAAAAGATCCAATAATAAGGGATCACAACATACATTAAATTAAAAAAAGTAAAGATAGTAAAGACTAGATAACCCTATACATGCACACACACGCACACACATATATATATATATATGTATATATATGTATGTATATAGTAGGGAAGTTTTCACACTTATAAAGAATGGAGAGGTCTGTAGTTAGTTCATCTTTAAGAAGCCCACCTATCCTCCACTTGTTACCTGTATGAACTGCGCCTGTTTGAAACCTGTCCACACGCTCAGTTAGTCCAGTCCAGTCACACTCAAACCTCTCCACACCAGGGACACCAGGAATAAATTGTAGACCTGCAGAAGGCTCTCACAGTTGAAGTGTACCTGCAATTAAAATTATAGACCTCTCCATTCTTTGTTAGGGGGAAAAAACGTTCCTGAATCTCCTGGTTACCTCGTATGTCGTCTTCTCACAGCAACGTCTTTTCCTTTCAGTGAAAACTTGATGCGTCTCACATGGTCAAAGTTGTGTTGTCACTTCTTCCTGCTGTCTCTCTGCCTGCGCAGGCCTGCCCTCAGCAGGAACGCTAGAGACTTATTATACCGCAAGACAAAACAATGCGGTGAGCAGCTCCAGGTATGTTGATAATGCTGCTGTCTGACTTTGGAAAGACACACCTATTCTCCTCAAGTCGAGAAAAACTGGAAATGCTGCTAAAAATGTTCAACATAAAGAAGTGCTGCAGTTATTGTGCAGTTGTAACAAAGTGTTTGTTTTATTAAGCTTATTCATAAGTGTCATCGCCACTTAAGATATATTTATAAACATGTTCATGAACATATTTACGTTTACAGTATGTTTTAATGTGTTCTGATGCACACAGCTATATGAAAAGAAATGATTACATTAAGCAGTCTGACACTTTTTTTTACCTTCACACATTTGCACAGATGTGATGAATGACTGACACAAGTACTGACATTAGCACTCACAACCACTGAGCCATGTTACCTTTCAAAAAGAGGTAAAGCAGCAGGTTTAATCTCATCAAACATATCAAAAGCACTTTTTAGTTGTTGACACAGTAGCAGATCTGTCCTAAAAATTCACAGACCATGCAGTCAATTTGAAACCCATGACCTGCTTACAAAACAGAAGACAAATGTACCAGGACTCAGTTCGTGCAAAGTGGCTGGACACTTTTCTTTTTACATCTTGACTCAAATTAAACAGCAGACACATTTGAAATCAGTTTGCTCATGAAGGCACAGACGGTCAAATATCCCAACTCTTCACTAGCCGAGACGTCCCATCAGAGCATCGATCAGTTCCTGCTTCTTGGTCCCAGTGGTTCGAATGCCAAACTGCTTACAGGCATCCTTCAGCACGGGCACGGTCAGTTTTCCCAGGGTGCCGTTCTGTGCATGCATCTTAAGATCGTCCTCCGACATCTCTACTTTGGGCTTCTTCTCTGCTCCGCCGCCGGTATCGGCTGTAAATTCAGTCAAGAGAAGAAAACATTCAGTCAAAAGGAAAAGAAACAGATTTTTGCAGTGCAGCGTCATCAGCACTGATCAGTAACTCAATCATGCAGATACTGTGTATTGAGGCCACTGTGTGCAGTGAAGCAGCAAAATTCAAATTAGCTTTGGTGATGACTTGAGCTCTGACCTGTTTTGCGTTTGTAAGGTGGTTTGTTTTCTGGGTTGTAGCCGGCAGGGTAGACCAGGTCTTTAAACTCCTGGACCAAATGACCAAGGCGATCGTCGATCTGTTCCACCTTTGGCACTGGAGCAGAGAGCGACAGAGACAGTGTGAGACAAAGAAACAAGCGCCGGTTGTGCAATCAAGCGGAAACTAGGATCTATGTTTTTTTCTGCAACTTACTGATGAGGTCCTCTGTCTCTTCTGGAGCCATCATATCCAGAGCCAAGGCCTCCAGGTTCCTGTAATGCTGCTGGATGACTGGGTTCTCAAAAGCATCGCTCCTGCATTACATCACACAGAGAAATCAAATAAATCATCATTATGACCTGAGGTATTACTTTAGATTTGTAATTTTATTACTGCAGTCTCAATACATTCCACAATAAAGTTGTAATGTATTTTTATGTTTTATGTTATAGCACTACAGTTTTACTACTTTTGATACTTTCTGGGCATCTGTAAATTAAAATCTCTAAGAATGTGTGCAGTGAACTGTATTTACCTGTATTTGAAGCGGAGTTTAGAGGCGATCGCCTTCATCTTGTCCACCTGTGTTTGTGAAGCAACTGGACACTGGTGAGGATCCAGAGTCCGTATGTCGTCAGCATATGGCAGATAGATGACGTTGAAACCTGATTCAGGCGACACATTTGTTGTAATGAAGTCAAAGACATGAGTTCTTTCGTCTGTTTAGTCTGGGATTAATCACACCCAGTAAAACTCCTGCTGAGTGCAGCTGTGCGTTACCTGGTGGTGTAATCTGTACTTTCCCCTCGTCCACCTCTTCTTTCTGAGGCACCAGGGCGACGAATCGAGGCGGGATGTTTCGGCGAGGGATGCACCGGCAAAGAGCAAACACGTTCTTCTCACTACACTTGGTCAACAAGGCTGAGAACAGACACGCGCTGCCTGAAGGGGTGAAATATAAAGTGTATAACAACAGAGTTAGCACCAATACGCACCAACAAAATTCCTCCAATGGTATATGAAGTAAATCACACACAGCACCTTTAACCTCTCCCTCCTCAGGATAGAGGAAGACAGCAGGTCTGATATGATGGTGCAGTTTGAGCTTCTCCATTGGTTTGAATCCAATGAGCATAATTCCAGGATCATTAAACTTCTTGATGGCCTCAACCTCGTCCTTCTCCATCACTATCGCCTTTTGACCATACACCTACAGCAGATGCACAAACAAGGAGATAAAAGAGAACAGGCAAATCAATCGCTGTATAAAAATCACTGATCAACAACTAAACTGGCAGCATATTCAGTCTGAGGTTTTACCTGAGCTTTCTTTATCTCACTGGGCAGCAGCAGGCTGCCAGTCTGGGTGTGGAAGGTACGGGTTTTGTTGCGGACTTGCTCATTGGTTTCCCTGTAAAGTCTGACAGATCCAGGTTTTCGGGCCGTGACAGCAGTTGCGTACATTCCCACGGCTAGGTTTACACCCTCACCGAGACACAGATTTAACCTAAACATTTCAAGGATGGAGGAATGTGTCAATGCACAAATGTAAACCAGGATGGAAGAACACAGTGCAGATCAGTGAATTTGTTATGTATCCTTACTTGGCAATGGTTCTCTTCTTCAGCTCTTTGGCCCGGACTCTCTTTTTCAGGTCCTCCAGTTTCTCACAGGGCTCCAGCTGCAACCCCAACTCACTCTCGTCCTCTGGTGGACTCACAATGTCACAAAAGTAGAGTGAGACGTCGAAGCCCCCTGGTTTCATCAAGTGCATCAAATCAATGACAACACCTAGGAGAGAGGGTCAAAGGTTAATTGCAGGTCACATGTAATCGAAAACATTACTACAGGTTTATATTAAAGGCCAGCAGACTTTTACTTTAGACCCACCTGTCTCTTTAAGGTCACTTGCTTTGGTTCGAGCCTGTCGATCCTTTGCACTGTCGCCTGTGTGTGGTTCGTCCCTGCAAGTGAAGATCATCAGTCTCTTGTGTGAGAGGCGAAGCTTGATGTCGCTATAGAGGTTGGCGCAGCACCACAGGGCGTCGCCCAGCGACGTCTCTCCGCTGCCCATGATCTCTGCTGCTAACTTCGCACCCTTTTCCCCTCGCAGACTGTCCACGTCCTGCACTCGCTTTGCACCTGTGGAGAATAAGGAAACAAAAGAGACATATGAGGTAAAACAGAATGAGTGTGGGAGTAAGAAGGATATGTTGAGCATGTTTAAACATTTGAAAGTTCATCCGATTCCCCTTTTCTCTCAAAACAAGCTCAACAAATACTAAATATTTGATTCAGAACACTGTCTTTCAGTGGTTATAATTTAGTACACATGTATTGTTAATGAGTGTATTGACTACTACTTTTAAGACATAATAACAGCTGCGTTCTACAGAGTGATCATGACTTGGTTTGATAAATACAGTGTCTTACCAGGTTCATCGAGGTCGTGGTACACGTAGACGTGCTTGAACGAGTTTCTGGGGTTTTTGCTTTGTTCTGTTCCATAGAAAACCAGAGCCACCAGGTCCCTGTGACTACTAATGATCTTACTGGTGTACACACTGCGCACGACCTACATGGACAGAACACAGACCAATAAATGAAGTAGGGCATGTCTGGAGGCAGAAATAACTTATGATGTGATTTTATGATATTGATATGCAGCAGATAAGCTTGAGGGTATCCCACTTTATAATACAATTTCAGAAAGGAAAATCATCTTTTTCTGGTCAAGTTCATTTATTCTTAAAGCTTGTCTGAGACACATTTCTTGCAAATCTTGAACATATGAGGATCTGGATCATTTTTAATTCTACTTGTTGACATTTTCAATTGCTAGAGTACAAAGATGGACAAAAAACAAAGCAAACAAGAAACAGAAACAGGTCATTTACCTGCATGGTCATGTCAAAGTTGGAGGGTTGATCATCTTCACCTTTGATAAACATTTCCTTGGAGGCATCAACCAAGAAAACCAAACTGTCCCTTCCTGCGACTTTGTATTCGCCTGACAGAGACACAGACTTGGATTTGTTTTCATGCAGTTTCAAGGTTCAGACAGTCTCTATCTGATTACATATACAGGATAATACTTGAAATATATAGAAAACTACTTAGCAATATAAAGCGTGATCATTTAAAAGTTGTCATTTGCAGTTCCATAACTAGTAAAATCCAAAGTGGAGAAAAATACTATGGATTCTTCAGCTCTAGTAGAGAAGAATGATATTGGAAATATGGCAAAATTATCAAACCAGACAGATCAGTGGTAGCTGATCTTGTATTATGTGAACCCTTAGATACTTGATCAGGTCAGATTTCATCTCATCTCACCTCCCAACTGCTCTCCTTCCTCCTGGTCCTCCTCCTCCTCCTCATTGCGGTAGAAGGCGTTCCACTCCGCCATTAAACCTGATTCTGTTTCTGTCAAAAGATGCAAATTCAATAAGACACAATAGCAGGGAACATAAAGTATTCAACATTGTACTCTACTAAAAAGTGTGTGGTACCACTGAAAACATTGTAATTCTACATTGCAAATGAACTAATTTTTAAGAGAGATCAATCAATCATCTTTTAATTATAGGAAATCCACATTATTTTATATAAGCACGTGGTGAACATACAGTATACAACCTGCAAAATTTATAGAACTGTGAATTAAGAATTAAATTCAAGATTAAAGTGTATTAACTCTATCAAATCAAATCTTAAAACACAGCAACATAGCATAATAGACTGGCCTAGTCCTGATCCAGGAGTCCTGGACCAGAACCAGCACCCAATCCTGCAATTAACAGTTATATTACTTCTAAGTCAAGTTATTACACCACAGACACATTATTAGTAGCGAGTGAAAATCAATATAAATCAATAGTCATTGATCAGCCATCAGTCAGTGATCGTGACGTCATGTAGATATTGTTCAGACGATAACGGTGATTTGCTTTTACAAAACTTTCAGAAACTACGTGGTTACTTTATCCACATTCACAAAGTGCTAATAAAACAAAAGTGTGATACTTATGTGAAGTATCGAGCCTTTGGATAACGACACCAGTGTTTAATTACAACATTATTGTTACATGAACGAGGGTTACAACTTTAGCCAGGCAGCGTATCGTTAGCTAGCTTAGCTTGCAATTAGCTACTATCAATTGCATTTTGCAACTTGATTTTTGAAGTCGCTTATTTAACAACGGTATGTTTTATTGGTGCTGAACGGCCTAATACGTGAAATAAGTACATACATATTGAATGAGCTGCTGCACGACTTAACTTACCACCGTGTTATGTTTCTCCCTGCAAGTAGGGACTAGTTTCAATGACTGGCGCGTTCAAGTGTGTGAGCGAGCACGCTGACAAAACGTAAGAGATTCTCGTTGTCTATTGGACAATGATACTGTTGATCAAATGCATTTACCAATCACAGTGGAGAAGGCGGGACACACTGAGAGGCTCGCTTCCGGGGTTCAGACCGCTCCATGCGACATGAAGTTTTGGCTGTCATGTTATTGTTTACAGTCAAGAGAGTGACACAGCATCATCTGTCAGCAACTGGCTACCTCGAAATATAGCAAGGAAAAGTATTTTTCCCTTTTTAGATTTTATTATTTATTTCTTTAAAATAGTCTGTGGCGTATTTTTCCTTGTTAGGTCAAAGATAGTCTTTTTTTATTAAAAGTTTTGTGAGCTAGCTACCGGCCAGTTAGCTAGTCGACCTGCTAGTCGTTAACTTTAAACCAAGTTATCTGAAGTTGACATTTGGTAGAAATCCCTTTCCTTCACCATGGACCAAAGCGGCTCTTTTCCAGTGAAACTGTATGTTTACGACATGTCTAGAGGCATGGCCCGTCAGCTGAGTACTCTCATGCTAGGTGAGTTTCTGAACAGCCACCTGGTGATTGACTGTAAGCCCATATCAGAGCGCACAGGCCCGCGAGAAAAAACAGGAAAGAGCGGGGATGATACTCAGGCCTGAGCTGAGCTATGGAGTAAATTTCCTGCCTAATCTATCTGTCTGACTTAAATCTGTTTGTTTTTTGTTCTCAGGTAAACAGCTTGATGGGATATGGTGAGTTCATATTTGTACTATTAGTTTTATTACATTGGAAGTCTAGTGGAGTGTAGTAATGTACTCATAGCTTTGTTGTAATGGTTTTTGCTGATGTGTTATATGTTACAGGCACACTGCTATTGTGGTTCATGGAAAGGAGTATTTTTATGTTGGAAACCAAGGAATCAACTTTTGTACACCTGTAAGAATCAGCTTCTACTCAAACATAGTTGTTTAAGTACTGTTTTGTGACTTTGCTGTGACTTTGCATGAACTAAGGTGTGTGTGTTGTATTGTGTCCCAGGGCACGACTGCCTTAGCTCAGCCCAACTTCATTGTGGACCTTGGCAACACTGAAGTTCCTGAAGAGATATTTAAGGAGTATCTGAGCTCACTGGAAGAGTCCACATACAGGTACAAGCTCAGGATCATATGAGTCTTTTAATATGAATTGAAATCCTGTTATGAGTGTCCTGCAAATCAGGTAGAGGGTGAGTAGAGAGTAAATCAGAAGATTCTTTGAGTATTACAGGTTGTTGTGATGTGGGCAGTGATCCAAGTCAAAATAGCCTTGTAGATTGGCTCATTAAATTAGGAATTGGCAAGTAAGTTCAGGGTAAATGTCTTGCTGCTTCATTAACTCAAAATAAAATTAACTTCAAAAATACAGTGTACTGTACCATATATTTTTTTAGTGGAAGACTCTGGCTTTGATTATTACTTGTCAAAATAATTATTTTAGATTAACAAATCACATTCATCTTGATTCCCTGGTACATTATCTTTAATTTACAGAAGAGAAGCAGGCAATCTTAATCTATCTTGTTTTTTTTTAGACCCACATTTCTCCACCCTGTTTGGCTCGTTCTTTTAAGTTTAATACTTCAAGTTAATGCATTTGTCTGCTTTCTCTCTCTCCTTCGTTCTCACAGTGGAGACAAATACGACTTGTTTGAACACAACTGCAACACTTTCAGCAACGAGGTGGCTCAGTTCCTCACAGACAAAAAGATCCCGTCGTACATTACTGACCTTCCATCTGAAGTACTGTCCACGTGAGTCAGCTCAGTTTAATAAGCACCACAAGGCTGTTTTTATTTTTATCTTTGCCTCACTCTGTATTTTTAATGAAACTATGTCTATGCTGATGCTTGCTGCAGAATTAGAAATCTTGAATTCTTTAAGTATGGTTGATGTAGGGGGGAATATATATATTACTGGTATGACACATAACGAAAAACAAGACACCGAATTGTTGACAACTTATTTGCAAAGTTGGAGCAATTTTTATGTTATTTTTAAGTAGTTTCAATGGTTCGTGTCACAAACTTTGGTTGATTCTTGCAGTGTTCTGCTCTCTACACTGTCAGAAACACAGTTACTGTAATAATTCATTACATCACCCACATAAAAACACTAGAATACAATGTCAGTGCCTAAACTGTGCAGTCATTTTGCTGTTTGTTAATTTAGTTGTGAATAGACGACCACATAACCGCTCTCTCTTCCTGTGTGTCTCCGTCTCAGTTGGATTGTGGTCTCATTTGGCTCCGATTATTTGCTACTTCCTCTCGTTTAGGTCACATACTACACGTAGATTTTAGTGTAACTATAATGTTTGCTGTGTTTCCTCTTCAGGCCGTTCGGCCAGGCTCTCCGTCCCTTCCTGGATTCCATGATGGTAAATCCTGGAGGCAGCAGCATAAATGGACAGCGATAGACAGTTACGTGTTTATCAAAGAAGATATTTTTATTCAAGGGTTTGGGTTGGGTGAGAGTGGGACGTTCGCTGCCAGCCACCACTCAGACCTTTCCAGTCACATTTCCATCTAACCACTATCATTTGGATTCTCTTCTCTTCATGTCTTTTTCTCTTCTTCAAGGTCTGTTTCAGGAGCGCAGTGAACTAAAAAGAGTAGATTTCTACTGTGGGTGGGATAAATGAGATGCAACCATAAGTTTGTGTGTTTATAAAGTAAAAGTACTTTCTCTGCTTTAACCAAATCATTACATATCATAAAGATTTATATTTTAAAATAATTATTATAAGCTTAAGTCATTCTGTCCAATTAGAATATCACTTCAGAAATTGATCAGAAATGAAAAAAAGACCATAAGAGATTTATATTAAGATGCTTAAACTGTTAATATTTTAGGATGTTGTTTCCATTGTTGAAAGAGTAAATAACCAGCTCTTACCTCACCAGCACTACACCAGAAAAGCCTGACTAGTCAAATCATGTTCTTACTAAACATCATGTATCAATGACAGCTGACTCAGTGAAGTTAAATGCCTTCAAGAAGACGCCACATTTACTGTAATATCACCTCCCTGTGGTTGTTCACGGTAGCCACTTATAATATCAGACTCTCTCTTCATCATGAAGACGTTGTTGTTTGCAGTTTATTCCGATTTTCCTGAAATTTGCTCCTCTCTGTATATTTATATTATAAAGTCTTCACGGTTTTGTAATCCTCTTGGTTCATCTTTTTAAACACCATCTGCCTTTGTATCCAAAAACAACACCGTGATGGTAAACAAAGGTCCAGATTGGAGTTAATTCAGTAATTTATTAGAAGTTATAATCATGATGTGCAAAAACATCCTACAATCACAAATATGCTACCAAACTTTGTTGCACACAAACATACAAAACCAAAAAACAAAATGATCCTGATCAACAAAGGTAGAACAGCACATTTCTAATCTACAGTCGACCAGCTTCTTATTCAATTAAGTGAAGATGATCTGACTTTAATTTAATGTGTTTTTAAATTGTTTTTTTTTTTGTGTGTGGACATTAGTTATAACAGGACTGCACCATAGAGCAATAGGGTTGTGGTTTTGAAATATGGCAGAACATCTTTAATTGACTTTGGCTTTACTTCTGACAGTTTAGTTCATTTATATCTAATATAGACTGTTACATATCCAACAATACCGAAGAACATGTATGAACCAGGGACAATGAATCATATATATAAAAAACCACTTCACTTTATTATTGTGCCATTAATTCCTTCCTTCAGGAGAAACATATCAATGCCATCCAATTTTGTTCTCAGATTCTTCTCATCTCAGGACAAAACAGTTTGTGAGTTACTTTCCTGAATATACTTACTGCCTGTACACCTACTGCATCAAGCACGAAGAATGTCTGAAGGCTATTAAATAGTATTAAATTTGATATTGCAAACTGATGCACAAAAGCCTTTCCAGTCATTTCTAATTGTCATCGTAACGTCTTAATTTGTGTAAGTAAAACATTTAATTAGATTCCATTTATATACTTGAGTGAATCAGTGGGAAAGGAGCCTTTCATAAACTAATTACTTTTCAATAAGCTGTCAGTGATCTGCAGAGAGAAATGCGTATAGTATCTTAACCAACATTGGTCTGTTTGTATTTAAAAAAAAAAGGAAAATGAGCCTGCACTTTGTTGAATGTGTGAAGTTTGACTCATGATGTAACATTAAAAACAAACAAACAAACAAAAAAAGCTTTTCATTGTTTCCTGCCTTAACAGTTTTAATGTGTAAATGCAGGATGCCGGCTGCAGGTGCTTTAAGTTCATGTAGCATCACAAAGAGCCACAAGGTGTCACTGCAGCCTCAGTCATAGACCAGTTGATCGTTGAAAGACTCACACAAACCTCTAATATGTTTACATTCCTAACGTTGCCTGGTTAATTAGTGGTTAGTGGGACTTGTTCATGCTAAGCTGTTAATCATAGCAGATGCTTTTGTGGTTTGTTCCTATCGATGACACACATCAGTGTTTACTATTAACAGGAGTTGGTAACAGTTCTTTTGAGTTATCTTGAGACATCTTAGAGGCACATGAAGTAAGTTTTTGTTTTTACTTTCTTTAAAGTATTTATTCTCTATGACACACACAGTCAACCAGCTTGTCTTAATTTTGTAGTCTTTAATATTTCATCTTCAAAAGTGGCATCAGTTACTAAACAATCCTCTGTAAAGGACATCTTGAGAACATTTCAGGTATAAATCAGTTGTTTTGTTGTAATAAGAAATACAGGTACATACAGTTTATAATGTGCACGTTTTTTTGCTACATACTGTACATCACATTGAGACACTTTCCAGTTACTTTATCATATTTATAAATTTATTGTAGTGTCCTTTTTACTTTCTATCTTGTTTAACAAACACCGTAGAGGTTTATTGAGCCAAAGTTAGATAATTACCCTCCTTTATAAATAAGAAATAATTTGACTTCAGTTAAACAGTCTTTAAACAGCATTAATATCATAATCTAGTCTCTGCATGCGCAAACCAGTTCAAATAAACCGCAAAAATGTGACAACCAGAACAGTACTTTAAGCCTACTGTAACCTCCTCTATTGCACATTAGAAAAATTGCACAGCTCAGCTAATGTAGATCAAAGTGTCTCATTACATGTTAACAAACCATTAACATGATATAATAGATTGTGTTTTTTTTTTATAATAAATACTTTCTAAAATGACTTCACACAGCCCTTATTTAAACAAAAATAAATAGGAAAATTCAGTTAAAATAAGAATATTTACACATTATATTCATAAATAAATCAGAACACATGATTTTTCAGATTATGTTTGCACTTAATGAAACCTAAAAAAGAAATGTCATGTCTTCAAAAACATTGTACACAACATGACGAACATTAAAACCTTAAATAGATGAAAAAAAGTGTCTTGTGTCAGCTACAAAAAACAGAGGAGGAGAAACCGTATGAAATCATACCGAGAAAAACACTGGAAGCACTTGTTCACAGCAAAACAACAAAACAAACAAAAAAACCCTAAACTTCTATTGCTTATTAAAAAAATA
This sequence comes from Polydactylus sextarius, assembly GCA_016801845.1. Lineage (NCBI taxonomy): Eukaryota > Metazoa > Chordata > Actinopteri > Polynemidae > Polydactylus > Polydactylus sextarius. Next base: position 7,494,458 of record CM028920.1, on the reverse strand, counting down.
CTGGTTTTGATCTGAAACATTTAAAACCAACAACCTGAAGCGTTTAGAGGAAACAGTGGGCAGGTTTGTTTTACTATCGTGGTTCTACACAGAAGGGACCAATTACAAATGTGAACTTTTGCATCAAATTATGAGAATTTATTAACATCCCATCAACCAGTGACCAAGTCTCAGCCTACAAAAACAAGTATTTTAGTTTTTAGTGTATCTCAGGGGTCCAGCCAACACAAACATGTCAGTGTTATGTGTCTGCATGATGATCTTATCTCTGTGGATGGTGTGATTACACCTTCACCTTCACCTTCGCTCGGTTTGAACCAAAACTGATTCTGATTTTATTGTGTTTTGTGTTTGTCTGGATTCAGGCTGCTCACTCGTGAGGGAATTATGTCTGAAGAGGGATGATCTCATGAGTTTCAGAGTCAATTTTCTCTTAATCTTCTTCACTTATCGTCAAAATTAATTATTTCTATTTCTCATCTCATCTCTCATTGGTTCTCATCTCTAAGACTCAAAGTGCAGCAGCGATTTATCAGGTATGAAAATATTAAAAAAGCTTTATGCTTCCAGAAGAACTAGCTGCTGGATTAGAATTAGCAACTGGAGATTTAAACTATTATATTGATCTTACTTAGAGATCAGTACAGTAAATCCAGCCAGCTTTTCCGCAAAAAACTCAACTGTGCTCTATCTGGTCAGTAGCAATGGGTAGATAGAAAAAGTTAGAGACCAGCTAGTTTATGTCACGAGTCATCAAACCACAGCTAAAAAAGAGAACAAATTTGAGTTCATCAATTGGCCAAAAACTCAACCACAAATGAGTGACAATGTTGCTTTGCTCTGCTGCGTCATTAAGTTCATCATGTCAGCTTAAAAGGTGATAATTTGTCAGCGTTATTCACATCTTCACATCATAAATACACAGGGTTAAGAAGGTGCTGGGGAACCACTTTGCCAGACTTAGTTAATTACATGTCCTGCATCTGGGAAGATTTCCACAGCTACAGTTTTCTCACTTGTTGCCTCAAGGCTCATTGGAGTTTGTACTTCTTTAATGTGCATCATGATATAATAGGATGTGAAGGTGTTTAACCCTGTAGCCCACACTGGAGCTCTTGTTTCTCAGAGAAGTAGGGCAAGAAAAATGGTATGAATCTTGCTTTCTTTCACTTTTAGTAAAATAAGGTGTGTGATGTGATGTCAGAGTCGATGCAACTGATGTTGTTTTTATTAGAGCAGTTTAGCTGCAAAGAGATGTTTTGGATGTGGTCTTGTTCATTTTGCGTCTGTTGTTTCATCTGTATACACCTTTTTTCTTGACTCTTCCCGTTTAACCAAAAAAATAAATAAAAATAAAACATCCTCTCAGCTCTTTTACCATAAATATTATTATAGAACCATATGGAAGCATTTCTGGACACGAGAAACTGAAGTAATCGCCAATGATCCACTTTTTGTGCAGTTCCTTTAAATGTTGCAGGCTTGAACAAGTCCAGTGGAAGCGTCACATTAACTGTTGCACGTTCAAAGCAGCAGCCACAGCTCTGCACAGTGTCCTTTGCTGTCCAGATTTCAGAGACAAACTGAGAAAAGTCTTACGCTTCTGGCTTGAAAATGCCTCCACATATTCCCCTGCAATGTTGCCTGGGGGTTGGAAATTACACACAGGCATCCACACACTCTGAGTTATGACCCAGACAGTTCAGAAGAGAGAGAGACCCATATCCACACTGACTCCTTCCCTTTCCTTCCCCCGAGGAAGAAAAACATGTACATCTGTTTTTCTATTTTGCTCTTCTCTCTTCCCTTTCTCTTCTTTTCTAAAGAGTCTCAGCCTCTGGCTCTTACGCTGTCCCTCTCTTTCCTCCTTTTCCATCTCTGTGGTTAGGATGGAGGCTGATGGAAGCTGACATGATGGTGGCATTGTCCTCACCATCGACTTAATGTGACCCCGGGGATGCTGTCCCTGTGTGCTTTGGCCTGATGGCACAGAATGGGAAGCACTTCGCCGTGGAATGAGGGTGAGAGAAGGTAAAAAGGATCGAGGAACGAACATCTGTCCATGGAGGTAGACTGAGAGATGCAGTTAACAGAGTGGAGCTAATTTTACAAGAAGAACATGAGGAAACTTATCAAAGAACTGCTCAAAAACACATTAGTGAGGCCTGGAGATGACTTGAACTTAAGATTTATTAATTATAACTAAACTGTAACTAAACAGCATGTGATATAGATTACACATTGGACATCATTATCAAAAATTAAATCTACATTTTTATTGCCTTATTGATTTTGCTGTGATTCAATAAAAATGTTTTTGTTTTTCAACCTTCAGGGATGTAAAAGATCCTCTGTGACCAGATTTCACATTGTTACACGTTGAGAGTAATTTTACTGCCCTCACCTTTGTAATTAACAGTTTTCATTAAAAAATATTTGCCCTGGTGTTTTCCACCCAGATCGAATTTCACGCTGTTATGTTGAACAACCTTCTCAACCACCAAAGTGATGACTTTTAATAAAATAAAATAAAAATAAAAAAATCTCATGCTGGGAAAATGAAATGAAAAACCTGTGTTGTTACTCCGAGGCTTTCCATGGAGATTCATTACCTTTTCACTTAGTTTCTACTGAATTTCTGCTTTAATTAGCTCAATAATGTTGCTGTTTTTACTTACAGTCGTATAATCAGTGTCCCTTCAAGGATCAGTTCAATTTTGAAAAAAGAGAGATTGATGAACAGATTGATACCACTCTAATGCTTGTACGTGAAATATGAAGCTACTGTTAGCAGACAGCTAACACAGCTAGCATAAGTCTGTAAGCCACTAAGTGTAGCTAACAGTTTTATGTCTTGTCTGTTAATTCTTTACATAATACTAAGCTAACCTTCAATCTTCTCATATTCTCATATGCTATTCTTCTAAAGGGAAAATGTTGTATTGATGCTAGTGTTACCTACAAAGGTCAAATAAAGGTAAACAACCTTCAGTCCACCTTCAACTTGCGGGTAAAAGTAAAGGTTAAAAACCACATTTTCAACAACGGCTACAGGTTTAAACACTAAAAATCTCTTTGAATTGATGGAGCCAGGATGTTTAGGCTCCGGCTCCTGTTTTCATCAGTTTCATGCTCACTGTGGAACATCTGTTTTTTTCTTTAACGAACCAATTATTTTGCATGTACTGAGATATTTAACACAAACACACTGTGAATTCCTGTCTAATCTGACCTGAAACCACCCTTACCTACGTATTTCTAACTGTTTCTACCTAACTGCGGTGGATGAGAATCTTTGAAGGCTGTGTGAACTTTAGTAGCCTGAGATAGGTTTTAAGTGACCATGGTAGATTTTCCGTTCATGTAGTCTCTATCTTTTATATGATCAATGTAAAAGACCCTAGTGTGTACATTAATAACATTTGCTACCTGAGTTCATTAATCTGTAAGAGAGGTTGTCCTGCTACGCTATTTTTCTCCCTAATCTCAATGTCTCTACTTATTTAAACACTCCTTGTGTCTCCCTGTTAAATATCCCTCCTGTTTTGGGCCAACTGAGTCAATCTCTGGCATTTAGTTAACACCAAAGCCTTTTGTTAGAACGTCTAACATCGCAGCAGGCCTCACTCTGAGATGTTGGCACTCAGACAGTCACCTCAGTTGTACTGTGAGTGGAGTAGCTCTTGTGCCTGGTGTGGTGGTGGTGGAAGGAGGGTTGAGATGGGTGTTGGCTCTGGACATGCTGTCCCTGCCCTGCCCCCCGTCCTGATCCCCCATACATCCCTACATAGGGTTGGCTAAAGAGATCCTGCATGTTTTCTATGCTCTGCTGCCTCCGGGTTGAGTAGCCATGTCTTCGGGTGGAGCTGTGCATGGAGGAGGAAGTGGTGTGCCCAGGGGCAGAGGCCTGTCTGTGAACATGGCGACCAGTTGGCTCCCAGGCTTTGAAAGCTGAGCTGGAGAGAAGGGGGTGCGTAGTGGTCTTGGGGAGATGTGATTGCTCCAGATGGCTGGAGGGGATGGAGATGGAGAGGGGAGCATGGAGGTCGTGGTGTGCTGGCAGGGGCTGGTGGATATAGGACTTATCTTTGGGCTGCACTGGTACAGTCTGTAAAGCAGGTGGCGCTACAGATTGGTATTGAGTGAAATCCATGAGTGGAAAGCTCTTGTAGTAGCTACGAGACGCAGTGTCCGCTGCAAAGAAGAAAGGAACAGAGAGAGTTTGTAAGAAAAAGTAAATTCTACAGGGTTAAAACATTCATCAGGAAGTTATTGGATCTTTTTGGTTTTATCTGTTAATAAGGTGATTCTGATGAAGAGAAGTCACAAGAGGCACAAAGCATGAGGTTCGCAAGGTTAACCCAAACTTATTTGGAAGGACATATGCATATCAACTCTAACATTAGTACAGAAACTTTCACAAACATCATTTCAGTTTCCCTTTTCAATGAAGTAGAGATTCTGGGTTTCCTAACTTCTAGATTTACCTCCAATTAGAATATTTTAGTTTTTGCCATCTGACCACTTCTTTCTCCTCTAGTTCAGTTTAGTTCCCTGAATTGGACTAAACTTGACTTTTCTTGTAATTTATTATATACTCTGTTTGTCCTCTTTCACAATCGGGCTGGAGAAACACTCACACACTCCATGTTTAAACTTTAAACTTGTTTAGTCATTTTCAATTCATCACAGTCTGATGCAGTTCTGAATCACTTGCAGAAGGAGCCCAAAGTGAATGTGCAAACACTGACTCTGTCATTGCTGATTACTGAATCACACTTAATCCATGATACATTTACGGTGGGGCCTCCCTCACCAACCTGTCAGCAGTGTCAGCTTCATTTGCTCCTCAAAGTGTCTTAGCAACTTTTAAAGGCAGACCATCAGAAACTTTTGTCAGAGAAAATTACACTTTCTTCTTCTTCTCACAAATTAAAACACATTAAAACTAAAACTCAACTTTGCTTAATTCAATACACACAAGGATTTTGCCACTTCACACTAACTTCTCTGGTATGTCCAGTCGCTTCATATGGCTAATGTTAACAAGTGTTAGCTTAATAATAATATAAATATAAATATCATATAAATTACTGAGTAATTAATATGAGTCACTTCACTGACTTCCTGATTTTGTTCTAATTACGCTACATTTAATTGTTACACTTTTACTTTTGCTGCGATTCTGCAGCAAAATAAAAGTTTGAATGCTAAATGCTAACAAGAAACAGTGCTTACATCGCAGTTAGCATTAGCATTATCATCGTCATCTTAAAATATGAAAGAAAACATCTTAAAGGATGGGATAGGAAGCAGATATAACAGTATGATACTGCAGAAAACAATTTGAGTGATAAAAGTGGAAGGGTTCAATTTAAACCAATACAAGTGAATTGGACTATCTTGTCTTGACAATATGAAATTCAGAAATAAATCATATTAAATAAGTGGAAAGATGGTGTAAGAAGGCAGCAAGAGAAGGTTTGAATATGATCAAAGAGGAAAGCTCCTTATTTAAGTTTTTCTAATTGGTTTATGTCTTGAATGAGGTGAATCTCAGCAGTGTCCCATTTTTACCAGAATACAAAAGGCCAGATGACAACAAATGCAGTGAGGTGAAGAAGTAACTGAGGAGCGCAATGGAGATAAAGACCATTTAGGACCGATGAATATAATCAGCCTTTTTGGTTAGTCCACATTTTCTCATCAAGTCTTTTCATTGAAGTAACATGAACCTTGTCAATGAACTTAAAAAATGGAGCTGAAGCGCTAAACCAGACAAATTGAAGATGAACGAGAGGTTCACTGTGGAGGATGCAAGGGAGGACATCATACAAGAAACCAGCCGACAAACAAACATGTGCTAAGATCACACCTCCTCTATGACTTATTGGATTTTATTCATATACTTGGACTTTATGGACTTGTTCATGGTTTCTGCTTTTAATGCAGTAAAAACAAACACAAACAAGTCCAGACCACACTGGTTTTATGGATAAAGGTGTTTTCTTAAAAGTGAAACAGGAACACAACAGACTTGACATTGTTTTTAGGCCTGACAGTGCATGTTTTCTCCTGAGGAAGCTAACAGGGATTGATTTCTGATTGGACATTTCGCCAACAGTTGCTCATTGATTTAGACTCTCTAACTCACCTTTCTTTTTTAAAAAAGAAAAACTTCCTTCAACCTTGTCAGCTATTCAGGCAGATTCTTCAAAGGACAACTTCAAATCATGTCACACCAAGTACCCACAGCTTAAAAAAATTACAGTGAATTTCTGCCACTATTATTTAAAAACCGTTCCTGTAACACACATAACTGAAGCTGAAAGGGGGTGGTGAAAAGCTAATGGTCAACTATTGTTTTTGTGCCCTTGAGCAAGTCACCTTACCTCTGAAGCTAACTCATGTGGACCTGTGGAGACCTTTAGGCAGATTACAAGTGTAAAGTGTGTACAGTGTGGAGAAGGTGCTGATGCTCTAATCTACACAAGATAATAAAGGTTTGAGGAATCTACACTGACAAGCAGTGACTTCCCTCTGGCTCAGTGGTGGAGGGTTATTTTTGTTCTGATGGGACGCCTGTGGCTATAGTCCTGTACACTATTACACCTGGTACTATTCAAGGACAACAACCTGTGTGTGACCTTTGTCAACACAAAACAGTCTATACAGTCACCAGGTGGAAACCCTACAGCCAGCAGTAATACTGCAGTTACATCACAATTCTCTTACAAAATCACAGCAGTGGAGTACACAAGAGTGGAGAATAAAAACATATAAATAGTGATCAAGAAATATAATGCTTGTGAAGATGAAAACATTAGATTCAGGAAAACCGTAAATAAAGAAATGAGTCTGACAGGTTTGTGTCCATTTGTAGTATTGTGTCTTTTTTAGGTGGGTCCTTTTATTCAAACAGAGGGAAAAATTGTAATAACACACTGAGTTACTGATCATGAACATGCTTAATGATGTGATAAGTTATCAATTATCTATTAAATGGAAAAGTTGACAATCCTGTTGTATGTGACATATATTTCACATTTAAAATGAGATTTTCAAAAGACACCTTTATCTAAAAAAAAGTTAATAAGAGACAAGACTAAAGCTAAAGCACCAAAGACATTTAAGGATGTAAACAAGTTCAAGATTAGCTTGAGGTCAAGTACAAGAAGATCAGGACTAAGTATTAGTCAGGGATGGTTATGGTTAGGGTATTAGAAGAGTTTGGGTGGAAGATGTTGTCTTCATGATAGAGAAGGACTCCTCTGCTCTGATAACATTTGGCAGCTTCTTTCATCATTAGGGATAAACAAATGAGAACCGTCTGGACTGAGATTGTCAGACGTGTCCTTTGGAAGACGCTAGAACATAGTGGAGGTCTCTCTGTGGGCCCATGAGTCAATGAAAGGCCTGATTTTCTTATATTGTGACTATTGTGATTATATTGTGACTTATATTGCTGACTTTGATATTGATTACACTCATTAAAACAGCCAATCAGCTGCATCTATCAATGCTAGCTTCTTGTCGATGTGCATGTGTCAGATGCCCAAATATTTCTTAACAATATAATACAATAACAGTATTTATAGGGTGAAAAGTTAACTCATGTTAGAAATGATGAAAAAAAACTCTACAAAGAAAAGAAAGCTTTATAGTTTTAGTTTGCTGTAACTGAACTATTTGTTCAGTGGTTTCTTCTGCCCAAGGCTTTGTTTTGACATGTGTTTTGGAGCTTTGTCCTTGGCACTGACCTGCACTGTCTCATTAGACTCTGTGATAATATCGATGTACACAACAAAATCACACTCAGATTGAAAACATGATTAAAAAAACAAAGGTCTGACTAATTAATTTCCATAGAAACAAGGTTGCTTTGTGATGAAGAGGACATGTAGTAAACATCCAGTTCAACATTAAAAACAGTAACATTTAAAGAAAACTGACAAAAACCAAAGAAACTGAGGTGTGATCAACACGTCAGTGTCACACAAGAATCGCGTGGGCTTCTCTTTAAGAGCTTCTCTGTTTTTCCAAGACCCTCATCAGTCAACAGCTCCTGTGCTGCCAACCTACTGTACTGTAAAGGTTACTGTGTCACTTGGAGTAAGCATTTTTTGTGTGTGTGTGTGTGTGACTTACCCACAGCTCTGAGGGAGGTATATTTGTTCAGTCCCACTGTGCTGTGGTTGCTGTGTCTGTGTGGAAGTCCATCTCTAAACTGCCCGTACGGTGAGTTATTCAGATGGTAATGTTCTGGTAGGAGACACAGAGAGAAGCATTGGTCAGTGGCAAATACAGTAGAAATAACCTTTAGAAATATTCTTTTGAAGCCAAAATAATCCAGTACAAAGTGCACATCCTGTCTCATACTGGACCTAAAATTAGCAGTGTAGTGTTTTAAAGGTGACATAACCATACTGTAGTAAAAAAAAAAAAAAGCAAACAAACACTGGCAATGAACCATGAACAATGGACCTCTGGGCATATCCTGGGGCAGAAATGAGTTATGGGCAGCCTGTAAACACTCTGACACCTTTAGGACCTCATCGTGTACAGTGTGCACAGCAGAGTTCATGTGGCAGCGTTGTTATATTTTCCATACAGCTCCAGATTAAGCCAGAGTGTATGTTGGAATACCATGTGCTGAAAGTTTGAAGTGTGGTAAACTGATTCATGTATATTTATTTTGGAAAATACTTTGAGTGAAGCTGAAATAGTGAAAGTATTTAAAATATGTGCACAGTGTGTCAGTGAGGTGAAATTTTCTGTAAAGGTAATCACTTTGCAGCAGTCGGTAATACAAAACAGTTATGTGAAGAATGAAACAAGAGCGTGAAGAAGAAGCTTGAAGTTTCGACTCACTTCCTGAGGGATTGTTATTTTTTGAAAAGTTGTGCGGATGAGCTTTCAGATGCAGTTCAACTATCTGAGCAGTTGGGTGCCATTAAACCTCCATGACCAAATATCGTTCATTCATCTTTAGGAGACGGTGATTTCATTTAAGTTCATTCACCATCAGTTTTTAACTTGGTGAGTCGATGCACATAGAAACTCTCAGGTAGAAACAAGGAACTGTCTCAAAGTCTAACATTTATTCTGGATTAATAGGGATGAAACTCCCCCATCCCCTTTTTTTTCTGAGCCCCAAGCTGATGACTTTGGGTCCCCGACCCTTGACAACCAGCCAGTCTCATGTTAAATGAACTGAGGTTAATGAACAATGGAACAAACTGGCTGAGAGGGTGAAGCTTTGGCTATTAGCATTAATGAAGTCCACTGATGCAGCCAAAGCATTTCATGTCAGCCCCAGGGATGGATGGACACACAAGCACCACTCACACACACATAAACCACATGCTTTATAAAGCCATTTAAAACAAAATCAGTAGAAATAAGACCGTCAACATATAAACCATGTGTTATATTGACATATCTCACAACAGTAAAACAGTAATGATTTGCCATGAATGAGTCAAGTCCATGTGAGAGAGTGTGCATGCTATCAGTGCTAAGAAAGAGAAGTATCCAGCAAAAACTCTAAATTCTTATCACTTCACATACAAACACATGAAAGAGAGAGAGAATCATGAGGAGTTCAGAGACACACACACACACACACACACACACAGAAAATGATGGGAATTGGAAAATGATGCTGAAGTCAGAAAGGAGGAGAACATGTTCAGAATTCATCTTTTACAGTGACAAAATTAACACTTACAGCTTTCAGCCTGCACACACACACACACACACACACACACACACACACACACACACACACACACACACACACACACACACACACACACACACGATGCAACACATTACAACATGTGAAACATCTCACCACCTAATAAGCTTAAACTCCAGACCGCACACTACTGTAATTATGTTATATGCGCTCACGCAGACACTGGATAATCATGCAGTTTAATCCAGTGGTGCTGACCTCTGAGTATGTGCCAGGTTAGTAGATTATGATGATGAAGTTCTTTTCATATTATCATCATCATCACATCATCACTATCTGCATTATTTTTTTTTTTTTAAATCCTTTTGAAGCCACAGTAAATGGCCAACAGATGAGAGTGCATTGTACTGTATATTAACTGGTTTTCATGAGAAAGTCTGACATCAACGTGTGCAGTATTTATGTGTGTGTATCATTATCAATCATTATCCAGCTTATGACTAATTATGATGTTTTTCTACTTTTACATTTTCAGGAAATTCCAATAAGTAACTTCTCTGAATCGTGAGATGGAAATAGAAAAACTAATATTTTCCTCATGTTTTTGGACTTTTTTTTAACATTCATATTTCATTGATACACTAACCATGCAATGTCACATTTTAGTCAGCCGTAATATGATTCAGGCCTACCCGGCTTCCCAAAATAGACTTTCAACTGAATTTAAAATCAAATTATGGAGAAAATGAGAAATTAAAAATAAACTTTGTACAGGAAATTGTGCACTAAAAAAACCTAAATATGAACACTCATGCAAGCGTCTGCCTTTACTCACACACTTGAACAAACTGAAATAGAAACGCAAATGATGATTTATTAGCGAGTCCATCTGCTTGGTCACATTTTTTGTAAATGCACAAGTGTGGAATGAGGAGAAGCTCAGATATAAAGGGGGATGTAGATTTTACAGATCCAGCGTGACTCCTCATATTATTTCCTCCATTAAGCAGCAACAAGCGAACGTCAGGATCTTTTAAACAGAGAACAACGGGGCAGGAACGCTGTATGACGAGTTATATAATATTCTCTTTCCCTGTGGGAATCACAGAGTACGATAAAAGTATTTTAGCAAAGGTGAATCTTTGAGCTGTGAGATCTAAGTGACAAAGAGAAAGACTTGGTCCAAAGCTGTGTGTGAGTGTGTTTTACAGAAAAATGCACATTAGATGTTTTAATGACAATTTTAAATAGCTTTTGCAAACCCATCTCATCACAAAGTGTACAAATATCACGTTGGTCCACTGGGCAAAATGTAACAGTTTCACAATTTCGGGTCTTGTGAAATTGTGAAACTGTCACATTTTTCTCTTCCATTATTTTCTGTTACCTGCGTCCACATCACATGACGCCTGCCTGCAAAAACTAATCAGTATGGCTGAAATTCTTTATAATGTTGGTGGAAAATGCTGTATTTTAAGATAGTTTTGGCATTACTTTAAATTTTAATGATATTTTCTTTATTTTCACAATCTTTATTGACTGAGTGTATATGATAGTTTTATATTTTATAAGTTAATATGAAGATTTTTTCAGGACTTGCTAGAAAAATGTAGTGGGGCAACCTTATTATCATTCCTAAGGTGATAGCTAAGATCGCTGATATCACATATATCGGTGTGTAGTTTGAGCAGTTTGTAGTTTGAGTAGTTTACAAATGTGTTGTGTAGTTACTTGATGGAGTAGTTACATGAGGAGAGAAACTTGAAATTGTGAAACTCTCATGTTTTACCAGATGGAACATACAGAAAGTTTTTGGATGAGACTGGGTCGGTCACATAGACATTAGACTAGACCTGAAAACATTAGACTAGACCTGAAAACATTAGCCTACAAGATGAGTTGACAGATGACATTACTGATTTTAATGTCAATTTCAATGTGTTTGATGTCTGTATGCTGCCTTGTAGACTTGGCTCCTATACATCAACTTGTCTGACATATTTGACTTGAAAAACTTTAAACAAATACAAATTAATGGTAAACCAAGTCAATGAAAACACTGTGGTGTTTCTACATAAAAAGCACAGTGACATTTTCATTTCCCAATCAATTTTATATTCAAGGGTTTAGTTTGGGTATAATTACTGGAAGGTGGTAATTTATATGGACCTAATTACTTACACGGTGGAAAATAATTCATTGTAATAAGGAACTGTAAATCCTCACATTAGTCAAGCGTAGATTGGACTTATTTCCCTGGGTTGATACTTGTGGAGTCATCCTTCTTTAATTTCTGATGACATCCCCATCATTTTACTTTTGTGCACCAGCTCAGAATGAAATAAGGGCACGACATGACAACTTGACTCTCGAACAATTACATTAGATCCGGGGAGAACAAATGGCCACACATGATGACACATTCAACATAATGTTGAGTACAACTGCATCAGCCTTAGTAGACTTTAGTGACATGCTAGTCAACTAATGACAAAGTACAACACTGGAAAACCAAACAAAATGAACACACTAGTGCTATACACTGGTATAAATAATTTTTTATGAGCATAAAATTCAGTTGGAGGATGAATTATAACTTTTTATTTAAAAAAAAAAAAAAACAATAAAAGCATCTGTCGCAGCATGAAGTTATTTTGATATTTTTCTCTGAGGGGGAAACAGTAGTAAGATGATGGGGATGTGGCAGATGGCAGGTGTTCAGAAAAGTCTGGCTTGGCCTTTCCTGATATTAAATCATCTTTATGTAGCATTTACTTGGCAAACTAATGACACTGTCAGGTTTTAGAAATCAAATGTCAAATATCGTAAAAGAATTGACTCTTTGACCTTTTGTGCACATACAATCAAGTGTCCTTGATACTCATAATGTCCATAATTTTAAATGGAGCTTTAAAGATGCTCAGATAGTGTGTGTGATCTACTATAATAATCAAAAATATTAATAACAAATTATAAGATATTTTCTGATTTTTTTTTTCATTTTCTGCAGATTTTGAGACGAAAAAAGGAGTAGAAAATATTTTTCTCTCACCATGCAAAATTGTCAATAAAATAACGAGCCGAGACTCACAATGTGCCAGATATTTTGAGTTCCCAGCTTGTCAAGAAGCAGCTGAGTTTCTCTAAGATGAAGCGCTAATGATCCACTTTCAGGTCAGCAACTAAATAAGAGTTAAGTTTTCAGGAGGTGAAGGAGTTTTTGAAGTGATGGGATTCCTCTCTCTCTCTCTCTCTAACTTACTCACAAACACACACACACAAACACACACACACACCTATACCATCTGCTTCCATCTGTTTCCACTGTGCTATTATGAGTGCTCATGACCGTGAAGCAGAGAGGCCGGCACGTGTTTCTCTCTATATGGTGTGTTTTGTATATAAAAGTGCACCACTGAGTGAGTGTGTGTACGTCTGTGTTATATGATACATAAAAGGAATCTTAAGTGCCACGGGGAAAGTAATAAAAGCATTACATGGCGTTTGCCATCGTCAAGATGGGATGTGAAGGTCTCTGCAACAGGACAAATAAAAACAGATTTAAGAGCTGAAAATAAAGTGAGAGCCCACTGACAATGGGATCATATGTGTGACCTGTGTGACCAACTCAGCTGGTCATACACAGAATAATCAATATAATCAAACCTGCACATAATTCATCCTGAGATTATTGATTTAGAAAAATAAGACGTTTGCCTTTAATGACCCCAGAAAAGAGATGAGAGTGCAAGAAAACATTTTTGGGGGAGACAACTCATCTAACATGAGAGAAGAAAAGGTTATATTTGTGATGAAGAATGATTTGTTACTGGTTTACTCTACTCGTCTTTGATAAATAGGTCATTGTCTTCGCTTCAAGCTCTCGTTCTGCAATGAGTCATGATTGTTGGAGCCTTTTAGACCAAATGTGTGCCTCCTGTCCCCTGTTAACGTCAGCTGCTGCTGCTGATGGCTCATGAATCTGAAAAACTGTCTTTGACTTTAAAGATAAGTGACCTTTGACATGTGTCATCAGCCTTTACAGTCACAATGAAACGGAAGTTTGTAGTGTTATGTAGTCATATGATAAAATATGAGGACATTGTGGACTTGAACGATGATGTTGTTCTGGCAGTCGTCCTCTGACAGGTCAGCCAGTAGGATGGGTTAGTTACCCCTTTCTCTTATGTCTTGCAGGAAGACCAAAGACGGGGAACTTCATTGTGTCCTTAAAGGTGATATATGTGTGCTTTTGCTATCACAACATAGCTAACAATAGCATTGACAGATAATGTTGACCGAGGGCAGACTGAATGCTACAGTGACTCACTATCCCAAAATAGTATTAAATGATATGATAGGTTATGGCTAGCTTGTTAGCATGCTAATGTAAATACAAAAGTAATATAAATATAGGCAGAGTTAGAGTTAGCTTTGGGTTGATAAGTCTTATTTTGTTGATTTACACTGTTGCTTTATGCTGATAAAGAATAAGGCAAAAATTATACTTTATTTGCAATGTTCCTTCTCGACTTGTAAGTAAACAGCTGATGTTGGTTTTGTAGCAACGCAAAAACTTATGTTGACCATTGATCACCACCTTATGACTTATTAGACATTATAAGATATTGGTCATAAAAGCCAAAACAAGGCTACTGAAGCAAAGCACTGGGTTAACATATACTAGACACTATTAACATATACTTACGCTGCTTATGATTCAAACTCTTTGTTTGTCAGAGAATTATTTCGTTGTTTCTTCTTTCAAAAGTTACATAGTGAGTATCAGCCACAGTGAAAGTGGCAGCTCTCTGATCTAAAATGTTCCCCCAATCAGTTCAAATGTTCAGTTACTCTGTAAGTAATGAGCTCTGCTTTTTCCAAAGGCCACTGTCGGCCATCTTGTCTACAATGGAAAAACCAATCGTGTTGCTTTGTATTCAGTTCAGGCAAATCCATGTGCAGTTGCACTTTGTCCTGTGGCTTAATCAGGGAAAATGTGGTGTTACAGTTTGTATTTTTGGGGCTTAAATTCACACCTTTTGTTGCCTGAATAAAGAAGGAATAGAAATCCTGCAGCTCCTTCAGAGTTCAGTGATGAATTTCTTCGGGTGAACAGACGATAAAAAATCTGGGACAGATGGAGGTGACTCATGATTTGAAGCACTGAAGTTTTAACCTCAAATGTCAACCTGCGAGTTTGTGAGTTTGCTTAAAACCATGTCATGACCAAAAAGGGTGCGTCTGTAGATGTGTTGTAACTTTTTTTCAAACAATAACTGTCATTGTCTATTTGCATGACAACGTGAAGAGTTTTGTTTTGTTTTATTGGCACAAAGCTGCCCACAGGACACTGATTTTTTTTTTTGTCTTTATTTATTGACCACAGACAGCAGCCAGTGAACATTTTGCTCCCCTGGGAACAAGCCGGTGTAATGTGTATAAATATGGAACAAATTAGCATCAATAGGTATCATCATCAACAATGATTTCTCTGCCAAGTCCATTGGACTTTCACTACTGTCACTTCACATTAAGTGGATTCACTCATGTCCCACATCAGCATTTACTTATAGTTATCTTTTTCATGTATCTGTTTCCATTTTATTTGTAACAATATGAAAAATATCCATTGGATGTCTGGCTCTCACAGGATGGTTGTGTTATTCCCAAAGCAGCTAGTGGTTTTCAGCAGCAGGAGATTTTAAATTCCTCTGTATAATGTCAACATCTACATAACCTGATGCCTGAATCTATCTGAGAGCAGTAACAGGAGGAATGGTAGGAGAGAGGAAGGTAATAAATGGGGATTGAAGTAAAACATGGCAAAGTGTAGCACAGACCAAAAAGCCTTAGTAGTATTTTTTTTTTTAGAGAGAAGCTGAGAATGGAAACAGAAAATCCATTGTTGGGCAGTAAAACAAGCGTAATGGAGGGTTGATATCAGTTTGGTCTCTGTGTCCAGATGACACACTGGTCTGATTCCTGGTTGCTTAGCACAGAGACTAGAGACGTAGAATGTGAATAGCTTCTTTCAGAGGAAGAAGAAGAGAAATTCACCTCCATGTAGATATAAAGTTGTTAGTCAACAGTCTGTTCACTGACACACCTATTCAGGAATCACAAGAGCTAAGTTAATGTTAGCTGTTTATGGTCAGTGTACTAAGTGTAGGCTTTGCTTATAACCACAGTGTTTTTTTTTATCCACCTTTTTATTCATTTTATTTCATTCTTATGAAATCTTGTGAATGCGATATCTCAGCAGCTTGAAGGACTTCATTTCAAATTTGGCACAAACGTTCAATTGGACTCAAGGATGAACTGGATTTCAATGGCCAAAGGTTAAAGTAGACTGTGAACTCACAATATTTGTTTGCCTTGAGCAAATGTCTTTAAGTTTCTGTTTCAAAGAAGAACTGATTACATTATGATAGTCAGAGGTCAAAGGTCAAGGTCATAGTGACCTCACATTGTTGGGAATTTCATGTCATTGGATAAAAACATTTACTTGGACTAAAGCATGAATTTGTTCCACAATCAAAGTCAAAGTGAATGGAGCGTTACAGAACTATATAATCACTAATGTGGCTGAAATACTCTGCTTTTTATTAACTATGTTAAGTGTAGAATCAATTCCAAATTGGTACAGGTTATATGTATATTTTATTTCTTATTAAGTGGCTGTGGTAACCATTTTTGATTCTTTACATTTATTCCTCTGCTAATTCAAACACACCTACATCAGAGACAATGTTGGCTAAAGAAATCAATTGAAATGTGTCCATTAATATGTACAACGTGATTTAATAACTGCAGGGCTACACATGATGTTCTGTATAATCTAAAGATAAATCACCAACCACACGTTGTCATGGCTACATGGAGATAAGGTGCACTTTTTCTCCTCAGTCTCTCTGGTGACGGGTAAATTTCACTCAGAGACAAAATAAATAATAAAGCTGCTGCCAGTGTGGAAGATTTACCCAACAAACATCTGATTAACATCACTTCAAGATAGTAAATGTGTTGCCCTTTTCAAATGTATGTGATCAATGATCCACTCTGGATTAGCACGTCCAGCACATACAGCACGTCCTGTCAAGTCATTAGCAGAGTGTGAGATTCTACATAACAAGATATGAGATCGACTCTGCGGGCGGCTTCTCATATCAAACACTCACGTTTTCTCGCTCTCCTTCTGACACACATACACACACATGTTCACATGCAGCACAGGCCACTATAATCCACACTCACA